>JAEMON010000001.1:25714714-25741563 GCA_030264115.1 Lygus lineolaris | reverse complement strand
CCCCCCCCCCCCCCTCTAAACTCACTTGTTTCTGTTTGGTTAGTTGCGAATGATTATTTGTGGTAAAGGTGGAAAATTGTACATCATTATTATCAATCTTGCAACAATTCTTGAAATTATCAATTTCCTTCAAATTCCTGTTCAAATCAAGGTCCTTCAAATTACTGTTCAAGCACCTGAAGTTGACTACTGTGGATCGAGACGTACCTATTACCTTTGAATAAAAATGCTGATAATAATTTATTATGAAGAAGAAATTGGTTTTAATGAAGATGGTTACTGCTTGAAGTGGAAATTTTACTTTATAGTATCATTCATTGTGCCAATTTTAATCACCACAAGTTGATGAGGCACTGCACACTGGTCATCTTCAATAATAATTATTATAGAAAAGTATATTTAATGACTATTTTTCAACTACCAGTTCCTTCAAATTAATTTAGGAAATGCCTGCGTTGGATTTGACAATTACCAAAAATAATAGTAATATTTCTTGCTAGTCCAGAATTTATTTTATTTATTTATTGCTTCCGAGTCAACCAAGGTTTTCTTGTTGTAGCTACTTTCCATAAATGTGTGACGCCTGTATCCCAAGAAAAATATATTCATGTTTCCCAACAGTAGCGATGCGGCGGCAACGGTAGCATTTAATTCACTGTTACCTATTACTGCGAATAATTCCAATTACATGCATGATCAATTATTGGCGTTCAATATGCTGAAAGGTACCGTCCTTTTCCTAACAATAAATCAAACCAACCTATCTAAAAGAACAATGGAATATGTGCTGATGGCTCATAATACATTCTTCAGAATTTGCGTTTACTAATAAAAGTAGCAAACATTTTAGATGAAGTTGGTTCTAAATTGAATTTTATTTTCCATAATTGCCCCAAAAAACGCTTAGCAGGTTGGTTGGTATGTTTCAAGCCCCCAATTCAGGCGTTGCTTGTTTCTGTAAAAGTAGTTTCAGTTGGAATTTTGGACACCTTAACACAATTTAGCTCTACTCAGATGATAGAAATGGGTATCTAGCTGAAGCTCAATATAGATACCAGCTTCTGAAACCCTATTAGTACAATGTTACTTAAGATATCTTAATGATAGCCTAATGGAATATTGGAAAATTGTGTCTCAGTATATTGAATTATTTCTCTAGTATCGTTATATATCTAAGGATGAATGAACAATCAGTAGAGAATTATTGTCACAGGTTACTAGGTTTTTAATTGAGTGATGTTCTACAATTACACGAGGTGAATCTAACTTGATTTATTTTTATGAACGTGTTTACCACACAATTGGCTGTTTTACGTACGCACATGTAGGATCCCAATTTGAATTACTAATGGTTATTGTATTGATTATTTTTAGGTGCACGGTATATGTTTTTCGATGTGAATTCAATTCATTGCCATCGCCAATATTCATGTAAAATGTGACAACTACTACTTTGCATTTGCAGGCTAGTCGAATGTAACAATATATTACCTACACAGCTTTTACGAGTAGGTATGTACTGTTGTGAAAATAGTGCACACCAAGTTTACCAATCAGCTAGTTGGTACGAAGTTCAATGATCTTCATCTCTGGTATAACTCCACATGATATTGGAATAAATGATATTGGAATAAAATTCGTTAAATTTCTCCTGATGATTGAAAAGACCAACCTACCTATTTTTATAAATGGTGGTACATAACTAACCATCTTGTACTATGTTTCTTAACAATTAGGTACCATTTTTCTTTGTTTAGACCTTCCTCAATTGAAGGAAAATACCTTTTCTGCCTTGAACTTGAATAAGACTATTTAAAACATGAACCGGTATTTGTAGGTATTTTGATGTGAATACAGTTATTCTTTAAATTCTTACTCCGCGTCAGTAAATTAATACTTGATTGTAAAAGAGTTGTACTTAATGTGCTGAGTGAGTAGGTGCTGCAAACTTAGTTATTTCGAAATCGACCTTCTGTTTGTCTTGGAATTAACGGCCCCCGTTTGACTGTATAGTAGTTATGTACTGCCCGCCTTTTCTTCCGCCTGTCCCTAGTGCCCAAATGGTTTGTAGTGCTGAACCATGAGATCATCAATCTCTAGTTGAAATTCTGTAGATACATTTCTTGCATTCACTGTAATGAGAGAATCATTGAACCGTCTAAATTGTACCTACCTTTGATTAAGAAAAACCCAGTTACTTATAAATGTTCATGTATTTGCACTAAATAACGATAAGTCTTAGTGTACAATTATATTTTATTCCTTACTGTTGCTATGTATTGGATTTCTCTGTTTCAACAAGTCAGCTTCTATGATGATTGTCCACAATTTCACCTTCCTTTTTGGCTAATTTGCTCTCTGTTAATTTGTCTTTTCTTGTTTATTCGTTGTTCATCTTTCTCAATTATTTTGGAAGCTTCTTTTCTTACAAATCAAAATAAATTGATATTCAAGCTGCTTTTAACCAGTTTAGTTTTTGCAAAAGGCTGCGCCACTGATTCATTCTTAATTAATGTTTCATTTTGTTGCAGGGTATGAATATTGTTTTTTTTTCTAAACTTGTGATAATTTTTATATGATGGTACAAAAATGAAAAATAATATTAGATAATGTATAGATTATTATAATTTGTTGGTTCCATGTAATGTCTATGTCAATAATTTTGTGATGTGGGCCTATATGAATTCCAAGTACTTATTGATAATTCACATTTGTAACATTGAAACTCTTACCGTTCTTCGTACATTTATTAATGTTTGTGATTGTTATTTGCATGTTTATCTCCGAGCACACATAAGGTTCATTGTGGAAGATATGGATAACGTTTTCTACAATATTGGATTCTATGTAAAAACTGTACTGTAAATATTGTATGTATATTGAATGTAAATAAGTTCAATGTGTATATACAATTTTACCCTAATTTTGAACTATAATGCTTATGAAATTTGAAACTAAACAATGTTAGTTTAACGTAATTTCTGTTGTTGTATAATTGATTGTTAATGTGTTGACAAGAACTATGTGAGCATGAATTTGTATGTTTAATGTTAGTATCTAGTTTTTGCATTGGTCTGTGTATTGGGAGTTTTATAAATGTTTATTATTGCATACACTTGTTATGGTTTACTTTGTGTTCACATAGTGACGTTTTCTCATTGAATTATACTTTTTTGGCTACAGTGTTGTTTTCAGTATTTTCTCTACCCTTCGCATCCTATTGGGATGTCGTTTTTCGGAATTGTGAGAGTTTGTCGTCCTTTTAGCGAATTTTTGAAGAAAATAAAGCTATTGCAATGGCTTCAAAATGTTAATAATGCAAATTGTTGAACATTTTCTCTATGGAAATCCGTTTCAGACCCTTCTCAAATGTCCTGGAATTTAACACTTTCATATATATAAAAAATCCGAAAAAATTTCAAAATGTCAAAATATCAAAAGAAAGGATGAGTTCGTTGGCCAGAATTTTTGGAGTACATACTCCAAGGGTTCAAATTTTGAAAATTTAGAGTAAAAAAGGCGCTAAAAACGCCTTTTTGTGTGGATTACCATCTTTAACATAAGAACATATGGTATATTCGGAATCCGCTTGAAATTTCCTATGAGAGTCACCCTCGGTTAAAATGATTTTTTGAAAATTTTCTCATCAACTCATGCTACATGTATGGTACTTTTTTATTTTAAATTTTCAAATTTGACCCCTTGAAGTATGTACTCCAAAAATTCTGACCAACAATTTTAATTTTTGTGTTCCTCATCAAAAATCAAGGGCTCATGTAGCAGAGCATGTTAAATCTGGGTTTTTAACATACCTATGCCCTTTTCGACAGTCACCGACGATATATAGGTATCTATTTAAACGTTGAGACTTGGATGCCAACCAATTGAGTGTACTTCTACATAATATTCTAGTTGGCTCGCTACATAATGTTATAATACCTTATCTATATATAATATTATTGTACCCACTGAAAATGTTGTCTTAAACTCTCACATGTGTGTCACTCCAGGCAATATCGATCCCTAAACTCGATCTGAAAAAAGTGTTGACCAAACAAATTTCAAAATGCTCTAACAATGTCAAAAGTAAGATGAGTTCGTTGGCTAGGAATGCACATGGGGGTCACATTTTTACAAAATATGCAAAATACGTGACTTTCTAGGTTTTTGGTGAAAACTACCATATTGAATGCAGGAACATAATGTGTTATATTCCGAATCAGCTGTTTAGGGTGGTTGAGCGGTCTAAGGCGCAAAATTTTAAAAATAATTCAAAAATTTGAGTTTCGCGGGAGCCGATATTCTTTTATATCTGTCAGGTTGTCCAACTTGCACCCACTCTCGGTCTTAACCCCTCTTCTTCCCGTCCGCGATTGGTATTTCGGTTCTCAAGAGTGTGAGACGTGTTACCCCGTTATTTGACCTATTCATTCAACCTAAAATCATTTTATTGTGTTTTTTTTGCACAATAGGTTTTTATTGTGTTTCTTGTGATTTTGAAGAAGTGTGGTCGGGGTATTATAATTTTTTCCAATTGGTTAGTAGGGGAGAGTGGGGCGCCTTCGACCATTTTTGAATGCAACGTCCACTGCGCTCTTGCTTGTTACATAAATCGCGTGATTAGTGTAAAAGTTGTTAGTAGCACTATCTATCTACCTGTTCGTCACCTGAAGTTTGTCAAAAAAGCGAAAGAATAACCTCTTTTTGACATTTCAAAATTTTCCGAATATTGGTCAAATGTGCCCCACTGGTGGGGCAGTTTCGACCAGTTGTTCAATTAACCAAAAACGAACCACTCAGCAGCTAGAACAGGAAAGAAACTCGACAAATAACGTTTTTTTAGAATGTTTTAATAAAAACCGACTGTGGACATTAGTCCAATCACAATAAATCAAATTTAGAATTAGCTGAATCACTTTTTTTTTAAAAGGAATTATTGCTTCAGTCATGATTGTAGGAACTAAATTTGAATCGAACTCGACAAATAACGTTTTTTAGAATGTTGTAGGCAATAAAAACCAACTGTGGACTTAGTCCAATCACAATAAATCAAATTTAAGAACTATCTGTCTTCTTCTGATAATGACGAACCATCTGCAAAAACGAAAAATATCGAAATTTTTATACCTATTTCATTTGCATACATTGTTTGAATCTTGAAAACTTTTGTTAAACATTACGTAAAAATTGCAGCCAGGGATGACCCTCCCAGTTAGGTTGCAAAAAAGGAGAAGACAACGCAGGGGAAATGGCTGTGTGGGGCACATTCAACCACAACAACTGGTGGTGTAGATTTGACCAGTCGACGAAAGGTCGAATGTGCCCCACCAGTTCTGGTCGAATGTACCTCACATAGTGCCATTACACAAACATGCGCTTCTATACTGATCAGGTGACAAAAACAAAAATCTAAGGTGGTGAAAATAATCTAGATTAATATAGGTATTCAGAGGATTAATTGTCGTTTTGAAGTCAAAAATGTTACTAGGAAAGTTTCGCATTTAAAAAAGTGCTTACCGTGATGACGTTTTCCCTGGTGGGCTTCAAACAACAAATGGGGAGAGGGGTTTGCTCTCATTTTGCGCCTAAATTCGAAAACAGCTGAGATATCGTGATGGTCGAATGTTCCCCACTGGTCGAATCTGCCCCACTCTCCCCTAAGTATGAAAAAAATGTGTCCCGCGTCTGTCGTAGATACGTCTGATTGTGAGATTGGTCAACCAACGGTAGGCGAGTTGAAAAAGTCTGGTTACAGATATGTTTCAATCCTGCGAGCATAGACTTATATGAGGAGTCAACTCCCACCGCGGATGAAGTGTACGGTCATTTCGTCTCAGACGCTGGAAATTTCTGAAAAGAGAGGAAATTTCCTCTTTCTGGACATTTCTGACAAGCCTTACTGGATCTCGGTAATCCGAGTTTGATCAACGCAAATGCGTCAAAATTTTCTGAAAATGATCCAGGGGGGTTCAGGTTTTGTGGAGAGAGTCCAACCCTTTCCAAAAGATATTTTAGTAGATCAACCGCAGACAAACGATGCAATTAGAACGCGCCATTTTGAAAAAAGAGATTCGTTTCAGAATATATGTCAGCGTTGCAAGGAAGAGATTTTCAGTTTGGAGTACGACGTTGTGTCACTTCATGACGATCAACAATTGTTTGATGCGGAGATCAGTGAGCTGGAAGATTCCAGTGAGTACCTACTTTTGGGCCCCGCAGGACAAAAGGCTGAAGCTGCAGTCGATTTGGGTTGGCCCTTTCCGAATCATGAAGAGGATTTTGGATGTAGTTGATATTTTTTATTTATTTATCTATGTTGTGCAGTTAAGCACCCCTAATCGCATGTCACATAATGCGCACGTCGACAAACTGGTGCTGTACACAAGGAGGCTCCCAGCAGACTCTTTCAAGGGAGGGAGTGGTGTAGGGGACCTGTTAACTATATGTACTAAATAGCATCTGTGATGATGATTGCATGGTTTGTTTATGTGTTACCATCTGGACAGAAAGGAGAGAGCTGTAAATAAAGTTTGAGTTGGATTCGAGTTTAGAAAGCGAATACTGTGTTGTTAAATTTCATCATCATTTTTTTAATACAACTAGGTACTTCTCGCTAGCGAATCAGTAACATATGCCATATGTCAGGGGAGCTTAAGGGTGCGTGGGACGATGGGCTCGGGAAGCACCTCAACCATGCCCCAACGTAACTGAAAATCCTATTTATTATTTTTCACGTTTGTGATTTTGAAAATTCATCGATTTACGTATGTTATACAATCATAATTACATACTCTACGATGTGAATCGTAATTTCAAGTTAATTCCATCCAGAGAAAACTGGAAGAAACCGATGAAAACCGGATTTTTCATTGGTTTCTTCCAGTTTTCTCTGAATGGAATAAACTTAAAAATATGATTCACATCGTGAAGTAAGTAATTATTATTGTGTAACATACGTAATTCAATAAATTTCCAAAATCACAAACATGAAAAATAAGAAATAGGATTTTGAGCTACGTTGTGCCATGGTTGAGGTGCTTCCCAGGCCCGTCATCCATGCACCCTTAATCTTGATGCTTGCGTTTTGTTTTTGTCATTAAAGCCACCATATGGAAAGGTTACGACACAAACAATGGCCAGATGGGAGATCCTCCAAAGGGAATCGACGTCAAACTGTTCTCAGCGTATTCAACGCAACATGCTGCTGCGGTCTCGGCAGCGGCGAGACAAGATGTGCCAATGGACAGAAGTTTTGCCTCCGCAGGATGGTCTCCACAATGTTCCATCAACCTTTGACTACCTTCTCAAGGGGGATTTGCCAATGCGATTCTACAGTGATTGTGCGCTTATAACGAACAGAGACAAGGTTCTCCGTTTCCCTCTTGATTAACAGTTTTTTTTTGTTTTGATGAGGATGTTCATTTCAAACTTATGAACAGTGTTTCGTTTTATGGCTGGTTTCAATCTCAAATTTATTCAAAGTTTTCATCATGTGACGAGGTTTTTAAGGTAAACAGTATATTTCAATCATTTTGATTTTTTAATGTTTAAAATACCACCACAATGGTGTTCACCTTTTTTGGGTCACAATAAGGATACCTTCTTGGGGGGGGGTAAAGACAAGGAGGTACAGAACAAGGACAGTGGATAGGTGGTGAGGATTGGAATGTTGGGAGACAATTGGTTCAAA
Organism: Lygus lineolaris; assembly: GCA_030264115.1. Classification (NCBI taxonomy): domain Eukaryota; kingdom Metazoa; phylum Arthropoda; class Insecta; order Hemiptera; family Miridae; genus Lygus; species Lygus lineolaris. The sequence continues at coordinate 25,733,873 of JAEMON010000001.1, read as the reverse complement.
TATTTCAGGAAAATGGTACGAATAATTTATAGATTATTTACTAATAATCTCTTCCAGGGGGAAACACCATACGCGAACCAAGGGAAATGTATGACAACTCCCACCCAGCAAACGTGGGGGGAGGAGTAGCTGCCCCATACTTTATCACAATTTGGTAATCCATTTCCTAATCTGTAAAATGAATGGCGGATGGGAAGATGAGGGGTTGAGACGGAGAGCGGGTACTGGTTGGGCAACGTGATGGAAATAAAAGAATGTAGGCTCCCGCGAAATTCAAATGTTTGAATCATTTTTTAAATTTTTGTGCACATTTAAAAAAGGTCTTTAAACTTGGTTCAATTTGGCAGCTAGGTACCGAAGCCAGCTGCAATAGTCATACCTTTTCTCTTCACTGCCTACTACAATTTCAATCAACGATCCCGTTGGTCGGTCAATTTACAATCATGGAGATCAACTAACCTGTTTGGGCAGGAAGTTCATTTGGAAATGACAAGTCTGTGTAGTTTTCTTTAAAAATGTATAATACATTCATAACAAAAAGTTAAAATAATATTGAGGCACATTTGTCAACAAGGGAATATATTATCATAATCAGTTCTTTTTACGAAAGAAAACATTTCGAATCAAACAATAATAAACTCTGTAATAATAGAAAAACATTGATGCATGGCACATAAAAAGTAGGTACATTCTACTTTGGTCTTCCGTTTCCCATAATAGTTTTAAGTAAATCTTCATTCAAGGTATAAGAAAAATAATACTGTACTTGCTCTCCCTACTTATATTGTTCCACGATATCAATCCAGAAAATATATTGCTAAGAGCGTGAGCACCATGTATGGTTTTTGATTTGTCTATCCAACACTCACCATAGCATAGAAGTTACTGAACCATTCATTTTATATTTTCTCAAGTTGATGCCATCAATATTAATGCACATCATCGAGAATAATGCGGAGGGCGGATCAATTTAATCTGCCAACATAATAGTAAAATTCACTCTAATCTCGGATATCCCCTATTTAGGGAGACACCAACAATGTAGGTACATACTGTGGTCGCTGATGTTCTCGACCGTTTACATGGCAAATCCCCATTTTGGCGAAGAAATTATTATACCAAAGATATTGAAAAGTCATTTCTGGCGATATGTAACCCAAAACGGTCAAATAAATCCAAATTTGCACAAAATATCAATAATTTATTAAAATAGTGAGGACTAGTTCGAAGGCTAGACTTTTGGGGTAAACCTAAACTATGGTTCAAATTTGAGCGTTTGATCCTAATTTTTACCAGTACCTACAACTACAATCTCCCTGTGTCAAATATTTGCCTCATCCATGTACTTTGGCTACTTGTGCACTGGTAACTTCGGTTGGCACTCAAGCTATCAATGCACTCCTTGATCTCTCAGCATTTTCGGAATCTGTTGATATCCTGAGAAAATATACCTAAAAAGTGTTGAAAACAAAAAAGTCATTTCAGGAGCAATTTAAAAAGGAGCAACAGGAGTAACTGAAGAAGCATCACAACAGGAGCAACTGAAGCAGGTTTGAAGACGAAAATGAAATAAAGTGCTCAAACAGCACATAAATATTATTAGCCTTATTTTTAATCATTAATGTGAGTGATTCATTCCAGGACAAGAATTGAAAAACTCTGATTGAGCTAACATACACAAAATACACACACTCGCATACCGCTTCATTTATTGAAAATATTTTCAAATGACGTTGAATGCTCTAGTTATGAAAGGGATCAACTAAACAATCAATATAACTATTTAAGTAAATTGAGCAAATCGAGGACACAAAAGGTTGTAATTTACAGTGGTAATAAGCGATATTTCAGAGGTACCTACTTTGAAAAACATAGGATGAGAAATCCCATCCGAGTACAGTACAAAATTCAATCAATACAGTACAAAATCCAAGCAGGCCTTAACCCTCATATTTAGGTGGCCGAAACAAAGGTTAAACCAATAATTGATGATCTCTATCCAACCTCATGTCTGGGAATATATTTTGGTTTGAAGGAAAGTCATTGGTGTAACTTATAACAACAGAATAACAATTTATTCTTCAACACAAATTAAGATGGATCGTAATAGTTGATGAGGAGTAGGCTGGATTTTTTATTTTTTATTTAAGAAAATTCCTTAACGTTGTTGAGTTTAAAAGAAGGGAAGTGATATGATTAGAAGGAGGGAACCCAAGCTGAGCGTACACTACAAGTATGGAACCATCTTGAGCAAGACCTTCACACTACTCTCCCCACCCATGAATTTTGAAACTTGGACCAGCCTCCTAGAATATTTTCCTGATGGGGTGTAATTGCTTGATATGAGTAAGGTAAAGGTATGCGAAAAATCAAGATGTTCTGGAAATAATTGCAAAACTGGGTAAAACAATAATAAGTATTTACCTATTTCGATCATCTTTCCCATGAAACCTCTACAATTACTAAGAGACTAAGTCCGGAATTCACATTAGGGATGGGTATCAATGCACAATACATTCATTGGAAAATTAATTTTTTCTTTCTAAAAATTGATCTCATTGTGTAGGTATAGATTTTTTTAGCCATCCAATAAAATCTAGAATTTACATTTCTATCCGATTTCTGTAAAAATCTGTTAACTGACTAAAATTAAAAATAAATTGTGAAACCAAAGTGTGAAACCATGGTTGAAGAAGCTAAAGGTTTGTTTGCACTGACAGTCCTGAACTGTGAAGTGTTCATTAGTTGCAGTGAGTGATGAAACTAAATAACTTAGCTATGCGAGATCAACTGATGACTTTTAGTTATTAGTTATAACTACCAACTCTTTGCCCAACACTGCTACTCAGCATGCATTACATTTGAAGACATTAGTAAAATAAGATATTTGAAGATAGATAGGTAGGCTATAAAAAATCGATCATTTCCTATTGATACCCATCCCTAATTTGGATTTCTACTTGGGTCAAATACTGTTTTTTAATTGATGCAAAACTAAAACGAGGATAACACTAGGTATCTAGACTTTTTCGAAACAGAAATTGAAGGAAAACTTCAGACAGAGAAAACACAAAACAAAATGGCACGAATTCAATCAAATCCTACATTTTATAGGTCGAAATAGCGCTCAATGATTTTTTAGTGAAACGTTTAAATGACACATTCTTTGGTTATGCATCTTTCGAGGTTCTGGCAACAGTTAGGTTCCTTGACAAATTCAACATAAAAACTTTTGATTGTAAGAGCAATCATACCAAGTATAAACTACAACATAATATACAAAACATGTTCTTGGGACGACTTGTCGTGAACTCTTTTCAAATAGGTACAGACTACTATACCTATTTTGTTGTATTTCACAATGAAATAACGAGCGATTCAATTACCCAATAGAAGTTAGCAACACAATTTATGAGGTGATCCAATGATTAGCCAACTCGAGAGTGATTATGATTACCAATGATACCTTAGCATCCACCAGTCTTACTACATAGCTCCAAATAAAAGAAAAGTGCAAACATCGTCAGTGCTCAACCTTTTTTCTTTCAAACCATTCTGTGCCCACAATAACTTGAATTTCGTACACTACAGTTTTGCACCGTGCTCGTTCTGCATTCTAAGCCATTAGTACGAGAAAAACAAACGTGATGTCTAACAAAGGAACTGAAGGCCAATGATTAATTTGAATCGCACGCTGAAAAATGGAATACGTATACAATAAAATTAAAAATAAAAGTTCTTCGCTATCAAACAGAAATAGGAAGGTATTTTTGTCACCTTTCAATTCCCTTTCCAAATAAATTTTAATTAGTCTTGAAATAAACTTCAAATGTCAGAAACAGGGAAGCCTACTATTACGTGGTCATGTAAATCATACACTTATTACAACACTGGTAACGCATCAGAGAATGCTTACCAAGAAATTTAAAGGTCGGTGGATACGTCATGTCCTCCCAAAAATGTACAGTTGTTTTACAGTGTTTTCTAACAACAACAAAAAATGAAAAGGGTTGGAAAAAATCCAACGTAATTTTGATGAGACTTTTCAACTTTGGTAACATTGACCACAAACTAATATTGAATAAGACAAAGAGTTAGACTAGGGGATAGAGGGAGTTTAGCATGGAGGGGGAAGAATGAACCGAAAACTCCGCCTCTAGGGGACTCAGATCAGGATGGCCAATGGAATGTTTGACCTTTAATCAATAATATTGATGGCTTTGGCTTATCGCTGTTGTATTGCAGACCCCCCCCCCCCCAGCCAAAATTTCAGCCTTTTAGCATTTTGGGGATTAATTGCAAAAAAACTCTGATTGTCTAGTGGTGGTGATATGCCCACTCTATTTCCTATTCGTAACTCTTTGGAATAAGAGAAGTAACAAGAAGAAACCATGTCACTTCTCATACAGAAAACATCAATGACAATTATTGACAACATATAAAATACTATTTTAAAACGCTAGACAGCAAATATATCTCAAATGGAACTGCTAACAATGGAATATCCATATTTTTGACGTAACTAATTCCAAGTGTGTAAGAAAAAAACAATAATATACTTCTTAATATAATTCTTGAACTTTTATAATCATCATAATCATAATTTCTAGTCTGGAAAAAAGTCTAGAAAATTTCAGTAGGCACAACTCAATATATTTTTACAGTTCATCGAGCCAACATTTAGAAGCAGAACCAAATCTAGAGTGAAGAAAATTAATTAAAAACTTATTACAAACATAGAAAGAAAAAAAATTACAAAATACAAAACAAAATATTACAAATAACTTTGGTGAGCAGACATGAAGCGTTCAATCACGACTTCTTGTGTGTGGATACTTAAAAATTAGTCTGATAGTTGTAGACACTGATGGACATGGTATTGCAAGGGCTCCAGAGAGTCGAATTTCCGTTTGCAGTCAGGATTTGGGCAGACCAATGGTTCTGAAATACCAGGGTTAACATCTGGCATGGAAACCGTGGTGATCTAAAACGAATTAAATAGGTAAATAAAGAAAACGGATCAAGACGAATTCCTGGAGGGGAATAGGTCACAAAACAGTCAGATGCAATGTTGCCAGGTTGGGGTTTTCCCCCATAGATTCAGGGGATTTTATTTCAAAAGGGGGAATAGTTAGTGTTACGGTTTTTCCGGGGAAGTTCAAAACCAAAGGCTAAATTCTTAGTGGACTAGATTTTTGCGTCATGAGTTTCCCTTCTGCCTTTCCAAAACACACTGTCTTGTCCCAACAAGACAAAGAGCTCCAATGTCTAGGGTGGCGCAGTTAACATCATTAATCATTTTAGCTGACATGTTATTCATAACTGGCAAAACACATGACTTTTAGAACCTTCAAAGTAATTTATTCTCATGATGAAGTAGATACTAGGTGTAATAGTTACTACATTATACCTTGAACTAACTTTGAAAAATTGATTTAAAGACGGAAAATCTAAGGTATGGTAATTTAGGAAATTATTCCAGATTTTATGGATTTTTGGGGTATGTATTTGGCTTGAGCTAGGGATTTTTCGTGAGTCATCTGGCAACACTGCACAGGTGCCTCACTACACTTGTGGTCCCAACTGGGTTATTCCAGAGTTAAATTAATATGCATAATGATAATTGTGTGAACTTAGTGGATTGACGATTTGAATTTTTTATTTAAGGAAAACTTGAGGATCCTAAAAATCAAGTGGTATAAATGCAGTTAGTTGAGCAAAACATTGTTGAAACTTTCAATCAACTAACCCTCAAACCAACTTTATTATCCACAGTCTAAATTGAGTTTCAATTAAAAACGTGTGACCCTCTCCCAAATGGGTGGACACATCTTCATCGTATTAGGGATGGGAGACGATTTACCGATTTAAAAAAAAATAATAGAAAATCTAACGCTGAATCTGAAAATGTGGTCAAAAGTAGAAAAAAACTGTGTCAAAGTGAAGAAACGTGGGGTTTCATGGCAAAAAACGAGGTTTTCAATAATCATATCTTGGGAACGGATTGAAATAGAAAAGTGCGGTTGGCGGCGTTCTACTCCATTTTTTTTTCTTTTACACCAAGTGGCAAACACCCTGTATTTATATAAATTTTGAAAAAAAATAGTCGAAAAACGTGTATATGAGGGTTTTTGTGTAAATTAGCATCTTAAACATAGGAACATATGGTATATTCGGAATCAGCGCAAAATTTCCGATTAGAATCACCCACCAAATCGGTTAAAATGATTCTTTGAAAATTCGCGCATCTGTTGTAGACGGGAAATTGTTAAAAAATTAAGGTACTTCGAGGGGGTTCGAACCTTATTATCACAGCGAAATCTGATGGATTCCACTATGACTCACCAACTAACGACCTCGGCCACCGAAGATCTGGTGTCTGTCTCTCATTTCTGCTGAAGGATGTACTTTTGTTCACAACACATCAACTCATGCTGGAACTTTCTAGCACATGTTTTAGCTTTTCTCCGAAACTAGGTACTCAAACGATTCTGATGAAATTCTAAGGACTTACTCTTCTATCACGTAAAAACAAGTTCTAATGCCCCTTATCTCCACTAAAATATCCTGAGGGCCGAAATCAGCGTTAAACCTACAAAGATAGCAATTTTTCAGGTTTATAGGGGTGAGGAAAGTAGTGTGAAGCCTTGCACAAGATATTTTTTAATTCAATTTTTGAACAGTGGAAAAGTTGTTGTTCATTGTTCGAGGAGTATGACACTTATAAAGCCTCGGTTACACTTGCGGTGTTGGGCCGAACACCGAATATTTGTAGCCTCTGCCTGCAAGTTAACAATGGGACAAATGCCCAAATGCGCACAAATGTTGGTGCTCGGGGATGCAAAGGCAAGAGGCAGTTTTTGGTCCCGAGTCAAAGGCGGCGAATATTGGCCAACTAGTGTATTGAGTGGGTTGAGAGCCAACACTGCATGTGTGCGCGGGGTGCGCATCAAGATTTGTCAAACTTCGAGCATAGGTAAAATATTAGGGCGAGTATGGGCGAATACTCGCCGTTGGGCCCAACATCGCAAGTGTAACCATGGCTTAACACCTGTTTCCACTTCCAATTTGTTTATCACAATTTAAAAAAAATTGATTCTATGTTTCTAGTTAGAATCGATTAAAACAATCGATACTTATTGACCAATTCCCCATCCCTACCTCGTATGAGCACACTCGACTATTAATCCATCGGGACTGAAATTTATTGAGGGACACCTCCAGGGCCCCCCATAAACCCTGATAATTTCCTCAAAATCGTAAGAAAACTGAGGAAGTTTTGAGTGCTACAAGGATTCGCAGACAGCAGATAGACATGGAACCAAATCTGATCAGAGAGGACTGAAACGTAAAATGGGAGTTAAAATTTTGATTTTGGAGGGTAACAAAATTTCACCTCACGAAAGTGAAAAAAAAAGCTTCCGCTACCTTTGACAGACTCGGAAGCAAAATTGATAATTTTGAAATAGATATTATTAAAAACTATCTACTTACAGGCACGTGTGGAGGGGGTGTTTGGATTTTTCGTTCAGACCTATCAAACAAAAGACATCAATGAATTAATCAAGATTTAGTCAAGGATGTAATTATGATGTAGGTACCTACTTCAATCATGCATTCTTACAAGGGGAAGCACTACTTAACCATTTATATGGTGTGGTGAGGATGGTGGATTTCACGTGGACCTCATTCAATTAATGAGACAGTCGGAGTTTGGAATGTTCCAGAGCATAATCGTACATGATTTCACCCCAATTCCTCACCTAAATTGTATTTACCCTCCAAAAAGAATCTTACCCTGTCAGCTGAGTGGAATACAAATATTGTGTTACTCAGTCAAAACAAGTCCCAGTCCTTATTTTATAGGAAACTTGCGTTTTATCCATATTTGGCAATTGAAGTAGGTACAAAGAAGTGTAGAAGAGAAAATACATTTTTTTTAAACCTGGTCTACCGTGTAGGTCAACTAACCTCATAGCCAGCCGCGTTCCTGTCAACGAGGGCGCAGTAATTCCATGGGCTGTCAGATGCATCGAGAGCTGCTTGTTTTCTTCTTTTAAAAGCTGTATTTCAGCTATTAACCTATCACGATCGTTCGTTATCGTTTCCCTAGTTTTTCTTTCTGCAAGGTAATCTGATCGATAAACTATCACCTGAAACATATTTGGGTTAATAGTTTGGTGTAACAGGCCTATTAGACACAAAAGTTCTAATTTTCCGTGCTCTGCCTTGTTTCCATTCCTGCTGAGTAAGCCTAATCTCACATTTTATTGGTAAGCAATGGACAACTTGATTTAAATGATGATAGAGGTGGCCTCCATTATGACATATTTCCGTCATCAGTATGTCTGTGTTTAGATGAACTGATAGAGCTAAACAAAACAGCTGAACTAGAATTATCATAATAGTTGATAGTACAGAATTTGACTACCGTCAAAATTGAACGAACATAGGTTACTGTGTACACCACTGATTCAAAAAGGTATTGGATGAGCAAATTCATGTGTTTAAAATATATTTTAATGGCGAATAATACATTTTCACATAGTAGATGTGGCTCATACTAGGAAGATGAATACTATAAAAAGGTAGTACAAGAAAACGAAGACATCATTGTGGACAACTCACTTGGGATTTCAGGATGCCCAGTTTCTCATTATCGATTTCCAATGCTGCTTTGCGCGTTTTGAGTTGGTTTATCTCGTAGTCTTTTGATACTAAACCTTCTTGAAGACTTTGAATTTTTTGAAACAGAGTTTCAATCGTCTCACCAACTTCATTGGCTTCAATCTAGAAGTTCAAGAGCAAAATACATGAGCAAGAGGAATGTACATTGTTTATATTCAGTAGTGGGGTAATCAAGATTGCAACAAGAGTATGAGAGACCCACCCTTTTTTTTAAATACTTTAATTAAATGCAGACATTAGCGTGAACCATGGTGGTGGTGGTTCTTGTTCCACGATGGCATGAACTAGGCGTGGTTGTAGTGGAAGGTTGTTAAGGGGCCAAGGGACGGCTTGAAAACTGCGAGTGCCGCTGGTAACGTAGTGTACAGGGGGAGGGTCCGCTCGCCCCTCCTCGCCGCCTACCTCCCCGACTGGGGCCGTCTGTCGTAAAACCCTTTTATACCGACCTGCGGATTTCAGATTTTGAGCCGGCGCCGGCGCTGTGTCCGTCGTTGTTCTCCGTGATTTTAGCATTATCAAAAATTAATTTTTCCAAATAAAATCTTTAATTTTCCATCAACATTTTCCTTATCAAATTCTACACTTTTTTTTCCAAACTAAATTTTTATCATTTTCCGTACCTAGGTATTTAAAAAAGCTCAGATTAGCAAGTTTTGAATAGGGTTTCTACTACGTTCATAGCACTTTCCAGTCAAATTTAGTTTTTTCCCAACCTAATTTATTTGTTTTCCAGTAACATTTTATTTTTTCCCAACCAAACTTTTTTCCCCAATCAAATTTGAGGTGTTTACATTACAGCCCTTACCCTTACAATAAGACCTAACTTGAATTTGATTTGGAAAAAATGAATTTGATTGGGAAAAAAACTAAATTTGAATGGGAATGTTATAATTAAGTATATTAATTTTATTGGTTGGGTTGATAATAAATGGTAGGTAGATACCTACTTCATTTTGCTTCCTCACTACCGAAGGTTGGAAGCTATGTATTCGTGAAAGAAATGAAAAAAATGTTTGTCCTCCAAAATCAAATGTTTCGCTTGCCTTTTTACGTTTCACAGCTTTTCGAACAATTTTGGTTATGTGTCTGTCTGTCCTTCTGTCTGTCGGTCTGTGGTCGATTCCTGAAACTACGATTTCTCATTTCCTAATTGACCTATTTCGCTCAAATTTGGAGGGTAGTTGGGGGCTGACTCCAAGACAATTGGTGTCTACTGCACAAGCGTAAACTTTAAATTTGTTGTCATGGGCGTATCTCCAGAACTACTCATCCAGTTTTGGCGAAATGTTCAGGGGTTACGCAGGCTAGAGCCTAGGGGCCCTATGAATTTTATCGCTGTCAGACCATTAGTAGCATGTGCGCATTCAAACTTCAAACTTTGCTTATTTTGGCAAAGACAGAAAAATAATTGGAATAATACAATAAATAAGCCCCCTTGTATTTAGTACTTTCTGTCAAACGGCCAGCTATCTCTCTACAATCTATCTAGGCTACTCGCCCTGATCCATCTGTGTACGGTAAATCGAGGTTTAGGTTCAATACTTTCCGAGCCAGGACGACCAATACCTCCAGAGTAAGATCGCTGATGATCGTATCATTAAAAGAAATGGATCCTTTTGGCTACCATGCAATACCAACAACTAACCACATCATAGGTTGTACCACCAGGAAGATCAATCCTCGAATATAATAAACAGTAGGTACTTAATAGCATAAATTTGTTGGAAAATTCCAAATTCATTTTTCAAAACAAATTTTATTTTTCAAAAAAAACTCTGAATTTGGAAATTCCCCTAAGAGGGGGGGGTGATGTCACGATCGACCAGTCAGAAACGAACCATAATAAACAATCAATTCACTTTGCCCCGAATAACGAGATTACTTTCACTGATGTGACGTCACGGGGGACCCACGAGACAGTTCTACTCGCGTTGTCCTCTGTGCATCACCTTTCTTGCTCATTTTCGAAAATTCTCAAAAGTGCCTTGGAATTCCGGCCAAAACCAAATCAACGCCATCACGTGCATCACCTCCTGTACCTACATCATCCCAAAGAGGTGAGATCATTCTATACTGTGTGGTATTGGAAGAGGTTACTGGCCCCGATTCTCTGGATAGGTTACTGACCTATTTTTAAAAGAATAAACCTATAAATACGTTTTATTTACAGCGTATTTCTTAGTATTCCCTTTCTGATCTCTATAAGGGAATTAATTGCTTCCACCCTCAGACGGACGTAGCAATGTCAATAGTACAAAAAGAAAGGATGAGTTCGTTGGCCAGAATTTTTGGAGTAGGGGAGAGTGTGGCAGAACTGGGTGGTCGGGTCATATGGGGTGCCTCACGTGACGAGCCCCTAGTGCTGTTACCTGTCGTCCAAATGGCAGAATCTCATCTTCCCCGTCTGTTGGAAGTTCTCTGTGAGTTTGAGTGCGGTACGCATATTTGTATCGTTGTGGCGATTTTTCCAAAAAATCGGAGGTTGTTGAAAAATATTTCTCCATTTTCGGCAGTTCATAACGAAATCCCACCACTCAGGAAAACTAGGCAAGTTTTGTAATGTTTCCTCCTACTATTGCTTGTGCTATCCCCGCTTAGTTTTCTTCGTTTGCTCTACTCATTTGGGAGGAGGCCTTGTTGAAAAGTGTTTGGCCTGTTGGGGTCATATGGGGTGCTTGAGATGGGGTAGAACGGGGTGCAATTTGCCGCCTTCTGCAGCAGGTCCTGAAAAAAACGACGAGGAAAAACTGCAGTCGTGACCTCCTCACTCGACAAAGATGAACTAGAAAAGGTGAGGACCAAGGTTGATAAGACTATCAAGAAGAGGAAACTGAACTTTAAAGAGAAGAAAAAGCAAAAATCTACTAAAGCCTAGACAGCTAAATCTACTGCTGAAGCAATGGAGAAGGGACAGAAAAAATCGTCTCTTCTAATGAGGACCAAGTTGAGTGGAACCAGAGCAGTTCAGAAGTGATGACAACGACGGGGCTCAAGATGGATGCATTTTTTTGGTGATATTTCAATTTTTCATACTGGCACCCCGTTCTACCCCACCTCTTTGAAAAATATGAGTTTTGACATTTTTTACTAACAACATTTTCCTGTTCCAAAAATAGCCACTCTCACCCAATGGGTATCATAAGCAACTAGCCAACATCCAAAAGAAGCCTTGTGGTGTGTTCACTGCTTGATTTTATGTGATCTACCTGTTCACTGGGCAAAAATAGTTATGGCACCCCGTTCTGCCCCACTCTTCCCTACTCCAAGGGGTCAAATTTTGAAAAAACGTGTTTTTGAGGTTTTTGGTGTAAAATACCATCTTAAACATAGGAGTATGGTATATTCGGAATCTGCGTGAAATTTCCTAAAAGAATCACCCACCATAGTGGTTAAAATCATTCTTTGAAAATTCGCTCATCAACTCATGCTGCATGAATGGAACTTTTTTAGATGATTTGCTGGTTCACTCAAAAAACGAGAAAGAACACGCAAAACACGTAGAGGAAGTGCTAACGTGACTCAGGACAGTCAAGCTCACCGTTAACCAGTCTAAATGCAAATTCCAAGCAAAAACCCTCCATTTCTTGGGGCACATCATCAGCGACAGGCACCAGACAATTGGGAAGAGCGCATGAAGGACCTTCTAGCCATACCCCCCGCCCCCACCAAAAGCACACAGGTCAGCCAATTTTAGGGGCAGTAGGCTTCTATTTCCGCTTTATACCCGACTCAGCCAAAATCTCGGTTCCATTGAACGCATTATGCAAAAAGAACGAAAAGTTCGAATGGACAACCGAGTGTAACAAAGCGTAAGAAATTTGTCGGGCAAAACTTATGGCACACCAGTCACTGCGTTTACCACACTTCGACAAGCCTGCAAGTTCACAGATGCATCCAAAAAGGCCATTGTGGGGGTAATTTGCCAAAAAGAGGGGGACGTTATTACTCTATAGCTTAGACCGGGCGAATATTGAGCCCACGGGAGCAAAATTTTTCGACTTGCGAACTCGTACGCAATCAAAAAATTTGCACCTACCTATATCAGGGTTCAAGATTCAACCTACATACAGACGCAAAATCAGTAGCAAAATCCTTAGCTGGCGGGAAGCTTCTCCAAGAGTATTACACTGGATTGAATAGCTAAATTAGTTCAATTACAAGCTATTTCACATTCCCGGCAAGTTAATTTCAATAGAGGATTACTTGAACCGAAACGCTAATAATCCGATTGACATAGATCTTGACAACCTCGAAGCGTTCTTGCGGCAGACACCTGAAAAACAGAATGTGGGAAGCGAAAGGTGTGGACGTGGTGCTGATGGTAAAACACAGGTCGCACTACAAAGCGAAGAGCAAAGCCCAATGCACAATGGGGCACCACCCTTCCCCGCCTTTCCCAACAAGCGGCCACCGCAACAAACAAACACTCGCTCACACAGCATTGCACGGCATTTGCACGAACAAACTAGCACGGGAATGTGCAAACCCCTATTGCCAACCACCCTGATATCTGTGAATTTCGTTATTATCATAGTTCAGCCTTAGGTGCACACCTAGGCGTTCATAAAACGATAAATAGAATAAAAAAGGACCTTTATTACGAAGGTTAGACTCCATAATTAGCAAGTTAGTCATCGAGTTCCTGACGTACAAGTGCTCGAAGCACATGCAGACATCCCTGGGCGTATATTTGGCATTTGTCGTGGCAGAACCTGGAGAAACATCGTTTGCCCCATAGCATATGCCAAAATATGTTTATTTTAGTGGGCATAGATGCCTTCTCGAAATTCTCATGGCTCATTACAAAAAAAAAAAAAAAAAACACGTTGGAGGCAATTACAACCGCATTGCAGGAGCACATTTTCAGCAAAACGGTATTTTAAGCAATTTTGCACTGACGACGCGAGTACGTTTCAATCACACGCGTTTAACAAAATTTAACTGGTGATGACCCAACCCCCCTCCCCCCCCCCCCCCCCCCCCATTTGTGTGTGACATTGCAAACATATTACCCCAATCCAAACCAGGCAGAATGGCTCATCAAATTCATAAAATAGACTTTAACTTGTTTCCAAGTTATTATGCAAACAATAATGCACAATGGGACAAGGATCTGCAATATATATAATTAGGGCTCAGCACAGTGCAAATGACAGCACTAGGTATTCTCCAACCAAATTATTTTTGGGTTGGGACATCAAAGGTCCACTGCAACTAGCGTGGGACCTCAATATGAACAATCTGTTCAGTAAATCAAGCCGAGATCTAGGAATGGGCATACCAAAACCTACAGCAAGCCATGATCCGTATAAAAAATACTATGACCGCCATCATACCCCCACTTCCCTGGAAATCAACGATAGAGTATTAGTAAAAACATACGTGTTGAGCTCGAAACCTCAAAACGTCATAACGAAACTATCGGATTGGTAGAAAGCAAAAGCCACAAGCTAAAAAACAATTTAAAAAAAACTTTCCGTGGTCACATACGAAGTTCAAAACAAACAGGGCACGAAAGATGTAAAATCGCTGCATATCAGCCAGCTTAAGAAAATAACCACCCAACAATAAAAACAATAATAATTATTTAAAAAAAAGAAAAACCAACAGCAAGAACCTTAACGTTCCACCTAACTAACACGCTGCCAACACCACGGAGTGAACTAATTCTCACTAAAACCTTGTATTGTCTGTTTCATGAACTCAAACATGCTGACTGCAGAATCATGGAAAACCAACCTCCAACCACCACCCTGCCAGAAGATGTGGCGCTGACCAGCACGTGTAAGGCAACCAAGTAAAAAAACTAGGTAATTAAAAGAGAAAGTGGGCGTGGGCCTCGTGGTGAGAACATATTTATAATAAAATTTGAAAGAAAAAAACACACATAAAAACAGCGCAAAACAAGGCCGTGACTTACAACGAAGCTGTTCTCATAGGCCACCAGCGGTCGAAAAACAAGGGGCTTAAAGACCCATTCTCGATAATTAGTCAGTGCTACCCCAAAATAAAATCTTTGCATTCAGCCTCTACAATTCACAAACAAAAAAGGGTATGAACACCCACAAATGGAACATAATGGAATCCCTCTCAGATGGAATACCAACTACATCAATCGAAATGGTCAAGTTAACAGGAGCCAGGGAGGCCCACATCATTGTAAACACGATACATAAGAAAAGCTCATATGTTTTGTAATCAAGTACATACTTACACCCCTCAATCTGTACAAGGAATGAACATCCAGAGGACTCTGAAAGATCCTATATCTACAATTTTACAAAACCCCAAATTTCAATTAAATTGTAAATTTCGAAATTTTTTCCAACCTGGGGGAGTGTAACATAGTGACCAGGTAACTGCTACCGGATCACAGTGTTACTGTTCCACCCCAACCCCACCAACGGTGGAGCGGCGTTGATTGCTCCATCCCTAAATTCTTCCTAGTTCACTTTGGGACATCAATCACGTGAGTCGATTTGATATCAAAATAACTAACCATTTCCTTACCCTTGCGGTTCAATCCTTCAAATAGGTACTTCTACCATTTTTACCATCCCCAAGAATACGAGCCTAACAACTTGTGATTTAATAAACCAATACCATAAGTATAGTTTGTGTCTCCTTACAAACACCACCTCTTCTAGCTCCATATCTGACTAGGTAGGTGTAATTGAGATTGTAGGTTAAACTTTCTGTGGCCAAAAAACCTCAAAATGTTGGTCCATTTTTCAGTTTTGCCCATTTTGACCATGAAGGAACAGGTTTTCGACAAAAGCCACTAAACACTTTTTCAAAGTAGATAGTCTCTGTAGACCCAACGATAGCAGAAATACACAATTTCAAAATTTGGAAAAACTTTTCATTTTTTGTAAAATCCGGGTTTTCACCTACCTTGTCACTCTAAATGGCATGTACCTATGTGTTTATATTGATGTATATCGAACATTTATGGGTACTAATAGTATGTATATCCGATTATATATTATTTTTACATAAGCATATACATGTATATTGTTTTGGGGCTAATTTTCGTGAGTTTAAATTTTATTTCGCATTATAGGATGTATGTATACTCCGATAGAACCATTCCAGAAAATCAAGTTAATTTAGCAGTGAAGATATATTATTAAATTTAACATCTTATACAAAGATAATGTGCTTTGATTGCTGATGTTATAATTTATACAGAATCAGGGATACAGAAAACCTGAAAGCATAAAAATTACGAGTATATCAATTATTTACAGGTATATTTACAGGTTTAATTTAGGTAAATATTTCAATCATGCCTCCATTTAGAAGGTCCAGTCCAATACGGCTCCTCATCCCCCCCACCCATGTCCTCTCCAACCACTGCGACTTATTCGTCGAGTATGTCCAAAAGAAGAGGTTCTTCATCTACTTGACTTCATCTCGGGAACGCATTCACAATCAAGGCCACAACAGCAAGTTCAAGTCAGAACAGCAACAATTGCCTGCTGCTGAGCAACCTTTCTTGCAGGCACAGGAGACGAACTTAAGGAGAAAGTCCAGTGCAGCATCTTCGGCCATTGTGATGGGAATTGGCCTGGAATAGCCTTTCTCCCAGCTCCATTGGACTGGATTATTGACTTGTCCCAGCCATGCTTGCACATGGTGGTAGGCACACAAACTGTGGTACATTGCTGTATCGGATGTTGGTAGCATCCATGCAAGGTTTAACACATTTTTAGCAGTTCCTTTAAAAAACATGATTATATTGTACTTAAATTCAACAGACTTTTGACAAAAACCCGTTCCTTCATGATCACAATGGGTAACAACTTAAGAAGGTGCCAAAATTTTGAGGTTTTTTGGCCACAGAAAGTTTAGCCGAGGGTGGAGGAGGTTGAAAACTTAGTTTTTACATACTCTCATCAATACATACAAGATTAAAAAAATAAAATCTTCGGCGTGATCTCGTGCACAAGTAAGCCCTTTTCTTTGACCCCGTTACTGAACTAATAATCTTACACAGACTTGGTGCATTTTTTGTGTTTGTCTCAGAAATTCCAGACGCCACTATGATCTGGCACCAGGGATGGCGCTACATGGATTCTTGTGTTGGGTATCGTTGATCATAGATTTGGAATGCTGTTCAGCTTCGGGACAATTACCCCCATTCTATTCCCCATCTAAAGTGATGTCCCCGAAATGCATGCATACATTATGTTTTAGTCCAGATTCTGAATCTACCTACCTGAAAATTCAAAGAAAAATGACATGTCAATCAAATTTGTCAGTGCACACAAATGAAGTTGATGCGTGTAATGCGACATAGCATGCCAGGGTGGGGCATTTTTTGATTCTTTGGGGGAAAATATGAGGACAAAATTTAGTAGATTTCATTGATCTCTAGCATTGCCCGCAATAAGATAGTTGATCCATTAAGATAGTTTGATAGTTTTGGCCCGACTAATACACTAGGAAGGAGAGATTTTACATACCGTGTCAGATGAAATTATAGTTCTACATGAGTATGGTTTGTTCAAAGCTGTGATCAGCTTTGTCAATTGATCTTGGTGCTGAACCAACAAGTCCCTGAAAAAATGAATAAACGACTAGTTAACAATAGATAACAACCAAAATCATAGTGTAATATTAGTATTGTTACAATTCAATGGTTCAGTTGTTGGAATGAGAACTAATGGGAAAACGTCACAAATTGGTCAAAAAACGCCATAAACTGCGAAAAACGAGTTCCGTAATTTTCCGTACGTTTTAGTTAAAAATATAAATAAAAACCAACAATTAAAAAACCCCAACTACAATCAAACAGTTCAAATAAAAGTACATATTTATGCAAAATGGACCAATGAAAAAGTTTGATCGAAGGAACAAGACAAAGGTAAGATAATGGAACAAACTTCAAAACATACTTGTGTATTTACGATCAGAATGGAAAACAGAGTTTTGGGATTGGATTAGGATGGCACACTATCAAACTATGATTTGAAACTGGAACTCGCTGGTGGTGTTTGATTCTTGGGATTGAAACAGACACTTGAGATTGGAGGAAATAATGGAGTATTTATTATAGCGGGGAAGTTACAATATTTGATGACTTTAAAAAAATAAAAGTAGTTGGGGGGAGTACGGCTCTAACTTTCAGATTAAAATTACTTCTACCAAGTTTGCCTGGAACCTGAAAGGTTTTCTATGAACCATCAATCAGCTGTAACACTAACCAATCTAGCTACCATATTTAAATTTTTTGTACGTAAAATGGGCCCAATGTAGTTGATAGTTCTGACTATACCAATAACTACGTTAGTACTGAAAAAAAGTAGTTGACAACATTTTTTACCATTTGTAGTTTACTACATTTTTGCAGTTGGTAGATGGATTTGTTAACTACAAAACCAGTGATATTTAGGATTGTGTTCTCTAAACGTAAAACGGATGTTCACTTAAGTAACTGGTTTAGCCCACTTTGGTTTAGCAGAGTTGCGCGAAATGTAGTTAGGAGGTACGAGTAATTCCAGTAGTCAACTACTAGTTTGAAGTTAGTTTTTTCAACTTGAAACTAGTAGTTAACTACGAAAGTAGTTAGTCCATGTAACTACCAACCGCTAGTTTTAGCTACTTAACTTGTAGTTAGCAGTTACAAATATAGTTAAGGGTGCGCGGGAAGAGGGGCTCGGGGAGCGTCCCAACCATGCCCTAATGCAGCTCAAAACCTCATGTATTATTTTTTACCTTTGTGATTTTGGAAATTCCTCGTTATACGTATGTTATACATTTATAATTTTACACAGCTAGTTCACGATGTGAATAATTATTGTAAGTTCATTCCATCCAGAGAAAACTGGAAGAAACCTATGAAAAATCAGGGTTTCATATTTTTCGTCCAGTTTTCTCTGGATGTAGTAAACTTAAAAATTATTATTCACATCGTCAAGAACATTGTCAAAGAACGAGACAGAGGCTGTTATGAAAGGGGGGAGGTATCTTGATACATTTGTGGGTAGGAACTACTACTTTCGAATAAGAATGATGGATGAAGTGAAGATCAATGAAGACTATTTACCATCGGCATCTGTCAAGAAACTCGTAGACCAGAAGAAAAAGGTACAAGTACTATTCTCCAAGATTGGAAGAAGGTATGGAAGGTCTAAGGCTGGAAAATGGGACTGGAAGAAGAGAAGAGGAAGATTTGAAGTGCTTAGATGTTTCCAACCTGGAATATGATGTCGCGGAGTTACCGCGATGAACTTACTGGGTTTTCTATAAACTTCAATTCTGTGAGTAGATAAATTCAAATGGGGACCTACTTAATGTTTGCAAACCTAACAACCCAAAAACGTATGGCTTCATATGATAACTTAAAAGGGAAGACAACATGTACAGAAAAACTTGTGACAGTGAATTGAGAATTTGAACCTTGCGATTGGCTTCTTTCTTTAAACTTAAAAAGTTCCATTCATGCAACATGAGTTGGTGAGCGAAT
>JAEMON010000001.1:25627509-25637801 GCA_030264115.1 Lygus lineolaris | reverse complement strand
AACAGTGCTTCCGCTACCTTGGTAGACTCGGAAGCAAAAGTCTGCAAAGTGGGTGTGGCACATAGCTTCCTCTTGTTCTTTAACATGAATCATGAACGAAATGTATGGGTAACTGAGGTACTGTGGAAATTCCGAACTCTCGGGCCCATACAAAGGTCAGTTCTTAAATACCCTCCGATTTGTAGCAAAATCAGCCAATCGCATGGTGGGAAAGCGGAAGGTATTTTGGAGGATTTCAAGCTTGCACATATTTAGGTGCTACTATTGATCTGACTGCGATGAAATTCATTGTGAACCATACGGGGACGACCCGCACAATCTTTGAACATTTCATGAAAATCGGGTCAAAATTGTGAAGGAAGTTATGCAAGTAGCCAGCATTTCACGTGAGCGCATAGGCGCAGTGGTGCTCGGAGATACGATATATGGTGAATTCAGAAATCTTCACGAGGACCTCAAGATTTGTCCAAAATTGGATTATCCTAGAAAATTTAAGTGTCCAAGATTTCATGTTAAATCGTAAGGCTTCTACGTCGTGTATTAATTCGAAGGCAGTGGGATTTATGAGGAATAATCTAGGGCCTCATCTGGTGCTACAACACCTTAAAATTTCTGGGAATTTCATCAAAACCGAATTAATTTTGTGGAAGTTTTGCCTAGGAAATGATTAAAACCGTCCAGTTTTATTTCGTCCCTATTGATCTTATTGAATCGTTACCCTATCTATTTTCAAACTTCAGACAAGGTGCGCCCTTTTCGTAAGAGTGATCTGTTCTACATCCAACGTTTTGACGACAAGTTGTACTATCTTGTCTATGTATAGCTCGTTCATTAACAACACTAAGAGCGGACGAATCCAATACGATATTCAATTAGAATAGTTATATATTATCAACTGTGTTGAACATTTCCAGTCCACAAAAACAACACAGAGCCAAAGTATATATGGAGACAGTTTAAGAGGCAAACCGAAAGGGATTTACTTGCCCTCTCGACTTCTCGGGCGATTCCATTGCCAGATAAAAAAAGAAGAAATAAATAAGTGGCTATACTGCTCGAGACCTGAGGCTCTAGTAGGTCAAACAGCTTACATTTATGAGCACACCTAATTCGAAGGTACCACGCCTGAGTGGTTCAATTTCAATTATTGAAGTTATGTGTACACCGTTTGATACGTAACGCACAGTTCGAACAGTTGTGCAAAAGCGCAGAAGGGAGGTCATTACGAGGTTAATTGGTTTAATAAGCCATCCAAAATCATTGTTGATCGGCTTATTAGACGAAACCCCAGTTGATAAACTTCCTCGGCGTAATGCGTTGTCACGGCGACACTAATCGATTGGGAGGCGTGGACAGGAGGTGAGGCCCGACTGAAGAGGAGTTT
The DNA here is from genome assembly GCA_030264115.1 of Lygus lineolaris. Taxonomy (NCBI): domain Eukaryota; kingdom Metazoa; phylum Arthropoda; class Insecta; order Hemiptera; family Miridae; genus Lygus; species Lygus lineolaris. The sequence continues at coordinate 25,636,417 of JAEMON010000001.1, read as the reverse complement.
GAATTGTCGCTTTCAACAATCGGGGGTTCTTCAGCCGATCTCATATTTCCATTACCCCCCCCCCCCCCCCCCCCCCCCCCCCCACAAGCCCGTGGCGAGAGGTGGTGATTGAAGACGCTTTTCCGTAACAATCTAACCTGTGCAATAAAGAGAGTACGTACTATCTGTAGTATAGTATCCGAAAGTACTTATATTACCTATCAGCCTTCATAGGATTCCACTTATCTTGGAACATAAAACATCAATTTTTGAGTGGGAGTTAAACAAATTTTCCATGCACGATTCCAAAATAACTGAAATTTGGCATGCAGTTTGCATGCATTGTTTCTTTCATAGAGAGTCAATGCTTATCTGTCTAAAATATTTGAGATTATAGGTGCCTGGTACCTTGAATTTCCTAGGTTGTCCACTCTTGTCTCCCACCGAATCTCGTGGGGTTGAAGATGGAGGAGTGTATCTTCGTTGTGGATCACAAACTTGAAGAAAGCTTAATTATTACGATCGCCTTGAGTTAGCTTTACCTACTACTGTCACTAGAAAATTGAATTGTTGCGCATGCACCAACGTGAGATTCTATAAGTTTGCATGATTAAATGGTCAATTCTCGCTGAAATTCGAGTATTAGTTTTGGACTAGCTCACAGTATAGGTATTTAATAATAAAAATATTAAGAATGCGAGAAACACCTGTACCACACACACACTTGGCCAACATTTTGAGTAGTTCCACTATATGGCTATAGAAACACAGAAAATTACTGATCTAATCGTGACGAAATTCATACCTACTCTCTAAGGTAGGTGATAATCTTGAAGTCAGCCCCCTAGTACCCTCCAGATTAGAGTGAAATTGGTCCATCAGGGACTGAGAAACCGGGGTTTCAGGAAATTCACGTTTGCGCATGCGTACACGCTCTAGTTGACCAATGGCAATGAAATTGATATGTGAACGTCACGAGGCTAACCAGCACAATCGCTGAAAATTTTATCAAAATCTCTTCATTCTTGTTTTACCTGGCCCGACAGCCAGACAGACACGGAACCAAAATTGTTCAGAAAGCTCTAAAACGTGGTGGAAATTTTGAGTTTGGAGGAGACATTTTTTCATTTCTTGCTCGCATAGCTTCCTACCTTCGATAGAGAGGAAGCAAAATAAAACCATTAACTTACGCTAATTAACTTGCGGGTTTTTTTTCAAATCATGTTTGAACCATCCATTACAGATTTCTAAATTCTGAGTAGACTTGCAAGTTTTTGCTTCAATGCAACCACCTCAAGCATCGTACACTCTTATGTTCTGATCTAACGCGGTATTGGTCGCTACGTCATTCAATGCTCACCTGCTGACCGAGTTTTCAGAACTGGTCGTGGAAAGGTCGTTTATCCGCAGTCTTCCTGGAGAACGTACCTAGTGGATCATCTCGTCTGTCCATTTATATGGGAAGCGGCATAATGGAGTGCACCTATTCGGTTAGCATGAGTGATGAAGAATGATGGTTAACTGATTAATTCATTTTATTTACCTACCTACCTTATTTAACTACCTACCACGGTCGATTAGAGACATCATAATCATTTCCTTAATCATATTTTTTTTAAATAATCATTCCCAGGAACGTCCTGTTAGTTCTCCTTACCATGAGTTTATAGGATTTTTAAATTGTGGCTTGAGTTTGTGTGCGTGGGCTACTGCTCCGCTCCTCCGCTGCGGATGTGAGAGACATTTATAATTCTATTTCTTTTCATTGTTTATCATTTAATAATGATTAACAGGACGTTTTGATTTTTTTTCTTTTCTTTTTCCACTAGCCAATTGCTTCTCCCCCATGCACTCCCGCTATTGTTTGAATGGATGGTGTATGAATTATTTGGCTCACGTAGGGAGAATGAAAGAAATAATTTGATTGGAAGCATTAGTGGTTGGGAGGTTCTGTTGCCGATTCTGTGGTGGAGCCAACGGCAGCTCCATTACAATGGAACCATGCAAGGGAGGATACATTCAAAAATCTTCGTTACACCCTCATTCTGTTGACAAATAATTGGATTATACCCATTGTTGATCATCCTGTTGTATATTTTTGCATTCTATAATATTTGTTGAATACACACGAAAATAATAACTGGGGTCGACTGCAGGTTTTCCCCACCCATCTCCCTCGTCATCAACTCAACAATGTTGGGTGCATAGTTACTTTCTGGACGGCTACATGACACTGAATCAACTCAAGGAAGCCAGTCGACCAACAGAAGCTCATCCTCCATCCTCTAACAATGCTCAATCCATCATCGGAATCGTGATACAGCAAAAGGTGTATGAAGCGGTTAACCCTACTTGCCTTCAGGTTTCAAATTAGTCTTGCCCATATGTCAGCCAGGGTTTATACAGGAAGATTAAGTACCTATCTCTGCGTTGTTCCACCTTTGGACAGCGATAGCATCACTCCTACAACCTACATTAATACCGCGTTTACATTCAGCCCACTTCCGTCGGAATAATAAGCTCCCATCAGGGAACCCTCAACGATCAGAGCAGAATTAAATTAGAAGATCTCTGCATTGGCAGTGTATGAATACATGTTCAGGATCGAGATGTTTCTTATTTAAAAATACTAACACCAATTTTGTATTGGACTTTCCCCAGTTATCATCTCTTTTTAATGTTTTACTGCAGTGTGGTTATATAATGTGGTTGTCATATGTGGTTAAATTATGATGATATCTCGTTTTCTCAGTCGTGTATTTTCAATAAAAATACATTCATTTGTGCTTGGCTTGTGTTAATAAGGTGAATACACGTCTAAAAAACCTGAGGGTGCGTTATTGATGCCTCCTTATTCGCATTAGACCAAGGAAACATCTAAATTTCATTCCAATAATGGTTATTTTTCGAATAAAAACATTCATAGACACGTATATGTATACATATACACACGTCTATAAGAGGTGACTGTTATTGGCATTGTTGCAGGGGTATAGAAAAATTGTACGTGGTTGTCCAATCTTGATTGTCTCAAATTATCTCAGTAGTATACAAATAAATGATGTATCCGTATCCCAACTTCTGGAAGCTCTCTAATTGTCCGCAATTCCTCCCATTCAATTTCACCGACCATCGCAAACGTGTTTTCATTGGAGCACTTAATCACTTTTCGAAATACATACTAATTGTATTCCTAATTACTTGTCCGGTTGATCCTTTGTTATTCGGCTAGATGAGGACTGGTCTCTAGAACCGACAAAACAACAACCGTGTTAATTTAATCAAAACTTATCCTTAAATACTAAGCCCGTGAGGTTGTTAGTTGGAACACGTGAGTAAAATTGATCCTAACAACTGATCAGTTACCGGTTGGTCTGTTTTAAAACAGCTACGTGATACTGCCCATGAGTGGGGGATAATGGGGATTTTAGTTGGGTTCAAAAGTGTAATAGCTTGAGGTGGTGCAGCGTTCTGCCCACCACAGGGCCAGAGGCGCTTCCTGGGGAATGCCGGTCGTTGCTTCACCGGAACGTAGAGAGAGCGCCCTGAAGAGCGGCTCATTGACCAATACTTCAATTTACACCTGACAATGACAGGATACCGCTGTACTTGCTCTAAGGCCATTAAAAGGGTTCTTCTGTAGGCACTGCAACAAAGATACCATCCATTGTTAGTTGACTTTCAGAGGAGGAAGGCGACATTTTGACGTAATTTCTAGAAGAGGAATTTTTAGAATAATACACCTAGTGTCGTGGTCGTGGTGCAAAAATTAGGCTTATTGCACTGGGGGTAGGGTGGGGGGGGGGGGGGCAGACAACGAATTTATTTAATGATCATAAAGGATTAAATTATCATTTTGTGGTCTAGTGTAAGGCCACAGCACTACGAGAGCCGGATGGGGACTGAGGCTGATTGGACATGGATGAATATAACCGCAGAACCAGGATGGATTTTACAAGCTAAATATTAGGCCAATAGATATCTCATAAACTCAACTTATTCGGTAGGTAGATGAACCAAAATCCTGGCTACGGGCCTGGTAGGTTGTTGTATTTCATTTTGATGAGCAATCGGTTAAAGAAAATGGAGGCGACATCGCTTTCTTGGAGTTGTTTGTCGCATCTTATTTAGGTGGGTAATCGTTGAATATTATAACCAGGATATGGGTAATGGAAGTAATCGAATAAAACTACTACTTTAGTACTACTACGAAGTATTAGTCGTTTTTAGAAAATTTCCGAATCTAATATTATAAATGAAGAATTTTCGGAAATTGTTAAAATTCAAATTATGAGGGTCAAAAAACTCCAAAAATATGTGGGGAATAAAATAATGGGGAATTTGCGTCACCTTTTGTTCTTTCAAAGAAAATATCTTATTGAGAGCATTCGGAAAAGGTGCAATATGTGAGGTATCCGGATAATGGAAATGGGAGAAAAGCGTAAAAGTTCCAATCATGCAGCAATGAATTGATGAGCGAATTTTCAAACAATAATTTCAACCGATTTTTTGGGTGATTCTTATGGGATCCAATCGTGACGAAACTCATTGATAATTGTCTTGGAGTCAGCCCCAAACTACCCTCCAAATTTGAGCGAAATAGGTCTATTAGGAACTGAGATAACGGGGTTTCATAAAATTCACGATTGCGCATGCGCTCACGCTACTAGTAGTCCTATAGCGATAGGGAACCGTCATGGGGCTAACCCAAACAATTCCTGAAGATTTCATCAAATTCGGACCACAATTTCATATAGTTTTGCCTGGGACAAGGAATTGACCACAGACCGAGAGACAGCCACGGAGCCAAAATTGTTCAGGAAAAAAAAAGCGAAAAGCAGGTGGCAATTTTGATTTTGGAGGACACACATTTTTTGTATTTCTTGCACGAATACATAGCTTCCTACCTTCAGTAGTGTGGAAGCAAAACATCCGAGCAAGTAGTTTAGCGGTCGATTGGAAGAAGTCAGTGACCATGATACTCATCCAAACCCAAAAAACATGAAAACCCCAAAAGGTAGGTTCCTACATCTTGGGGAATTTGACGTTTCCAGAAGAAACATTTTAATTTTCTGTTTCAGCACACCAAAACCTCCTATAAAAGTAGTTCTTCAACCCGAACTAATTTTTAGCTTTTTTTAAAATCCGTATTATTTTATAATTTTAAAAAGGTACCTATTATAGATCCCAAGGTACGATCTTAATTTTTTCTCACGACTCAAAAAAGGCTTGTTTTTAAAAACTCTTTCATTTGAGATAATATTAATGCGGAAATAACATCAACCATTATTTAAGAACATTATTTAAACTAACGTGTTTATAGGTAACACATTTGAACATCTGGTGACGAGGTTCACAAGCACACACACATCGTGGATTTGCCTGAAACAAAAACATTCGATTTTAGTTGCAATGACCGGCAGTAGGGACGAAATAAGACCAAAACACCCGTCTAACAAAACAAAAAAAAAAAAGAGTAGAAAATTCTCATCATTTTTCCGATGAGTACCAGTAATTTATTTTGAGGCCGATTGCGAAACTTCCCCTTTATCCATCGGGTCTATTCAGGAAAGTAAAAATCAACGCGACTGGAACATCAAGGCTGCGAAACTGCGATGATAACTCGATAAAGTCTTTCCTTTTTGCCTTATTGATAACTAGCTACTTTAATGGATCAACTTCCCTGGTGTTCATGAGTTTATCTCTCTATCTACTAGGTTTTTTCCTTCATAGACAAACATAAAACCCGAGGAATAATGAATTACAGTCTGTCAGGATGGCTCAGTCTTATCATCCATCAAGAACAATGGTTGTGTAAAGATTTTAATACGTGCATATCTTTATTTAGTGTTGTAAGTATGATATATGCACGTGCAATCACTTAAGAATGCAGCAATCAGTGGAAAATTAATATAAGACCCCTATCTGTGGCCTGATTGGGACATGAATCTCTGGCTGAAGCACCCTTCTGAAAAGAAAATCTACGCACAAGAGTTGTCAGTACTCACCCAGTCACTACTAAACTATCGAGTATCGAGCGAAGATGGTAGACAGCCAACCTAAAAATATACACGTGATAAAGAAACAGAGAATTATTTCAATAGAAACTCAACATTGATGTATAGGTTGACGTAAGAGAAACTTCTAATCATTGTATTTTTTAATTGTCTCATCTTCAAGATCATTTCAATGAAAACTTATGGTACAATTAACGATTAAAAAACGATTAAATTTTGTCTACTTATCCAACCTTATCTGTCTTTTGGAAGAGTTAATCGTGCGAAGTCATCATCACCGCAGGCTGTCGGAAATCGGGTAACAAACATAGTCAGCCTTTTCAACTTGAATATTTTCGATAATTTTCATCCTTAGAGTATATTATAGAACTTACATTGTTGCGTATTGTGAGATTAAGTGGTGTCCCTAAAATTGAGGATATATGTAGGGGAAAGTGGGGCACATTCCACACATTCTTTCCAAATGGTATTAATGTGATTCAAGGAAACTTTTTTTTTTTTAATATTCTTTCTCCATCAAGAACTACATAATTTGTATTATCAAAATATAATTTGTTGAAAATATTAATTTTGTACGGTTAATTTTTTTTTGTAAATGGTTGCAAAAGTGGGGCACTTTTGAGTCCAGCACGGGACAATTTTTGACACGGAATCTCATACCTATAATAGAAAACTAACCCAAAACTCGCATGGCTGGTTCATCTTTGGCTGATTATGCAGCACGCAGAAAGAGCCATTAACATGACAATTTACACTGCTACACGTGATATTACCAATTCTCTTCATCATCACGACCCAATGGCTACTCAAGTTTCTCAGACGTGATCCCAAGCCTTTTGGAAGAAGGAATAATAACGCAGTGATAATTCTTAATTCTTGCTCTTTTTAGCATTGAATCAGGTATAGTTACTCACTCAGCTGATCGGTTGTGTTACAATAATTCATTACGTCACACTTTCTTGATGTTTGATTTTAAGTAAGTTTTTCATAATCAAAGAATTATCACCGACGGATGATTTGAGGAATCCTAACATTCACGTCTCTTGAGGCTTCCACGATTAAGAAGGGTACCTAATTCAGGCGGATGATATCTTGTCATCATCAATGGTTCGTCCATGATTGGATTCGCCCTGCAACCCATATCAGAAGAAAACATGGGAACCCAACTGCCTTCAAACCGTTTACTGATCTTGAACTCCATACTCCTTTCCATGACAAAACCACTGGCACAACAGCGATGCTGTGAATCTTCTGTTTCGATACTGCTTCGATCACATCAGGGCGTCCGTATTTGGCAAGCTTATCGTTGTGGACTTCAGAGTATGATACTTCAGCAGATCTGCAACATATCGCCACTTCTATCATCCGCTTCTATTCTATCATTCACTCATTTTACAGCACTCGTTTTCGTTCACTCCCAGTCATCGGATACCCCTCATGTGGATCCTTTCGGATAGTTCTCATTTTTAAATATTTTCAGTTTAACGAATAAAATGAAATAGCGGGAACTTCCCAGAAGATCGTGATAGAATGGATCATTCATGGTCAGTCATGACGTGAAGGGGCCTGGCTTAGGTAAACTAACTTAGTTGTGTTGTTTTTAAAGGAAGACTACCAAAACTTGAAGGATGCTCGAGCTCCAGAATGGTGGTACGTGTTGAAGAATGAAAGGGGTCATTCGTCACTTGACTAATATTGACTTGGGCGTTTATCGTCGTGACTCTGAAAGAGTTTACAAAGTTGATGCAACCGTTTCCGGAGTCTTCTTCTATTGACGGGTGTGCTCATTAAAAGGCTTTTTACTCGGATAGATGTTTTAGCGGATCTGATCCATCAAACCGGGTCCGCGTGTAAAACTACTAATGCTCAGTTGTCCACAGACCGGATCGGCCTTATTTTTTAAGATCTGATCCGCGATTGTATTCACACGGTGTTGCGATGCTACGGACCCGGCCCGTCAGTCAGGACTAAGGGGGTCCAGCACGTGGTATCATCTCTTGCCGGGTTAGTGGTTCGACTTCAGGTATTCAAACTCGGATAGAAAACTTGTAGAAGGACCATTGCTATGGTTTTGGCCCGCCAAGCTCAAATCCCATTTATTATTTTTTACGTTTATGATTTTGAAAATTCCTCGTGATACGTATGTTATATAGCATTCGTTGTTTGAACGAAACCCTTCGCGAATAGAATTAAACTCTCCGCCAAAAGAATTAAACTTTACGCACTTTGAATTAAACCTTTCGCAAGTTGAATTAAACCCTTTGGTTAATCATTGTCATTTTCAGAGGGTTTAATTCAAATTGCGAGAGGTTTAATTCAAATTTTAAATTTTTTAATTCAAACCGTGCGAAGTTTAATGAGCGGTCGTTGGTCCCATTCGACGTAGATGTCTCAGGTCTTCAATTCTTCTCTTATATAAAAGCAATTTTGGGAAGTTCCAATGTTCAAAAAACGTGAATTTTTGAGGGTTTTTCAAGATATTGCAGCTAATTACCTATTTTAGGTATAGGATCATGGGTATATTCGGAATCAACGAACAATGTTGTGGAAGTTATGCGTGGTGCAAGGATTCAAGGACGGACAGACAGACAGACAGACAGACGGAAAGACAGACAGACACGAAACCAAAATTGTTCAGGAAGGTCTAAAACGTAAAACGCGAGTTGAAATATTGATTTTGGAGATAAAACATTTTTCACATCCCAAAAGTGAAAACAATGCTTCCGCTACCTTGGTAGACTCGGAAGCAAAATGTGTGTAAAAAATACCGCAAATCCGGTCCGTGAAATCACCAATAATCATGGGTACTGTGTTGGTGAGCTGGCGTTGGTCTCATTCGACACAGAAGTCTCAGGTCTTCAAATTTTTACTTAAACAAAACCAATTTTGGGCATTTCCAATGGTCAAAAACG
>JAEMON010000001.1:25596191-25627376 GCA_030264115.1 Lygus lineolaris | reverse complement strand
TATATTCGGAATCAGCGCAAAATTTCCTATAAGACGAGTGGGGTCGATTTTGTTTTTTAAAAAACCCTATTTTGAGCTACTGCCCTTGGGACCAGGTCTATTAATCTGATGGTTCGCTGGATGACCCACAGATTCGGACGTGTGGCGGAAAGTTTAATTCAATTCGCGAAACATTTTATCCAAAGTGCGAATGCTATACAATAATAATCACATACTTTACGATGTGAACCGTAATTTTAAGTTTATTAAATTCAGAGAAAACTGGAAGAAACTTTTCTTGCAGTTTTCTTTGGATGGGATGAACTTAAAATTATGATTCACATCGCAAAGTATGTAATTATTGTTGTTTGACATACGTATCACGAGCAATTTTCAAAACCACAAATGTGAAAAATAATAAATAGGGTTTTGAGCTGCCTTGACGGGCTTCCCGTCGTCCCGCTTACCCTTTCATCTTTTTTATGCTACGTAAGTGCATTACACCCATGATGAGCTTAGCAATCCAGATTTATAATTTTAAATGTACTCATTTTAGTTATTAGTTTCAAAGTCCGGCTTAGGTAATTGATCGTAATTTGAAAATTCCAGTGACATAGCGAAACGTCAGCGCCTCAATAGATTTCAGTAAATGGATAAATATCTATGTATACCAATGACGTCACTCATCGCGGCACCATTTATCTAAACGACGTCCCATCAACTTAATATCTTAACTTAAAAAATATCAACCTCAGCATTGTAAAATAATCACCTCCCCTTATTAACTATAATGTCTTCAGATCAACAATGATTAGATTTGGTAGTGGAAAATATTCGTTGACAGTTTTATTGTGCACAAAACAGTTGAAAATTTTGCAAGCAGCTCCACAAAAGTCAGTTCCATCCTTATTTCCATACCTACCTGTGCACAAATTCTATTTAAATTTAGAATTGGTGCATAGGTAGGTGTGGAAATATGGATGGAACTGACTTTTGTGGAGCTACTCGCAAAATCTAAATTTTGCTGGTTTCATAGTTTCAGTTTGAAAGCCTTATATTCGTGCCAGAAATAATGGAATTTTGATCTCCAAAATCGAAATTGGTTGGTTAGTTGGTTCCGTGTCTGTCGGTGCGTGTCTGGCGGTAGGTCTGCGGTGTAGTAAATTCCTTGTAACTGAATATTCATCCGACTTTAATGATATTTCAGTGGGGATAGTCTGCGTTAGCCCCATGTACGTCCCCCTATTTATTACATCTCTATCGGACAAATAGTTGCATGAATTTCCCAAAACACCTATTCCTCACGACTTAATGGCCCTTCGCAATTAGATTAGTACAGTAGCACTGCACAAGCACAACCTCGAAATTTGTTGCTCAAAACAAAACTCCGAAACTGTTCGACCGATTTGATCATAATTTCAGGGCTTGAACAGGTCGTTAAAGCCATTTTAATTTATGTACACATAAGTTATGTGATATAACCAATTCAGTAAACAATTTACCGCTATACCTAATCCCTCGTTTTTCTCTCCATGGCAATGAGAAAATGATAGAAGGTAAACGTAAAGTGGAAATATTATTATGTCGGCTTCTTTAGAATTGCACATGGAGACCTTGAGTTCCATAGAAAATTTGAATTGCACGATTTGATAATTTTACTGTTTACCAAAAGCTAATAAAACCTAATAAAATAGGTATGTACTACCAAGCGCACTCTACTGAGTTCATAATATTAAGTACCTATTTTGTTGATCAAGGAATGAAGAATGAATACTTCATTGCATACCTTGTCACTATACTACCGAGTGCATTTAACTGTGTTGAGTCAATTAAAATCGGTAGCATCTTCGAAATATTTACGTAAACATTCTCGGTATCTACTTATACATTATGGCATTCGATTAACATTTCCGAAACAATTTTTGGGGGTTCCGAAACGAATTCAAGGTTTTCCAAAACAAATTCAAGATTTCCCTCATATCGCATTAAGGTTGTCAATTTATTTCGAAATAAGAAGCCTTTAATTTGAAATGGAAAACCATGAATTTGATTTGAAAAATCTTGAATATGTTATAGAAAACATTGAATTTGAGCTGGAGATGCTAAAGGTACGTCCGACCTGGATTGACCTGCCGCATGCGTCCCTCTCGCGGGAGATGGAGACGTACGTGGCGGGATGCACGAATCTGGAGGCCCTGACTGTAAAAGGTTGGTCAACTCCAAAGGCTGTTACCGGTTAGATAACCCTCGAATTGCTCGCTAGTCCGCAACTTCGTGGCATATTACACGAGTGTTTCTTAATTATGTTGAATTCTTCCGAGTCGCTGCGTTTGAAAAAACCTGCCACTTCTCAAGCTCAACCTGTTTGCGTTTGTTGCCAATCGGATTTTAAACTCGATGGATGGACTGTAAACTGGTGGGTCTACAACTGACCAGACTGTCATAACAGTATTTCGAGACAGTAGAGGGTAGACTCGTTAGACTCACAAATTTTCCGTATAGTTTTTAATAACGACAATGTATTAATGTATCGAAACAATGGGGAATTTCGGTGGGTCGGAATTTTGTATTTTCGACTTCAAATTCGGATTCAGCATCCTTGGAAACCCATTAATTCTTATTTTCAGTTCAAAATGTTCATTAGGTTGGCTAAAAATCGGGTGAGAAGATCACGCGTGACGTCATCTGTTCTGAGGCGCGGAGGTTGCCCCCCATGTCATCTGTAAGGCACGCGTTGTCGCTCTCTTCCAATCTTCGAATACCCCACATATACCTACCTAGCACCTTTTTGGAAAGCTCCCACCGAAATCTGTCAGAGTAACGAACAAAATGGAACAGCCGGAATTGCCCCTTGGTCTATAGTTACTCGGAGTTATGGCTATGGAAACATATTTCAAAATTGCGCATGCGCAGGAGTATTACTGATCGAATCGTGCCGAAATTCGTAGGTAATTGTCAACCTCCAACTACCCTCCGAATTTGAGCGAAATCAGTCCAATAGGAACTGAGAAAGAGTTTTCAGAAAATTCACGTTTGCGCAGGCGCACTACTAGTGGTCCGATGGTGATCAAATTCATAGGGGACCGTCATGGGGCTAACCCGCACAATCCCTAGAATAAAATATATCAATTATAAAATAAATATTATAAAAATATTATTTATTATAGAATAAATTATAAAACATAAAATTCTTACCATAACTTCATATAGTTTTGCCTGGGAGAAGGAATTGACTACAGACAGACAGAGAACCAAAATTGTTCAGAAAGCTCTGAAACGTGAAAAGCAAGTGGAAATTTTGATTTTGAAGGATAAAACTTTCTCTCTTTTATTTCTTGCGAATATAAGCTACCTTTGGTAGTAAGGAAGCAAAAGAAAATAAGTAGAAAATACACTGCCAAGGACATGGCACAGAAGCTTCCGCGTGGCCTTCACAGTATGTCACCATTAAATGTTCAGAAAACTAGAAATCCAGTTCGCCATGATCATGACGATAGAATGCTGGGCAACCAAAAATTAGAAAATCGTTATTTTTGGGCAACAGAAAGTACGGGGGCAAAAAAGATTTAAACCCGCCATTTACACTCACGCAACGGCTACAATTCGCCGAAAAAAACGGTGTTTCTCAAGTTTCTACGCAAAGAGTCCCAATCAAATTTCAACTTCCTACGGTGAAAAGGAGAGAATTCAGTACATCAGCTGTTCAGGGTGCGGAGCCCGTCATCTCATTCGTCAAAGCAGAGGCCCTTCCAGGTTTATAGTTCTATGGTCTTGAATGGTCGACGTTCGGAAAGTACGCGGTTCCAGTGACACGTGCGGCTGCCACCGCTGATTCAATCATGATGAATGCCGTATGGGACCTCAAGAGACCTTACCCGCATTATCCCTGAGAATCTGACCAAAATCAGATCAAAATTGACAGAGTTATGACCGTACAAGAAAATCTCGTTAGCGCCTGCGCAGACGCTACCGTTGATTCGATCATTATGAAACTGATAGGGGACCTTCTAGCTCTAAACCCACACAATTCCTGGAAATTTGATTGAAATCGGATCAAAATTATGGAAGTTTTTGTTGTGGCAAGGATTTTTGGACAGACAGACAGACACGAAACCAAATTTGTACAGGAGGCCCTGAAATGCAAATGCAAATGGAAATTTTGATTCTGGAACAACAAAAAATTTCATTTCGAGAGTGAAAACAAAGCTTCCGATGCCTTGCAGACTCGGAAGCAAAATTACAAACTAAAAAAAAAGTAAAATAAAATAAATAGAAGATGTATACGAGTAAATGTGAGTTTCCATCCAAATTCGCGTACAAAGGTACATTGATCTATCCATACTATTACGTTAACACCATTCTTCTTGTCAAAATCGCTATACGGCGGACAAATGCAAATATTATTTGTGGCAAAACTGAACTTTTTTTGTCTTTTGGTAGATTCGGAGTCAACTACGATTTTTTCATTTTTGGATCGTCGGCCCGGCCATTAATGTCCTTTATTTTCACCTTAAACATTTTTGAAATTTAAAATTTTGATTGTTCAGTTCCCCTAGGATTTGAGAGAGAAGAATAAGTACTAAAACAGAAATATAAGTAGTAAATTATTAAAGTTATAAATGTAAGTATTAAAGTAAATTAGGTATTTAAAGTAAATTAAAAGTAAATTATTAAGGTAAGAAAAGTAATTATTAAAAGTAAGAAAATTTTGAAAAACTTTTCAACACACCTCCGATTGCACCTTGGGTAAAGAATAGGCGATTCTCAAGGTTTTAAGGGAAAAGTACTTTTAATAACCATATTAGACCTGGGCATTTAGTGGGTGTATTAGGAATTACTGTGGCTATGAAAATCGAAACGATTCGATATATATATATGCCAGTCACTCCAGACGATATCTGCCCGAGGGATCGAGATAAAAAATCCAAAAAATTTTAAAATGTCAATAATATCAAAAGAAAGGTCAAGTTCGTTGTCCAGAATTTTTGGAGTTCTCCAAGGGGTCCAATTTTGAAAATTTAGTTTCAAAAATCGCTAAAAAACGTGTTTTTTGATATTAAACATAGGAACATATGGCATATTCGGAATCAGCGTGAAATTTCCTGTAAGAATCACCCACTAAATCGGTTAATATCATTCTTTGAAAATTCGCTCACCAACTCATGCTGCATGAATGGAACTTTTTTGTGACTAAACTTGTTCCGTGAGCGAAATATCACATCAGTCGCCTCTTGGGTCTTGAAGTATTTTGTGAGAAAATACATAGATGTTAGTATTGCATAGCTATGATTTTGTCAATTTTTACATGCTGAATCACACTACTTTTAGTGCTCATTCAAGGACCTGAATGTCAATATTCGGCCTTCTTATAGGCCACGAATAACGAAACATCCATCACTGAAAATTGCCTGGTGGGTCGAACAATGAATCATCATGTACATATACGAATATAACAAATGGCCCGGTAGCAGATTGTTACAAAATTCCTCTGAGAGACGGTGGTCTGGGTGAGAGGGATGACGAGGATGACTCAACTCTCACTGATGACATTATGGCTGAGGGATGACTATTCTCCTTTGGCGCATTGATGAAACTCTACTTATGCAGCTTAGGTATGAATGATTTGATTGATCATCATTGTACAAATTTGGAGATTATTGCTCGTTTGGAAAACGAGGACCGATCAACGAACTGGGAATCTTCAAAGAACTGCGTGAAGGAAAGGACTGGATGAGACGCGATTGATTATAAGTTACGGAAGTATTTCAAAAGACCTTTCAAACATCAGCTTATTTTATGCGATCCTATTCTAATTATTGTCATCAAGTCGAGTTTATACTCCTTGGGGCTGTTCTCGCTTACTTCAAAGTTTGATGTCCCATGTGTTTGAGACCCATAAGAAAAATCGCAAAGTAGTTAGGTAGGTACAAATATATATCCGTATACCCATACGGATACTCCATGTACAAAAGGAAGATTTGTGCTGTTTGGATGATGACGTCTCTTAAGAGTCTTCTAGGTGAAGTAATGAGTTCAAAATTGATTTATTGAGCTGCACTCAGCACATGCATTTACAGCCACAGTTTCACCAGCAGTCTTGCTAGCGTAATCAGGCTTAAATATTATCTAAACAGGAATCGAATTTGTCAGTGAGAGAACTTCTTTTTGCCCCACAATAAATTCATAAAATTAGTTGCTCTCCAGCCCAGTGTATGAGAATCGCTGCCGCTCGTTGGCAACGGATCGCGTGAAAGCATGGGGGGGTCGAGCAAATAGAGAAATTTTTGGAAATACGATTCAAACCAAGACAATGAAAGAAAGATGTTTGAAAACGACTCGAAATTGTGGGTCTTTTCACTCTGTGATGGAATCCTCGTATCGACCACAGAACAGAAGTGATCTACACAGAAAAGTAATTAATAAATAAACCCGTTGTGTAATAATTTGTAAAATTTTTTCATTGCATTGGAATGTAGGGAGGTTACTAGGGTTACTGAGAGCGTTCTAGATTTTGTGGTGAGATCTACGAAATTGTATTGGGTTGGGGGTTGGGGGTTGTTTGTATTTGGGATTGTATTGGGTTTGGGTATAATGGAATTTGAGCCACGTTTCGAATTAAAAAAAAAGTAAGACTTAGGGTCACACACGGATCGGATATTTAGCGCGCTTGGAACAGTACCTACTGATAAGATTTGGAACTCAACTTGACTTGGAACCTAGTTTCGTGACCTGAATGTGCGCAATGGGTTCTGCGCAACGCGCTTGGAACAGAACTATTTAAGAAAAACCTAATTAACTATAACGAGCATGAGTGATGAGTGAGAAACAGCAACGTATGGAGAAATGTTTCTATACTATACCTCTGGAAAGTCCTGAACAGTCAACATCAGAACACTTAATACGTTGATGTTTATTTAGCTCGGATTTGTAATGAGTTGGAATGTTCGTAAGGGAAAGCCGGAATTCCAAGGAAACATCGCTCACACGTCAGTCCCTTAGCGAGTTTTCGGTATCAGGACATTTCCAGAGCCTGCGGGTCGGTAGGGCACCAGAATTAGCGATTTCTGTACAGGATTAGCCTCGGGGCCCAAAAGGCGGCGTCAGTGCGTTTTATCGGTGGCGGGAGACGTCCTCCCTCAGTGTGGAACGTTACTGAATACTTTCACTATCAACATAGAAAGCAAACCTGCGACCTTGTCCTGCATGACAACGAAGGATCGCTCCACTTTTGCGTCGGACGTCTGCGTCGGAAGGGTGGGCGGGAGAAAGAGCGGCAGTCGTCGCGGGAATCACCTCTCGCATTCGCGGGCGAGACTCGTAATTACCCTGACCTTGAACTCAGCTTGACGCTCTCCGGAGTGGGACGCGGTCCTCTTCTTGTGGTGACTGGTGAACCGGGTCCACGGCTGAGTGCTTATTCCAGAGCAGGGTTCCCTATCAAGCAGTTTTCAGTTTTTACAGAATCCAGCCGGGAAATCTCGTACTTTTTACTATCTATTAGAGACACTACTAAATAGGTACCTACTAATCTATCTGTATATGAAAGTGAAAGTCTCTGTGTGTGTGGATATGAATGGCAGGCAGGCAGGCGAACCACTCAGCCGATTTTGACTGGGGTTGTTTCTTCGTGATCAGGTTGTTCCTTGGATGCCTTCCACATCATCACCGATCAGCTGATTTGAGGATAAAATGAGCGAGAGAAGCGAGCTGTCGTCACCAGTCTATTTACCTATATGAACATCTGGTCTAGAGTAATCTATGGATTACATGGCCTGGAATGAGCCAATTTGCGACCAATGGGTCGTTAGGTATGGCGGTTTCCACAGTTGGACGCATGCGCAGTCACTTTGACTGATCCGAATGTGACGAACTTCATATGGTACCATTTAGGAACTGTCCTCTAACATAGAAATTTAAAGGATTTGGACTATTTGGTTCGTGTATTTTTGGTGGTGAGAACCGAAGAACCACATAAATTGCGACACAGTCGCCCATATTTGGTAAAATGTTGATGGTAGTTCAGGGTTAGGTCCCAAATATTCCCATACCTATTAGTTTAGTCTCATTCGGATAAGCGCTTACGTATGTGCAATCGTCAAACCGTACTGATTTCTGCGAAACGCAATAACTCACGAGCCTCAAAACCCTAATCACTCAAATTTCGACAATAGTTTGAGGCGCCCAGATGATCCCATATGAATTACGTCTCAAAGTGACCGCAGACTTGGACCCTGAGCAAGCTCAAACATGAAAATCGTCGGACACCCATAACTAACAACTTATGCCTTCTGATATACTTCTATCATAGTTACATGACTTTACTGCCATTTACTGAAAATTGGCGGAGCCATGTAATCCATGGGTGACATTAAACCAGGGCCTATTTATAAAGACTTTTAGTCTCCGCTCTGCACTCTTCAAATCCACAGTTAGCACTTTGCACACGAATTTCTGTTCCTTACGAACGGTTTTGTTTTGAAGAGGATGACAGACTTATAAAGTGTAGAATCGCAGAGTTCTATGCTTTTTTTGGCTCATCTCGATGCAAAGTGCGAAGTGAATTGTGTGAGATTAAAATGAGGAGTTGCCAACATTTTTGCAGACACCCAAATGACTCTACGGTGGAATGGTATACTTTTCAAATATGTTTTTAGGTTATATTACTTCGTTAAATCCAACATTTGGTAGCACCAATAAAAAGAGGAGAATTCAATCTTTCGATTGGTTGTAAGGTTGGTTCAAGTAGTGCGAAGGCAAGCGTATAAAATAGCATCGAAGTTAGGTCCACTGAGGCCATAATAATACTCCAATTCGGGAGGAAGGATAAGGAGGTAAAACGATAAAAACATGATTTGTGCTTCTATTTTTCAGCAAAATGCTGAACCAGTAAGATATTTTAGTTTCTCGAGAATAAACTTGTCGGTAACACAAGTTAGAAATCAAGAAAAACAATAAGGAAGAACTAAACAAGTTATGGATTACTCATTCATATTTTTGATTTATAACATTATTAATACTCTACTCTACTACGACTAAAGAAGGATCACGACCAACAACATGAAGAAAGACGGAACAGGACTGCAAACTTGATGAGAAACGGAAGCTTTGTTATCACACGTACCAACCTATCCAGAATCCAGAATGAAAACAGGGGGAAACAACCTGATGAAACAAATTTACAAAAATGTTGTAGGTTACTCCACAAAAGGTTACCTTGGAAATAATTCTTCATTTCGAGTAGAACAGCAGATATATGCGCCAATTCTTTAGGAACGGACTGGACCCCTACTTCTCATAATCTGCTGAGTGAAGAGCACAAAAGTTCCATTCATGCAGCATGAGTTGGTGAGCGAATTTTCAAAGAATAATTTTAACCGATTTGGTGAGTGATTCTTATAGGAAATTTCACGCTGATTCCGAATATACCATATGTTCCTATGTTTAAGATGGTAATTCATTCCTATGTTTATTCATGGTAATTAAACACGTTTTTTGGCGATTTTTGACTCTAAATTTTCAAAATTTGACCCCTTGGAGTACTCCAAAAATTCTGGCCAACGAACTCATCCTTTCTTTTGATATTATTGACATTTTAGAATTTTTTCGGATTTTTTATCTCGATTCCACGGGAAGATATCGTCTGGAGTGACACACACATATATATATATATATATATATAAATATACATATAAAAAAAGCTTAAATTTCAGGAATCATTTTAGAATGGTCTGAACCGGATTTCCATGAGAAAAAATTTCGAAAATTTTCATTACAAAAATTTTGAAGCCATTGCAATAGCTTCATTTTCTTCGAAAATTCGCTAAAAGAAGAGTCGCAAAGTTAAGAAAATGTCTTTAGGAATAGGCCCCAGATGTATCTTTTCGGATGAGTTTCTCTGGTTCACGATTTTGGCATCGCTAACGGACGGTATCCAAGGGCGTACTCAGGACACGGAAGGTGGGTTACCGTCCAGCAATCAACAGTGGAACCCATTAGTTGCTTCACTACTTTCAGCGGTTAAGAAGCTTTGCATTCATGCAAGAAGTAAAAAAAATTTTTTGTTCGTATTTTAGTTTTCTGTCAAATTCGGTTCCATCCGTTTATATCTGTGTTCAATTCCTTGTTGGAGAAAACCGAACATGAACATCTTTTATGCATTTCCAGGGGTTTTGTGAAATGACTCTAAGATGGTCTTGTATAGGAATTTCATCTTGTCTAAAGGGTCTATATAGATCCGAAACCGTAAGATCACGTTGAAAGAGGAACGGGCATTACCAAAAATGCCTAAATCTCAAATAGTTTATAGGAACTCTAACTATAACCTTATTACCACTTAGGACTAATTGTTAAGTTGAGGAAAGGGATAACCTCCCCTCCTCCCCCTTGCAAAACATTTTAGCATTGATTAGTTTTTCAAACTTATCTCCGCTAGTAATCGATCAATTTCCTAACGGTTATCGGCATTTTTATATTGTTCAATTCTGAAGAGCCGTCAACTATTGAAATTTTAATTTGGACCAATTTTAAAATTTTCAATATTTAAAACTTAATAGTTAATTCCCCTCGAGATTTGAACAAGAAGAAGGATTACGAAAACAGACATCAAATTGGTAAATTATTGGCTGAGAAAAGTTTGAAAACTGTTCAACACCCCTCCGGTACCACCATAACAGCTGATGAGACTAATAAGACTTTTTGGTGATACTTGGATAGGCACTCGTGATTGGTTTGGATCTATCTGATGGTCCATCTTGGTTGGAGTCTATCTGGTGGTCTTGGATCTATCTGATCTGGTTTGGGTCTTTCTGATAGCTATATACGTCCTGAAAACTACGAGATTTCAAATAATATCGCCGCGATTTTCACGACAAGCGACGTCTTTCGGAAGTTTGGTGTGCTCTTTTGATCAGACTCCAAAATCGCCACAAACAATGTTACTCCTATCCGTTTATGTTTGTTGAAAAGGATTTGTCTACGTGGGGAGTTTGGTATCATGTTTGTTGTGAAATAACTGACACAATGAAACCGATATTAATTGATTGAATATTACTATTTATACTCTTAATTTAGGTACTTTGAATGTGCCTACCTACTACATTTTATATAAAATAGAATAGAATTTCCTTAATGCACAATAAGAATCAAGCCTATATCTCTAGCCAATACAATCAATCAAGGATGTGGTATTGTGCTATGCCGGAAGCAATCTTCAACGTCTTCTGTACAGAAATTGCATCCAAATAAGATATTTTTATACTCACTTAACAATAGTCAATATAATAATGTAGGAACAATCCATATATTAATAGGTTAACATTTTGAACTGACATTTCCATAAATCTCGCTTCTAATAAAAATGTTTTCTGTTCCTGTTTCAGTGCTATGGAAACAGCGGCGTGCTGTGTGGTCAATTCAAAATCCATTGAGACTAGATTGCGTGCATTAAGTTGACGGTATAAATGTCATTGATGCTGCTACACCACGCGGGGACCGTATCGTAGCTTCAAAATAAGCGTTACCCATATTCAATAAAGAATAATCTTCCCAGAATTTTATCAAGTCTTCAAAAATGGTGGACATTGCCAGTGTGTCACTCACAGCGCTAAAAGCTACAACAGGGCTTTTCGGGCTTAGCAAGCTTACTTTCATACCCCTGTTCCTGGCGGCACTCACATACTATAACTACGATCTCTACGATCCAGAAAATCAACCGATCAACGTGAAGAGCGTAAATAAGGAATATGATTTCATAGTGATTGGTGGGGGCTCTGCTGGGTCTGTTTTGGCCAATAGGCTTTCAGCAATCAAAGAGTGGAAGGTCCTGCTCATCGAGGCTGGTGGTCAAGAGAGCATCATCACGGATGTCCCTATTCTCTCCCTCTACCTCCACGGCAGCAGGTAAGAGCACAATAACCAGCTTATAACATTACATCATGATCTAACGAACAGTGGCTGATCAGAAGAGGCCCAAGCTTACCACTACATAATATTAGCGTTTTTCTCCAAAATACTTGGTATTTTCTATGAGCAATACACAGGTGCAGACCAGCGCCTCATGTTAAGGATAGGAGGCGGTGGAGGGTGGGATAGCATAGCTCTTGGATTTTGTTGCCAACTAATTTTATTTACTGTCACGACAACCGCCGCCAAAATGTGTATAGCCAATTCTGGTGGTCTTACAAGTCTACCCTCAAGTCAAAAGACCCATAAATAGCGGCCTGTAACTTCTTACAAGCAGGCTGGGAACGTTAGGCAATAATCTATGTAGGTGTGTCTAAATAATAATAATTATTATTATAAAACTATAATAATGATTTCTTCTTCTCTCCTTGCCCTCATCGTCTGGATGAAGAACACACAGGTGACCTAAATTAGAACATTAGGTTCCCAAAATTTTGTTTGCCGGTTGTTCTATGGGACATTTCCAGCAAGTAAGGAATAATGTTTTAAATTGTTTAAATGGTAGTTAACTCCCTTCAATTTCTTGCATAGATCTCTGAACCAAATTGAGATTTTCTGGAAAATTGATATTCCTGCTCAAAAGTTACGGGTTAAAAGTAGATACGGGAAATTTCACTCGAACGCCCCAACCAAATAATATTATTTGTTAACCACCAAAATTAGAGAAAAATTTACATACATGTAAATTTACATTTACAAAACGAGGTCTTGCCAATGTATTCAACTACAATATGTCATGGGTCCCCAATATAATGGGGGGGGGGGGGGGGGGGGGGGGGGGGGGGGGGGGAAGCCTAATAGCATAGCAGCTAAGTCAGTAGCGGTTCATAATACTTTTAAATAGTGCAATAATATATACGTATAATGGATCGAGGACAAAAAAGAAGAAAGGAGCACATGTTACATGATGAACTTAAGAAAAAGAAAGTGGCGAGGAAAGTAAGAATGGTTAGGCTTCTAGCGGCAGATTATGGCTGGATGTTGGAGATAGTTTGTAGGCGAGAAAGATTCGTTGAACAGGGCAGGTGATCAAGTTGATATACTGGGGACTTGTAGGTGAATCCATTGACAGTAATTTCGGAGATTTGAGTCTGTCATAACACAGTAGCAGATCCGTATGTTGTTAAGATAGGGCATTGATTGAGCAGCATGATAATTATAGTCGATATCGGAAGACTGACTGCGTTCCAACCTTGAAAGCGACGTAATGGAGGAACTTGCATTGAACTCTTTTCAGGGAATATATGTGTACTGAGTAAAGACGAGATCATACAGGGAAGCGTATTCCAGGATGGGTAGTACTAATGAATGGCCACCATGAATGTTTTGGTGATACTTCTCTTGCTTCAATAACTGACTTGAGTTACAGCTTTTAGACCAGAGCGTGTCGAAAATAAACCACGCCGTGATTAATCACGAGAACCAAACCAAACCAAATACCAATCAATTGTGTACCTTCATAATCGTAACATATGATGATTATGATAATGTGTTCATCAGCTTGTATTGGGCGCTTCCATGATGCTGGATGAAGTTTAGGACACCAATATTATTGTCTGTTCATTCACAGGTATGACTGGAAATACAAGACTGAGCCATCGAGCTCGGCATGTCAAGCCATGAAGGGGAAGAGATGCTGTTGGACGAGGGGGAAAGTGATAGGAGGGTCGAGCGTTCTAAACACGATGCTTTACGTGCGCGGGAACCGTCGTGACTACGACAACTGGGCCGCAATGGGTAACTACGGCTGGTCCTACGCCGACGTGCTTCCCTACTTCCTGAAATCTGAAGACCAGAGGAACCCCTACTTGGCCAGAAACAAGTATCACAAGACAGGTGGATATCTCACAGTCGAAGATGCCCCATGGAACACACCTCTCGGTAGGTCTGGTTTTGGTACCTATGTATAAGAGAGACTTTACCAGTGTAACTTAAGATTTAACAAGTTCCAAACTTTAGAGAGAATAATACGATTGCCTATGGAAGGGGTAGGCATGACAATATAGCACGGTGAAGGAAAGTTATCATGTTTGTCGCCTTATACGTCATCGGTGGTTTTCGTTGAAAAACATTGTTTTCTGTAGACAACATTATTACAAAATTGTTTGAACGTTTTTTCAATAGCAATATTATTACCTAACATCATTGGAATGTTTTCAGGAAACAGTTTTTCCCAACATTCCTCTTTTTATGGTACCATAGATTCTGAATAAGGCTCTTGTCATCAAAACGTCACTAGGTTTTTTAAAATTATTATTCGTATAGAAGAATAACTTCATTTTCCAGACTAATGAAAAATTCCTACACATAAAAGAAAAACAACTGTAAGTTGATTCAGTAAGGTGATTCAAGATAGAAGATGGAGAAGAGAGGAAATGGAAATGTGCCCTTCTCCTCTTACCGCTCTCGCGATTATTATGTATTTACTCACATAATTGCGGAGCGCTTGATTTACTCGTATCAATTTAGAAATCAAGGCAAATTTAATGGAGAGCAGTGGAGAGCTGGCCAACTTGAAAAGATTAAAATATGAATATCTGAACCATCTCTAGGTATAGTTACTGTCTACGTCCACATCCAAAACAAGATGAAAAATTAATGTCAAAGGAGCTAAATCTCCGAGTTCTATATTGATTACATGTTTAGAGTTGCAACAAAAAATTGGTTTCAGTGTGAACATTCAGAATGAAAGTATTTCAAAGAGATGAGTAGGTACCTATTCTTTTCGCGATTGAAACGGGGAACTGATTCAGAATTGGAGTTCTTCCCCCCACTAGGGTTAATCATTCATTAAACTTGTTACTACAGTTACATAAATGGTGGAACTTGGATAAGTTTTCAAGGAGGTTGATATTTGGACATTCTTTTTTCTTGATAAAATCCTTGTCACTGGTGTATTCTGGCACATAGCAGGATCCCTCGGATGAGAAATTTCTTTGCCTCACTAGAAAATATTATCATTGGAACCAACACGAGTCTATCACGGCTTCTACGACGAAACTTATCTTTATTACTTTACTTACATGAACTTTCGCAGGGATAGCTTTCCTCCAAGCAGGCGAGGAGATGGGATACGAGATCCGTGACATCAACGGAGAACAGCAGACAGGATTTGCTCTGTACCAATTTACGACTCGACGGGGGATGCGGTCGAGTTGCGCCAAAGCGTTCCTCAACCCCGTCCGGCTCAGGTCCAATCTCCACATTGCTTTGAACACTCAGGTGACCAAAATACTCATCGATGGAAACAAAAGGGCGTACGGTGTGGAGCTGGTGAGGGAAGGCGGCGTCAAGCAAGTGGTTCACGCACGGAAAGAAGTCATTCTCTCAGGCGGAGCTGTCAACTCTCCTCAGCTTCTGATGCTTTCTGGTAAATATTCGAACTAGGTACCTAGTCCGAAACGTTCACGATCACAATTTCGGTGTGATGAGCTTGTTTACATCCGAACTATCATTTTATGAAGTAGGTACGTATTTGTGTTGAATCAATTGTTTGTAGTTGCACTACAGGGGGCCCCAGGAACAGTGGATCAGTATTTTTTCCGGAGTTATTTCGCACTGAGAAAAAAACCTAAAAATACCCCCCTCTAAATCGATAAATCTCTATCGATCTAGATTATTGCTGACTGGAAAAAACTGGCCAAACTGACATCAACTTTGTTATTTCAAATAAGAACCCCCATTTTTTATTAAGCAAATTTTCATGAGAAAATCATCCGTCACACACATGGAGTGCGCAAATCACAACGTTATTCAGCGTAAAAAAAAAACAATAGTCCAGATCGACAGAGATTTATCAATTTAGGTTTTTAGGGGGCCGGTATTTTTCGTTTTAGCGAATTTTCGAAGAAAATGAAGCTATTGCAATGGCTTCAAAATTTTTGTAATGAAAATTTTCGAAATTTTTTTTAATGGAAATCCGTTTCAGACCATTCTAAAATGATTCCTGAAATTTAACCTATTTTTATATGTATATATATATATATATGTGTGTGTGTGTGTGTGTCACTCCAGACGATACCTGCCAGTGGAATCGAGATAAAAAATCCAAAAAAATTTTAAAATGTCAATAATATCAAAAGAAAGGATGAGTTCGTTGGCCAGAATTTTTGGAGTACTCCAAGGGGTCAAATTTTGAAAATTTAGTCAAAAATCGCTAAAAAACGTGTTTTTTGAGGTTTTTGGTGTGAATTACCATCTTAAACATAGGAACATATTATGGTATATTCGGAATAAGCGTGAAATTTCCTATAAGAATCACCCACCAAATCGGTGAAAATTATTCTTTGAAAATTCGCTCACCAACTCATGCTGCATGAATGGAACTTTTTTTTTCCTAGTGCGAAATAAGCCCGGAAAAATACTGATCCACTGTTTCTGGGACATCCTGTATATGAACAAACTACGGGAGAGGGGGTGACAATATTATAACATACAAGATAGAATTGCGAAATGGATGGATGAGGTTCCAGCAGCTGAGATCTTGATTATAACTGGCTAGATGATTAACCCGTGCGTTGCACAGGATACTTTAGTGCTCAGCTGGTTATCCGTTCGTTGTGTAACCGTCCGACAGAAATTAGGCTAATCCTAGAACATAGTGATTTAAAGTGGCTTACCGTCTAAAATGGAATTCTTGAAAGATCGTTATCAATGAAAGTAGGGGTGCCGGGGAAAATCCAGTTACATCCCCAAAACTTTCTCTTTGAGTTAAGAACATGATGAGGCTTTGTCATCTCAAATCTCATCCGAGATATTTCCTTAGTTCCACACAAGATGGCCGAAAATCCTGGATCCTCACTTTCCTCCCAAAAAACTCCCACTCCGGCTGAAACTTGAGAACCACAAGGGTCTTCTACCGTCTAATTTGAGGTAACATAGAAATATTTATCAAGTTTCAATCAGTGCAGATCATGTTGGGAGTGTGAGAGTTGAAAATCTCTTATTTAGCCCACCACCCCTCCCACCACAGCCTCCCTCGGTCTGTCAGTGGTTTACACTACAGAATTGACTCGGGGTATTGATAGCACTCGTACAATGTGTGTACAGATAGCTTATTTTCCCTACGCGACTGGGCAAGTACCTACTCAACGAACTGACCATTGCTGTTCAGCTCGATTTCGCTGGACTACCAATCGTACAAGAAGATTAAGAAAAACTGTAACAAGAAGTGATTCACCCCAGTTAGAACTAGTCAGTCACGCACTAAGCAATAAGGTAACCCCCAAGGTAAATACAATTGTTTATTTATTTACGGTTGGTTGTAGAAACAAGTATGCCCCCACGCCTATTGCAATATGCGTTACTAAATTACGCATGGAAAGTAAAGATTTCAAATGGTTACTTAATTACATATTTTGGCGAAGAGAGTCGTAATTACTGCATATTCCTACTTTTCTTCCGTTTCCTACCATCTGTTAAGAGACCAAGGGGGTGATATAATTATCCGTTTTAATGATTATAGTAAGAGTTTTGGTAGCCAAGATTGAGGCATTTTAAGGACATTTTGAGTTTAGTCCCTTGGCCCCTTACAAGGAGCCCTACACATTTGACTTTATGATGCCTTAAAGGATTTAAGTCAGTAGTCTTCATTTGAGAGTTTAGGACGGTTTAGCTGTTTTGGAAACAATGGAAACCCAACCAAAGGATCAAGTCATTATATTCTCTCATGCTCCGGAACGCGTGTGTCAATCAGTTTACTAAACCCGCAACACCTGTACGTACTGCGGAAGAGGAAACCATGAGCCGCACGGCGCGGCGGGCCGGTCTCCTGTTAAGCGTCCTGTCATGCAGAAAAGGGGAGCTGAATTAATTTCACTTCCTAAGAAAGACGTTAGAATACTTGTAGGCCTATTAACGGGCCACTGCCCTCTTCAGTTGAGACTCAGAACCCAACAGTCCCTCTACCTTAATTTAATTTTTTTTTTAAACCGAGATTCAGGCATTTTGACGACATTTTGAGTTTAGTCCCTTGGCCCCTTACAAGGATCCCTGCACATTTGACTTTATGATGTCTTAAAGGATTTAAGGATGGTTAAGCTGTTTTCGAAACCTAACCAACGGATAAAGTCATTATATTCTCTGGAATGTGTGTGTCAATCAGTTTGTCTATACCCGCAATACCTGTACGTACTGCGGAAGAGGAAACCGTAAGCCGCTAGGAGAGGGGGGGTTTGCTTTTCATGTCTCAAGATTCAAAAATTATATCTTTCGAATTAGCTGTTCTCAATGCACATAAATATCTAAACGAGGTCGTCTTTTGCTTCCTCACTACCGCAGGTACGAAGCTTTTATTTATTCGTGCATGAAAAAAAGGTTGTCCTCCAAAATTAAAATTTCCTTGTTTCCCTCCTTGTTTCCTTCCTTGTTTGTCTGTCGGTCTGCCTGTCTATGGTCAATTCCTTGTCCCAGGCAAAATTTCTGCTGATATTTGAAGGGATTCTCTGAGGGATTGTGCGGGTTAACTAGTAGAAGGTCCCTTATCAATTTAATCACTTTCGGACCTCTAGTAGTGTTGTGCATGCGCAAACGTGAATTTCCTAAAACTTCGGTACCTATTTCAATTCCATGATGGAGCGATTTCGCTCTGGAGTGTAGTTGGGGCCAGACTCCGGAACAATAACTTATGAATTACATGACAATTGGATCTGTAATAGCTACTGCGCACACGCAAACTTGAAATTCATTGTCATAAGCATAACTCTGGAACTACTCAATCAATTTCGGTGAAATTTTCCGGGAATAAACAGGTTAGACCCTGGAAGGTCCCCTATCAATTTCATCGCCGCCATACCTTTGGTAGAGTGGTGTACGCAAAGGTGATTTTCTTCATTTTCTTAGTTCCTAATGGACCGATTTCGCCCGAATTATGTGGGAATTGTGGGATGGCGATTATCTATGAATCTCGTACCAATTATTGGATACGTAATAGCCCAAAATTTAAATTTCTTGACATAGGTAGTTATAACCCCAAAACTATTCCACCATTTTCGGTGAAATGTTTACATGCTAACTGATTCTATGGGCGGTATGCACTTCGCGTACCCGCCCAGGATTCGTCAACAAAACGCCTCAAACTTAGGTGGCAATATCAATATGGCGGAGCGGGCGGGGTGTAGGGTGTTTTTGCTCTTTGTTGGTGGAGGGTGTCGGAGCGTGACGTCATTCGCATATCTGGGATACTCCCATGTCATAAATGTGAGGATGCTATACTACCCACCCAACTTGACAGACCCGATGGTTGGCCTGCTTGATCGTCTGATCTGCTCCCTTGCGATCTTTTGTAGGATTTCCTCGAAATCTTCGGTTTTTCAACACGACTGAGGACTATCTAAATTATTGAGGACCTCACTCGAGGAGGAATTAATCGCCGCGATCCCACCCGACCGGAATACTAGCAGGGGTCATGCAAAACTGGCGACATCACCAAGTACTTACGCCTTGTCCTACGTAGACGACCAGAGAGCGCGACCGAGCGAGCGCGCGCGCGCGCGACTCCGGGGTCGCGCGGTCGCACCGCTACAGTGTCAACAGTGGGCGTCCAGAATCCTCGCGAGTCCTCCTGTTGTGTTTTGTATTAGATTAGGTTGTTCGCGAAAAAAATTAATCAACACGGAAGGATATTATTTATCAGTTATTTATTCAGAGAACTTGACGATGGAATATTAAGGTATTGAATTTGGGAACCATCTCAAAACCACCTAGTCCTTTTTGTTCTAATGTATTTTCTGATGATGAATTTCTTTCCCTTTGTTGAGGTGTTCAAGTAGGTATCTGTCGGCTGAAAATAAATTAAAAATAAAAACGGGGTTTTTGAGGGTTTTTTTGTGAAAATAACCTGCCATTCTAAACATAGGAACACCTTTATAATATACAGAGTGTATAAAACAAACTCAAGAGATCGATCCCCAGGCAATTTCCAGCAAAAAGTGTCTGCGGTTTAAAAAAAATATAAGGTAGGTAGGTAGGTATATTTGTTTTTGTAAGTTTCCGCCATTTTAAGATTTCGTATTATTTTCCGACAATTCGGTGCAAAAATCACGTTTGAATGCCAGAAAACTTGGGGTTTTTCGAGGAAATAAAATAAAAATTAACTACATACTTACGATATATTTTATTCTGAATTGATTGGTGATACTTCTTAGTCCAAAGCTCTTCCTTTTTTGATTTCGCTAAGCCCAATATCGATTCTAGTCATTTTCCGGCAAACAAAAATGAGAGAAACACTGGGAAAAAGGTAAACACGGGCAAAAGATAGCAGAGCGACCAGGAGCGCCCCCGACCAAAATCAAACTGGTTTGAAAATCAAGCACAATCGAGCGACCTGAGCCCGAGTCGCGGCGTTGGGCGGCGGCACGTAGGACACATCATTCGGTTTACCTTGTTTGAAATCAGCTGGTCACTTGCTTGCTCGCGCGGTTCGCTCGGTCGCGCTCTTTGGTGGTCCACGTAGGACACGGCGTTAGTGTATTTGGAATATGCTAATTCCGAATCTTAAGTTTTAATAAGCCTTAGATTTGATATAATATCATAGGTTTTGATAAGTTGAATCTTAATTATTTAATAATAGGTAATAATTTTCCAGTTTTCTCCCTTTATTGTTGGCGTGGGTATACTTCCATGACGCAATAAAACACATTATACTAAATAATATTTACAACCAAAGAATAAAACCACATATGAGTACCAAATGTAGGCAAATATATGTATAGTTTTTATTATTGAAGAATAATAATATTTGGAACAGAAAAATCAAACGAATTAGGTGTAGGCTCGTACATGTCAAATGCATTTTTCAGAACACCAAAAAGGCTACTTACCATATTGTAAGTTTCATGATCCACAGTCTTCAAGTAGTAGTGATGCGATGGAAGAGATTCTCGTAGACGTGGGAACATGGGTCCGGGAACGTGGGTCTTAAATGTTTAGAATTTTTTTACCGCGTACTGCGCCGCAATCCGTTTCAACCCAGATACCCGTCACAGTAACGAAAAAGTATGAAGAGCCCATATTTTCATCACAATGCCCAGGGACTTAAATAGAGGTTTTCCAAGTCAAGTACGAATTTTCGAAAATATCAAATTTAATCGTGTTGTTTGGCGGTTTTGAAACCTTTCTCTGTTGTTGCAGGTATTGGACCAAAGGAACAGCTCGCACACCATGGGATAAAAACTCTAGTGGATCTACCTGGAGTGGGAGAGAACGTGATGGATCACATTGCTGTCGGTGGGATGGCGTTCCTCATCGACTATCCTATCAGCCTTGTTATGAGTCGAGTTGTCAACGTTAATTCTGCCATCAGGTTCGCAGCTGTTTTCGACTTTAATTCGTTTTAGCTTACTTGTCGTGCGATTATTTTTTAGTGCCTCATCGGTTTACGTAGTTTCATCCTTTACGAAAAGTTTCATGGCGATCTTGCATGGATAGAAATGTCGACTACAAAATCTGATTCCCCCGTAAGCAGACAGCCAGAAAACACACAGTCAGAAATTACTATACTGCCTATACATTTGAAATCAATGCGAGATTTCGTACATTTGGAGCGGAACTTTGTTTTTGCCAGAAAATGGCCATTTCCGACCAGTGTGCGCCGTCGCGTTGTGTTATTTTCTTGTGTGTAAGGAGAATAAAAAAAAAAGAAGTCCATGTTACATGAAAGCCACCGATTCTCCGATCAGATGGTTTGTCAATCGTTTTTTGGCTCTCCAGTAAAATTTCAAAAATGTTACAGACGGTTTTCCGACCGCTGCGCTGTCTTCAATAAATCATCGATCGTCGAGTCAAAAGACAAAGGCAACTAACCAAAGACATTCAAATATTTTTTTAAACAGAAATTTCCTGAAGATTCTCATCCCAGGTTAATTGTTTGTAGCTGTTCCTTGAAGCCGAGAATATCAAGTCTGATATCTCCATAATTTAATCAACCCCATGGGTTTCGATAGATAGATGGATAAGATAAGATTTTCCGGTGGAAATCAACTTTTTTTTAACCAAAAAGTTTCACCCCAAATCGTTTTCTTGGTCCTTTTGGCCCCAAATGGAAAACTGCGAAGTTCTCAATCAGTGAGTGGTGTAAAGGTTCTCATTCGGACTAAGTTCCAAGGATTCTATTAGAGTACCCTTTGGTGGTAAGGCTACTGGGGAGTCTTCAAATAATCAAGTGCATAATCAGTTCTGCAAATTTATTGATGAAATAATAATAAAGTCACGATAGGATGGTGGAACAGACGTTATTTGGTTTGCTCTCAGTTCCAATTAACAGTGGTTTATTTTGGTTTTTGTGGGTTATTTATTTACTGAGCTGATCTGCCATAGGCAGAACAAAATCGCGTGGTTGTTCTGCCAATCACATCAGCTCAGTGAATGAATAACCCACAAAACCCCCAAAGAAATCACAGCTAATTGGAACTTAGGGCAGACTAAATAACGTCAGTTCCACCATACTATTGTGATGATTACTGCAGTATAACCTTTTTGTTGTGGGTGAGGGAGGGACGATGTGGTTTTATGCTAATGAAGAGCTGGTGTGGTAGGGGGAACAGACATGTCGGTCCCCTCTGAGCAGAGTGCAACGCTGTAACCCTTGGCCTTCTTGACTATAGATTAAATCAAGTTAATCAAGAAAGAGCCGTGTCACAAGTCCGGAAGAGTGTGGATATCGCGTGGTTGTTCTGCCTATCAGATGAGATCAGTAGATTAATAACCCACAAAGACCCCAAATAACAAAGTCACGACGCCCGTCTCCTATGCGTATAATTAGCGATTTGGCGACGACTATTGGTTGGAGGCTGATAAATTAATGATGATCTGACCTTCATAATACCTGGAGGTGGTCCCAGCAGTATTCTCCAGTTCTAATAACGTCTCTGGGAGGCTATCCCCGAGCCGGGACAGCGTGCGAGGCAGGCGACTGCGCTGATGGCCGGGTGATAAATTCGAGTATCTGTAAAATTAAGAAGCATAAGGGAAAGGGACAGTTCGCAGCAGGAATTCATATTAATTAAGGAAACATGGAAAGAGTTGGCTAATTATATGAACCTGATAAACGAATTTAACTGGTTTTGATCTGGTTTATTATTGTCATTGTACCAAAGGGACGGTTCTAATAGGTATGTGAACTATTATCAGGTAAGTACTCTATGATGGAATAATTATTGTAAGATTTGTAAGAAAGTAGGTAACGTTTGATTTCGGAGGTATCATGGTTGATGAGGATGAGGGGAGGTTATGAACCCTTCCCCTCCGATCCGTAAGACTTATTGGTAATAAGAAATACTGGAGAAATATTGAGGGAACTAAAGGTAATTTATTTATTTTTGTTAAGGTATGCTGTCGCCAACAGTGGTCCTCTGACGTCCAGCGTGGGATTGGAAACAGTTGCTTTCATCACGACAAAGTACGGGAACGTGTCGGATGACTGGCCTGACATCGAGTTCATGTTGACATCAGCCAGCACCAACTCGGATGGAGGATCCAATGTCAAGAGAGCCCACTGCCTCACAGACGAGTTCTACAGCGAGGTGAATGCTACTTACTATTTTACCTTTTTTGGGCCCTAAGTATGAGTAGTGAAGGTCAATACGTACCTATCGATTTTCGTTTATCGTGTAAATGGTATCGAAAGTTTAGTACTGATATCGATATAACATCGAAAGGAAGTATTCGATACCTACTGAGAGTATCATTCGATACTTAGATATCGAGATGCTGAGTATTATTCCAACTATCGCTGTTTCATACTATCGTATCAATATTAATGGTTCTTCACCTCTACTTGCATCACAGACTCTGCTTTCATTCAAGCCCTCAATGTACCCAAAACCACGGAACAGGATAGGTACCTACTCCAATAACCCAGAAATACGCCCAAAATTATACTCCAAAAATAGGAGAATGGAACTTATTACAAGATCACTACTCACAAATGCGAAAAATGGCAATGATTAGAAACATTATAAAATGGGTACTAACGTTTACGAGTAGGTAAGCCTATATTGTTGGTAAGGTTTAAAATATTTCTGTGATTTTGATTTTCTGATCTCGAGTCTATTGTTCGGCCCAGGTTAGGTGTTCGTAGATATCAGTTTACCTAATACCTAGGTTAAAGTCAATATAGTTCCGATACTGCATAGTTTTTATCAATATCACGATAGTATCGATCTTCCAGTATCGAATACAAATGTCGAAAATATCGAAAGGAAATACCGATATCAGTAAATAACGCAATTATCGTAACGTCGTTATACATAAGTAGGTCTTATATGTTTGCTATACCTACTTGAGCAGCTCAAATGATTCAATTCAGCAAAGACAAACATGATTTTTACTTTCAGCATCCCACCAGAAAAGTGAAAGGAAAGTATTTCAATCAGCAGAGACCCCAATTTCTGAAAAACCACCTTAAAATAGTCCTAATTGACATCTGATAAACTTTCTCCACGTTTTGGACAAATGTACGTATGTATATGGGTGTACGAGTACATGTATGGGGTATGGGCACGATTGCCGCCCCTTCGAGAAAGATTTAAAAATCCTGATTTCGAAGATTGGTCTCTACATGTATGAGAATGAGGCAATAAGAATTTCAGCCCTCCAGGTCAATTATTATTAGGGGGCCAAACTAAGTGAAAATACATCGTTTTTAGCACATTTGTTAATTTTTAGCTTTTCTCTCAACCTACTCTATCGACTTTCATGAAATTCACCGGACTTACCTCCTCTTCTGCCAAGTGAAAACAAGAAAATAAGTTTTAAAAAACCCATTAAAAAAAAAAACAATAACAATTTTTCAGGTTTCTGCGAGTGAGGAAAGTAGTGTAAAGGCTCGCACCATTGACGTTTATTTTATACGGTTCTATTCAAATGCTCATTCCGGTGAAGGTTTATTCTATAACGAGTATGCAAACATCGGTAGAGCATTGTGAAATATTCATTTGTATTACTTGCGTAAACACTTCAACGGTTTTGCTGATTCTTACCTCCTATCCTAGGTACCTAGGTACCTGTGTATTTTTACGGTCCCTCCGAATTTCAAGTCCTAAAACCCATAACAACATTGACCATTAATCAGAAAGTCCTAATATGATAACCTATTGATGACCTCTTAGGACTCCTTAGGAGGGTCATCATTGCGAATTGGTGAACAAATTAATAAATGTAATAAATTAGGGATGCAAATTGGGTCAGCTGGTACTAATCGATGGCTTTCGTCGAAAAATCACTACGGCAAATGATAAGACCCTACCAACCATCCATTTGCACTACCGATTTGAAATTCAAGGCCGTGTGGAAGAACTATTCCGAGCTGTATGATGGACAACGGCGGACCCACGTGACGGCGGTACGTGGTGAGCTGTCCGACGAGAAGTTATGCAAAACCCGCAATACCTTCCGGTCTTAATGGAGGGGTAGGCCTTGAGCGCCGTGTCTCTGCAGGCCTTCTGGGCGCTTCTGGGACTGTTATAAAACAGTCAGCCTCTTCCGATGCTGATTGGGTCCCCATAAGAGCATTTTTAATTTTGTTAAAATATTCAACATTGAGTGGAAAAAGGCCGATTGGTACTTATGTATTATACCGACCACACCCAATAAGGAACACAAAAATAGATATTTTATAGAAACGAACATTATATCATGAAAAACAACTCTTTAATCACAGAATTACAACGAATATAGAATCAATAATCGAGGAACAGCACGACACCATCTTGACTCGTACATAGCTGAGTATATAATATATGGCGGTCGGCAGTAGCGGCTGAAGGGGGAAATCCACTACGCTCACTCCTCCTTGACATTGCTGCATTCTGGGCATAACAGGAAACTGATTCTATTAATTAATTAATTATTGATTCTATATTCGTTGTATATTAATATATACATAATATATATAATAACATAACATAATATATACAAGTTGTATATTCTGTGATTAAAGAGTTGTTTTTCATGATATAATGTTCGTTTCTATAAAATATATATTTTTGTGTTCCTTATTGGGTGTGGTCGGTTAATACATAAGTACCGGCCGATTATCTGATAAATTATGCCAGCTATCCAAAAATAATCAATAGAAGAGAAAGTTTTTAAAAATTATTCGAGTCGGGGTTTCGATCAAGTCTATCGATACGCCATCAATAGTATACATCGATACTAATCGATAGTGTGACATCGGTACTGGTAGACATCGCAATCCCAGTAGCTATCCAGTCCATGCCCCCAAGAGGCGGAGCATGGGGTGGAGTCCTAGGTCTCTTCTACCCCCTCCTTAATACACCCTCTCTATCCTTCTTTCTAAACTTTGTATTGTTTAATAAGAGCGAGTACGACACATTTTGTCAGCGAGTACATTTTGAAGAGAAATGAGTGGACTTGGAAATACTAGAGACCAAGAAAGAGTGTAGTTACTCAGTAAATAAGAACCGTCCGGAAATAATATTGGAGGGGTAATATGGAACAACGAGTACATAACTCGTACCTAACTCGTACATCAGTGACGTACACCTCACCTATTCATCTCAGACTCCATCCATGGAGTAGTTTCTGTAATTCTGTAGTTCTCCTTTCTGCTGGGCCGCATCCCGACTAAGATGAACAAAAATCATCTGGCCGACCTCTCTACCCACAACTACACCTCACCCTAGTGTCTTGTGCTGTGAGGTACTATGGGTAACAATGTCCATGAATAACATGAATGGTTTTAATGCCTTCAACACTCTTGAGAATAATTGCAGGCAAAGATCATTTTACCAAAGGGCAAGAATTTATTAGTAAACAATTTGTAGACGTTTCAGTGTGTACCAGGCGTCAGAATAATAGGGTGCGCGAATTTGCCAGAAATATTAAGCTATTGGGAAAAGTTTCGCTCACATATTTTCTTCATGGAAACCATTTTTTCTGAAACTGGGTCCATCATTCATGACAAATTTCTTCCTTTGGTTCCACAGGTGTTTGATGAGATCAATAACAAAGACGTGTTTGGAGTGTTCCCGATGATATTGAGACCGAAAAGCCGAGGGAATATCAAATTAAGAAGCGCCAATCCGTTCCATCACCCACTCATCTACCCCAACTACTTGACCCACCCAGATGACGTCAGAGTTCTACGAGAAGGTGTCAAGGCAGGCTTAGCCATTGCTGAAACTCAAGCTATGAGGCGCTTTGGAGCAAGGTAAGAACTTTTACGTCTTACCGTATTTAATTAATTATTATAGGTTCTCTTTTGATGTTTTATTCGTCATGTTCTCATTAAGTGAGAACCATCCATACAAAATGGAATTGGTTCACTCGATTATATTCCACACATTTTCATACAAAACATAGGTTTAGACTCAAGAATTGGATACTCTAAGATATTGTTTTTTTAAAAAGTAAAAAGCGTTTTTTGAGGCTTTTGGAAGACAATCCAGTTTGAGTAAAGGAACATAATACAGTGATATATTCGGAATCAACGTAAAATGTCCTCAATCACACATGAAAATATTTCATAGTCTTAGAAAACGGCTAAAAACCATTAGGCCAAAAAATGATTAATTTTCTGAGCCCTAAGGGCCCATTCTGAAGATGGAACATACACGGGCTCCATATTTCGGGTTGTGAAACTCATAGTGACAATTTGGTTGTATTTGGTGACGCGAGGACCTGAAGGTCTCCTTGTTAGTTAGCGGGTATTGTACAGGTAGATACCAACGTATACCTACTGTTGCAGAATCATTTTCTACCTGCACTACTCTTGACTGACTGACAACCGACCACACCATATTGCCATTTGTAATAACATTTTAGTTTCAACCAATAAACTCACATCTTATTACGTTTTCTTGCTTTGAACGAGAAATTATTTTCGTTTAACTACCTAACTAGAATTTTCTATTGTAGAATCTGCAGAATATTCACATCGGGTAGGCTCCTAAAACCTACATCAACATAATAGCTTCCTAAACATGAAATTGGGAGTTTAATTAATTTATGTTACAAAGTCTAAACAGAACAAGCAATCTAGAGTAAGCTGTGGGGAAGTACCTACCCACCTTTATACATAATTTCACCATTTTGAGAAATTTTATGATTATCAATGTGGGAGTGCCTAATGTGATTATCATTGAATGTAACATTTCCAGGTACCATCGAAAACCTCTCCCTGGCTGCAAGCATCTACCTCACTTCACGGACGATTACTGGGACTGTTATACGCGCCAATACACCATGACTATTTACCATATGTCTGGATCGGCCAAAATGGGTCCCCAGAGTGACCCATGGGCCGTGGTAGATCCAGAACTAAGAGTGTACGGTACGTCCGGACTCCGAGTGATTGATGCTTCAATCATGCCTCAAATTACTAGCGGCAACATAAATGCTCCAGTCATCATGATTGCCGAGAAAGGAGCTGACATGATAATCAACTACTGGACTCAAGGGGCGACTGGATTCCATAATAATAACTTTGGCTATCCGCAAGGTTACAGAAAACGGGAGCTCTACTCTAACCTTACTTATGTGTAGATACTCCTCGGTAAATCCATTACCTTCCACTTCGTGGTAGTAGTCTGCTCTCTTGGAGTTCCTGTAGGTGCGTTTGGGCAAACAGGATCTAAACCGCTCATGTAGTGTAAGTAGGTAGGTATGTTATCAACGTAACTGCATTTGCAAAAATACGCGCAGTGAGTAGTGTAGGAGTTGCATAATGAAGTAGACATTACAGCACTCTTCTCTGTTGGAAGGACGTTCTCTTGTTCCAAAATCGCAGGTTCCTTCGCATTAAAAAAATGAAAAAAAAGAAGAAGCAGTTGGAAGCTTTCACTGAAGATGAAACCAGGCATGATTCACCGACTTGTCTTTCATGCGCTGTGTTTTAGTGAATGCGCTAAGGCTATACGTTGTGCATTTGCCCAAACTGGGGGAACCGCTGGAGTTCCTTCGGATTCTAGTGATTAATAGTGATTATTAAAATATAGGTGATGTTGATGTTGAGTAGTCAGGTAAAATTAAATCGATATTTTATAGTATAATATTGTACATAAACTACAGTGTAGGGCTGTC
Organism: Lygus lineolaris; assembly: GCA_030264115.1. Taxonomy (NCBI): domain Eukaryota; kingdom Metazoa; phylum Arthropoda; class Insecta; order Hemiptera; family Miridae; genus Lygus; species Lygus lineolaris. The sequence continues at coordinate 25,598,396 of JAEMON010000001.1, read as the reverse complement.
AAATAGTTGAAAGAGATGAAGTCAAAGATAGATTTATTTATTTTTTGTATTTACCAATATAGGATTGAATTGTTGTGTTCTTACCAATATTATTGTTGGTTGTATCCCACTAAGAACGATTGTATCACATGATACATGAGTACTGTTGAAATGGAACCCCCTTCCATCACTTCACATTCTTCACGTTCATAAGTGCGGTCATGTTATGCTCAAACAATAAAATTAACTCTCGAGGTTCATGTTTTTTAGGAAGAAACTTACCAAAATAGTTAGGTAGCTAGGTGGAAAATATAAAAAACGAGTGCATATCGAGCTTCTCGCCAACCAACGACATCTACTTTAGATTTGGAAGTGGTTTTTATGAAAAAGACAGTGGAGTCTCTATTATCCGAACTAACTGGCCCCACTGGTGGTAATACGGATAAATTTTGTAGACTGTTCCTAATATATTTAAAAATAAATACCTACACTTATAAATGAAAAGATGCCCATATCAATGAAAAAGTTAGTATAGACGTTAGAACTTCAGGATTCAATTCGGAATGGTATACAATTTTTATGTTTCTGCGCTATGAAGAAGCCTCGCACTTCATGTTTTTTTAATATAATGGATGTTTGTTATATCCGATGTTTTTTTGATACCTAAATGGAACATACAGTAGGAGTTGAGCTGGAAAATTATTAAGTACCTACCTATTTTTCAAGTTTGTAGTAGTAAGACTGAGAAAAAGTGAAATAGTTACCTACCTAAAAATACGTAAGCACAAGTTTGACAATGGAAAAAATCCAATAAACCAACAATATATACCTACCCAAAACCAATTCACCTGCTGAAAAGAATTTATAAAATTCAGAATTGATTAAATTTTCCCTTGACCCAGTTTTTATAATCTCTTCCCAAACTCTTTATTTTTCCTCGCCAAGTTTCCCCAACTTTTCCCAGGCGCTCCAGATAATCTGGTACATACCTGCTGCCACGTATTTCAACCTACCTAATATTACGAGGATCTCTACTCTAGCGACAAAACAACAAACAGCTCGAAATTAACACAATCGCAGCAGCTGTGATGCCATAAGTAGTTCACCTATCTACTTCAATATAGTTACCTAATTTACTCTATTTGTCATCTTAATGGAAACGGTTAGAATAGCGTTGATTATACAGTTCATGAATGATTTTACATTTAGTTACCATCTTGTTCTTGCAAGACTAATATCAAATAGAAAAGCTTTATCTGCTATAGTTGCTCAAAAAATAAAAAGACAAGTTTTCCTAGTACGAAAAGGATGTACCTACAGAAACGAACGAGTGAGAACTAACGAAGGTACTACGAAGGAGAGTACGTGAGCAGGTATATTGGGGTACTATCAGCATAGAGATTAAACGTCAAGTGGAGAACGATTGACTAACAGTTGAATACCAGATATAAAAACTGTACCCTTCTAGTAAAAGTTACCAACAACATCAATAAATCATAAGTAAGCCATAAGTACCTATCTACTCCCTTCACACTTGATGTATTCTGGTGATGATAATTTCAGATCAATCCTGGAATAGATTTAATTCGTAGAAAATGTGTATCTAGATGAAAATGTATATGATTTACGTGTAATTTATTTCCAATGTAAAAACCGTCTTTTGTACCTACCAATAAAGTTTTGTAAAAAAGTGCAAAAAAAATTGCAGTGCATTTTGCCAGTGTTTGCTTACCCACCAAAGAATATACTTATGTTGGATTTCACCACCTCGAGTTAAGGTTCGAGTTACTGGTAACTCGAAGATAGCGACAAAAATGCGTTTCACCACCCCGAGTTAATGTTAACCCTAGGGCTACCGTGCTTGTTAACTCCCAGATGTTATTCCCTACTTCATCCATGGAATAACGCGTTAACTCTGAGAGTTAGCGCGTGTGTCGTCGTATTTGTTCGCTTTTCTAGTGATATCTGAAACAGCTGTCAGTTTTCGGCCATCTTGTTGTTTTATTTTGTGAATTATACGAATTCCGCGTAAAATTTCGAGAATGGCGTATGGTAGAACTTTCGAGGATGACGTCGATGAACTGGAGATGATCATCTGGCTGCAGGTCTTCAAACAGAGAGTCAATTTGTCAATTATTTGGAAGAGTACGACGATCTCGATTATACAGACCAATTTCGGCTGTTGGAAGCAACCTTCACAATTTTCTTGGAAATCATTGGAAGATA
>JAEMON010000001.1:25570649-25595191 GCA_030264115.1 Lygus lineolaris | reverse complement strand
ACCCCTAGCTGTAAATTTGTTTGCATTATCTTGTCAAGTAGGTACGTGAAATTTTGGAAAAAGGGTAGGTATTATACAATTTAAATGTAGGTATATATTTGGATTATGTACGAAAATCATTGCGTTTTGACGATGTTTTCCAACAACACTGTGGAATCTTGTTTCATAGCATTTATCCTTGAAAAAAAAATCTGTAAAATTACGTAACTACCTATTTGAATTTCAGTCAATTGAAAGCGAATATTTTACAATTACGTTGACTTTGGTGAAATTTACATTTCATTTCCTTTTTTGACTCCCCATCCCAAAAACTCGCTGGCAAAACTAAATCCAAACTAGACGGTCAAAACAAAACGAGCTGCGTTACCTCTGTTATCTGCGTTGTCATGGGGATATCCCGTCTAGGGCCACCCATTGCGAAGCTAACCTAGGGATAACTAACTCCCACCGTTGAAGCCATGGTGAAACGGAACTGCGGCTAACTCGGAGATTCCCTTGACTCTGAGAGTAAGCTATCTCGGGCTTGAACTCGAACATGGTGAAATCCACCATTATAGGAATATATAGAAAGCCAGGTTGGGTTGGGAGTCAACCAATTATGTTTCACGTTTACGATGAAAGTAAAATGAGGTAGGAAGCGAAGTAACATTTGAATAGGTACACCAAAACATTTTATTAATCCATGGTAACAAAATAATACCTACGTAATTGGAAGAAGTACTGGGAGTTGGGGTTGGTTGGTTGTGGGTTGATTTGTAATATCCTTACTTCCATGGGTGATTGAAAATCTGGTTGGGGTTAAAACTTGAATTGCCTGGCAAGTCGTTTCAACTCAAGGAAAAATAAGAGTAGGTACAACAATCAATCAAGGACATCTATCAATTCTGACAAAAGACCTTATGTAGGGGAGGAAGGGGCTGAAAATGCTAGTCTGCTCTTTCCTGGTTTTAAACCAGATCCCTAATTTGTTATTAACTTAGAAAAGAACCTTCTGATGGAAAATGTTTTTTTTTTTTCACAATGAGTTTGAGAGTTGAAGGCTCAAAATTCGTCAACAACTTTCATAGATATTCATAAAAATCTAGGTACGCTTGAAATACAGATGCATCACATTATTTTCATCTGAAACAAGAACGATTCAAAAAATATAATAGTAAGCGGATATCATAGTGGAACCCTCCAAAGGAACTAATACAATACAATCACAGTGGCATTTCAATGTTCACGAAGGATAACCAGAAGGGGATGTCATAATGATAGGTAGGAATTACTTCTACAGGTAATCATAGATTCATTCACAGAAGTCACAAACAGCAATGTGCATAAATAAACCAGTACTTAACAGATGAGTGTGCATATTACATCACACCAATTGGAAGGTAAGCGACTAAAACACACTGAAGAATAAAATCCAGCTTTAAATTCCAACCACTTTATAGGATCCAGGGCTTATTTTGGGCGCTATTTGACTGGGTTTTCAAAATTTTGCCCCAAACCCTGATTTTTTTGATAATCAAAATGATAAGTGTCTCAATATTGACGAAAACCTTACTTCATACTAACGAAACCAACAGAATGGCGTTTACCGATTTCGAATCCGGGTTCCCGTTCAAGAGAAAATTGATAAGTGAAATTTGATCATATAAACACGCTACGTGGTGACGACTTTTAAAACTAAACCTGGGACACTTAGCCTTAAACTCAATAGCATAGGTAATATAAATAAATTTTCTTAATCTTTGGCATACCTTACTCAAATAACATGGGATTCAACAGCTAGGTATTTGGAAAATTGTATGAATGTTACAGTGGATAGGTACCTGCTACAAATTCTCATTCAAATAACCACTAATTTCAGTCGAACAAATTCTTCCTAATTATGCAGGAGACTAGTACCTAGTACTAGTGATGGGCAATTCGAATGAAGAATCGAATGCGGCATTCGATTATTGAATTCATTCGGATATTCGGATGTGAGATTTCAAGTATTCGAATACTTTCGCATTCGTATCGTAGCGAAACTAGCGGTATCTTCGCGAAGCTCAAGATACAGGAGGATGGAACTGTGACACTTGAACCAGTGACCAATGCGAATGCACAAGTAGGTAGGTACTGTCTGTCACAGAACAACCATAGCCGAGATTTTCATCCGAATTCAATTGGTTGTTTTTCATTCGAATACTTTAGCATCTGTTCTGCGATTGGTTGTTTTGCATTCGGATCTATCTGTTAGAGGTTTTCCCGCTCCTCTTTCATTATCCAAACGAATCATTCGAATGAAACGAGCTTCATTCGTGTAACTTAGTGATCAATGAGAAAGAGAAATTAAGTTATATTTTTCTTATCTATTCTTGAATTTGCAATTCCATCATCAGCATTAACCAATTAAATTTGGGTGTTTTTGTTTTTTCAATATAATCCTATAATATCAAGTTACTAATTTTCTAAGTAGGAAGTGGTTTTTCAATTTTATTTTTTCCAATCGGCTACTAAAATAATAATTAGGTGAGTAGGTACCTAATCTACATAAATCATGTTTTCAACGGGCCGATAATAATCTGTTAAAGGTTAACAGATCCATCCATCTACATACATACCTATTTGGTCATTCACATTTTGAAGGTAAAATATGGGTATTAGGTAATAATTAACTAAATGGTAAACGAAGCTCAAAAATACCTAAACTTTATTTTGAACAAAATTAAAAAGTTTTTTTTTGTTGCACAAACTGCACGTAACTGAAGAAGCTTACCTACTGAAGAAGCCCCACACCAAACTTTTCTGCGCGCCTGGTCTCACCTCACGAAATAAACATAAAATAAAGAAACATAAACAGCGAAGATTCGAACATTTTATTCGGTTAACTGAACTGACCAAGCGGTAACTGATAAGGGAGATAAGATAAGAAATAACTGTGAAGTGAAGAAGTACCTGCTCCGGTTCATTCAACAACTAGTTTCTTTCATCCGAATGCAGTTCAAAATGGTGGTGGTTTTTCCCTCCACATTTGAATGAGATCATTCGAATGATCATTCGGTTATCAAAATCATTCGAATACTAGGTATTTGATTATTGAAATCATTCGTTTCGCCCATCACTACCTAGTACAAAGTTTGTAACTTTTGTATACTTATTGGGGATTTGCCTGTTTTGTAATAGAAAAAAGATAAAATAAAATAAGTCGTGGAATATAATAGACAGAGAATTATATATAGTACAATTAATTATAACAAAAGGTACCTGAAGAATACAATAAATGAAAAAGGAGTAACTTCACGAGTGAAGTGCTTTATCATGTTTCAATAACCAAGAAACTAAAAAAAAAAAAAAAAAAAAAAAAAATCATTGGGATACCTTCTGACACCATTCAAAACTCTAACACTAATATTTTTTGTTATTTTCTAACACAGGCAACAAGGCATTACTGAAGCAATGGTTATTACATCCTAATGAAATAAACCAATGGCAAAGAAATAAAATACAAGGTAACAAACCACAGATTCAATAATATTTAAAAAAAAAAAATAAGGTTATACATAGATTCATGAATAAGGATGCAAATAAAATATAAGAATACAACAAGAACTAAATACCTACATAATAGGCTAAATGATATAATATTGAAGCAAACTTAATATAATTGTATGTGGATATTAGATAGATAAATACATTACCGGGTTATGAACTGACACCATGTGCTCATGCAGAACAACGTCAGAAAATAAGTAGGTATATACGTCAAAAATATAGTTTTACTACGTTTCTATTCTTAGACGCCAATATCTATTTTCTGGTACACATGGATGGAAAATGACACGAATAAGAATGCCTACTTCACACTTTGAACTATAAAACTCAAACAATAGTTGGTACCTACAGCTTGGAATTTAGAGGTTCCCAAACTGTGTCCTCCAGAGAAATCGCAGCTCCCTCAGATGGGATTCCACCTTCCTACATACTCTTTACATCAGATCACTTCGATATTTACGTTATGTACCAATATATCGATGTATGTATTCAAATCCCTCACCATACATTCATATGGTTCTGAGGAAGAACGGGATAACGCCTAAGGTTGGTAAAGATAACGAGGAATTCACAAGTGCTATAATTTTTTCTGTAATTCTAAAAGTCCGCAGACATATGAGGCTACCCTTATCAAGAATGTAATAGGTCCATTTTTTGATATTATAAGAAAAACGAGTAGGTTGTGAGATTTTCTAAAACGTTCACCCAGTTGAATTTTTTAAGCAGTTTTCTTTAAATTGGGCCTTTTTTCCTTAAACTCGACGACTGCATACAATTAAAACTTGAAAATTATTATATTGATGATTATTAGGAATTTCGCGATATCGTTGATCGTCTTGGAGATGGTGAGAGTGCAAGCTATACCATAGTTTCGCAGGATATCAGTAGAATAGGTTACAAAAAGACTTCCAGTTTGGTATTGGGACAGAAATGCACTAAGCTGTAGTAGGCGAAATAGTGCAGTCCAACTTTGGTACTAGTATCATAGCCACATATACATAGAATAGACTTGAACAAAATGATTTTTCGTTGTTTATTATTATTCAAAGAATATTATTATAACCAGCTTGAGCTTTCCCAAGCTGGACCCACACCCAAAAGTGGAAAAATGGACTTGAAACGTTCTTGCTTATGGAAGCAGCATGGCTGATCAACATTATGCGTTCGATATTGAGAAAAAATCGATAGAGATTGTACAGGTACAATCTACACTAAGGGTAGATAGGTTCCTCAAAATGTCCCTGGACCCGTATCACTTGCTCTTGTATCCATTTTTCTGAAGTGGAATAGTAACGGGTGAAACTGGAGGTATTGTAACAGAGACTTTTCAATGAATTGACGCCACTTGAGATAATGAAGATGCCACCTAATAACTCAACTATAGAAAACTGGCATAATGAACAAAAATCATATCAACTTCCACTACTACCATAAGGTAGATTTCATCGCTCGCAATAACCTGTCACCACACAAGCTTGAAATGCACTTGACAGACAAAACGTTAGAAACAATAACTTTATGCTTGCTTGAGATGTATCAACAGATTGGTAATATGTTTATCAAAAATTAACGTAGGTATCAGATGATGACGTATCCCAATCAAGCATACAGTAGTGTTGCATGTTGATGGCATTAGAATCGAAACATTTCTTCTCTTAACACGAATCCCTTAAATTGTGGCATGAGTTTCCAATTATACATCAACAAATATCAATATGATGAGATATTGGTGACTGAATAAGATAATTCTTGGACTAACCTCATCAACTATCATGGAGTGAACACATAGGTACAGGAAGGTAAACAAACAACATTGAGAAGTTAAAAAGTAGGTAAGTAATATTACTATGTCATTTAAATGTACAAAAGCTAAAAATGTTAAAATTCAATTAGATTTATAAAACAGGTACAAGAAGGCCGCCACAGTTTTTAGTTGGTGCAAGATGTGATGCAAAACGTGACAGTAATGTGAATTGATCCTCTCCTCACCGTTTCGAGCCACAGACCATGACAGTTAATGCACTGACGCCACTTTGTTGATGATCTGAAAATGTTGGAGCGTGATAAAATTAGTAAACACAGGAAAAATATTATAAAATAAAAGTCAAAATCTCAATTTCAACTCCCGCAAAGTTCAATAATAAATTAACTCACTTTGGTCAGGTCCACACCAGTCAACGCATTAACTGCTGGGGGTATTTGGCCAACAAGGCGTGTAACTTCACTAGTAAGATGTTCACTTCCACCGAGCATGACAATTTCTTCTGTCTTGGCCAGAGGTGCACTAACCTCAGCAGCAATCTGTCGAAACCAGTCATTAATAGAGGTCAAAATGAAATTGGCAGTGAGGGTTACACTCTTTCCAATTAATATAATGTTAAGTAGGTATATGAATTCGGTCACAATTTTGGTTTATTATTTTAGTAGACTACTTCTTCTTCCATGGGAAAAAGTTTGCTTAGAGCCCCGAGGTCCTCCGTGGTTGCTGGTAGTTATTCTCTTGCAAATCAAGCCAAGCAAATGGCGTAAATCAGTAAATCTATGACTAGTTCATGGATACTCTTTTCAAAGACTCTATTATACTCTATTGTACTACAAGAATACTCTAGTGTACCCTGTAGATACGCGAATGCTGTAATAAATATCAGGAGTCTTCACCCCTGACCGACTTGCCTTCCAAGTGAAGTATTCGCAACCCCCCCCCCCCCCCCCCCCCCTCGAAAGGGATTCATGGATATTATTATTTTTTTAGTAAGACATCCAAGAAGGAATTTTGAAGATCCACCGAGGAAAACCAGAGTTTCCAGAGTTGATCGACTGTGGCAAGCCAGATAGGTATTATGGGTGAAAATCAAAATTTCCAAGTGCAAATAAAAGGAGGTATTCTTTTGAGCTTGAGTAGGTATAGATCAAAATTTCTTGCAAAAATAAATTTACTTTTCATCAGGGGTATAAAATATTTAAAAATTTTTAAAAATAGGAACTATTTTCTGTTTTTCCCCCGAAACAATTTGCAAATAATACTGAGTTGGAGGCTGAGAAAAACAGATGGTTGAGAGAGGACTCAAGTTTGAAAAAACTGTTGTCCAGATACTAGAAGCGTATTTAAAAGGTCGAAAAGATGAAAGTGATATGAAGTGAGAGGGGTGTGTGAGTGATGAAGTGATATTTTTTGGGGGATCTTAAAAAAGCGTTCAAGTAGCCTCGTAGAACATTGAGTAACGAGAAATAATGAACATCCCCAACCAAGTATCTGAGTGTATTGTTTACAGATAATAGCTCCGATATCAATCTAAATATCTACCTTAGGAAGAGCATCCAGAACTAACGACATGATGGCAGCATCTCCATATTCTTTGTAGACCATCGCTTTCATTCTCATCCTTTCAGCGTCCGATTTTCCAATGCTTTCAATGACGTGGGCTTCGGCAAATCCAATTTTCTTGATTTTTTCTCCTTCTGCTTTAGCGATTTCAACTGCTTGGGTTCTGAAATCAAGACAATCATGATGTGACTTGTCTTTAGGGAGACTGAGTTTTTATACACAAATTTAAATATAGGAGCTTGAAAAAAGTCTACGTGTGAAGTCCACGTCCACCAACATTGATTATTACAGCAAATCTGTTACCTACCCATCGGAAGTATATTAATTTACTGTAGGGAGGTACCTACTAACCTTTTCCCCTCTGCAATCGTTTGAACTCGGTAACTTTCAGCTTCAGCAGGCAAACGGACAGTTGAATTCAATTCGAGTTCTTTCCGAATAATTTCTTGCTCTTCGACTTCGATCTGCTTTTTCCTTTCAACGACTTCAATTTGAATCTCCTCATTTCTGATTCTCTGTCGAATTTTAGCAGCTTGAAGTTCATATGCCAGTTGGGCTTCTGCTTTCTGAAATTAATTAATTCAATGATTCTCTCTGTCTTATGATTATGTCGTGATTATTTCATAGTCTAACTCGAGTTGAAAGAAATAATCAAGAGACAATGAAAATGAGTATGACCTCCACTATGCCGTCGCCAGTGCACACAGAAATGAATTGAAATAGTGAGAAAGAAGGTAACAAAGAGAAGGATTTCAAAGAGAGGAACAGGCGTATGATAGCATAATAAAGACGGTATTCTCGTAGTTAATGGAATATTCTGGGAGACCATAAATACATATTAAGCAGATTTAGGTATTATTTCTGATTAGATATTCCCCTTCAACGTGATCGATCATGAAATCCTCTGCCCATTGTTGAAATAGAAATGAAAATTAATAATAGATAGGTATGTTCTTTTTGTGCTTGTGATTCTGAAAAATGAAAGTGAATCATAATAAACGTTCTTATAAATGAACAGAAGTTAGTCCTTATGCAGGTCTAGGATGACGATGAACGAAATACACCTTAATAATAATTGAAGTACTTATATACGTACAACGGTATTGATTTCTTTGTCGAACAAGGCTTTTTGGAGTTTATACATTCTTGCATTATCCTCAATCTTTGTGTCCGTGCCATATTTGATATCCATCGCCGCTTTCTCGGCTTCTGCTTCCTGAAAAGAAAATCCGTTTTGATGACAATATTCGAAATATTCAATAACGTGTTATTATGTACCTTTTCCGAAAGGATGGATTTATTGCCGATCGTAAGTAAGTTTTCATTTTCAACACTGACAGACTCCACAGGAGAAGGGGGGGAGGGGGTGTCTCTTCTCGAGTAATTTAACAACGCAGTACAGAATTTGAGATTTTCGTGCCTTGAAATATTCTGGAGGGTATAGGGTTATGAAACACATTGTTACCATGTCTTATTGATGGACCAGGCTGTTATTATACATATATCGATTAGCGAAGTAAAAAGATGATAGGGTAGGCGTATTCACTTTGATTCCAGCATCTCTGTTGGCTTGAGCAACACCGATATCCGCATCTCTCTTGACCGCAGCAGTCTGGGCTTTACCAAGCGAGGACAAGTACTGCACATCATCAAACACATCCTTGATAGTGAATGAAAGGATTTCTATTCCCATTCTTCCAACGTCAGGGGCAGCTACTTCACGCACCAGCGCAGCAAACTGATCCCGATCCTTGTAAACTTCTTCAACAGTGAGAGTACCTGAAGTAATTGGAATGATCAAGGTTACTAATGATAATATTAAAAATCCTTGCAATAGAGAAGTTATACAAATTCTAAAGCAGATGGTCATTACATGGGATGGACGAGTGACAGTTTTTAGAAAATGGGGTCTGCGCATGAGAAATGAAAATTGGAAAAAACCCATTAATTATGTTATTCGAGTTGCCATGACTAGCAAACACTATTTATCAGGACGAAAAACTCCATGTGAGAGCAGAAATCGTCATGTTAAAATGGAATGTTTTGAATTTCGCGGTGGGTGTGACGTAGGTACCTCCAGAGGTACGTACGTCACCGCCCACTGCTGTCCCTTTAAAACCCGTTCCGATGGTTTCGACATTCTCCGCATGGATGCGCTTCGACCAATCAGCGCGCTCCATTTCCGCGCGCATTTTTTCAAACGCTCACATTTCTCTTCGTCGATAAAAAAATAGGGAGACCACATAATTATGAAATAACCCCACTTTGGCCATTTTGAATTGATTCCCTTTCAATAAAAATTGTAAAAAAAAGTCATGCGCAGACCCCATTCGAGACACAAATATGGAGAACTACATCACTGAGACAGATCCAGTCCAGAGCTCTAAATGGTGAGTGTACGAGGTTAACGTGGTTCGGAGAGTACTTTTTGTACAGAGTTGAGTATATCCTTCATTTTGCATAGGAAGTATGTAGGTTCGAGTGTATGTTGCAATCATAAACATTATTTCGACGATTTCAACCCTATACCCTAGGGCGTCTATAACATTTGATGGGATAAACATGCTGACTATATAGGTACGTAGATATAGTCTATACTATATAGATATACTCTATATAGATACTCTATAGACTATATAGATTCTTATATTACTGATTCGAAGTCAACCATATGAGTGTGTTGGAAACATAGACCACCATGCTGCAAATATTTTCATTTAGGGAAAAAATGTATTAATATCTCATTTGTACAATGTTTGTCTTGTTCTAACGAATAGACTCTATTAGAACAACAAACAAAAGTCACGATTTACCTAGGATAGCTCTGAGATGCCCTTCTAAGGTTTGAAGAATCGTGGATTTTATCTCCTTTACAGATTTTCCAAGGAACTGCTCTGAAGCTGTTTGAAGAAGTTCGTCAGCTTTCATAATTTTACACTGAGCAACACCAGTGACTGTCAGGGGAACGCCTTGGGACGTTTCGACCATCTCACACATTGGATTCAGCGTCATTACCTGGCAACGAACAATACTTGGTAAGTGCAAATAGGTTGCTTAAAAACACTTTTTAAGCTATTATTTTAGGGTATCTGATCATATCCAGGGAGCCCGAAGGATGGGAGGATTTCAATAAGTACATAGTAACTGAACCAATAGTTTCTATAATTGAGCTGAGAGCTACGTGCAAATCGAAGCAGCACGTAAAACATCAACAGAATTTCGATTTGATTAAAATTGAAATTTAACGGGTTAGACCTAGATGGCCGTAAATCTATCAATATTTTAGCTCTTCCGCATGCGCAAACGTGAACTATTAATGTAACTAACTTCTTTGTTTCATTATTATAATTAATTTTTGATACACTATCTCTCGTGACTTTGAAGGTAATATCATTCGGAGGGTAGGTGGAGACAAAATATACGGAATTCGAGGAAGCTATGAGACCTCTAAACAGTTGATATTGTTTTCTGGTACCAGCTGCTCGAACAGCCATTCTGATTTGAAGATTTTGAGTAACGTGAGTGAAACACCTGTCTGTTCAGATTTTAAGTAAATAGATTGTCATGTCCATGGAAGAAGGACATTTCCTTCTTCCAAGATCATGTCCTTTGAAAATGGTCCATGGAAATGGACTTTTGCTCTATGAGATCTAATAGTTTCGATGTGCCATGTTTTGAAGTTTTTGGGAGTTTTCGCGTAGGTATCAGATGGTTATTTAAATACATATTTTATTTAGTACGTAAAATAGGAATCGCATACCTCTAGGGAAAGGTATTGGACATCGGTGACCAACCACCAGGCAAACGCCCAACCACCAACGATCGTTTTCTTTTTGGTCGAACCCCAGCATCCGCCTGAAAAAATAAATAGAATGTATCGTTATCACACCAAAATCAAATCAAATAAAGAGCACATGGAAAAAAGAAGATTGTAAGAAAACTAAGATTAGGGGAAAACTGATTATACATGTTGAAGACTCGTAACTCTTTGGCTTTGCAAGATAGATGAACGTTAACCAAAAAACTTCTATAGTACAGAGTTGATTCTAAACAATTATAATTTCTGCCCATCAACAGAGAAACTAAGTAAAACACTGGAAAACCCAGTCTCTTGGCAACCACTGTATTTGACTTTCATCTTTCTGGCAGAGAAGGTTTTTTTATTTCGACTACAGCGCCATTACTATCTCTAATGCAATTCTGGAAGTCGGAAGTGTGTAGGATAATTTTGCTCCGTGTGTAGGGTAATTTTGATCCGAAAATACTGTTCGTGTAGGAGGTATAATGGATGTATCGTATAATGGAGAGTTACCTACTAATCATTTATTCACTAGTCTATTTTTTGAATGTTTGTACGTACCTATCTAATGCAACTTTGTACCTATCAGGAATGCAAAATTCTACGCTGATATCAACGATAACAAGTAGAATAATGTTTTCAACTCGATATAAGCACTTAGCTTTTGCCAATTTCAGCTGCATGTTTGATCGTGACGAATTTTTTCCCAGAAATAGTTGTGATTTCAAAGAAGGAGTTATTCGAAGGAGCAAGAGTTGAGACGAAGAATGTGGCGCGACGGTCACGAACCACCTTATTAATGACTTTTCGGGGATTAGCCGTCCGAAATTGAACTATAATTCGAAAAAATAAAACTACCGACTCGGGACGCCTTGAATACATTCTGTTGGAAGAAAATGGTTTTGGTGGCCTAACATGGCATTCTGACTCACTGCAGTACGACGCTGGTATGTTGTTTTATTGTTGTATTGCTACTTGGTGGATTAGTTCCGGATAGATTCAAGTGGCGCATAGGTCATGTGAACCCTAAAGTGAAAATCGAGTAAGCCGAGAGTGATCCAATCCTAAACGTTTTTAATCCGAAACGTGAGTTTGGAACAAACCCAATAATGTAATAAAGACGGACGGAGAACGGTAATAAGAGAGTGAAACGACAGATTAATACTCGTAGAAGAACTTAGAGCGGGATGCTTACGTCGACGTACGAGAGGAAATAAGGCGGACTCTGTGAGGCGTATTCACGAGGAGAGCGTGACCGAAACCATTTCTCAGTGGAGAAGAAGGTCTAACCACGTCAAGAACGACTCTGCCGCAGGATTCGGCATCGCTCATCGGTACATAAATAAAGTTCTAGTCATGCAGCATGAGGTAATGAGCGAATATTCGATTTTCGTACTACAATGTTTTTAAAGATAATTTATGGGTCATCCCCATAGGAAATTTTGAGCTAATTCCGATTATACCATAATTTTACTAGCTTTAAGATGGTAATTTACATTTTTACTTACATTTTTTGACCCGATCCTAGGGTCAGATATCGTCTGGAATGACACATACATTAAATACATACGTACATGATACATAATATAATATAGAAAAATCTCCTTCTTGATTAACTTGATTTAACTTTTAGTCAAGAAGGCCGAGGGTTACAAAGTTGCACTCTCCACAGAGGTGACCGACATGTCTGTTCCCCTACCACACCAGCTCTACTGTAGCACAAAACCACATCGTCCCTGCTCACCCACAACCAAAAGGTTAAACGGCAGTAATCATCACGATAGGATGGTCGGACTGAAGTTAGTTCCAACCAGCAGTGGTTTATTTATTTACCGAGCTAATCTGATAGGCAGAACAACCACGCGATATCCACACTCTTTCGGACTTGTGACACTGCTCCTTCTTGATTAACTTTTTAAATACCTTCTTGATTAACCTATAGTCAAGAAGACTCAGTAAATAAATAACCGACAAAAACCCATTGTACAGTGTACATTGTAAATTATTAGTGTATTGCTATTTGATGGAGTTCCGAGCGGGGCAATGGCCATGTTAAACCGACTAGCTTGAGTGTAACCCCCCTCCCTTTTTGAAACCCTAGAGTTGCCTTTGGAACGAACATTTTGATAAACGGATATGCTGCCACTGCGACAACAACAGGTCTGTTTCAAGCGCGGTGAGTTCAGGAACGAAATCTGGGCAGAACCTACTGGGCACGGACACAGGACATCTTATCACCTAGCTATTTTGCATGGAGCTCGGGGGCAAGGGACACCTCATCACCTCAGTAAAAAAGACTTCTCATCACCCATCGTCTCTTGAACAAAAGTAACCAGTTATGGCTTCCGCGTCAAGGTTGCGGGTGTCCAGTAGTAGTTTACTTCTTTTTGAGCACTGACCTTTATCGCTGATTTTGTGGTTGCAATGCATACCGGGAAACTGGGAAGAGGGAATTCGGTGATCGAAATCAGGGAACTGGAACTGGAAAACGATTGTTATCGAACGTTTTCGCGCCGGTGATGAGTGTCCTCATCTTCAATCTGCCTCAGGTGATTAAATGTCCCCATTCTTAATAGAGTTAATGATCCACTTGGTGGATTAGTTATGCATGCTCCAAGTAGGGCACGGCGCAGGGGTCCTATTCCACCCTGCACACGAATGTTGGGGATTTTTTCACTTGGTGGTGTCAATTTTTTGACGCGCTTTGGTAGAGAAATTCAAAAAGTGAGCGTTATTATAGTGCGGTTGTGCGTTAATAGAAAATACTTAAAAATCATAATTACGTACTGCGTTATTCAAATAACATTCACGGAACCTCATATTTTGAGTTTTTCGCTCGTTTTTTTTAGCGTACTTCTATCTCTTAGTTATATACCTACTTGCTTTCTTAAAATAGTACACAGTATTTTTCTTCTAACGTACGTAGATTGTTTTCATTTGTTCCCCGAACCATAAATAGATCACAAACATGACCATTTCCAAAGTACCTACTTGGTGGGAGTAACACTAAAATATATGGACTAAGCTCGATCTTACTGCCTCTATTTGCCCTCTGGATCCACAACTTAATTTAGGCTCATTTTCGGTCTCCAACGAATCAGCTTCCCCACTAGCTACCCTGGACTGGAATACTACAGGTTGGTTGTTCAGGTTTGTTTTCGTTAAACCAATTTATCAAAAGCGTTTTTGATGCTTGGATGAAAAGTATAATTGTGATCTTCCGAAAAAGAGGTCCAGGGAACTATAATAGCTCGACGTGGAAACAAATCGCACGGGAAAGTATACGTTCAATAGTAGCCTTTACAGAGAAAGTATGAATCATCAGTCGGCCATGTGGTTAATTATACAAAGCCGTATCCGACGGACTAGTTCCCGCGGACAAGTTAATGAAGAAACAGAGATCCCACAAACAACTGAATACGGACTTACTAACGGAGATGAAGAGCCAAGGTGGATATATATAAAATAAGGAGTACGAAAGGTAAAAAGATAAAACAGTACGAGGAAAACTAGCATTCGAAGGGTAGAGAAACTACCCTTCAATTCAATATCACTCATGATGTTTTACACAAGAATTTGCTTACCTACTTTAGAACTTATCAAAGAACCTCTGGACCTCATCGAAGTCTACTTTATTTTTTTCTTAACTCATCTTCTTTTTTCTTTGTAAATTCTTAATATAAATAACTGCTCTCTCATTCTCCCCTCCCTTTTCCGATTTCATGATCAATGCAGGAAGAAACGAACGACAGGAAGAGTCTAGGTATTTGTCACCAACGGTCAGTAAATATGCTCATATGTGCTCAGTGCTTATTTATGTGCATGAGTCGATGTATGCATCAGCTTCACATCTATGACTGTAGCGACACTAGTTTACTGCAGTAAATAATACACTGAAACAAAAGCCGAACTGTATTTATTTTTTATTGCACTTTTAATAATATGAATGATCAATAATATAATTGATGTTTTAAACCAGATCAAATGTAACATAGTTACGTAAGTAATTATCAAAGAGAATCATTCACGTCTAGTGATAAAAATGGAGACAGATTTGTCTGATGCAAATAGGAAATTTGGCAAGTAATATAAGAGAGAAAATATGGAATATACAAAGTAAATAGTTCAGTCAGCGACTACTCATTCCTAACAACCTGGAGGTGGATAATACCGTTCAAGACAGTACCTGTCATAACCACCTTAGCACGCAGTAATGGATCTTCTAAAGCGAACAAGAAGCTTTCATCCTCGTACGTCGTGTTTTGATCTGGCAGACCTGGATGGAGGAGCCAAGGAACTGATTTAATTCGTTTTTCCAATTTTTTCGGCTATTTTTAGGCCGATTTCGATTCTGTTTGCAGAATTCTTCGCGTTATTCAATTCTCTAGGAGGATCAGCTATATATAATTTTCAATTCGTAGGTTTGAATTTTTTACGTCCCTTTTTGAAATTCAAATTGACAAAAAGGCATCATCCCCCTAGAGAATGATAAAATAGGGAGAATGCCGTCAACCGCATCAAATGCCGTTGAAAATTGGCTGAGAAAACTTAGAAAAACTGTGCAACGCTAAAATGGTTAGGGGAGGTGAGAGGGGAAGGTCACCCGTTTTTTAAACTTCTTGGTCCTAAGCAGTTATAGTAATGGTAATAATGTTATAGTAAGAGTTTCTATAAACTCTTCGGTAGCCGAGATTTACGTATTTTTGGGGATATTTTGGGCTCACTCCCTTGCCCCGAGACTAGCAAACGGTTCCCCACCTCATATTTGACTTCATCTCTGCCAAATTGAAAACCCGGAATCCGAACCTAATCAAGACTAAAATCGAATGTTCTTTCCTCAAATTGTTTCTCAAAAAAATCCTTTTATAAAATTATCTTCTTTATTCTTTGTAAATACTGAAGATAAAAAATAGCTCTCCCTCCCCTTCCTTTCCCGATTTTATGATAAATACATAAAAAAAAGGCAAGAAAAGTAAGTGACTGCGACGCACTGGAGACTTATCCATACCCAAATCTGTGTGGCCCCAATTAACTGAACATAACAACTTTACAAATTGTTGCTACGCCGACAGCTTTTGCAATTATAATTGCAACAGCCCTATTGTTTCGGTAATCGACAACTTTGAAAACAAGTGAACTATTTTTGAAAAGGAGAAAGGCAGAAATGTCCTAAAGCGCCTCTACATAAACGAACGACCTCATTAGGATAAGGAGCGACTTCTGTAACATTGAATTTCTTGATCGAAATCCATCTTTCACAAAGACCCCTTTTGGTTTGTCATTTTCACTGGTAATCTTTAGAATCAAACGAGAAAATTGTTGCGTTTTTCAACACACCAAAATTTGATTTTCAACGTTTCAAGACAGGTAGGCTCGTAGAATGCGAAAATGTAATTTAAAAAACTGTCCGTCCGCCGTACGTGGTCCTCGGCATTTCGCGTACTCACCATGGACAAAATCACTCAATATAATGCAATTTATCATCACTGTAGGTCCCCATGTGTGTGAGTTTGGGATCGAGATGAACAGCGAAGTTTGGAGTTCTCCCCCCACATGATATTTTGTGTTTGATTAGCTGGAAACTTTCCTTTTGCTAAATTCGACTAATTCACATAATTGCCTGGCCGACTTCCATAAATTAATATCTTATAGTTGTTCTGGAATAACCTCAATTTCCCCTGATAAAAAAAACGAAAACTTTACGAAGGAGCTGATCGTTAGTCACCGATGGAAACATCTTGCTCTTCATATATTTTAAGTATTGAAGCTGGATACTTTGGAGCAGAGAAGAATTGAGCACGATATCGTCACTCTCTCGAAGACTCTTCGGAATAAATAAGACGCCCCCAGTCCATTTGTACGATACGAAGCTCCTTGAAGTACCTGCCAGGACAACCAAAGCACCAAGTACCTGCCATTTGAACAAAAGGGTTATTCAAAATAACAAAAAAAATAATTATTCGGCGTTTGAAGTTCCGAATAACGAATGGATCCGAAATGATTCAGTTTTCAAAGATGACAAATAACGCGTAATTATTTTCGAAACGTTTCGAACCCAAGTCCCAATGAACATTTATGAACCTTTTCTGGTGAATGAATTGATACTTCCTACTAAATGTTTCCGATTCATTTGTTTCGTTCCTATTTGGGGTGGAGATCTGATAGTAGTTGTAATCGACATAGCACAACAAATACTTTGAAAAACGATACCAAACACCATATTTATCCTATTTTTAATTTATTCGAAAATTTCGAATAACGAATGCCAAATAACGAAAAGTTATTCGTTATTCTCAGCACCCAATAACGAATAAGTTATTCGAAAATGTTATTAGTAGTGTCCTTTTCCATCCAGAGTCCCATCGTACCAACTAATTATCGTGCACATCCATCAAAGTTGAATTTTGTTGGAAATCCAAGTTTTTGTTCACCCAAAAAAGTGCGCCTCTCGTGAACGAGGTTACCTGTTCTATCAGCGAGAGTATATAACATGGCATAAGAGACGGAAAACTTGCCACTGTTGCATTACCGATGTCGGTACCTATTAGATAACAACTGTATGGACTGAACTGATTTGTGCGGGAACTGTTACAACCTGGGATCCGAAGAAAATTGGATCAGAAACAGTTGAAGTAACTCATTCCTCGTTCCACAAAGTACAGATCAGTACAGTGGGCGAAGTTTAGCGCTAGGAGGAGTTTACGCAACTACGTTCACCAGATTCCATAGCGCTACGTAACTATGATTTCATGAAAAGAAAAAATTGATACCGAGGAAGTGTTTCTATGTCGAAATAATCGTAACTTGTGATCCACAGATGGTGAAAGAAAAAAACGGACTGTCGCCTGGCAAAAGAAGGCGAATACACAGGAACGGAGTCGATACTGTGGTGTCCACATTCGTACTATAAAAGTTCCAGTCATGCAGCATGAGTTCATGAGCGAATTTTCAAAGATTAATTTTAACCAATTTCCAACAATTTTCGAACTACAAATTTTTATATTTGGTGGGTTGTCCATATAGGGAATCGTGCGCTGATTCCGATTATATCATATTTATGTTACACATGTAATAGCTCCATAAGAACTATAATTATCATTCCCATCAATCACTCTATTTTTGAAAAAATTTTGGTTACAACATTGTTCTCGGGGATCATTCAATTCCCACGTTGGCGTTGTATGAAAAGAAGATGTGAAGAAGTGAAGATGCTGAAATAAATTATTAGGCAGGTATTGAGTTGTCTAGATACCTGAGGTATAGAAACCTCCAGGGTGATTCAGTTTATGGTGGAGGTGATGCGGGGTCTTTTTCTTTTTGATCCCGCTCCAAATCTGTGCTGATAAAATATGAGGCCTGTAGTTCATCCATTGGTGGTATAGTAATGGAGTTTTGCTAAGGTAGCAGTCATCTTTGCGTGTCGCAGCTCAAAATAGTCACTAAACTGAAGGCTCCTGCGAGAGTGTTCTGCAGCGTTGTCATATCCGTTGACGTACATTTTCAACAAATCGCTCGATTCCGGCTGTTTTCCTTACATTTAGAAGTCCTTTTTCGTGAGGCCGCGCCGATCCATAAGGGTGGGGATAAAGCCTCTATTCTGCACTATCGCCCGGTTCACATGCTGTCCACGTCGCCGAAGATCCTTGAGAAACTGGTTATTGGGCAGCTATCGGCCGAATCCTCTTACTTCACACCAGAACAGCATGGATTTTTGAAGGGGAGATCGACGGTTACTAACCTGCTTGAGTTTCAGGAGTATGTGATGGAGGGATTTTAAACAGCCAAACCGATGTTGTGGCGTCCGACTATGCTCTTCTCCTTATTCAAATGGTTGGGTGTGTTTGGTTCATTCCTGGGCTAGCTCTCGAGCTAACTTGATGGGCTCAAGATGGTTCGTGTGAGGGGCACCTTGTCATCCCCATTCGTTGCATCGTCCGGAATCCCCCAGGGAAGCCATATCGGGCCGTTATGCTTCTTGCTAGTGACTAACAGTGTGGTGAGGAGTTTCCATCCGGAGGTCTGTTGGCGACAGTGGGACCCTGCAGGCGGCCATCCGAGATCTTGAGGAGTGGTGCACCAGGAACTCCCTCTTCTTGAATCCGTCCAAATGTTCCATCGTCACTTTCCATCGAACTGTTCAATCTATCGTTCATGACTATACTCTCTGTGTGGTTACAATCTCAGGAGGATGGGGGATATGGTTGATCTTGGAGTGCTCTGCGACGGAAGGCTCACATTCTCGGGTCATGTGGATGGCGTCGCGAGACGGGCATTGAGAACCTTGAGCTCCCTTAGGAGGTTTACTCGGGACTTCATCAATGTTCAGGCATTAGTAATTCTCTACGAAGCCCTGGTGCAGAACAAATTTCTCCGTTACGTCGCCTTCAAGCTTGGTATTCCATCAACTGACGTAAACTATGACTCTACCTGCTTGAAGTATGCCAAGTGATGACAATCGAGAGGCGCCGATGCATGCATGATCTTACCTTGTTCCAAAAGCTTCTGAACAACCAGCTTGATTGCCCATATCTTCTGGCCAGGATCGATTTTCGTATTCCCTGGATGCCGGTCAGATCGCCTCTTCTCTTCGGTGCACCATTCTCCCCGACAAATTACCCTCTAGAATCGCCTCCCTCGGTCTATGGCAACCTGCTCCTAAATCTGTATCCAGATTTTGATTTTTCTCTGTGATTCCCTCTCAAAGTTGAAAACTATAATTTCCTCATCCTCCAACGTATTGTATTTTTAGGTGTGTGCCTCTTGGAGTGTATCCAACAATATTACATCGAAGGAACTATTATTTGGTGATTACTATGATTGCTGATTTCCGTTTCATTTCATTAGTCATATTTTTTGTCTTCTCTGTTCTGCTGTAATTTATTCTTTTACATTGGTTGGGTTGAGGGTGAGGATGGATCGGCAGTCCACGTTTAAGTAGATAGTATATTTGCCAAGAGCTTTCGCTCGTTACAGGAGCATCGTCAGGGCTAAACAAATTTTACATTAACAGGAAAACATACAGGAAGGTATAATACATCACATTAATTTTAAAGTTTTTACGTACTAACAACAATAGATCTAGTTTATTACTAAAATGGCTTACCTAATTTTGATTGCCTATTTGTAGATATACAGGAAGTCTTCATTATGTTTTTATTTGTGTCCGTTCCTCGGCCTTAGGGTTTTTCATAGGGTTACCTAGGAGGTGCAGTAGGTAGCCCTATGAAAAACCCTAAGGCACACAAATAAGAATGACACAAATAAAAACATAATGAAGACTTCCTGTATATCTACACATAGGCAATCGGAATTAGGTAAGCCATTTTAGTCATAAACTAAATCTATAGTAGTTAGTACCTGAAAAACTTTGAAATGAATGTGTATTATACTTCCTGTATTGTACACATTTTTTTTTTTTTTAGCCCTGATGACGCTCTTGTAATGAGCGAAAGCGCTTGGCAAATATACTACCTACGCAAACGAGGACTGCCGATCCATCCTCACCCTCAACCCAACCCATGTCAAAGAAACTAAGGCACCCTCAACTACCATTTATTCTTTTAGCGAATTTTCGAAGAAAATGAAGCTATTGCAATGGAAATTGTTGTAATGCAAATTTTGAAAATTTCCTTCTTGGAAATCCGTTTCAGACCATTCTGAAACGATTCCTGAAATTAGACACTTTTTCATATATATTTATATATTTATTTATATAGGTATGTGTCACTCCAGACGATATCTGCCCGAGGGATCGAGATAAAAAATCTAAAAAAAATTTAAAATGTCATTAATATCAGAAGAAAGGATGAGTTGGTTGGCCAGAATTTTTGGAGTGATCCAAGGGATCAAATTTTGAAAATTTAAAGTCAACAATCGCTAAAAAAACGTGTTTTTTGAGGTTTTTGATGTGGAATACCATCCTAACCACAGGAACATATATGGTATATTCGGAATCAGCGTGAAATGTCCTATAAGAATCACCCACCAAATCGGTTAAAATCATTCTTTGAAAATTCGCTCATCAACTCATGCTGCATGAATGGGACTTTTGTAATTGGCCTTGCCCGTTATTCTCAAATAAACAAAGGATTTGCAAAACCTTGCGAGTTCTTCCGGGTCACCGGTGTAGGAGTTAACTGGAATCTCTTTGATCCGATTGAAAAACTCTGCTGGTAAGGTAGTTGATGATATATAGAATCGCCACGTTCTTTGAAGAAACCTACAGTAAGTTACTCGACATTGAAGTTTAGAATCGAATTTTGGAGCAACTGTTTGAAACGGTTGGTGATATCGGTTTAGACATGATATTTCTAAAGCATTTACTCGGGAATAGCGCCAAACTACGCACAAAAATGCGACCTCACTCGCACAACGTCTCCAGCTGGGAGAAAGTCTACGTCCGTTCTCATACTTCACAAAGATACGTGCCCGAGTCCAAGGATCTTCTCCAGGCCAAGTATTGGATTGTTTGAAATTTCTAAAACCACGTCACCGACCCTTCGATACCAATGATGGACAGAACGTAGACTGGAGGAAGGAGTCGACACATCGCACGACTCAACTCATCGCTGACTCGGCTCATCACAGCGTTACTTTCTGAACCACCAAATCATGTCACATCAACTCATCATTGCATCAAATACTGTAATTATCAACAGTAAAAATCCGGTAAACAGTAAACAACCGGGTAAACTCAGTAACAGTTAACGTTTAGCCAAACAAGGTAAAAGCCCTATAGGAAACAAGATAAAAATTCTGAATTGAGCTTGAATTTGACAGGCTTTCTCAAACTACCGTATATGTTTACCGAAATTTTGAGAAGTTTACCGTGTTTTGGAGTGGTATTCGACTTTTACCGTTATTGTCGGTAAAGCGTTACCTAGTGTCACGGTTTTTGACGCATACCGGGAACCGAACACCGACTCATTTGTTCAGTGTAGGAGTATAATAATCCAGTAATCAATTTCCTTAACCACATCAGTAATGGAAATAGGGTCATTATTATAAAGCGTGTGAAGCGCAGAAATTTCTTCGTGAGATTTTGATTCGACAGCTGTCTGCGTTTTCACTTGAACTGAATACTTTCGTATGCTTTGAGTCGGGTTTTCACCTGGATTCCCGTTAGAACTTTTATAAAGAAGTCTGAGAGGCAAAAATATCTTTATTTTAATCAATAAAACATTAACTATTTGTAGAATGTAATAGATATCTTGAAAACTCGCTCATTCGCACACTGCATGGCTGGAACTTTTTGCTGTGATGGTCTACGGAAGAAAAGTATGAATATCAAAGACTTTTAATAAAAAATTTGGAAGCGCGGTAACAATAACTTCTATACTTCAGAACAAAATGTGTCACACGCTTATCGGAATCAATGCAACAGGAATCGAACAATTTAGGTTTTTTTTCGGTAAGGTTCAACTTTCACAGGCCAAACTGATACACAGTGGGACGAAATGCGAACAGACAAACCCCGAAAACCAATCAAAACTTTGATTCTCTCGATTCTTATAAGAAATCTTTCGCTGGTTCCAACTAAACCCCATTTTCCTATACCTAAACTACCTACTTAGTTAAATAGCTGCGACACCATGAAAAACCCCGGAATTTCACGTTTTTTTTTTTGGAACCGCTCAAAATGGGTTTTGTAGAAGAGAAGAGTTGAAGACCTGAGACTTGTGCGTCGAATGAGACCAACGCCAGCTCACCAACACCGTAGCCATGATTTTTCGTGATGTTTTCAAAGTTTTCCGTTTTTCGTGTTCATGACTAAAAAAGCCGAGAAAACCAAGAACAGAAAATCACCACAAATCATGGCTACGGTGTTGGCGAGCTGTAATAAAAACAATTTCGAGCGGTTCCAATGGTCAAAAACGTGAATATTCCAGGTTTACTGATGATGTTGGAGCTAATTAACTAGTTTGGGTATTAGAACGTGGGATATGTCAATCAGCAAAAAATTTCCTATGAGAATGGAGAGATTATGGAGAGATTATTATAATGGGATGTTACGAAAAATCGCTTTTCGTCCCAATGTAAGATGGTGTAGTATACCTACACCTCTCCTTTACCAACCGACAAGCATGTTGTTGGCACGTAGAGTAATTACGAATTGTTTCACGGGCGAAATCTAGTTTCTCTGTTGTAGACGGCACTTTTACTTCTTATCAGTTTTTTAGGGGAAACTACCCGTGACAACAACATTGATACCTACCCTGTAACTCAATAAATTTTATCCGGTTCTGATGGGGTTTTCCTCTGAAAAACTATGAGAAATGTCAGTCAGGGTGAAGTAAAATAGGTACCTGCACCCTAATTTCCAGATTTGAGGTTTTTTGCGTAAATTACCATCATAAACATAGGAACATATGGTATATTCGGAATCAGCGTGCAATTTCCTATAAGAATCACCCAACAAATTGGTTAAAATGATTCTTTGAAAATTCGCTCATCAACTCATGCTGCATGAATGGGATTTTTTTTATGTGCTCCGTGGTATGTGCTACACGTCGTTATGATCACATGAAGTAAATATTTACTATTTTAGTCCCACATGCTATGAGTTGATACCCATACAAACGTCTGTACCTTCCTTGCAATAGAATGCGATGAGTCGATCACTCCCCAGGAGTAGGTATAAAGAATGAGTGTGGTTGTCAATGTAGTTTCAGTACACCGTGTGTCCACGTTAAACCATTTCACGGTGATGTGATAAACAGTTACGCAAGATACGTAATAATAGTACATGAAAGTTAATATACAAGCGGTACGTCCTATTTCACACTTAGCGTCGAACACCCAAAACAAAACCACCTGACTTAATCCTTTAATGATACGGTACGCGTCCCCGTTTTCTCACATGCCACTCGGTGACTCAACAGGATTCAACTATCCTTTCTAGGTCTTGTTCATTCATTACAGTCATAGAATCAAGATACTATACAATAGTGGACTATATAATAGTATAAACAACGGTGGAAGATATAAATATTCTACACACGAGATACGTGGAAACAGCTTTTGATTTAATTGGAAAACACTGGAAAATGTCAAAAAACTTCGTGGTTTTTTGGCTCTAGAATGTTTAGCCTCCGAATATTTTGTTGAATAGCATCGCCATAAACAGTTTCAAAACCCAACCTCCCAGCTGACCTTCTGCTTCTATTTTAATAACTTGACTGGGCTGTACTAGTAGCAGCGAAGAGGCAAAATGCAACAAAGTGGATCCACAATAATAAGCTATTCCCTTTGGACATTTTTGATAGCAGCGATACACAAATAGATGTTAACAAACAAATTCAGGCCCCCAATGATCCCACTTTCTCAGTTTTCTCCTATGGAGTAACACTCGGGGAGGCGCGCGAGGGGACAAAACCGGAAATCGATGAGATCCGAGTGGGCCTGTCCGCACCGCGTCGCGCCTATACAAGGCCGTCTATTGTGAGAATGAGCGGAAGGACTCGGCACAGATCATATCACTCAAAGAAAGCCTGGGGAATTTACCTCGGTCTCTCAGACCGTCTCCAGAGCAGTTCAAAAAAAAGCAACCTGGAAAATATGGCAGGAAGTTCCGCCCCTCAGCTAAACATACAGACTTCTTGAGCAAAAATGCTGCAAATCAATACGAGACGATTTATTATTTATTCATATATAGGTAGATATCCCTTCTGCGCAGATCATTGTTCCTCTGCGGTCGAAAAAATACCTACCGACAACTTCGTGTCGTCTAAGAGAGCCATTCTCTAAAAAATAGTGCCTATCTACACGATTCTACACAAAAATTGAAAAATCGATGTATCGATCCAGATCGAATTTTGGATTAGATAGGATTTGGATTAGATAGAATGTAGACTTGATTTTGGTTTATTATTTTCAATAATGAACCTTTGG
>JAEMON010000001.1:25544511-25569649 GCA_030264115.1 Lygus lineolaris | reverse complement strand
GGTGGGTATTTTATGTCAATAGGATCTTTGTAGATGGGCTTCATTCACAGTGCCACGGCCGGAAATCCCTAAGTTTCAACACAGGGTGTCTGTAGATAAGTTGGAGGACTAATTGCCAACAAAAAGTGTCTCTTCGAGTTTTGTTAGAACCACTTATGTTGTTTTTGTGATTTCCATAACTCCCGTAACTTACAGTGGACAGATACGAATAAACACACCGTTGTGAAGAGCGTAAAATTTCCTATAACGAAGGCTTGCTCACTGTTTAACAATTATGATCAAGACTTAAAACTAGGCTCAAAGTTCAAATTTTGAGGATTTCCCGAAATTTGACTTTTCTTTAACGCATCCGTTCGCTTCAAAACCAATACTATTTATTATCTGGGCACTCAACAGGGAAAACTTCCTAAAGATCTCCGCTTTCCAACGGTCTAGTAATTTCCAGTTATAGTGCACCAATTAAGTGAGGAAATTGCTTTTAAATGGAAAAAGTGGGGCTTTCAAGGCAATCGAGATTTATACGCGGTATTTTACGACTCTACTCGACCTGACCATGACTGGAGGAGTTAGGTATCGTTTTCCACGTTTAGTTTTTCACGATGAATCGAATGAAGACACTCCTAATTCATTTTGACCAATGAAAATTTGATTTTTGGAGAAAACTAGTGCATAAATCAAGAGAGTGTCGCGTCGCCATTGACTTGGGCACTTCTGGAAAGTACTCTACAATATCCATGTTCGATTTAAATTTAAACGATTAAGCAGTTATAAAAATGATCAGTATTTGTGATTTTTTTTGTCGCCTTCTCCTCTCTTTCTCCCTCATCATTTTATGCTGAGGAGTAGACATCAAGAAGCTCCAAGTGATTATACAACATTATAGAGGATGATATTATTATGTGATTTTATTCATGTTTCCACCGCCCACTAGAAATTGTTGAAATTCTTACATATTACAGCACGATTGGATGTACCTGAGATGAAGGAAGCAGAGAGGATTGGAGGAAGAGGCAGACTTTCTAAGAGGACCTGATCGGCCACAACTTTTCAAAGCCTAAACTTCCCGTAACGTCCTCCCTCTCTCGCCACAAGGCTCTTATATGGTCGAGCTCGTAGTGTCACGGCCAAGAGATCATTCGACTAGCATCGGACTGCTGTCACGGCTTCCTGCAGATATTGCATAGGTGTAATACATGGTGGTCCCAAATCGAATTGGAGGTCTTATAGAAAAGTTTACCCTGTTGATCCCGGTTCCCTTGTTTTATATTCTCGGAGTGAGAACAATAAATGGGGGCAGGATGGCAGAAAAAGAAGAATTTAACTTTGACGTTTCGGCACCATTTCGCAACACATTCAGTGAAGACCTCCTAGTCTGGGAAAAATGAGTTAAATGAGTTAAGAAAAATGAGTTAAGACCTCCTAGTCTGTGTAAAATTTACCGAAGAATCGATTGGAGACCTTATTTTTTTCGGTTGGCAGCCTTAAAATGCTCAAAAACGCAAACGAACAAAACTGATCATAAAGACTTTTTCAATAAAAGATCCTTTCAAGGCCATTTTGTATGTAAAACTAGGTGGTGCACGTGGCTGCCATAACCAAGTAAATACTATATAAAGTATAAATGTTTATGCGGGACGATGCTGATTAATTAGTTTATAATGATGTGGAAACGTTTGGCAACTCCTATAAAGTAGCTGAAAACTTCATTGGATGTGTTGCGTTGAAACAGGCGACTTTGTTCATTCAACGAAACAAACCCATAGATTTACATAGAGAAAATGTTCAGGAATTTGTTTTCAAAAATTTTCGGACCGATAATATCTTCTAAAATTGAAAAAAATCTAAGTAATTCCATTAAATTAAATTTTTAGTTTTAATGAAATTAGTTTAATATCTCATTGCAGCTTTCCCTTTCCAGGCTTGGTAAGCCTATCGTGAATGTAGTCAGATTTGAATGTACCTACACAGGGACTCGACATTGCGGTTTATTAGATGATCAAATTTTGATCTCGACGACGAGGAGGGCCGAGAGCGATGATATTAACAATGGAGTAACCAGTAATCTGGGATTATTCGTTATTTTTACAAAATGATAAAACGCTCGCCATAGTGATAGATATCGTTACCTATTTCTCTTTCGATTCGTAGTAGGTATGAAATTCGGTTCGGTACTTTTCTCTCGATACCTAGTATGTAAGTATTTTGGTATCGATAATTTTCTCCGATACCATTACTTCTTCCGTGTACACATCCGAAAAGACAAGAAAATGGAAAACTTTGAAAAATCACCAAAAATGATGGCTTCTGTGTTGATGAGATCCGAGGTCTTCAACTTGTCTTTTGCATGAAAACAATGACTTTGAGCAGTTCCAATGGTCAGAAATGTGAATTTCCAAGGATTTTTATGTTTCTGGAACCAACTAGCTGTTTTAGATATAGGAATATGGGGTATATTCGTAATCAATGAAACATTTCCTTTACATTTGGAGGGTAGCTTAATTTTTCCCGGAAAATGACCACCATTGGCACCATTCGTGACCATGGTGGCGGCGGAAATCGTCCCAAAAGTTAACAGCATTTCGAAATCTATGATCAACGATACCCAACACGCCATCCCACGGTGTCAGTCTGGCACCACTGCGCCAGCCCAAGGTGGCGTCTGAAAATTCTGATCGAAACCAAACAAAACCCTCTGATGAGTTGAGAATTGAAGGTACAAGGTTTCGTAAAAAATTCACGTTTTCCGGCATTAACAACCCCCATCCCCATCACCCTCTCTCAACAAAAATTTAGACATTCTGGCAACGTAGTACACAGCAATACGAATTTCTGAGCCGAAAAAAACAATAACAACACGCAAATCGGTTGAGAATTTAGCCCTGGGGAGCGCACACACGATTTCGTCACATCCACACCCACATTCACCTAAGGCTTTTTGGATTTTTGGACCCACATTCACCCACCCTGATTTGGATTCAGGATGGTCTGAAACGGAATCGTACGAGTTATTTTTTTCTTCAGTCGATTGTTGTCCTGCTCTGACCCAGATCGAAAACATAAGAACGCCATTCACAACTGAGGAACGTCAAAAAATGGGGGTTCCCATTTGATAAAACAAAGTTTGTGCGTTGTTTGAGCATTCGCGCGCAAAAATCTGATAGTTGAATTCCCCGTAAAACTTATGGGGGTACCATATCAACTTCCAGAAGAGTGGTCCATACCTCCGCAACCACCATATTGGTATGCAGCATGTTTTATTTTCGGCTATGTACAGTACATCCCTCCTCCTTATACCACTGCTTTTGGTAATGAATGAACTCCTTATGGTTGTTGAAGCGTGTAAGATACTATATAAGGGCTCTTTCGTAGGTGCTGAATAGCTCAAGCTGATCGACCGTAAACACGCCTCGCCCGGTACTCCTACGTAATTTGCCGAATTGCTTCCGTCTTCCTGCTCCTGGAGGAGGCTGACCCACTTGCTCTGGAGGATTCTTCGCGAACCACACACAGGGGTAGGTATAGTCGGTAACAGAGGCTATTTCCATCTCACCGGATCAAGTAATCGAGAACAAAAAAACGCGTTGAGCTCACGTAGACCCGCCACATTCCCCCTGCTTATGGTAATGTTCTGGAGAGGGTGGTAGGGAGTTCGTACTGTCCGTGGAAGGGGTCTCTGAGGAGCCCCTGAAAGTGAAATAGTGAAAGAGAGTGTGCTGGCCTCTTCGTCCCCTTCTTCCACCATCTTCATCAGTGAAAGTTGGTGCGGCCTTCCAGTACAGCAGCTTGTGTCAATCCTGACGGACGTGGGCCGGTTCCGAAGTTTTCTGCTAAGTTCGCTGCAACTCCGGCGCCCCGACTAGCCACCTCCACCCAAACCCGACTTTTTCAGGGAGCCCCACTCTCTATTCCCGCGAGGTAAGGATCAAGTCTTCCTTCAAAAAATTAGAAAAAAATAATAGCTTTCTCAAAATTAAGTTTGCAATTTATTGGTAGTAACAAGATTTTGAGACAGGTAAAAAAATAGACCTCACAATTTCACCGAATCACATTGGGCTGGAGAGGTTACACTCAAATAAACTAACTTTGTATTGCACAAAACTCAACGGTGTGAAATGGGTAACTCGAACTAAAGGAACATGTGAGGACCAATTTATCAGTTATTACTATGATCCTTTCGCATTGAACAAATTTCCCATTATATCCTTTATCCCTATTCCTAATATGATTCCGAATCTAAAATTTGAAATCCGATGCTCTTCCAATCAAATTTGGTGGTTTTATTCCAATTTTGTATGTTTGGAACAACTATCTCGTTTTAATAGTTGAACTTCAATTTATATTATTAAAAAAAAAAAAATTAAAAAAAAAATGAATAGGGTCCAAATTCGATAAGGTGGTTTTGCCCAGTACTGCTAATTCGCGTCAATACTGTCTGTATTTTTTCGGATCTCATCATAATTACACAAATCAGTACGGAAAAGGTTGGAGTTTGTAGAGATCTACGCACGATCGGGAGGATGGATTCCGATGGAGGTAGATGGTGTTGACTCTGATCTTACGTTTAGTTAACGAATACCAAGCGGTGGGATAAACTGGTTCCCGTAAGATCACCGAACCACTATCATCGGAGTGGTTGGTACTTGGATGGGTGACTGCCTGCTTGGCTGGGACTACACACATCTCAGGATTTTTGCGTCGGGCCGTCCCCCCCTCCACTCAAGGGGGTGAGGCAATGAGCAGCCATGAGCATTTTCATCAGAACGAATTCTTATCCTCCCTTTGGAGGACAGCTGATGATGACTGCGACCCCAAGAGTGGCGAACGGACGAAAATCCAGCCTGAAATGGTTGTTTACTCTACTATTGTTTTTCTTTCTTTCTTTTTTTTTTTTTTTTTTTTACAAATACCAACATAAGAATGATAAATAGGAATAGATACAGTATGTGTTCAAATAGGTGTGCTAATTAATTTATCGAATGAAATTCGCGAATAAGCGAAGCGATTTTAATCAAAATGTCACTTCATTGAATAGTCATGCAGAAGAAGACGTACAGGAAGATTTATTATCAAGATTTTGGTGAACGTCAGTCTGATGACGGAATCTTAATACATAAAAATGAATCCCCATTTCCCTATGTCACGCAATAACTTGAGAGTGAGTGCACCAAATTTAATGATTCTTTTTTGTTGTGTTCGTTAATGTCAGGAGAAGGTTTTTATAAAAGGAAATCTTCAATACGACCTAAGGGCTCTGTCCCACTGTCACGCGAGCGAAGAGAGCGTTTGTGATCTGGACAACAAACCGCAAGCTAAGTGAGTGGGTCAACGTGTAGGACCGACAGACGTTGTCCTGTCGTATCTATGAGTATTTATTTCATTTTTTTAAATATCCAATAGCAACGATTAGCATCAAACTGTAATCAGTTGCCACGTTATAACTGAATACAGCTCGGTGGGGATTAAACGCAACATTTCTAAGTTGTTGATTTCAATTCCATCGATGCCGTGCTGATTGACTTGCTCGTATATATCTTCGAATTGCAGCATAGCGAGTTAGGAGAAGATTAGAAAAAAAGAGGGAATGATAAATAGGAATAGATACTGTACGTGTCAAATACATATGCTAATTAATTTATCGAATGAAATGCGCGAATAAGCGGAGAGATTTTAATCAAAATGTCGTACGTCATTGACTAATCATGCAGATGAAAAAGTACAGGAAGATTTAATATCAAGATTTCGGTGGACATCAGTCAGACGTAATAGAAATATATATTAAAATATGATAATAATAAATATAAAATTTAATATAATGTCATTAATACTATAATATATTTAAAAAAAAGAATATCTTCGCACGATCTCCTTCAGTTGGCAACTTAGTTGATTTGTAGCGAGAGAAAATGGATAGAGAGATAAGTAAATGTTTCCTGATTATATAATCGTCATGAGAGAAAAATCAGTAGATAAAACTGTGAAGCGCGAGATAACCAATCATTCTTTGAACCTCAGGTCCCTATTGAGACTCGTGAAAGGCGATTTACGCACTTTCCGGTGCTGTGTTTATAGCGAGTAGTCGGTTGGGTGATGGTAGATTCCTGTTGACTATAGTGGTAGAACAATATAGCATAATTAGTCCCATTGAAAGCCTGATGGGTCTAGCCAGAGACATGCAATGAAAAGCGTGTAGCACGAGCCAGGACTATACTTGCAATACCGGCATATACCATAAACAATTTGTCAAAACATGAGTTTAATAACGATGGGGTGAATAAGGCTTGTAAGACCATGAAATAATTCAGAACAAGTGCCACTGATGCTCTTGTGATCGTAGCAAACTCAAATGTGAAGTATAAATCGACGGTTTACATCCTTCGGATGAATGAGAATTCTCCCGCCATTCCTTCAGCTTGTTTGGCTGCTTCGCTTGCTGCATGAAATGCATTGATTATCTTTTTTAGAAAACAAAGAGTCCAACGGTTTAGTACGGTTGTCTTGAGAAATCTTTCCAGCATGAATTCAGATAAAAGTGTAGTTCACGTTAAATACTCGTATTATGAACTATAGTGAAACCCCCAACAGTGAACAGTGTGAGGACCGAAAAATTCTTCCACTGTTGAGAGATATCCATAAATAAGAGGGATGGAGAAATTACATATACATGAGTTGTGAACTGAAAATTATGTAGGTATGATGACTGACATATTAATTGGGACCCCTTCTGATACATATTTACTATGAGGAAAAAGGTGAAATTTCCGGAATCGTTTTAGAATGGCCAGAAACGGAATTCCAAGAAGACGATTTTCAACAATTCGCATTACTAAAATTTTGAACCTATTGCAATAGCTTAATTTTCTTCGAAAATTCGCTAGAACCAACCAAAACGTTCAAAAATGTCTGCCGATCCGGACGAATTCTGATGAAAATTTCAAACTCGGTTGACCGCTCAAATGGTACTGACGACGACGCCGCCGTATGTATTCTGACGAGGCTTCCCCTCCCATAGTAACCACTTTCATTTTAAAGTAAGCGTTTGTTTGTTCAAGCGAATTCTTCAGAATCCGTCAGAACACATTCTCGTCAGAACTCGCAGCCAAAGTAACCGCACGCTTACGCAACGGGACAAGAGAAATATCCGATAAGTAGCCGAAGAGAGGAAAAAGAGCAAACTTGTGGACGTAGAGACGAAGGGGGTGTCGTGTGGAGCTGACACCACTGCCGGTTCACGGTCTGGATCGCAGTGTCTATTTCGCTCCTTCCGGGTCCTTCGGGGCGATTTGATTCGTGATAGTGAACGTTTAATCAAGAACGCCGTATTCACTGTTGTTATAGTTACCTTTATTTTTTTTAAAGTTTTGAACAAGAAAAATTGTTCATCACGTAGTAGTGATGTTGGTATACTACTCTCCCAAGTATCTATCGTTGACGTTCCCTGCGACCGACGACAGAGACATGTCGTTGGTCTGGTAGAATTCTGTCGATTGTGTTGGAATTCTGGTTTAGATTCAACCAATAAATGTAAACATCAAACTTGAAAAATAATGATATTAAAATTGCTGGTAACTATAAATGTGATGTAGGTACATATATATCTCTAAATACGAGTATGTGTTGAAGGGGGACTTAAAAACATTATCAGCGAGGACGAATACGCAGTTAAATTTGACACAGGTTCCAGTGCTCAAGCACCGTCTTCAACCAAGAACAAGAATAATCGCACATTGACCGCTCAAGTAGATACAAACTTGAGAAAAATACCTACTTACCTTTCACGTGTTTTCCGGAAACCACTATTTTCAACCCGAAAACGTATTGCTTAATAATGCATGCATTTTAGGGGACATCCCTTTAGATGGAAAAAATAATGCTTACGAAGGTGCTTTTCGTATGCTGACCCCATAATATGTTTCACAACATAATTGACAGTCCCGACGCTGAACAGCATTCCGGAATTCAAGACCATCGAAAACCAACATTCAAATCCGAATGGCATCACCCTCTAGTTTGAGTCTGGTACTACAGCGTACAGTTCATATTTTCCTGTATCTAAAGGTATCCAATACCTGAAATCGTTACTATGTATTTAAAAAAAAACCATATAAAATTAATGGTTTCGACCATTGGAACCGCCTAAAATCGTTTGTACATGAAAGAAAAGTTGTAGGAACCCAGGACGGACCAGGGTATGTACTACTATAATTGTCTAACTAAAAATATGTGAAAATGGAGTGAAGACTTTCTGTCTTAGAAGGACATGTCCCATTGCAATTAGGAGTTCGATTCGAATACGTTCTTTTGGTGTACCAACTGATCAATGAAACCAATAACATTCCTTACGTTCCCTCATGTTTTTGGGAATTTAAATCAAATTTTTAATTCTAAAATCCTTACTAGGTAGTAACCTAGTAAGCCTAATATGTAATGCAAAAAATAGTGAATTTATGCTGCTGCAAAAGGATATTTTTCGACACTATCATATATTTTGAAAATATCATTAGGTATGTAAAAAATTTGGTGAACAATTCTGTTATTTTCCTACGTAAGAACATTCGTCTGACCCGTTGAAGCAGTGGAAAGCCTTGGGACCAGGGCTGGCAAATATCGTTCCGAGGAATGGTTTTTTCGTTCCTTCATAAATCCATCCTAACCAGATCAAAATATAACTAAACCAACGGAATCGTTCCAGCCCGGAACTGGCAAGCGGCTAACCCGTACCATCCCTGAAAGTTCCATCAAAATCATACCATGATTTCGTATAGTTTTGCCTGGGAAATGGAATTGACCACAGACAGACACGGAACCAATATTGTTCAGAAACTTTGAAACGCAAGAAGCAAGTGGAAATTTTGATTTAGGGGGACAAAACTTTTTTTACTTCTTGCACGAATACTTTCGGTAGTGAGGGATACAAAAATCAACCCCAGGGATAAAGTTCCCGGATAAACCGAATTGGTTCGGAACGAAAGAACATCATTCTCAGTAGGTATATCGTTCCAGATCAGAGCGAATAATTTTGTTCCTTGACTCACGTTCCGATAAAAAATAAATATGCTATGTGGAAGAAAGCGATTCATATCCCAAAATGCGGTTTCATTTTCATTGCCTCCAGGATAAATTTGCTATTATAAGACGCCACAGATAAGGCAACCTTTCCTTTGATATTATTAACATGTTAGAACTATTGTGGTTTTTGGGTCACATATCGTCTGGAATGACACAAAGATATGTGTACGTATATATATCATTGAATATAGGTACCCAGGTACCTATGCATACATACTCTACGTAAACAAGCATTCTATTAGAAAAATATTAAACTTCAGTATTTGATTCGAAACGTCCCGATTGAATCGAATCCCAAATACTTTTCCATAGAGAGGATTTTGAATAACTTGCTCATACAAATATTTGATCCCTTAACCCTCTGCCCGGAACATCTTGCACCTCATTACAAGGAGCACCGGTCATAATGACTGCGATAACAGGAAAATTCGTTTTCTGGGAGTTTTCATACTTATCAATAGATTTTTTCTCTTCAGCAACTGCATTGGGTGATTTAGAACATATTTGTGAGTTGAAAAAACAACGGCCTTACAGTTTTTTCAAATTCAAACGTTCATGAAACTTGGACAGATGAGAGACCAGTACAATGCATGGATGACAGGTGGATAACGGACATTTTTTAGGATGTATTTTAGGTTAGTGCCCTGTACCTAAATAAAAATGAAAGAATGTTAGGAATGGTACATGAATGTGGTAGATTAAGATGATTGCTTGAAGAATCATGCTGCAAACAGAACACCCGTCATTTTGACTGGTATAAAAATCATGCTCTACACGGAATATCGGTTATTGCTCAACAGGGAATATCGGTCATAATGACTGGTAAGGTTACAGAAAAATGCAACATATCGCTGAGTGACGAGTGCCAACAGCCTGCCAATGTTCGCTGCATACTTGAACATGTTCAACTGAAGATGTCACGGAGTGTCAGCCCCCAGATGATACCGCACCCGCCCCCGGCTAAGAAAATTTGAACGGTACCCGTCATAATGACGGATGTTCCGGGCAGAGGGTTAATGGTTCCACGAAAATTCGCTGATGAAGGGAAGCAATGAAATTTTCTGGTACATTTTTCGCCCCAGTCCGAAACTATATACAACCCGGAACGACACGATCGTACAGGCTCAGAAATTCATCCAACCCGGAGCGATTCATTAGGAGAAATACAAAAAATATCCTAAATAATCGATTAGGGTTGGAGGTTTTAATTTTGTTTAGTACCTACCTATATTTTGGTTTCAAGCCCTGCTTGGGACGCTGTCCCAGAGTGTCACAGCGGGGGCGAAAGTGTTCGTAGGAAATATATCCCAACGGGTCGTCATCGCTATGCCACCTGCCCTTTGTTCGGTGGACGTGCTACGCAACGCCACCTGTTTCAACATCTCACTTTGCCACCTAACTCCCCATCGGTTCACAATTATCAACTCCCTGGTATTAGCAGTTCCTATTGTGCTATCGACATATTATCACGTCAGCCCGAGATTGCGACTTCCCGCGAAGGCTTATCCTATGTTGTAAGGACCCCAACGGGCAGTCTCTACTCAAGTTTGCAACCCTGAAAACCCTGTGCTAACTTCGTGGTGGTCGAAAAACCGCAAAAAAGCTACCCCTACGGCGCGGCGTAGCGTCCCACGGAAAAATTTAAAACAAGATAAAATCTGCTATCATTTAAGCCCAACCCGAGCTCTGTAGGTCCAATGGTTGCGGAGATACAATTACTCAAAAATTAGCATTTTTCCCAAGAAGTGAAATTTGTTTGTATTGATCATTTTTGAAGTCAAATACCGGCGGAACTAATGGTTCTAGAAAAAGGTCATGGGAGAGGAATTTGTAGAGAATTAAACTCGCTTCAATTTGAAACCAAAACGGTGCCTCTAGGTATCTAGTTTAAACCTATAAATAACAGAAATTGGAAAATCGGATTTTGG
Organism: Lygus lineolaris; assembly: GCA_030264115.1. Classification (NCBI taxonomy): domain Eukaryota; kingdom Metazoa; phylum Arthropoda; class Insecta; order Hemiptera; family Miridae; genus Lygus; species Lygus lineolaris. The sequence continues at coordinate 25,558,655 of JAEMON010000001.1, read as the reverse complement.
GGCACAATCATGCGAATGGTTTCTGACGCTCCTAATATCTGTTGCTCAACCAAGAATTACCTAATAAATACCTAACACCAAAAAAATAACCTAAAGAGAACCCTACACCATTCAATACCTACGAGTAGGTATATATGAGTACTTTTTCTTATCAAATAAATAAGGGAGCCTTCACAATACCCACGTCTATCTAGTAAGCTATGTGCATAACGTCGCCATCCGAAAGAGGGATTATCGGATTATTGGTGGCAAAAGCGATGCTCGCCCATCCCAACTGTGATTGCTTACTTTCACAGTGTGTACACGGCCTGGTTCTCAAATGTAGCAATAATGAAGACACATGAATCCCAGAAAATGCTCTCTCAGTTTGGAGATATTGTGACTGACTGAGCACAACTTGAATTGAAAATAAAGTAGGCACATATTATATACTTAGGGGGGGGGGAAATAAAAAAATACTGTCCCACTTATTTTTATACTCTACAGATTTCATGTAATGTAATATATTATGTTCTTCATTCCCTGACCACGACGAGTGGAATATATTCCATATGAATATGACCAAACAATATTATTATTATATATATTAATGTATATTATTATATATTATCATTATTATATTATTATACATTCATATATTATGATTATATATTCACATATATTATTATTATCTATTCATATGTATATGACCAAACAAACGATTTATACGCACACCTCCGGAGAAACGTTGGGTTAAGTTGAATGAACTTACAGGATTTCTCAAAGGTCAAATGATGGGTGACATAGGATGTTATGCAATGCCGAGTAATAGTCATTCGCGTTGAAAATAATCGGTTCACATTGAATTGAGAGAGAAAAAAGAAAACATTAACTGCACGACGATATTATGAAACAGTCGTAATAATCTTAATTCGTGGAAATTGTGGGTAAATCAAAACTTGAAAAGTGTTTAAAATGAAGATCCAATTGCGGGAGATGTTCTCGCAACTCTCACAAAGGAGTCCTTCTAGTATATTTTCAAGAGTATGTTCTTTTTGCCGGATAACAACTACATTCAACGTAACAAGTCAGTTTGTGGAATCATGCTTTAGAAAGGCGAGTATAATGTACTAAAAAAGAGAATAGGTGTAGAGTACCTACTTTCCAATTAGATAACTAAAAAACCTGAATGCTGAGTATATCGGCCTACTCCTTGGACTAGAAAAGTTTCAGTCACTAAATAAGCGAATTTTCAAAAAACCATCAACGTTGGGTTTTGGAAATGTTAACCGAATTTCAACTATCGATTTTAACCTTCAAAATACGACCAGAATGAAATACAAACAAACAAAAAATACAAAACAAAACAAACAGCAACACTACAAATACAAAATAAACACGAACACATAACAAACACACAATTCTATTTGTATACAAAACTTGTGTACTGATTCCTTATTTGTGACATTTATTCTTCCACGCCACAGTGATTCGTTGAAGTGTAATAGATGTGAGGAACTAATTAAAACAAATCATTTGTATGTGCCGTGCAGTGGTATTTGTCAAGGTACCTATGTACCACACAGTTTGCACGGGTCTAAGATCTGATATCACGTCCCTTGGAATGAATACCTCCTCGTTTTGGTCGTTTTCCGATTCCTGCGCTGCCTGCTTATGTTCAGTTGCACCGTGTTTTGCCTTATCTCCTGAAGATGATGGCTCGCCAAAATGAAATTATTGAAAAACTCCAATTTGCTGTCACTCAAACTTCCGGAACAGGTGTATATAAGGTTTGTTTTTTTATTTAAATCGATTACAATTTTTGGGATCGAATGAGACCACTTGGACCAACCTCTCGCTACCAATGAGGGGCAGGGGTTGAACGGGAACAAGATCATGAACACGATCGTGAATTCCAAATTGATTTTGAGTGATGAAGTAATGGACAAATTCAAACATCCTGATCCACGATTCCATGCGATCGTATTTCGAAGTTCATCTTAAGACGTTAGGCATTGAAATGGTTCTTAAACTCAAAATTTGTGGCATAACACGTTAGGGCGTGGAAGAATAAATGTCACAAATAAGGAATCAGTACACAAGTTTTGTATACAAATAGAATTGTGTATTTGTTTGTGTTTGTTTTGTATTTGAATTGTTGCTGTTTGTTTTGTTTTGTATTTTTTTTTTTTGTATTTGATTCTGGTCGTATTTCAGCACATTCAGCCATGCAGCGTTGGCCCACTCAGAATATAGGAAAACATCAATTAGACTTTAATTGCTTTGTTTCAACAGCTTGAAGAGGGCCATAAATGTCAAGGCCATGAACTCGGGTTCGTCGAGTTCAGGAAATTCTTGTACACTTTCGCTATGCTCGTTCGCGAGCATTCCCGCTCAAGGTCGGCAAATCAAAGGGTGTTCGTCTTTCGTACTCGACACGGCCCTCAAAGTCAGTTCCCTCTGTGGAAATATTGATTAACAAGAGTACTCTTTTGGTGAGGACGGGAAGGCGATCAAGCGATTGTGAGCGTTCGTGGCTGCTCGCGAACCTTCGTTCGTCGATGCTTGCCTGGTGTGGAGGCGTTTATTATTTTTCCATCATTAGATAATGCGCTCCACCTGTTCAATGCGGCCTCAACCTCAAACTTACGCTAGAAGGGCGTTCACTCGCACCAAGAGAAAGAGAGAGGAAACCCACCCACTATACTTCCTATTCGACGCAGCGGCGTTCAGCCGGACAGTGTAATGACTTCAGAATGTTTCATTACAATGCACGAGGAAGAGTGAGAAAGTAGAAAGAGAGGGAACAACCGAAAAGTCATTCCAGATCAAAGGGGAGAAAGTTACCTACTGGCCTCACTAATAGGGATTTGTGCATTCAGACACATTCATCGAGCTCGTTGATCGCTCTTTAATTGCACCCCCTATTGAAACTATAGCCTTCCTGTCAGTAATGAGTTAGGTTGAAATTCTTGACATATTTCAAATCTTGCCATTGAAATTGTGATGCCCGCACGCTAAAAATGTTTCCAAGCTTCATTACTTCACGTTATTCAAAATTAGAAGGTGAATCGAAATTCAACGCTAATTCATTTTTATTTTTGAACACGTATCTGATCTAATTTGAAGGTTTTAATCAATTTCATTATTTTTTATAATTTATGATCAAAAAGAGGAAAATACTGCACCATCAAGTATAAACCTATTCTTCATGTTTTAATCCTCTCGTACCTTTTATCCTCCATGAAGCACAAGAATTAAGTCATTATATTGTCTCATTGTCATTGTATTGATCGCGGCACCTCTCACAAGGCCAGATACTCAACATTAATAAAACTATTGAAAAAACATGAAAGTAGGTGACAACCAAAACCATGAATTCAGCTAAAACAATATTTTGAATTTGTATACTAAATGCCTCAAAACTAACCGGTTGACAAAAATTTTGAAATTTAGACCCAACAGCAAGAGATAAGCTGAAGAAACTAATAACATAACTTGCGTTGACATAGGTAAATCACACCTAGGAGCAGCCGTTTCTGTAATTATCACTTGGAGTAATTTCATGAGAGGGAAGAGTGACATCATCCTATGATGACGATCAGGCAACAGAGGAAAAGAGTAGTTAGACCAGTCTGTCATTCGCGTTGCCTCGCAAAGTGCAGTCTTAGCGTGTTGGCCAGTGGGGTTAAATCGGTCCCTTTTAGAATGTTTCTTCATGGTAACATGAAGTGAATTAGTCGAGATGATTGGTCCATATGCATATATTCGTAATAAAATTAGGCTCTCCTTGCACGCGAACTCAATGCATAGTAAGGCCCCAGTAAACAATAAATCACAGGCTTTAGTAGCTAAATGATAAATGCTTATTAAAACAAATATCGACTAACACTCGTAATGAACGATTAAATTGAAAATACAAATTTCAGACTGTTTTTTGTAGGTACCCATAAATTGTTTGCAGGAACTCATTAATGAACCAGTTAATAAAGAAAACAGTTGATAAAAAACAAGAAAAGCATTCTAGGTACCTAGGCCATAATTAATTGGTCAGTGATGTTAAACCTATTTTTTAAAGAAGAGATCATAATAGTAATGTTCATGATATTTGTACAAAAACATCCATGTGACATGCATGTTTGTGCATGTGCATGTTTGTTTCGTAAACTGGTTTTAAAAATTTTTTAAAAATCCTATTTGGTAGATGAGTACTTTTTGAAAATTTGCCAACATATGTTTGACGAACTTGTCCACAAGGAGCTTCAAAGCCCTTCCTGAGCAAAATAGGTATCCCAGCGGATTGAAGGTTGAATCCAGCTCGGATTGACCGGTCGAAAAAAGGCGCAGATTGTAAAATCTTCAAAAACATTAAAACAATACGTTCAAACATTTTGATTTGAATATTTATCCAATCCATTTTTATATCCATTGTAGTTTTAGGAAGTAGTTTTAGATTTTAGAGTGTTCTGCATGGAACCATGAATTTTCTCGTATGCAAGCTATGTTTGACACTCTAAGTGTACGTTTATACTGGGGCGACACATTGTCGCGGCGACACAAAGAAACCAATGGAGCCGTTTATACTGCGGCGATAGCTATCGGCAGTAGCCACCCTGTCGCGGCGGTAGAAAAAAGTGTCGCCGCATGTTAGCGGACGGGCGACTGTCGCCCATCCCCGGCGGTAGCCGCCAGCCCCTACGAACACATTGAACCTTATGGCAGTGTTGTTATTGCGGCGGTAGCGACAGGTTGTCGCGTGTTTTTTTCTACCCTCCCACGTACCGTATGAATCTATTTTCCCAGATTTTCTCCTCAAATCGAGTTGAGAATTGGGAAACCACTTAAAAAGATACCTAGGTACATCTGATAGGAAGGCTAGCCCTCCTCCAGATAGTTCTTTCAGTGCAGTTATCGTACAAAGTACAGAAGGAGAGAAGTAAGTTGGTCTAAAATACGTACGAACATTTATTAAATAATTATTCTTCATTTGATATTCTCGTTCACCGTGCATCGAATAAATGAATACCTATAGGTACCTACAGTCAGCAGGCGAAAAATCCCGGTTCTTTTTTCTGGAGCCTGTTGTGATTCTGAACGTACCTATGCGAGGATACAGGGTGTCTCAGTTTCGGTCGCACCACCGGATAGGGTTCGATTGTACAGGTAATTTCCAACAAATAGTCTCCCCTAGAGTTTTTTACTAAACTGCTTATTTTTTGAGTTATTTCAATGTTATGATTTTGTTTTTTTATTTCTACCTTTCATCACTACAACAACAAAAATACCCTTAATTTACAATGTAAAGTTAAAAATAAATACTCTGGTACAAATCTCCTTGATGGAAAACCAAAGTTTTTCAAGTGGACGATATGGGTGACAAATAAACTTGAAGAGAAAAAATTATCAAATCTTGAAAATCACCACTTTTTTCAATCGCTCATAGGTCCCGGTCATCTAGCAAAAAAAAGTCCATTCAATAATTCCGATCATATTTCATACGTAGGTAGTTTTTGATCAAATATTTTCACTCAAAAGTCGCATTAACAATGCCCAGTTACAGAAATGAATACATGAATAATTTGAGTCGACTTAGTGACGATACCTACCGGCTGATGCTAAGCGCTTTCACGTTCGAGTCGGTCAGGATCACAGAACAAAGTGAAACATAAATGAGTTCTGTGGTCAGGATGTACTAGTTCACTTGATAATCGCGTTAAGTCTGATCAGAGATTCCAATTTGATGATTCCTTTTCCATCAGGCGGTGGCTCATTCCGATCAGGAGAATGAATGATCTTCATCATTGAGTGATTTACAACGAGCCTTTTAACTAGTTCGAATAATTAATTTATAGTCAAGTTCAATGAGTTGGAGGGCTGATCAAGCAGAGGTAGCTGGAGAAGAAGAGGGAAGCCAAGAGGCGAAATTGGGTTGTTTCATTCTAAGTATCTGAAAATGAAAAAATTTAGTTCGTTCTTGATGCTTACTAACAACGATCATTGGAATTACAGGTTTCAAAAACGAGACGAGTGCAGAGAAGAGATCTCGACCGGCGGACCATGGTCATTGAGATCGCAACTTCAATCGAAGGTGGACGGCTAAGGTTACTTATACACTTGGACAGATTTATAGGAACTTTTGGATAATGTTGTCTTGATCGATCGATTTCATGGTCAACCTAATGTGTATTGCGAATTCAAAAGTTATTACGAAGGTCATAAAATTACACGACACTTTTCCAGTTAATTCGATCCTTACATGAGCCGGAAAAAACACACCCTAGCCCGGTCTTATGAAGTGAATTTGAGCGTATATTTCAGCGATTAACAAAAGGTCGAATACAAAGAAGACCACAGTATTTTTCTTCAATAAATTTTTTTTTGTGTTTTCCAGAATTATGATCTTTGCTGAATGCCTATCTCAACCTTTATCAAAAAACTAACATAAGTAAATGTAGATTTGGCCTCCTATAGATGAGTGTTGAATTATCTGAAGGGATAGTGATGTGTTTTAAAAAACGATAGAGGTACGCAAAATACTGTACCTACTCTACACCAATAATATTCGTAGGTTAGTTTGGTAGGTAGGTTGAGTATAACCTGATTGTCTGTGAACCCAAAAATATAGCTTGTTATGCTTGGACGGTAATGGTTGGGGATTCTAGATATATAATACCTAATAAAAAGAAACCGAAGTCGATGAAAAAACGTGGTCTATTTCCACGAAAATAATGAGTTACAAAGTTAAATCGATTTCCACGGTAAGTTCTAGTTTGTTACTGATGATGGCCTAACCGTCGAAATCGATTTAACTTTGCAACTCATTATTTTCGTGGAAATAGACAACGTTTTTTCATTGACTCGGGTTTCATTTTATTGAAATGGGTTTCCACAACTTCGTTGCGAGTGATTTAGTTCGTATATAATACCTTTTAACAAGAGCGTTCAAGTGATGACGAGTGGACGAACTGAGCAAGCGGATGTCTAATAGTAACATGATAGGTATTGAGTTTGGCAACTTTGATTTAGGTATTTAAATAATTGAATCTCTACTTTCGAGTTAATACTCCAGCTGTAGAACGGAGCTGCGACGAATAATGACGAGTAATCAAGATCCCAATTATTGTGAGCAAAGAGGTCTTCAAGGCCGCGGTTTAATTTCTGTTAGGACGAGGACAGAAAATGACACACTTGGCCTGAAGAGTTTACGCAAGATCTCGAGTACAATGGCGCCCGCAGTCAGGAAATATTCACAAGGGAAAGCGCATAACGCAAATATTATTGCATCAGGGGGCCTTACCTCCTAAAAGGCTCTGATATACTAATTACACGGATTAGTGTGCGTGTAATGAGGCGTGAAAAGGCAATAGGCGAAAGAAGCGATCAGCTCAGTTTTTTCGTTCTTAGATTTTCTGTAAGGCGGAAAGGCCATAGTTGTTGTGTAATGTCTAGCGCCTCGCGAGCTGGTGGCAACCCCCACTGCCACTAACCTGACAACGACCCCTTCGCTGATCCACCATTTCAAAAGTAACTAACCGTGAAATCGAGCATTTGCGGGGGTCACAATTGACGCGCTTCAGGGAATATAGGCCATTGTCAAGGGCCATCCCACTAATTCTTCAGGAATCCAGACACAATGGGCTGGACAATAGGGTAGACACCACCTATTTACGATATTGTATAATACACAATAGAACCAACTATCCTAGCACCATTCTCCTTGAAGGTTATGAGACGACTACACGTTTTTGCGAGTGTAGATTATTGATCCTCCGGTTTCCACAGAACTAGAACGAGACTCCTTTTAAGACTACAAGTGTCTACAGTAGGACATCGGTTCTAAATGGATCAGATATAAATCAGTCAAAGCGACTGGGCGCGCGCAAAAGGGAAATCCGCCAGACGCTCTTAATGAGGTATTGCATTGGGTCTAAAAATGAGACGATTTTAGCAATATTTTCAATATTTTAGTTAGAGTAACTAGGAAACGAATGTATATTGTGAGAGACGGTGATAATTGTGTAATAAGAGAATAAATATATAAATAATATAGAATGGAAATTAAAAATAAAGAAAACGGATGTTGAAATAGCGCTGGTCCTCATTCCACATCAGAATCATAACGAGCCTCTTGAAGGCAATATATTACAGTATCCATAGTGATCTCGGTGATCAAGGGCAGGCTAACGTAACTTTTTTCATTCAATAGTGACAAGGATAACTCATTTCTGATGATTTTACTGAAATAACTTCTTTCAGGATAACAAAATTAGAGAGAATCAATCGAATTCTCTTCACATTGGAAACTTCTGTTTTCTTACATACAGGAAGCAGTGAAAATTCTCTACGTGACAAGCCCGTTTTTTTTAAATCCCTAATTTCTATTTGCTCCTCCAATTTTATGTTAAAATTTTCTCGACGAACGATTTTCGTTAACCTCAAGCAATATACCTGGAGGAAAAAAATTAAAAATTGACTGGAATACTCCAGACTGATGTTCCTAAAACCGTTCACATTTCAGGGCTAAACGTCGTGAATGGTTATATATAACTTTCATGGCATGGGATCGGTATAAGCAGGTTTCCTAAGGAATCCAAGTCCAGCGGAATCCGTCCACCGTTCGTGCAATATGGAATATCATCAATTTTTTTAAATTTTTTTTCTGAGAGATAATGACTTAAAAGAAACAATAATGAGTCATAAGGCAAAAAAAGTTTATCTGTAATTTTAGAAAATTTATTGAAATATTTATTATTGTAATATGGCGGGAAAGTGACGTTGAAAAAAGGTATCGTCTGTTATTGGCCAATTCCGTCCAAGATGCCAACCGAACAAAACGAAACACAAAGCACATCACTGTTTGGGCTCCTTATTAGTGAGAATAGAATTGACATAATTAATAAATTGATTGAATTAATTAATTATTTAAAAATTACTCCTGTTTTCACTGCTCTCAATGCGACCTCAGCGCATTCTTTTTCGGTTCAGTTCTTTTAGTGTGACGTAGGAAAAGGTTTCTCAAGAGCCTTCGGGATTCCGCCTGTTATTCAAGCAGCTGAGATTTTATTCCAAGTTTTCTCCACACCCGAACGATAAACTATTTTTTTCTCTGTATTGGCAGTGTTATTTTATTCCAAATAACAATAAAAAGGCAGAAAAAATGTGATTTTCTCATACACGATCGTTCCCCATTAATGCCATTCAAATTTACGCCCTATATGGTCTAATAGGTATAGATTTTATCGCACTGGGACAGGTATTAGCGGCTGAGCATGCTTACATATCATAACAGCCATACGGCCATAAAACACGAACTCCAAATCCTAAACCACTTGTTTTCATGATAGTTAAGAGCTAGCTAATAGATGATTCCATTGGGTGAGTAGGCTTGACAGCTTCTACGAATTTGAAACTGGGTTCCAACCAGAGTTGTTAAGACAAGGATATGGATATTTTCGAAAATGAAATGTATACATCGATGACAGGTGAATTCACGGGTCCAGAACTCACTCACTCTGATTGTGAGGTATTGAGTACAAATGTGTAACCAAGGGATTTATACCAATTTCATAGTGTTGAACAGTCTCAATATTTGTGCAGTCTAAAAAACACTTTATTATAGCCACTAGCCCGTAATTGGAAATGTTCAGTGATCTTCATTTCTCTTTCTTCATAAAACTGTTATGTATGTGGAAGTTTTGTTTCAAGATACACCTGGGTATACTCTAACCGAACTTTCTATTTCGATAGATACTAAGATGAAGAAGACGATCAACAATGAAACACACCTGAACTTGAGGAAGATCTGTTCAATCAACAAAGCTGTTATTATCTGACTGATTCTTTAGGGGTAAGTGGGTATCGCATCTTAGTATCTTCTCGATGAAATGAACGTATATCGCATCTTATATTTTTCTATGATGAAATGATTATTACTCCTATTATTAGATCACTTGATTAGTTTCTAAACCTATGGAACTCCCTTCTCAAATGATTTCTCCACAGAATAATGGGAAATTGAAAATGCGAAATACGTTCAAACTCCTGTCACGCAGCGTGACCTAACGAGCGAATCTTCAACTAGCTCCGTGTGGGAAAATGTCTTTTTAAACATTTGTAATGATAAACCTTCCAAGGTTTCACAACTAAAAATGTATTCTGGCAAATTTCAATTTTCTTTCTTTACAAAATTCAAGGTTAGTTTTTGGAAAACTCTATCAGATAATTTTCTAAAACAATTGAGCCAATTGCAAATGTTTGTTACTTTTCTCCATGGAAATTGATTGGGTAGGTATCTTGAAAGGACGCCTGAGTTTTTTTGAATAGGTATCACTTCAGACGAATGAGATAGGATATTTGAATAGTCAAAAGTCCAAAATAATGCCAAACTGTTAATAATATCAAAAGAAAGAATAAGTTAAAGAGCTATAATTTAAGTCTATTTTTTAGAGGTAAAATTTTAAATTTCAGGGGGCAAAAATTGCTCAATTATTCAGGTCTTTTACTGAGGAAAATTTCGCCGTGGATTGAAGAGATTTTTTTCTTCTGTCAAATAAGGTTTTGGGGTTACAAGGGGCCGGAACCGAGATGTTTCTTCAATGAAAAAGTTTTGTCAATTTGTTGTAGAGGTTTCTATTATCCAGCTTCTACTGTATCAATGTTATTGGGCGACTCTAGTGACGAACATCGTATTACAGTATTTTCGATATTCAATCAAAACATTTTCATAGGGAATGACTCTAATACCTGATGACAACAATTTAATTGAATTTAAATTTTGAACAAATGAATGCATTCAAGTTGACTTTTATTGCTTACAAATTTCAATTCATTAGCCTTAAAGATAAATTTATTTGCTCACAGTTAAATTTATTTGCTGGTAGTAAAACCATTCGTCTATAGTTTGATTCTTTTCGCACAAAGTTAAGTTATATTGCCAATACTATATATCACTATAAGATGTAATTTCCAGGCATTGATATGGCTGAGTATGGCGCCCGGACTGCTGCCGCTATCCCTGGGTTACCCAGCCGCAGCCGGGTGGATGGGCCTCACGCTCATACCGCTGTTCCTCACTGCTCTCACTTTCTTCAGGTACTCGGCCGTCGATCCCGAGTCCCGTCCGATAGACGTCCAGCAGGTGACTATACTCCAGCCGAACCTACCTCAGTCCCAGACCTCCTCATAAAGCCTATTACCTAACGCCCCCGACCTACAGAACATCGTACGAGCAGGAACCGATTTCCCTGGCACAATTGAACCGACGGGGTTTGGAAGCTGGGGTGGTGGGATGGGGGGGGGGGGACTACTTCCGAAGCGGAATACTTGACATTTCACGCGTTGATATTCCGTAACCCCCAGAAGATAGCGGAAAAGAAACTTGGATAGATTTCGCTTGAGTTAGGCCAGTAAAACTAGTAAGCTATACAAAGGGTAAAATATAACTATAAACTATAAAATATAACTAATATGTTATATAGTAAAATATACGAAGGGACTCTTTTGGCACAACGTACTTGCATGAATAGGAACTTTGAATTTTTGCCCTCAAAATCTAATTCAGCGCACGTGAAAACCCTCACTTGCCAATTTACAACTTGAAATTACGTCTGCTTTGACCAGGAAACGGGTTGAAAGAGAGCGCAATGACGTCATATAGGTTCCTCATGCACTGAATCGGTGACGTCATAAGGATTACAAGAAGTGGGTTTCGCTCGTTGGTTACCCCTCATATAAGTAGCACCTTTTTGGAAAGCCCTCACCAAGAATATGAATGAACTTGAAGAATTTCAAATGAAAAAATAACCATGCAAGTTTCTCATTAAATACAGTTTTGTAATAAATCCAAACATGATTTAATACAATTAATGCAATTTTGTGGTTCCTCAGGTATATGAAGCAAAAATTTTGTTTCGGGATAAAATAAGTTTGGAGTCCTCTTTTCAAAGTGTTTCATACTGTAGATACTTACAATTCATGTAACTACAGTTTCGACGATACATGGCCATATATGGTTATAGCACAATTTGATTGATTGATTTGATTATAATATGTCGTTGTGATTATAATATGATTATAGTCAACGTAAAAAAGCTGGCTTACACACGTGAAACATAGCTACGTCGATAAAACTCAAAGTACCCAATTAAAAATGCAATTATGTGCAACTAGACTCAACAGGAAGAGCGGAAGGCTGTAAATTATCATCTACACAAATGTTTATTATTTTTCTGTATGGATCATCTACAAAGATAACTTTTTACGAAAAGTACCTATCGTAATAACCCCAATACTCTTTCCGGTCAATGAGATCAATAACACAGTACCCACTTACTGTAACATTGCGAGGTTCACAATGACATTTCTTTCGTACAATGAACAACCTAATCACTAACTACTTACCACTGTAATGTATCATCCGAGAGTTGTATGATTAAGCAGGTTTATCAAAGTAACATGAAACTCGATTCCATGAATAGGTAAAATTGGATCCCATTTGTTTCGCTGATGCTTAATTGGACAATTGGCCTACTTAGAATCAGTCCGAACCCTCAACTCCCTGAAGTCTTTATAATATGGAGCGAATGGTTGGTAATATAGTGCTCCGAGTGCTTCCCATTGAAATTGAAAATGTTGAAAACTATTTAAAATTTATTTTAAAATCTTACCATTTTGTTCAAAGTTTTTGAGCTAAGGCATTTTGGAAATTTGAACCCCTATTTCCCACCCCAGAGACGACTGACGGTAACGCTAAGCTTCTAGGGGGAACTAAACCAATTTGTTATGGTCGATTCCCCAAATAAAAAACAAATATAGTAGACAAATAATAAACCAAAATATGGTTAAAAATGTAGTAAAATATACCTATTTTGTCCGACTTCAAACGAGGAATGAAAAAAAGGAAAGGACGCGGTACCTATGTATTTTTTAAAATAGACTCTGCTCTCAATTGACCTAGAGCATATGTATCACTGTAAGGTACAGCCAAACTAAAAATATTCAAACATGGCAAAAATGATTTGAAAATAATGGAACTTGTTCAAGTAGGTATAAACCCTCAACCAATAGGTACAAAACCCTCAATCTACAAAAAGAAACTGTAAAATTTACCCCCATTTTTATATGGATTTACCTTCCAGAATATGCAGTTAAACCTATACAATAAGGGGGAAAGATACATTTTTGGAACCAGTGCGCTGTAAAACGCACTGATATTTCCAATATTCCTTCTGGGAAACAATCAGTTTTCACGAAAAATCCGGGCTAATACGGCTCTTAAAACCCTTCTATAAGTTCATTAGTCATCATAATTTATTTTGAAACGACAAACGGTTGTTAAGTTAAAACACTACAATTGAAATATTAAATTGTTTAGTTTCCGATTTTTAGGCTGGGAGGAGCTTGATGACTGTCATACATTAAAAATCATACTCTCAGATAGACAGACTAGAAGTACGCTAGCTCTCTAAACTCAGGACCAACTCTTCGATTCCCTACCTTTTTCCCGAATCGTTTTTTCCGACGACCTTTTTCCCGAATTTATTTTCCAAATCCGTTTTTTCCGAATACCCTTTTTCCCGAAGTCAATTATACCGAACATCTTTTTTCGAATTTTGTGTTCAATAAATTGTCCTCTTGTTATGAATGTGTTGCTGGTGCACTGTTGTTGTTTATTATTGACAGTGGAAAATTGTAGTACCATGGGATACATCAAGTTAAGCTCTAGTTCTACATAGTATTATCAAATTTTTCAAATTAAAATTGTAGTTAAATTTTCTGTGAAATGGCCGAGGAAATCCCAGTTATTATTGGCCAAGATCCAAGATGACATTGGCTGGATTCATCTATCAACGATCTAAGGTAAACGGTAAACCGCGAGGAAGCTAGTGCAGAAATTTTTAGGTACAACCTAAAAAGGAGAGCGGAAGAACACCCTGAACAACCTCCGGCTCAAATTATACGTGAAATGATAGCTGGTGTTTCTGATGGAGTAGCAGCTCAATTGCCAGAGAGAGAAAATTTGAAAAAGGCGATGCGTAAAATTCGGCGCAAAAATCTCCCAGCTAACCCCAAATCTTTACTAGAATTGGGAGCATTGCCCGATCAATTTCAAAAAACTGGAAGGAATGGAATAACCGCTTTAGGTTAGTAGTTGGGAAAAACCACCC
>JAEMON010000001.1:25526019-25543511 GCA_030264115.1 Lygus lineolaris | reverse complement strand
AGGTCATCGGGAAAAATGATTCGGGAAAACGGTCGGTTACCAACTCTTCAGTCCCGCTCTCACCTCATCTCCACATCAACACGTCATGCCAGCCAATCTCAACACCTGTGCGTGCTACTCTTCTACGCTAGCAGATTCAGAGAATGCGATGTCGCTACGAATGGAATAATAAATATTCACGGTTGGGAATTACTTGAAATGACACTCGAAAGGTTCTGTTCGACCTCGTTGACGCGCGTTGTGTTTTTGAAAATAAGCAATGATTTAATTTGTCAAGTTAATCCTAATGAAGAAACCGAGTGGGTCGTATTTGATCTGTCGAGAACATGAATCATACGTATTTGATTCCATTCCAAAACTATTTCAAAATTGCAATATTTTTACATTCCCCGTGTCATACGATGATGAGAACCTATGTGAATTATTAAAAAACGGTTTATTCTTTATCTGTACAAAAATCGTTACGCGGAGCGAATAATTGGTCTTTTAGTGCTCTGGATGGTGTTAACCGAACCTAAAATTTGAAATCTACCATCCGTATAATGATAAAAAGTCTATAGAAAGTTTTCAGCTTCGGCAAAGGAGGAATAGCCTGTATTAAACTCAAACACACTGTGTTCAGGCTTGGCCGTCGGATGTTTTTTGTATTCGCACTTATTAGACAAAATTCACTGTATTTATGTAAAAACGACCGATCACTCGAACATCCTGAACACGAACCCGTAGAGAATGAGATCAGAAATTTCAACCAGTACTTGAGTAGGTATGGATGTGTGCGTGTATGTATATGTGAACGCATTTCTGCGAACCGACAACCACGAACTTCACAAACTATCGGGACTTATCACGAACCAATGAACTTCTTTCCCTATCTACGAACTTTTCGATGAATTTGATGAATTTACAATTGAATGTACCGTTCTTCATAACATATAATCAATTATGTAAATACAGTTCTTAAGTTGACTTTAATCCACAATGACCATCCTCAGTGATTATAGGGAACTAAGGAGGAATCTGATGGAAAAGAAAGTGGCAAGAATTAGGTATGATTGTGACATTATCTTGACCACCAACTTAGATATAAGTATATATTTTTCTCATATCGGTATAGCACGAGTATATTGGGTGTAATAGGGCGTTATTTGGTATTTTCGATTTTTTTTTTAACGAACAAACTTTTGAAGTTCTCAAACCGAACTTTCCACGAAGTTTTCCCCTTGGATCTACGAACTTTAAATTTTGAGAGTTGGCAACACAGACACAAACTAATGATCCAAAAAAACTGAAATTTTGATGGTAAATCCGGGTAAGGCCCTTCTTGGTCCCATATGAATTTTGTAGCATTCGGGTCAGTATTACAGAATGCGTATGAGTAAACGTGAAAAAGGCGAGCCATGTAATCCAAGGATTACTCTAGAATAAATGTTTACTCTATACTTTAGAATGAAACTGTGTTCTATGCTGAGGTTTTACACAACAACTGTACTCCCCTTCGACAAGTAGTTTTTCATAATTCACCTTTGCACTCCTCTCATCACGCTTTGGATGGTGGGGGGGGGGGGGGGGGGGGGCTCTGCCTAGTGTGATCTTACAGGGGACGTAAACTTTGTAAAGTCATGGAAATAAAATTACTTATCGTAGGAGAGTGCGGTTGTCGAAAGTCAAAGTATGAAATCTTTCATTAAAAAAAATTAAAGTACGTTTTTCTGAACCATGGGTATTCCTAATTGAATATATGGAAAGCACCTAATTTTTCACCCGAACGCAGGCGCAAAGCTTCTAGACCCAAAAAGTGGGTTTTACATAGGTACCGAGTGTAGAAATCAAGTCGATGGCTGTAGCGAAGTTTTTCAATTCTGTTGTAGGTTGATCCGTTCCGAATTAATAGTTTTATAATTGGGCGCGTCAGGCGCTAGTCATAAGATCAAGTCGGCATCGATCGATTCATGGATTCCGCGGCAACACTTCCCCCTCTTCGATATCAAATGTACATCGCGAATCCTGCACCTATCAATCATTCGTGTATTCTCTCCATCTTGTAATGTACCTCTCATCTACTGTGCTTTAATAACGCTAATTGTCTCTACAAATCCGTATGCATCAGTGTTTTAATTATCGTTCCTCACCAACTTTTACAAATTCACAGATTCGATAGAGGTAACTTGAAACAAACATCATAGAGTCGAGTCTATCCGAAGTTCGGTTCATGAATAATGCAGCAAAAAAATTTCTACAACAAAGACCCCAACCACAACCCTTTATGACGCCTACGGAATTTGCCAAGACCCGCAATACATATCGGTCTTGAGGGACAGGTAGGTAGGTATTCGCGCCGTCAACTGAACTACACTGCTCGGGTTGACCTGCACAATAATTCTACTCGTCAGTGGGTGTTCACTGCACCCGGGTTCTTCTTCTTCTCTTTTTCCTACCTGAGTTGAATAACGTCATCATTGTAGCGTGTTCATTTTGTTTGTTTGTTTTTGTTAGTTTTTGTTTGATCTCTTCTTGGTTCAATCTTTTGGTTCATTATTATTTCAAGATTTCATCTCCAAATAAAATTGCGAATACTATTTAACAGAGAAAATTCATAATATTATTCAATGTTTTTTAATAGCATGCAACTACCTACCTAAACAATTGAAGCTGTAGCACCAATTTGATTGGTACATACTGTTCAACTGAGGTTGAGAATAACAAAAACCTGTTAAAATGGATTGGGTAAACGGCTGGCAAGATGTAGGTAACTGGGTACTTACTACTTACGTAGAAGTAGGCACATCATTTTTTTTTAAATAAAATACATCTGGTGCGAGGCTTCACACTACTTTCCTCGCCCGTAGAAACCTGAAAATGGCTATTTTTGTGGATTTTATTCGGTAAATCGGTCAATTAGTTCTGGATTTTTGCCAGTGGCAACAAAATATAAGGTTTCACATATACTTAGTAGATATTACTGATACAATCGCGACGAATTTCGTAAGTAATCGTCTTGGAGTCAGCACCCAACTTATCCCCGAATTTGGTCGTAATCGGTCCATTAGGAACTGAGAATCGGTCCATTACGACAGTTCTAGGAAATTCACATGTGCATGAGCACACGCTAATGGAGCTAACTCGCACAAATCCTATATATTTCATTGAACTCGGACCGCAAGATAGTATAATTTTGCCAGGTACAACGAATGAGCCACAAAACTGTCGAGAAAGCTTTGAAACGCTAAAAGTAAGGGCAAATTTTGGTTTTGGAGGACTTTTTTTAATTCATTTGCAGTAATACCTTCGGTAGTGAGGAAGTAAAGGTTGTAAATCATTTAACTGTTTCAAGAAATTATCCTTTTATGCGCAGTTGATGATCCTAGTTATATTGAAGACAATGAAGCTATTTAGAAAAAAGATACGGCCTAATACGTATAACACAAATAGCCCAACCTTCCTCCTTTTTCAAGTCTTTCAAAAAGGGGTTGGTTGGATTTCTTTCCGGATTGAATTCCATCCGTACTAATTTACTTCCAAAACAAAGGATAGATTACACATCGGGAATTTTCAGCGTACTCTCAGTGTTCCATTCTGCTTCCGAGTCTACCAAGGTATTATTTTAATAACAGCAATTGAAACATAAAATAATATACATCTACGTTACACGAAGAACAAGTATGGCTAAGATTATATAAAGTTGTTTTAAATTCATACTGTACTTAGTAAATGAAAGAGCTTAACTATTCGGCTCAGAACAGCCAGCGCAGCTCTTTCCAATTTAAAGAAATTTTATTACACTATCAAGCAGAAGATGAGAAGAAAATAATCCGAACGAACAATGATATTGTTGCTTACCCAATAGCTACCTATGTTTTAGAACTTTACCCACCACACATCAATTAAGGTCTTAGTGACTAAGTGTCCCGTCCCAGAAACTTAGAATTTCATCAGTGGGAACTAAAATTCAATATCAAGATTATTTGTTTGTACGTGGAGATTTATTATAACTCGTGCATATTGGCACTTCATATGATACTAAGGAAGATTAAATGTGTTACAGGTACGGAGGGAGTACGATTTCATAGTTATCGGTGGCGGTTCTGCGGGTGCAGTGATGGCCAACAGGCTGTCAGAGATACGATCTTGGTCGGTTCTGCTGCTGGAGGCAGGTGGAGATGAAACTGAAATCTCCGATATCCCCTCTTTGGCTGGCTATCTACAGCTCACCGATCTGGACTGGAAGTACAAGACTGAACCACCGACTTCACATTCGCCATATTGCCTAGCCATGAACGGGGACAGGTGCTTTTGGCCCAGAGGGAAAGTACTGGGAGGGTCGAGCGTCCTCAATGCGATGTTATACGTCCGAGGGAATAGATACGATTACGATACTTGGGAGGCATTGGGAAACCCGGGGTGGAACTATAACAACGTTCTTCCCTTCTTCAAGAAATCTGAAGACAATAGAAATCCGTATCTAATGAATTCAAGCTACCATTCAACTGGTGGGTACTTGACAGTACAAGAGTCACCTTTCAGAACACCTTTAGCCCTCGCCTTCATAAAAGCAGGGGAAGAACTGGGTTACGAGAATAGAGACATCAATGGAGCTTCCCAAACAGGATTCATGATTGCTCAAGGCACAATTAGGCGTGGATCGAGGTGTAGTACAGCCAAAGCTTTTCTACGGCCTATTCGACTACGAAAGAATCTAGATATATCCATGAATAGCCATGTTGTAAAAATACTAACAGTCAAACAAGGGCCTACTGTTAAGGCTGTCGGAGTGCAGTTCTGGAAACACGGAAAGAGATGGACAGTAAGAGCCCGAAAAGAAGTGATACTTTCAGCAGGTGCCATCAACTCCCCACATTTGCTCATGTTGTCAGGAATAGGACCGAAAGAAGAGTTAATGAAACACGGAATACCTGTATTGAGGGATCTCAAAGTTGGGTATAATTTACAAGATCATGTTGGTCTGGGCGGACTCACGTTTTTAATTGACGAACCTATCACTTTCAAAAAATCTCGATACCAAACCCTTCCTGTCGCTCTGGACTACATATTCAACGAAAGAGGACCTATGACGTCACTTGGAGGAGTTGAAGGATTGGCATTCGTCAATACCAAATACGCTGACCCAAGTGGGGATTGGCCGGACATCCAATTTCACTTTGCACCTTCATCTGTCAATTCAGACGGAGGGGAGCAAATCAGACGAATCCTGAATTTAAGAGATGCCGTGTATAATACCATGTACAAACCACTAGTGCCGGCGGAAACTTGGACGATTTTGCCGCTTCTTCTTCGGCCGCTGAGCTCAGGGAGGATAACACTGAGGAACAAAAATCCCTTTGCTCCCCCAGTTATTGATCCAAACTATTTCACACACAAAATTGATGTGCTAAGATTAATTGAAGGGATTCGAATAGCCTTGAACGTTTCCAACACAAGAGCCTTCCAAAGATTCCGGTCAAGGCCATTGTACACATCGATGCCAGGCTGTAGAGACTACAGGTTTGGAACGGATGAGTACTGGGAATGTGCTATGCGGCATTTCACCTTCACTATTTACCACCCAACTGGAACCTGCAAGATGGGTGTGGACCCTGATGCTGTGGTAAATCCAAGGCTAGTGGTTCACGGAGTCTCCGGTCTCCGCGTTGTTGACGCATCCATCATGCCGACCATCGTCAGCGGCAACCCAAATGCTCCCGTCATCATGATCGCGGAGAAAGCATCCCACATGATCAAACAGGATTACAGGAAGATAAAAAACTGATCAGAGACTATTCTTAGAGTGTATCCTATACCAAAGTAAAGCTCAATTGATGTGATTGTACATTGAAAGATACAATATAACTTTATTAAACAGTAAAATAAGTTGAGCAAAGGGGTAAATCACTAGATTTCAAAATCCTTATTCCTCGGTCTCTAATCATTTAGATATATTGGTTATTTTCGGGCGATTAGATGGAAGGCTTTTTTTGAATCCCTCTTTGGCCCGAGGGATGAAATATGAAAATGTTTCCACGTTCTTATGGGCAAAGTCATCTGTAAGCTTGTTTGCTAACTACCGACTACCTGTATTATTACAATTTCAAACTATTCCACTGATTGTTAAAACTGTCCACCATCTTTGTTTGAGGTCAGCAAATGTTCATGTCTAATATGTACGCATTTCATTAAAAGTATTGAAGTTTTTCAAAAAATGAGCGTCGCGTCTAAGACTTAGCAAATTAATAGTGGTTTGAGCTATTTGAGTTAGAATATATACACTATTGTAAAATGGAATGTAATATTGTACTTATTGTGTATTCAGATAGAAGACGTGTACTACTTTTCTTTTTGGTCATTAATTAAATAATAACATCTATATATATTCAATATGTTTCAAGTCAACAAAAGATTCGACCTGAACGTTTCCCAATTATATGTTCATGAGCAAACGACAACAATTCAATTTCTTGGGAAAAAAATATTCAAGTTGAATTGAAAATACTTAAAATTGTAACAAGACTGGTCTAACCAAACACAAAAAACTCATGAATAAAAATTGAACTTGATTATGTATACCAATCAGTCGAAATAATTTTTCATACACCACTACATTTTTAGATCGATATTATTCGACGTCCTCACTAACTAATAATAATTATAATTTACATCATACTCTACTATTTATACTTGTTCACGCCATTCTACACAGCCGATAGTATTATTGTTCCCAGTTGCCGGTGTACAAACCAGAACGCCTTGCTAGCAAAAGTAGGTAGTTCATGATAAGCATCAATGAAGAAAAATCTAGCTCATTCAGTTATATTACGATATTTGAGAACGAGGAATAGGGTTTTTTTTAAAGCTCCCTGTATTAATATATAATTTACCCTAGACATATTACGTAGGTTGAGCCATTGGCACTGTGCGTTGCTCAAATATGTAGTAGGTAGTATTCAGTTAAGCATTGATACCATTTAGTTTGTTGAGGTGAGTTGGTTTGAGATCCCATTTTTCGTCATTTTACGGCGAATAATGAGAGCTGATGTCATCATTAGTAATAGATCATACCTTTAAAGAATGGGTTACTGACCGTTAGTAATCTGAGTAGGTAAGCTCGTTCCGGTCCAGATTAGCTATACACCGATTCTGCTAGCTTAATTGTTAAAGGTAGGTACATTTTACGATTGGGATCTGGAATATTCGTATCAATTACTACTGCACATACCGAGCCGAAACAAATTATTTACCTACTGTTTGGTCCATAGATCACGGTCTGAAGTTGCAGTTCGACGAGACACGTGCCGTGACAGTGGGTCATGACATGACGCACAGTGTCATGGTACTGTCACGTTGTACTTCCATGAATGTCCACCAGAACTATAAGTATAGAAAATTCTACCGTCAACACTTAAAGTGGTAAAACATTTAAATTTCGAGATGTACCGCTGAACAAATAGTCAAGAGCCGCTCGAGCCCATCTGGGACGCATACTACTCGGTGTTCTTTGATGGGAATGAGAAAGATAGAGCATTGCTCTGGCATTTTTCGAAGCGAGTTCAAAAAATGAAAGAACGACAAAAATCCGCTATTCTATACAATGAACCTCTACTATTCATATATACGTTTTGTTAAATAATAAAAATCAATAATAATAATAAAAATGTACCTATGGTTCTCTGATTCTGCTTGTAATTATTTGTTATGTCTTTCGCAGTAAGTACCATTTTGTAGAACACTCTAATTCCGACATACCTCAGATGTTCTGTCACCGGAATCGACCATTGCATTTCTGTAAGTCAAGTTACATTATGAGAAGAGAGGTCGCTTACAAAATTACATTGTAACGAGGTTAGCCGAATGTAACTTATGTGTGTGGTGTTGTGATGGTGTAGTAGTGTTTTTTATCATTACGTTTTACTGCAAACGCTAATTAAAAATAACTGCTCGCTTGAGTTCTTGATGTTTGATAGGGATGAGTACTGATCGTGGACTCTTTACCTACTTCACTAATTGTATTGATGATCACTCGATCGTTCACGCTAAACTAGTCAGTAATCTTCTCTAAAACCACCGAATAGGAACAAACTAGTAGGGCGTGACAACGTATTGGCACAACTTAGTATACGTAAAGGCAAGAAGCAAGATGAATGACGTTCCGATTTCTTTTAATCAGGAACTTATAAATCGTTTTTCTGGAACCAGGCTATCATTTGTAACTATTATCTATGACATTGCAAACCACGAATTGTGATAGCGTTTTGATGAGCTCTGTACTATTGTGAACAAATTCATGTACATAATTATAAAGAATAATACAAGGATTTTATTGATAGAACCTTTCATTCAGCCCTCACGTGTCCTTCGACGGATATTTTATTTTATTTAATTAGTTGTGTGAAAATGACTTTTTATTTAACTTTTCCCCCGTTTTTTTTTTTTTCAACTTTTGCAGTGTCTGCAAGTTTTCGCAGTGACTTTTTCTCACACAGTAGGACAGCCTCCGGTCACTGGCCCTTTTCAGGGACCCTGGTGGGGTACCGGAGGATTTCAGGATTTATCTTTTTCCTCACAAAGGTACTTTTCACCGCGATTCGAACCTCCACACGCTGCCTACAACTACAGAGCGCAGCCACAGCCAGAACCGCGAGGATCTCAATTTCTCCGACGTACCGAGGATCCTTATGCGACGCCGCTTGCAGACCCCGCAAGGACGAATCCTACACATGTAATATAACGATAGGTGCCATTTCAGGAACAGATAGCTGCATTAATTGTGTATATCTATGCTAGGTACTACACACTTCAACGAATTTCATTGAAAAATCATCGTCATCGACAAGCTGACTGTAGGAGGAAGCGTATTCGAAGAAGACTTCGTCCTTCGTCAAGAGGGCCATGACGTGACCACGTGAAATGACATGGTGTATGTTACTGTTGGGCGCATGTCTGCACAATCAGACAATAGATGTGGAGTTTTGACCAGGGTAAGGAAAGAGGTATTGAACCTGATTTCATTAAATGCATTAAATGATTCAATCAGGTAAGAGCTTTCCAAATAGGTACAATATGGTGGGTATTCGTCGATCGGAAGCGGTCGGGTCTTAGAGAATGAGATACGCATACGTCATCAAACAGGGGAGGTGTTACTCCATGATACTGTGACGTCATTTGGAAACCTTTCCGCCCGTTTTCTGACGAAACGGAGCGAGCTGAAAATTGGTAGTCGGGTGTTTTCAAGGGCACTGAATCCGAATTTGAGGTCGAAAATGCCAAATTCCGACCCACTAGAATACCCCATGATGGAAGTTGAGCGTGTGATTCGCACACACACAGACACGAAACCAAAATCGTTCAGGAAGTTCTACACTGTAAAATACGAACGGAAATTTTGATTTCGGAGAAAAATAATGACACCTCGAAAGTGAAAACAACGCTTCCGCAACTGATTCCAAGTAGGTACCTACCTATTGCAGTATATGAGGTTTCAGTTATTGTGATACATATTTTGTAATTTTCCAATAGTAGGTATTCTATGTTTCAATAGTAGTAGTAACTACCTACCAACATACTACCTGAGAGTTGAATGACGTACCTTCCTAATAATGAATTCTTATCTGAAATCGAAGTAGTAGGTAATTGTGATAATACCTATGTGAAGGGTATGGAAGTAATACCTAAATACGGCATGCGGAGGCGCAAACCGTCAAAAAGTTGGTAGTCCTCACCGTCTGAATAAGGTAAAAATTCGTAAGATTCCCTCATCGTTGGTCACTACTGAGTTACCTTATCCATGACCGAGGAACTACCCTTCTATCATATATGACGTAGGATAAACTGAAGTCGGTTTCTCGAAGTTGGATAAGTAAACTAACCCGCAATACAGCCATGTATTCCGCGCAATTAGATGGAATAAGGGATACCCACGTGTTTATATTATTTTTGTTTCACAAGGGGAGCAAACTTTGAAAAAAGTTCCATTCAGCATGAGTTAATAAGCGAAGACCCATTTTAACCGATTCGACAGGTGATTCTTAATGGGAATTTTGCACTGATTCCGAATATATAATATGCTCCTATTTGTTTCACATGTTCCTATGGTAATTCATACCAAAAACCTCAGAAAACGTGTTTATTCATTTTTTAAATTGTACCCCTTGGAGTACTCCAAAATCCTGGCCAACTAACTCAGCCTTTCTTTTGTTATTATTGATATTTTGATTTTTTTTTTTTGATTTTTCAGATAGATTCCAGGGTCAGATGTCGTCTGGAACGACACATGCATATGTACATATGAAACATTTTAAAATCCAGAAACTGTTTTAGAATGGTCTGAAAAGGATTTCCATGGAAACAATTTCTAAAATTTTGCAATATAAAAATTGTGAAGCTATTGTAATAGCTGAATTTTCTTCGAATATTCGCTAAAATCGTAGAAACAACAACTGCTTATGGTGGAGAGTGTGGTTCGCGTCGGAATCCTCAGAAAAGGAATCCACTTTCAGTCAAAAAGTAAAAGTGCCGAACCTTAGGTATTCTATTCCTCGATGTTGCCTAAAACGTTCTTCATATTCCAAACGAAGTGCCCCTTCAATCGGGAGTGACTACATTACGCTACCCATGTTGCCTTACCCTACACTGCCGCTAAATTGTGTTGCTCTTGCTCTGGCTCGAAGTGATCAGGAGGATATTATTGATAACTGTATTGTATTATTTAACGAATTGGAGTAAATAGGACTGAATTATCAATTATTCTAAATTTTGAGGCCTCTTATTTTCTTTGGTCAACAAAGCTCTTACCTCTGCTGTCGGAATCGAAGATAACCCGTTCCCACCTCCTCCTGTCATCATCCCAATCAATAACAGGTACCAATTATAATAACAGGTACCTACCGAAAAAGTCATAATCTAAAAATGAATAATCGAATCTGTTGTTCTGAAGGGGGTTATGTGCGCTATCAACATCAATAGGAAACCTCAACCGTGAACAGTTCAACCTCAACACAAGTTTGTTTACATAAAGTCAGAGGATAGCGTGGGTAGAGAAGGCTATGAGGGAACGAAACACAATCAAGCATGAAGTTAATCGGAATGATTTGACGGAAGGCCGAAAATCAAGTTAAATGGTAGAAGTTGCACGATCGAGCAAGATTGGCAAACTGACTGTCAAACTTCCTCATCACTCCTGCGACTCATTCCTCAGTTTGGATGGGTCGTCATCGCTATGCCACCTGCCCTTTGTTCGGAGGAGATTAACAAGCGCTACGCAACGCCACCTGTTCCAACAACTCACTTTGCCACCCCATCGGTCCACAATAATTATCAGTTTCTCTTGTGTTATCGACATGTCACGTAAGCCCAACATTTCGACCTCCCGCGTATGCTCACCCCTGATATATTTTGGAGGCCACCGATTCAGCCACAATCGGCAAAAAAATAACAATATCGACACAAAAAAGGCAAACATTGCAAACGTGCATGTATCTCTGATTTTTTCATTATGTTGTAAGGATCCCAACGTGTAGAATCTACCCAAGTTTGCGACCCTGAAAACCATGTGCTAACTTTGTAGTGGTCGAATAACAGCAAAATTATTGCACTATTTTCAGTTTAAAAAAAAAGACCGGAAGGAAGCGTCTCACGGAAAATTTTACTGTTCCCTTTTTAAACAACATACAATTTTCTGTGATTTTAACCCAACCCGAGCTCTGTAAATCCAATGGTTGCGGAGATAAATGTACTAAAAAATTGGCATTTTTCCCCAAAAAGTGAGAATCTTTTGTATTGGTAATTTTTGGAGTCAAGTACCGGCGGATGATAGTTCTAGAACTAAGGTCATGGGAGAGGAATTTTCTGAGAATCTAACTAACTTCAATTTGAGACCAAAACGGTACATCTAGGTATCGTAATCGCCCGTTTGGATCCAGTACAAACTTAATGGCTTGAAGGGAGGAGTCCATGGAAGGTCGAACTTGTGAATCCATCAAGCTTCAAACTTACGTTCCGTCGGAAATCCAACAGTCAAGCAATCAAACTCACAAACTTCAATTCTACACCATCAAACTTCGTTCGTCAAAAGTCAACAAGTTTGACAAACTTGTTAGTGTATACGTAATCAAACCATATAAAGTTCCAGTCATACAGCATGAGTTGATGAGCGAACTTTCAAAAAATCATTTTAGCTGATTTGTTGGGTAATTCTTATAGTAAATTCTGCGCTGATTCCGAACATACCATATATATATGGGCCATTCTCAGGAAAACGTGATATCTGAATACCCTTTCATTCCAAAGATAAAAGTAGGTTTGAGGCTCCATTTTTTAATTCCAGGTTCATATATTAATTATTGACCATATGTGATCATTGTCCGCGCTTAAATCTCTCTCAATCTCAAAATATAAATTTATTCCCAAATTGCAGAAATGATGTAATGACATGAAAAGAAGTTGTGACTTTGGAAATGTGAAGTAATTTATTGAATGAAGTAGTGACCCCATGGAAAAAAAGAGTAAACTTGCTCGTGTTCTACTGTTCTACCGATTTTTCCTGATAATGGAGTTTCCCAAAGATTAAAGCTCCACTTGACAAATTAATATTCTGGTTTTACCATTTTCAGGTTTTTACGGGTGAGGAAAGTAGTGTGAAGCCTCGCACTAGATGTTTTTGAGTGATTTGGCTCCTCCATGGGACCTGTCACTACTTCATTTACCTTGCCACTGCTTCATACGACTATTATAATCCTACTTGTGAAGTAGTGACAAATGAAGTTGTGACAAATATTAGGTTTTTTTTAAATTTATTCCCCAACCACAGCAACTTTTTCAAAAAGGAAAAACCCTCATCTATCATGCGATACCAGAGTTCATTGAAACAAAAATAGGTAGAAAAGAATCATCTAAATTTACCCAAGAAACAGCCAGTGAAGTTGTGACAGGAGAAAAAACACTACAAAGATTCGCTGCACATGAACTCCCGCTGAAAGTCAACACTCAACCGGAGGCCGTTGAAACTCATACTGGAGATCACCCTGATGTTGATGGTTACAATGAACAACCGCCGACAGCCTGAATTATATTATATATTATATTGAATATTTGAATTTGTTCCATAAAAACTGCAGTCGTGAAGTAATTACCGAAATCCTCGGGACCAACACGAATCATGCTACATAAAATCGATAATAGTTCATTTAAAATATTTCACTTGAGTTTTAGGGACTATAGAGTTTAAGCAACAACACCATTTAGTGGGAATGGAAGAATTATGAAACACGTAGACTCCAGATATTAACAAAGTTGTACAGGTCGGGTTGGGACACGATGAAGTAGTGACATTTAGAGTAGTTTTAATAAATTTGCATGTAAATACACTGTATTTATGCATTGGATTGCTCAAGTTCGAGTTAGAACTCATGAATACAAATTTAAATTAATTTACCTACAATTTAAAAAAATCAAAAATGAAAAAAGACGGTTCCTTACAGGAGCAAACACACTAGACAACCGGTTTCACGTTTTCCTGAGAATGGCCCATATTTTCATGTGTTTAAGATGGTTAATGACACCAAAAAACTCGATTTGTTACTCATATTTTTCAAAATTTGACCCGTTGGAGTCCAAGATTTCTGGCCAACGAACTCAGCCTTTCTTTTGTTATGATTGACATTTTGAATTTTTTGGATTTCTAGATAGAATCCAGGGTCAGATATCGTCTGGAGTGTATGGAAAAGTGTTAATTCTCAGGAATCGTTTTAGAATGGTCTGAAACGGATTTCCACGGAGGAAATTTTCAAAAATGTGCAATACCAAAATTTTGAAGCCATTTAAATAGCTTCATTTTCTTCGAAAATTCGCCAAAAGAAACTCAATACCTAGTCTTTGTATACAAAAACTGGAATATTCTCTCGGATATTGTTATATATTATTATCAGAGATACAAAACAGATATATACTTACTAATTAGGTATTTCTATGGACACATGGATCAGATTACCTCATGCAGTTCAGAGGGAACCAACATCGAACGAGAATTCCTCATTACCTGAAAAATGAGGGTAATCGTTAGGCATCATATTACATCAAGGGGAATCAGCTAGTGAAACTGGCTTGGAATGCATTCATGCATGGTTAATTAGCCGTAATCTTAGTGAAGGTTCCCGTTGTTCTTTTCTTCTACTATTTTTGCATAGGAATGCGGTTTTAAAAAGTCCTTAGGTAGCAAAACGGGATGTCCTTATGTTTTCGAGGCCAGAACGGGTTAACGATAAACTCGAGGGAACCGTTAGTTCCAGTTACCCCAATCGTAATTTAGGCCGATTGATTAGCGAAGTACCTACCTAATGTAACATCATCTTCAACGGGGTCGTTGCAATTCCATCAGTCGTATGTATTATTTCACCAGTGTCGATATGCTATCTTCAACACTTCCCCATCCCCTTCAATAACCTTATCTGTCACAACAAGAGTAATCTCTAATATTACCCTTATTTATTAAAAATAATTTTCGAGTCATAACAAAATAATAATAAATAACTCGAAGAGTTTCAACCTCGAGGGGATTTTCATAGATTAATAATCCGATTTCGCTCAAATCCGGAGGGTAAAATGTTGAACTGGACTGACCACAATCCAGGTGCCAAACCCATAGGGGCAGACATTTTTGTATTCGTTTTTAGGGATTTGAATTTTGTTTTAACGAGCCTGACGTTTACGATTACTCACATATCATCATCCAAAACTGAGTTAACAAAAAACTGCATTAAACCACATAGTAATGGTTGGAGATGCCGATACATACGCTTACAGGGAGACTAATTCTATCGATACATAAATCAGTTTTGGTATTACAGTGCAAGGATAATTGACTTTGTACTCGTGCGTATATGAGTATGTGGAATTTGGTCAAGTAAACATGACAAAGGTGGGATTATTCGGGCTATAATGTTTTTTCTTCGCATTAGAGGTTGGATTTTATTGCAGAGGACTAACTATGCAATTTCACTTTCCGTGTAAATCAAAGAAATAAGGAGCAAAATGTTGGCCAATATAGTCCCGCAGCAACAGCTGAAGCAAAAAAAAAAATAAATATATATCTGGTGCGGAGCTTCACACTTGATTCCTTACTATTTTATTTTTCTATTTGTGTTGTTTGCTAATCACGGCCTTCAGAGTATTTTCCTGCAGATGCGAGAGGTATTGGATATCACTTGTACCTATAACAGGAGTAACTCATATGGATTTTGTGACGGTACGTCGAGCTCTCCACAGGTAGCGCCTGGGTCGCTCGCGACCCAGTTCCCGCTATTCTTTTTACGGCCGATTCTTATGGCTGATCCTGGGATGTTGAGTCCAGACAAGAGCTATCACCTGATCTGACCAATAATTACACAACGGCTAGACCGGGTTGACTATGACGTACCGTCACTACCTTTCTTGCAGCAGGGGGGAGGGGGAAATTATGATGTACGTACCATCATTATTTCACCCCTCTCTACCGAGACAATTTAATATAATCCCTCGACTCATTCTGAAGAAAAGGTGAATAAAGTGCAACTGTTCCACTAATATTCAAAGAATAATTCTAAGCCATTTTTAGTGATTGTTGAATTACGGAAATTGTATATATACCTGGCGGGCCATACTTGTAGGAAATTTAGCGCTGATTCCGAATATACCATATATTATGTTCTTATGTTAAAGATGGTAATTTTTACAGAAAATGTCGAAAAATACGGTTTTTGTAGTTTTTGACGTTAAAGTTCCGATATTTGGCCCCTAAGAGAAAATTCTGGCACACGAATTCATCCTTTTTTAATATTCTCGAAACTTTGAAATTATTATCGAAATAATAATGATTTTTTAAAATATAGATCATAGGGCAGAAATCGCCTGGTGCTATATTCATACAGGATGTCCACACAAAAGATTTTGGAGGACAACAATTTTTTTATTTATTGTACTAATACATAGCTTCCTACCTTGAGTAGTGAAATAGGCGAAACACGTCTTTTTCAACGTTTTCAGCACTTAATTGACTTTGTCTCCAAAATGGCACAAGGGATTTTGATGAAATTCATATGAGTTACTCTGTTCTGAGTACAAGTGATATCCAATACTCATCATTTCCAGGAGCCGAGGGCCGTATTTCATAGAAAACCAATATAGACATTCTCGGGTCAATACAAGTAACGTCAATACAGGAACGTTGAGTGAAGCTCCACACAGTTTCATACCACCAGCATCTGCTCGGAAGGCTTCGTAGGTGGCTTGTGTGAGTTGTTTCAGCACCTTAGACTCGTGATATTTCCGACAGTCGTGTCAAAACGAAAGTGAATGCGAACGTGATCTCTGGGTGCCCACCCATTTCCGAGTTCTTTCCATTAATAGAACGAATGCCAGTACGTACGATCCTCCACTTCCGCACTTCGTTGACCTAAAGTACCTACCAGGATTTCCCTTTTATCTGTTCAATGATGTTTCGTTTTCATTTCCACTTCAAGGAATTTGGTATTCGGAACTAATTTTGTTTACGTCGATGTGGTTATTTGCGTTGCTCCACCCCGAATCGGCTTAATGATCGTATACAGGGCTATCCCGTTTAGAATGCTACAAACATATCTCTGAATGGCGTATGGCTACCCATTTCATAATAATTGAGTACCTATTTCATAACAATTGAGTATTCATTATTTTGGGCCGGTAGTGGAACTTCTTGTTAGTTTGATTATTTCGAAGGTTACAATGGTCACTATATTTCGAGCCGAGGACCCAAAAATGTTGCCAGATAATTTCTGGCATCAAAAGGTATATGCTGATTTGTGAGGCTTAACGTGTACCTGTTGTTCCTCCTATATTGAAACTTCTAAAAAGATATACCGTGACGGGTGCAGCTGAAATTCCTCCTGTAAACTCAATATTACGATGTTCAACAAGCTATTATTATAAAAGGGATATTTGAAAACAGCAAACGCCAATAGATTATAATGAATCTCATATTAAATCGTGCTACCTCAGGATCTATTAAGCGATCAAACGATCAATCAATGTTAGGCTCAGGTGCCATTAATAACTCTGACGTGACTATCAGCCTTATAATACGCCGCCGTCAATCGTGAATGTTCTATAACATAATTGTTACTGCTCGCGGGGCGTCCGTCTTAGGCGCGCTTGCGCAAGCCTAATTCCGATTCAGAAACATCTGACTTTCTGATTACAATCAACGAAATTCCTATGATTGGTTTGTGTAGTTCGAACGGTTGACAACGATTTTGATAACCTAAAACCGCCGGTTTGTCTAGCCGTTGCTACGTCTGTGATTGGTTTCACAGGTATTTCTATAGGCATTCTCTATTTACGATGCATTCGAGTTTCTTATGGTACTTCGGGGATGTGATTATTTTGGAGTCTTCTTTTCAATTCATTATATTTTGTAGTTCAAAATCTCACATAACAACACAACACGAAGATGTTTCTTAGTGTTCACAAAACCCCCCTTAAGGCGTCAGCCTACTTTC
>JAEMON010000001.1:25510001-25526009 GCA_030264115.1 Lygus lineolaris | reverse complement strand
CCCCCTTAAAACATACACACATACATACATCTGCCTGAAACGTAGTCATGATTTTAGTTTGAGAATGTATAAACTTTCTTACAACCGATTTGGTTCACTACTGATTACAATACTTTCCCTTTTGGTTTATTATTTTCAATAATGAACCAATGGAAAATCCGTCCGTCCGCCGTATGCAGCGCTTTCCTTAGTTACCATGAATCAAAATTAATGACATTTGGTATTTCGCTCAGTAGCTTGGCGTTACCGTAAGTCTTCTCTAAGAGGTAGAAAATAGGAGAGAAATTTTCAAAACGCCCTAGGATCGTATATTTTTTCCATCGGTTTTAAATAGACCGCAATTTTCAGCGTCGAACGAGACCTCGCGGAGCATTTTAGGACCAACCGTTCGCTCCCTGTGAAGACTTAAGGGTTGTACGAAAAAAGAGCAGAAACACGAGTGTGAATCGCAAATCTTCTCGAGTAGGCCAAATCCCCGTTCAAAGATCAGCTGATCAAATGCAACTTTTTTTTCGATTTCACCGAACCGAGTTTCTTGTTTACTTTGAGAAGCTTCCTTAGGTATACTGGATTTAGTATGAATGAGTGACACAACTCTCGGATAATAGTAATATTGCAAGTAGGTATCTACTCATTGTCCCCAAGAAATGATTGTGAACCTCGCGATATATTTAAGGTAGATATAAGTAGGCGATCTATATGGAAAATAATTAACCGTTGTGTAATAATTCGCACCGTTTCACACTTTGGGTCAAGCGAGGAAAGTCAAAATAAGTGGAAAACTTCGTTTTTCAGAATTTTTTGAATATTCTCAAAACACTTCGTACTAAGTAAGGTAGACCTTCATAGGTTCAATGGGTACCCAATCCCCTCCCTCATCTCCAGGAAAACACTGCAAGGGCCAATGATGAAGACCCAAAAATAGCCATTTTTTATACGAGTGTTGTGAGGCTCTACGCAGCGGATATTTTAAAAGGTTTATATAGGTAGGTAGTTAGTTACTCTACTCCTTCTACGTTCGGTCAACTAATAGGCACGGTAGGTGCTTAGACTCAATCTTTTCCTTATACATGTTTGTTTATTACAAATTGTCAAAAAAAAAGAACCTCAGCGAGCACAAAGAGTTCAACCTAACCCATTCCTCGAAATTTAATGTTTTACCTAGAATGGTGCTTACCTAGAATTCGAAAATCGAATTCGACCACCCATTAGCACGGCCAAACGTTTGAATAATTAAAAGGTCCAGTCATTAGTAAAGTGAATTATCAGACAACCCAATAAGACATTTTTTGGAAAATTCAATTTACTGGTATTCTTGACCATTTCTGACTAATAAATCCATAATATTATTAATCTCACCAATTATAATAACCATAATATTATTCGATTAACAATGTTGTAGGACATTCTAAACCAATCGCAAATAAATATACTAATGTCCCAACACCTAAAATGGCTGTACAGCAGACCTACTGTTTTGAGTGCAGCAAATGCCCGACCTTACTTGATAAGATGAGATCAGTATGATAAGTAACTCGAAGGACCACCTCAGTAAAATGAGGAAAAAAGATAAATAGGTATGTTCTTGTGGGTGCTCAGATGAAACACAAGTTTAAATTGATAAAACATCAACTAATAAATAATTTATTCAATAAATAGATAACAAGATGGGGGATCAGTGCGTTCAGGTGGGTGGTAGGTATTTAAATTATTGCTGTTTCTGTCCCTAAGTGGCCACTAAAGTTAATAAATAGGTATATGTTGACTAGAAGAAGCTACTTTGATGACTAGAAGAAGTTACCATGAAGACTAGAACAAGTTACCATGAATGCTAGACCATTTTAATATACACATTTATGACTAGTTTCTTAGCTGTATGATGTAGCTCAGGTAGTCCATGTGATGGTTTCCCAGAGGCCCAGCTCCAAAGGCAGCTCCAGTGGTCTAGTGGTAACTCCAGTGGTCCAGTGGTAACTCCAGTGGTATAGTGGTAACTCCAGTGGTCTAGTGGTAACTCCAGTGATGAATATTGCCGCAGATGTCCACTAGGTAGTTGGTGGTAGAAGTATCTGCTAACCTCACAGAGGTGTTCCAGCCAAGATACAAGGATAAAGCCAAAAAATGTAATGGCACACCAGTTTCTGTGGTTTCAAACGACACTACACAGAAAACTGAGTAAGACAGGACCGTTTTTAGAAGTGGATGGAGCACAGTATAACTGATAAAACTGGAGATAGAATTTTCTTGGAAGCATGGACACTTTTCCAGGAACAGAACAGAACAATGAATCAAGATGTCTGCCACAACTGCCCTTTCAGAAGGCTCTTAGGGTTGATCAGAGGCTGGCAGGTGAAATCTGGTGATGAATTGGCGAGAAGGTCTTGTGCATTGATGCAGAAAATTACCTTATAATATTTAAAAATATAATAAATTACTATAAAAATAAAACAATCAGTAAATACCTAGAAACCCATGCAAAATAGAATACATGGATGATATACATGGATGTAATTATGGATTGATCTACTTCATGACATCCATGGTGCAGCAGAAGGAAGGTATCTCAGATGTGATAAACCTACTCCACAGTGGTAAGAGATAACACTGAACCTTCTGTTTTTATTGTAAATAGAGAATGATGAAGGTATGGAAAATGAGGCGAAAAATACGAAGCAGTGAGGCTTTTTGTGGTGATTAGTGCGGAAAACGGGAAATTACTAGATGGATTGGAGTGAAAGTGGGTGAATTATGTATGGCCAGGTTGGAATTGATAAGTAAGTTCGAACAATGGCTTTCCATGAATACTTACCAAAAAAATAAAAAATGAGTAAATAACGAATTTTTAGGGATTAAAGACCGGACAGATTTGATACTTGTCCCCTGAGAACACCAAAATGACCTTCAAACTCATTGTTTCTTTCGATATTTTCGGTCAAGTTTGGATTTTTTAATTCTGTGTTTAGGTCCAATCACATCGCAGTTTGACTAACCAACTGAATTGTTGTGAAGTTTTTGAAATGCAGTATGACCTTTAATCCATTAATTTTCCATTTTTTCAGGAATTTCGACTGATATTTGTGACCTAAAATATTTGATCAGAATTATTGGGTTTTTTTCTATTTATATTTAAAGTAATTTTGCCTAGGATCCTACAAAATAACGGTTTTTTTTGCAATTCTTGAACCCTGAATACAAGAATTGGCCCTTAGAAATACAAAAACATTTCTGACCTTCGAACATATTCAATTTGATATAAATAAATAATTTGGCATCATTCTGGGTGTATAAGTACAACCCAGACGCATAGGGTTGACGCTGGGTGTTGAGATGCAAAATACATAGTACATACGTATAAAGTTTGTTACTTCAACGAGGATTTCGTTCAGGAGTGACAGCACTGAGAAGAGGGTAGTATAGGGGGAAGGATGTTGTCCGGCCAGTGGAGGTGTGTGTCTGGTGGTGTCTATCTGTCTACTTTTGTTGTTGGATTTTTGTTTATCCCACAACGTTTCCTTCCTGGATCAGCACTCTGTCCCAAGTCATGTTATGTAGGTCCTTGGTGGATTTGAATGGCGCTGGAAATCTCCAGGTAGGTAGGTATTTTACTTAGTTTTAAGGTTTCCATAGGTTCACATTGAGGGGTTTAGTTTTAACATTAGGATTATCGGAAAAAAGAGAATCGGAGAAAGATTGCAAAACGTTTCAAATAGATAGGGATCAAATCAAATTAAAATCAACGGCGTCGAAACCGGTTCCTTGAAAATATGACCTCACGACCGACGTCTGGAGCCGAAGATTTTATTCTTCATCTACCATAGTCGAAAGTCGCTCTTCGCTAAACAGTGATCAAATACCTCAAATTAGTGAGAGTCTCCAGGTTTCAGTAAATTTTCCTTACTAACACTTTTGTAGTCTCGAGAGAGCTTCATATTCTTCGATAAATCCCTTATGAACGGTAAGTCACTAGGTGATATGATCAACTCGAGGACCCGAGTGGCATTGTTACCACTAATCAGTTACCAATAACACTACAAGTCGTTGTTTATTCATAAGAGGTGGAATACGCGTACCAAGCAGGCATTGTGTTGAAACAGATACGCCCCAAAGAAACAAGGTTCATTATTCGAAAAATACCACGGGAAAGTGATTCAACACACAGCCCACTGCTCCCTGAAAACTGGAATCACTTTTCTAGAGGGGGCGGACCACCGTCTGCCGTAATACATCAATTTCTAAAGTAAACAGGTCACGAGGGTTGTTTTCAGTGTTCATAATGGGTATTTTCCAAGTTATAATATTAGCCCGAGTTCCGCGGGGGGTCCCCACGGGCGTAGAGCGTTGCATAACAATCAGAAGTAGGAAGAAGAGAAGGGGGTTACATGGGAGCGACTTGCCTCTCTTAGGAAGCTACCATCCTGACCCATAAAACCAGCCGCTCGCGTCATTTCGGAAAACATCCTGTCACAAGGAGTAGGTCACGTATTCACTCGGAGCTCGAAATTAGGGATGATATCATAATAAAATTAGTATAGAAGGCGAAACAAATAGACATAGTGGCGTGAAAAACAGTGATGAACGAAAGTATTCAGCCCCGAATTTTCTCTGTGATCTATTGACTTGAGCAAGCATAAGAATCAATTTAGTATAGCAAAGTTTTAGTAATTTCAAGAGTTTAGTAATTTCGTATAGCAAAGTTTTTTTTTTATTATTTCATTTTAGGCTTGGCTGTCGAGAAATCGACCGAGCCCATACGTTTTCGTTCTAGCCCTTATTAGACCAGCGGTTCTCAACCTGGGGGGCAGATTTTTTGGCAGTTTTCAAAGGTTATGGAAAATCACAGCCAAAGTCCCAAATAAATAACACATGACTATGATTGATTCATGTTTTTTCCGAGTATCGTTCATGGTGTAGTAGGAACCAACCCACCTGCCTAAAAACTCATGTAACTTAAAGTAATTTTATCAAGAGCCAGAAGAAAGTTATTTTAATGAATAACGACCATGTTTCACGCTGTGATCTCTGTTTGGTCAAGTCAAATAAAGAACTGATACTACCACGTGATTCAGAGTCGAAAAATGATGAAATTTCATGTGCTAGACTTTAGGTTCCCCAAAATCAGATTTTTGCGCAATTTCATGGTTGAGCGATTTTGATCGCTTGCTGGTCGTGTTGTGGCCGTAAAAAAAAAAATCAATTGAGGTATGAAATTTTCATGAAATTTCGTGTAGAATCCGAATCTGTAATAAAAAATGGGGGTTCCTATTTGAGAAAACAAAGTTAGTGTTGATTGTGCATGGCTGAGCTACTGCGCGGTAGGCGCATGTCATGATTGAATTCCTCGCAAAACATTATAAAGATCACCGTTCGTCTCGTTGTTATGTTGCAGAATAAGTAATTTAGGAGGGGTGATCCACTGTTTCTGGGACACCCAGTATAAGAGTGTTTACCAACTGCAATGGTGCACAGTAATATTGATTCTGCCCAAGAACTCTCACGAACTACCAGAAATTCATTTTATTAGCAATTGGTCAATTTACCGGATGCCCAAAATGTAGAAATAGAAAAACAGAATAGAGAGAAAAGATAGAATAGAAATAGAGAAAATGACCATTGTGTTTTTATTTATAAACAATAATATTAAAACTAATGTTCATCTTCTCAGTCCTTTAATGTAGGTATGGTAACTAATGTAAAGAAGTGAAAAATAAATAACTGAAGAGAGGGTAATTTTCTCGGTTTCCACTTACGTCATCACTACATCAAATGGTGGTAAGTGATCGTCAATACCTAGCTAATTTTAATCGTTAAAACATAGCTGAAAGCGGAACCTTTAAATATTTGAATATTCTACTGAATGATCCACCCCACTTTTGTTTTTCATTTCTAATGGGCGGACAATCTCGGAGCCAAGAATTGAGCTTGTGACATGCATCAGGTACAGAAGTACACTAGAATCGGCCCAGAGTAAATCGAGTCTATTGATTCAGAGCTAATTTTTATTAGTGGTTTTAATAATATTAAATCTATGGAT
Organism: Lygus lineolaris; assembly: GCA_030264115.1. Classification (NCBI taxonomy): domain Eukaryota; kingdom Metazoa; phylum Arthropoda; class Insecta; order Hemiptera; family Miridae; genus Lygus; species Lygus lineolaris. The sequence continues at coordinate 25,519,978 of JAEMON010000001.1, read as the reverse complement.
ACGTAAGGAGAAATTCTATTATTAACTCATTTTACCCTCACTTCAGCTATTTTTCTTTTACCTGTTTCCTATCATGAGTTACCACTTTGAAAGGACTTAGATGATGAACAAAATGAAATGGTTATTATTCTTCCTCCACATTTTACACATCCGGTAAATTGACAAATGGCTTATAACATGAATATTCTGGAAGTTCGTGGGAATCGTGGACGGAATCAATATTTCTGTGCACCAATTCAGTCGGTGGTCACTTATATTTATATAGAAATTACCAGGTTCCGGGGAAGCTGTGGTTCGTAGAAGTTGAAGAAACGTGTATAACGATTTGAACGGTCTTTGAAAACACCGTAACTTCCTTATTTTCCAGTCTAATTATTGGCGTTCAATCGACGCGAAATTCAGAGATCTAATACTTTTATTATTCACGCAACATGATTTTTTCCGGGATTCGCCCTTCAAAATTCGAATAATGGTATTTATTCCAGTATGGGGAAACTTTTAAATTTGATAACTTCCTTATTCTACTATGTAATCAAAGATTTTTGATGTTCAATGGATGTATAATTTAATGCTCCCCAACTTTTATCTTGAACAAAAAATGGTATGACCATTAATTTTATCCGTAAAATGGGAAAATATTATGAAAAACATGTTTTTTCCAGGTTTTTGAGGAAAAGAGCCGCTGGGTGCCTTCTTGGGCATAGGAACATGGGGTTGGTATATTACGGAATCAGAATAGCGGAATCAAAATATACGGAATCAGATTAGCGGAATCAGAACATACAGAATCATAAAATAATTGTGTCCAGTCACAATTGAACATTTTTTTCGCCCACTGTGCGCCGCCGCGGCGCGCCGTCGTCGGCACTTTCTTTAGTGATCACGGACCAAAATTGATTAAATTTGGTATACCATCTCCATTTGGGGTCTAGTTGTGCCACAAAGCAAGGTGTTCCCGTCAGTCTTCTGCAATGTGTGGGTATGCAATGTTCAAAACGCCCTACCTCGAAAACTTCAAATTGGAAGGTATACTTTTTCCATCGATTTCGAATAGAACACAATGTTTTTAGTCGAATGAGACTTTTTAGGCGGAGCATTTTAGGACCAACCGTTACTTTAAGGTTGCACTTCCTTAGTTACTTCCTTACGTTATGAAAGGACCTACAACTCTCGGATGATAATAATAACTGGTAGGTAGGAATACTCATTTTACAGGTCACGATAGATCTCTCTTGGTCTCAGTGACAAGAGGTTCCTCCCGTTTCTCTTCGGAAAAAATACTCATTGAACACAAGAACTTTGGATTGTGAACCCGCGATATAATTACGGTAGATACTTACTATTTGCAAATAGGATCTGTTAGGATGGTGATATATAGAAAATAATAAATCATTGAGTAATAATTTGTAGCGTTTTCAATCGAGTTTCCAAGTTCATGTTCCCAAAATTGAGTCCCAGACTTTCGTGTTACTGATTTATGTTGAAAGCGTAATTGCAACATGAATCACAGTCGCTGTACTTCTCTACCCTTTGATTCATTAGTAAAAGATCCAACTTCAACATTTGAACACGGTAGGTAGATATTATACGGCGATGACATTCACGGGGGATCGTATAGGCCCTAGAGGGGGGCTCAACAAATTCTCATGGCGCTAGGGGGGCAAGACCGCGGAAAAATTGAGAACCACTGTATTAGACAAACTTCATCCGAAATATTCACGTAGAAAATACCAATTCACTCATTCACCAAGAATTCGCAAAAAGAATTCAAAATGGTTGGAGAACTCAGAATCGGTCGAAAAAGAATTCAAACCGCCATATTCCAAGGCCTATGCGTGCTAGATCGTTCTAATTTTTATAATTATTCGGAGCTATAGGTCATGGATGGTGAATGCCTTAATAAACTTTGTAGCAATCGGATCACCTTAAGCGACTGGATATGTCACAACCATGAAACCATAAGTAGTTACGTATTTATGGGAACCGTCATAAAACGCTAAATAGTTCTATACAAAATCGCTTAATTTTTCATCGTTGAAAAATGACCTGAATACCAGCCTGGTAATAGCTATCTCAACATATAGCTCAAGTCGGAAAGTTGTAGGTATTTATATTTCTCGCGAAATATTGGGAAACTTCCGATTACCTTCAAACAACAAGAACTTGAGATTTCTGGGTTGATAATGAGGAATACTTGAGGAGTACTTTTATATTTTCGAATGAAAGTAGATGATATAGTAAGGAAGGTATGGTGGTTCTTAAAGTATGCGTACCCTGTGGAAACGATGGTGCAATGATATCACAGGAGACACAAATTTTGAAAAATCTTAGAAAGGAAACTACTTATCGTAAGAGAGTGCGGTTGGTGTCAAAGTTCTCAGGATATAATCTACTTTCATTTGGACACAAAAAATAAACACCCGAAATCAGATTTGGTCGAAAACTTGAATTGTGTTGACAGTGGACGACAGGTGAGGAGACGTCATTAACGATAGTTCTGTATGCAATCCCAATGGACGTGTTTAACACGCACGGCCGTGGCAGAGAGTACGGTAGAAATTAGGAGCCAAACCGATACGAGGCATCTTACTTCATCCAGAACGTAACTTCGGTGACAGTTGCGGCTGGACGGAGGTGACATTCGCATGCTACGTGGCCGAGAGACCGTACCGCATCGCTTCACCGTTGCCAAACCCGATATTGGGACAGGAGCCTGCCAACAGTTGTGCAATGATATCGTTAATATGGAAGTTGGCCGAGTCCTTGATTGCCATACATTAGCGCACGGTGGTTCTTCACGTCAAATGTGTGGCCGCAACCTGAATCTCTGATCGCTTAGACGAGGAAGCGTAATAGAATTGTGGTCCACAGCTAGACCGAAATCATTTTTACGCTTGGCGAGCTGACCACTGTCACTCTGTTCCATTAGTCATAACCTTGAGAGGAAGAAGAGAAATGGAGAAAGGAGACAGCATACGATCATAGAAAAACGCCTTCAATCGGAGGTAACATTGATGTTCACTGATACTAGACAGAACAGCGGCAAGGATGAGTAGGTACATCAGTATGGCAATAGCCGCCAAAACCATTACAATTTGAATCTGGTAGGTAACACCAACGGATCCTTTAGGAGGGCTGACAGTAAACGAAAACAACAAATCGGTTCCAGATTATTCCTTGCTGTGAGGGTATGGAAGTGTTGAACTATAGGAAAGTTTCTAGGTAGGTACCTACTTATTGAAGGATAAAACAGAAGAATACGTCTCAGTGTGGTGTCAAGTGTAGCACTGTATGATGATATTGATTCGGATTCGTTTCCAAGTATTTTTCCTATAAACGGTTTCTCGCACTAGTGTACAGTAGCATAGTAATTTAAATATTCATGAGTACATTTAAAAGTCTATTCAATGAGGAATGGGCGTGCTTTTTTTATTCTTTTAAATTGTAGGTCTGATCGTATGCTTCCCAAAAAGGTGCTGTATGATGGGTCGGAAATGAACGGAAGTGGGCGAAAAAGGGAAAGGAAAAATCGTGCGACGTCATCTGGTATGTATTGCCTTCTTGCTCCCTCACGTCGCGACGCGTCGCGTCGGTCGGAACCGCGTGAAAGGGAGATATATACTAGATGACGTCAAGCGTTTTCCCTTTTGCTTATTCCAGTCAAACTACCCAATTGTCGGGGCTGAGAATTGGGATACAGGGGTTTTCGAGGGTGCTGAATCCGATTCGGAGGTCCAAAAAAAGCAAATTCCATACCAAGTCCATTCCCCGATAATTAGAAGAAAGTATAATGGGTACAGGACATCGTGAAGTTAGTAATAAAATTTACTGAACACATTAAATCTCTTTACAAGTTACCTATTATGTTCGTGGTCAGCGACATTTAGAAGACCTTGATAAGAGTATACTTAAGTATTATCGCACAGAACGTAACGCCTTTGAGGAAATACCCCAACGAACCGCCGAAGAGATAAACCTGAATACATATTTTTGGGTGGATTGCGCAATGGTAGCGCTCGGTTGGGCCGACAACACGCCATCGATACTGATTAGCAAAAAATTTACGAACCGTTACTCCAAGGTGCAGGAATGCTTCTTTACCGTATGGTTTGAAAAAGTTCAATTTCAGCATCAATGGTAACTTTATGTATCCAACGGTCTTCAGAGAAAATTTCGGATTTTCATGATTGATGGCTGTTGTGGAATCATAAGTGGGCAAACATGGTACCTACCTATGACAGGGTCGTCAGTGCTATGCCACCTGCCCTTTGTTCGGAGGAGATTAACACGGTGCCTCTAGGTATCATAGTTTCCTCAAAACCTATAAATAAGAAAAAAGTTCCATTCATGCAGCGAATTTTCAAAGAATAATTTTAACCGATTTGGTTGGTGATTCTGATAGGAAATTTAACGCTGATTCCGAATACACCATATGTTCCTGTGTTTAAGATGGTAATTTACAGGGGAAACCTCGAAAAACACGTTTTTTCGGCGAGTTTTGACTTTAAATTTTCAAAAATTGACCCCTTGGAGTACTTCACTCTGGAGAACTCACTCACTTTAGAGAACTCATCCTCTCATTCGATATTATTGACATTTTAAAATTCTTTTGGATTTTTATCTCAATTCCAGGGTCAGATATCGTCAGGAGTGACATATAGCTATATACATACCTATCTACATACATAAATAGAGTACATACCTAGCTATATACATATATAGAGTTGCTCAGTAGAAATGTTGGAGTGAACTACCTACTCCTTCAGAATCTCACTTCAGCTCATCCCTTGAAAATGACGAAATAAAGGGTCGAAACGTTGGGATTACAAGAATTATTTCTGACCGAACCTCGATAAAAACTACAGCTTTGCTGCAAGATATATACATACCTACGTATACAATACATATACATATGAAAAAGTGTTAAATTTCAGGAATCGTTTTAAAATGGTCTGAAACGAATTCTCATGAAGAAAATTCTCAAAAATTTGCATTACTAAAATTCTGAAGCCATTGCAATAGCTTCATTTTCTTAGAAAATTCGCTAAATGGAATTATCGTATTTGGGGCAAAATTGTGCGAATGGTTTCTGATGCTACTAATATCAGTTGCACACCCAAGAATTACCTAATAAATACTCTCTACCAAGAAAATCACCTAAAGAAAAACCTGCACCAATACCTACGAGTATAATATAATGTGAGTACTTGTTCTTGTCAAATATATAAGGGAGCCTTCACAATACGTCGATCCAGTAAGTTCTACCCCGGTTGGTTGACAGACTTGACTATAGAAAGAAAACTGAAAACTGTTATTCCATAAGGAGTAACAATATGGTAAGTGTACGTTCAAGGGTTTGGTGAACTGTTCTTTTCTCTAGTAACAGATTACTAGAGAGGTGGCATACCGCAGAATGTTCCTTCTAGAATCTGGTGGCATAAAGTAGCATTCCGAAAGAGAGATAATCGGATTATTGGTGGCATAGCAATGCTCACCTCTAGGATGTGGTTGAAACTAATTATGGCTGAGGAAGGCAACTTTCGTCCACCCCGATTGGATCCAACAGTGAAACAACTAAAGTTAATAACATTGTGGAATGTTGGTGTTCCAACTCATAAAATTAATAACTCAATTAGCTCAAATTCCACTCGGTTACTTGCATCCTTTAATAGTATCACATGGCTACAGCTATACAAATACCCGCTTCCTCTGCTCCTATAAACGAATCACAGAAGAAAATTTTACTACTCTGATGACAATTTTATATACCTATAGCTAGAGGGGCACAAGTGGAAACCAGAAAAAATGAATGTCATTCTATCAAGAGTAAACTATAATCACACCTGTCACCTCTGAGGCTCTAGAGATGATCATAAGAGAGCGCGTTCTAATATCGTCATCTGCGCCTAGGCCCCATTACAGGGTACGTGGAACAAGAAATCTCCGAGCCACAAAAGGTTTCTAATGGCCCTTGACAAATCGAATTCTTTCCTCCCAACTCCCTCCTCCATTCGATTCTTCATCTCACCTGATGGCCTTCCATCTACGAATTTTTTTGAAGGCCCCAAATGCTGTAATCTACTAATATCCCATCAGGGATAGAGAAGACATAGAACCATCAGCGATAGAGATGATAGGGCCATGAATCAAAACCGGTCTCGTGATTGTGAAGTTGCGGAAGATTATGTTCGAAAGTTCGAGCTCGTCTTAGGACGATGTGTGCGACACTATGGACGAGAATACTGTGGGGGCACTCCAACTTGCACATTTGCCGAATCTCTAAAAATTATCGGCAGCGAGGTTGGGCGAAATCGAATCCTTTAATCGGGTAATCAAAGACATCATTGGGCATTATTATTTGTTCACGATGTAATTTTCAGAAATCCAGCCGTAGAGAATCGCTTGGTTTTTGTATACTTTCCTTGAATCGGCTCGCCAATCAGAAATATGACGAGTTGAGCTCTCGCTGGGGATTTCGAAATTTGCATTGACGTGCATTTTTGACAGAACCTCGTGTGCGGTGCCTTGGCCTCAATTCCCAACAGATTTGCGTGGTTGTTGTTTCGTACGACTCATAGATCGACCGAATTGTACCACGTAACCGGAATCGCGCATTTAACATTGATTGGAGAAAATGGAGGGGATTGAAACGAAAAAAAGATCCATTCATGCAGCATGAGTTGGTGAGCGAATTTTCAAAGAATAATTTTAACCGATTTTGTGGGTGATTCTTATAGGAAATTTCACACTGATTCCGAATATACCAAATGTTCCTATGTTTAAGATGGTAATTCACACCAAAACCTGAAAAAACACGTTTTTTTAAGCGATTTTTGACTCTAAATTGTCAAAATTTGACCCCTTAGAGAACTCCAAAAATTCTGGCTAACGAACTAATCCTTTCTTTTGATATTATTGACATTTTAAGATTTTTTAGGATTTTTTATCTCGATCCCTCGGGCAGATATCGTCTGGAGTGACACATATATAAATAAATAAATATATAAATATATATATGTACATATATACATATGAAAAAGTGTTAAATTTCAGGAATCGTTTTAGAATGGTCTGAAACGGGTTTCCATGAAGAAAATTTTCAAAAATTTGCATTCCAAAAATTTTGAAGACATTGCAATAGCTTCATTTTCTTCGAAAATTCGCTAAAATACCAAGAAGTGAATTATAGAAGTGTACAGAGGATATAAGCAATGAGCACTGAAATGTGTGTGGCATTGTTTTTGCCACAGTAGTTCCCCGAAATTGTATCCTCGCATTTCTATATTTGACAATCAATTATTGACTTGATCCTTTTTTGAAACCCACTTTGGAACCTTTAATCGTCAGAAATTCAACATTTTAATAAGAAATTGTCACGTTGTGTGCTGCATTTTCTTTCTCTATTCTCAATCTTCAACGAACTATAGATGTTTGATCGGCCTAACCGTCGAAATAGATTCAACATTAACTTGTTTTCTTGGTGGAAACAGGCCAATTTTTTCCCCCGCTTCAAAATGGTGTGTCCCTCTATTCGGTGCGTCATAATACATCATCTCCGTTCTCGTTATTTGAAATGGGGGTCAACGTAAAACTTCATTGAGAGAGTGATTACTAGTACCTCCGTACAGACGGACGGTCAGACACTACGAAGAAGTTGAGAGACGCAAAATGCTAAGAAATTTTGACTTTCAGGGACACAGCGTTATTCGATTTCCAGCATAAATGCAAAGTTCTAGTAAAAAAATGGTCGGCCATCGTTGGATATTCATCGTAAATATAGAATTTAGAAGTGGTTTTTTGAAATAATAGAATTATTTAAGAATTATTATAACGATAAAATTCGCCAGTATGTATAGGTACAAAGAGAATGGTGGTAGAGGGTCATACACAATCAGTCTTTCAATTCTCAGGAATCATTCTAAATAAATATATAAAATTAGTGTGGTCTATAATTATATTCATAGTATATATAATAGTGATAGAGTCAATGGTAGATCAGAAATAAATTCCAATGGAGAACCGAGAAAGATATGTCGCATACACATGCAACGGTTAGCAAAGACAGAATAAAAAGAGGCGACTGCAGGCGTTGTGAAACTGGTAACGTAATGCGTTGCCAATCAAGCTTACGATGCGTAGGTCAAGTAAATGCCAAGAAACGACCATGAGCACCTATTCCAGGTCAGTGTTGTAAGCCCGCAGACAGGAGGAAAGAAAGAGGTGAAATTGGATTGGGTCGAAGAGGTGATTCAAAGCTTCACCTTCAAAGCGAGGTTTTTCCTTCAATTAAATATTTCCCAAAAGTGGGGGGAATTAAACGTGGAAAGAATAATTTATCAGTCAAAATGAACATTGAAGTGCCCCAGACTTTCTCTGAAGCTGAGATTATATAAGGGGACCCTACCTTCCGTACATTCCACCGTGAAAGTGTTGCCAGTGCGGTTTGTATGCGTCATCATTAACAGCAACCTGCATAAAAGAATCCAGAAGAAGAACCCACATAAAGAGTCGTAAATACTAGAAATAATGTGTTATCATCGGGAGAATGCTATGTTGGTCTGTTAGGTTCCACGGACGATAGAAATCCTGAAACTTCCCGCCCTCCACCACCACAATAATAGAGAATTGTAAAAACCTAGACTGTGTGAGGCAGACTATCCTGAAGACATCTCCACCACCCGCAATCGTTACGTACATGAAAAGTAGACATACAAATAGAGTAATAATTTGAATATAACGTGTAAATGCTTAGTAATTTGTGACCGGTGCATGCATATTCCACTACGCGCGAGCTGAAGTACCTAGCCCAACGTGTCAATAAATCAATAAAGAATACTATTACCTAAATTACTACCACCAAAAAGTTTTGAACTCATTCATTCATCATTCAGACTCCGACATTTTTGCTTTCCAAGAAGGAAAATGGTGCCATCATAGGTACATCAACCACCCCAAATATTTTATTCATGAAACCTGGAAGAAGAAAGTGGAAACCCAAATACGTATGTACATATATAGGTGCTACTCCACTCACTAAAATGCACCAGTGGTGTGCTTTCAATGATTCCGATTCAACATCAGCAACATTAGGGAGAAGAAACCAATAATTTATGAATCTTTACTATCATTCTGCAACACGTAGAACAGCCGAAAGTCGAAGTGCCATAACCCCACCTCCTAGCATGCTGAAGTTGAGTTGGTTGATGCATTTCAAAATTGTACTGTCCAGCTAAAACTATACGTGTTGAAATGGTACGGCGTCCCAGCAAAACAGATCTTCCTCAATACCTACCGATATCATTCATATATTTGTTAAATCAACGGTAAGATCAGACCTGATCTCTCATCACTTCCACAAAGCCGAAGCAACACTCATTTTGTACATATGTATATCATCAGGTACTGGATATAGACGGTACCATTTTGAAATGCATAACTATCCACTACCTCAACTGCAGCATGCCAGGGAAGGGGTTATGGTACTTCGGGTTTCGGGTTAAATTCTTGCTTTCTTCTCTCGAATGTTGCTGATGTTGAATCGCAACGTTTGAAAGCATACCTACAACTGGTGCATTTTGGTGAATGGAGTAATACCTAAACACATGGGTTTCCACTTTTCCTCTTCCAGGTTTCATGAATAAAATAGTGCGCTCAGGTGGCGTATTTGCGACTAGAGTCACTGCGTTGTGAATATCCTCACAAATTACTGCCACATTGGGATGTTTCCCCAGAAATATTAGCATGACAGTGTTCAGAGTTCAGAATCAGCACGTCAGCATCGCCTGAAGTTTGCTTTCTGTAATACGAAATACTAACGAGACAAGTTGAACAAGAAAAGCGAGGCAAAAGAGTTTTTCGAAAACTGTCGATTTTTGCTGGTAAAATATCTCGAATATTAAAACACGTAAAAAAAAGTTACTATAGCCATTTTGTCGGGAATTTAATGCTCTTTAATTTTCGAGAATGATTTTAGCGAA
>JAEMON010000001.1:25499865-25509991 GCA_030264115.1 Lygus lineolaris | reverse complement strand
GAACTTTTTTCCTGTAGTACTCACCGTTATTGTATTTTGGGCCAAAACTGAAAAAGGGATCTTTCCACCCCCCTCCATCCCATAAGCGGAAGGGCTTGGGGTGGGAGTTTAAGTATGCTAACCTCTCCAACCCCAACACATTCCCAAAAAGAAAAATTCTCCTCCCTTCAATGTTGTATTCAACCCCTTTTTTGGTGTTCATTGACTGGACTATGAATCGTAGTTCGGGATCAATCCTTTTCGTATACGGTATGCTTCGTGCGTCTCGAGCTGGACGATTGACAAGATGACAAATAAACCAATCAAGTCGTCGCAGAAACCAGTTGAGAAAGAACTGGAGCAGGCCGATGGAACGATGGGGGACCTGGTCAACAGGAAGTGAGACCTTCCCCCATTAGCTAACACACTAAAAGTGGTCTGTCCCAACATAACAAACAAAACAAGGTTGCACAAGTTTGACAAAAGGAAGTGAAAATGCGACAAACAAAATTTAAAAACATCACAGACGATGAATATTTTTCTTAAACTATGAGGTAAACGCAATGATTACGATCTTCTAGAAGTAAGAGGGAGAAAGTTGTGATCGGGTTGCCGGGCTAAGGTCAGCGAGAACGGCCTTGTCCAACTCATCATGAAAATACCTCTGGAGTGGTTATAATATAGTTACGATCTTTTCGGGACGCGAACGGATGAGGGTACATCCTACTGCTGCTCGCATGGGTGAGCAAGCGGAAAATCTAATTGTAAGAATATCGAATGTAATACCCTGTAGTGATTAGCTACAATCAAATAATGAAGTGAGTGCCGACCGGCCTCAGAGAAGAAGGACGGGTTCTATGAAAAGTGGGGCGGCTTTTGGAAAGGAATTACATAGTACATTCACATTCAATGAAACATTTTCATATGTATTTGAGAGAGAATATTAGAATGCGCTGCAAATTACTACACAACGGTTCATTATCTTCTGTGTAGAACGCCGATCTATCTACAAAGATCCTATCGGTATAGAATAAATACCTACCTACCTTCAATATACCTCGAGAATAACAATTATTTCTTGGGGACGATGAGTTGGTACCGACTTTTAATTATTATTATCCGAGAGTTGTGACATTCATTCATAACAAACAATTCATAACAAATTCAGGAACTAAGGAAGCTTCTCAGAGTTTTGCAATTCACACTCGTGTTTCTGCTATTTTTTTCGTTCAATCCTGAAGTCCCTACAGGTAGCGAACGGTTGGTCCTGAAATGCTCTGCGATATCTCATTCGAGGCAAAAACTTGTGTTCTTTTCGAAACCTATGGGAAAAATATACCTTCCTATTTGAAGTTCTCGAGCTAAGCGTTTTGAAAAATCCCCTATTTTCTACCCCTTAGAGAAGACTTACGGTAACGTCAAGCTTCGGGGAAAACTAGACCCCAAATGGGGCCGGTATACAAAATTTCATTAATTTTGGTTCACGGTCACTAAGGTAAGTGCCGCGCACGGCATACGGCGTACGGACGGATTTTTTTTTAATTCGATTTTTGGATTCTACGTTTCTTGAAAAAAAAAAAAAAAAAATGTCGTGCATTATTCCAAAGGTTCTTTATTGAAAATAATAAACCAAAATTACGACAAATGGATCATTCTGGTTCGATATAGACTCAGTACCAATCCTTTTCGATCAATATACCAAATTCAACAGTTCATGATTGTTGCACCCAATAAATGAAGGGAAAATCGAATGAACGGCCTGAATTGAATCATATCTTTGATATCACGAGCATGCAATGAAGGCTTGATGGTCCACCTCTACCATGAAAACGGTTGAGAGGACCTAATGGCGATTGGAATAGAAGGACCACAACCATCACACAAAGTTTCACAAATATGTACTATTGTTAAAAGGCGGTTACAGCTCGGGTTCAGGAGTGAGTGGTGTCTAATCATAACTCGAATGATTATGTAAGTACCTAGGTATACCTACTCTAAAATAATTGCAAGAACATAAAAAAAAAGTTCCATTCATGCAGCATGAGTTGGTGAGAATTTTCAAGGAATGATTTCAATCGATTTTGTGGGTGATTCTTATAGGAAATTTCAAGCTGATTCCGAATATACCATTATATTCCTATGTTTAGGATGGTATTTCACACCAAAAACTTCAAAAAACACGTTTGTTAGCGATTTTTGAAACTAAATTTTCAAGATTTGAACCCTTGTAGTACTCCAAAAATTCTGGCCAACGAACTCATCCTTTCTTTTGATATTCTTGACATTTTAAAATTTTTTTGGATTTTTTATCTCGATCCCACGGGCAGATATCGTCTGGAGTGACACATATATAAATAAATATATATATAAAAATATATATACATATAAAAAAGTGTTCAATTTCAGGAATCGTTTTAGAATGGTCTGAAACGGATTTCCATGAAGAAAAATGTCAAAAATTTGCATAATTTAAATTTTGAAGCCATTGCAATAGCTTCATTTTCTTCGAAAATTTGCCGAAAAAATGTACGGGAGCTGACTAAGCCAAAAGTGGAGCCCAAGGAAGGTAGGTAGGAGTCGTGGTTAGAAGTGAAAGTGATGGTGGATGACCTTTGACAATTTATGTATGTCTTGTTTCCCAACGGTTGGGATCATGTAACTAAGTGTTGGCGCCTGGCCGTGCCAAGTATGGGTGAATCTACAGGACCCGGCTTGAACAAAGACCGGCAGCAGTCCAGACATAGGTGATCGGTAGGTACCTATTTCCTCAACAACAGGAACGTCTCTTCTTGGGACGCCACGACTACGGCTACAAAGTTGGAATCCCTTGAGAATGTCGAATACTGACCGACCACGCTCCCATCTTGCAAGCTGATAAATTCGCATTTTGAGTCCTCACCGTTCCTTCTTTTAGTTGTGCTTCCACATTTGATGTTATACTCGTAATTTGTCTAACCGTACCACCACTACGGCTGATGTAGGTACCTCTCCGAGGTCCGATCGCCCCCTGCAGAAATCCAACCCAGGTATTCAAACTTATTTGGATGAACTGATGAGAAAACATCAGGTCTACGGAATTCATATGGGACCAAGAAGGCTTCACTCCGAACTACCATCAAAATTTCAGATTTTTTTTTCTAACGAATAGTTGTGTTTTGGAGAATCTGAAGCGGCGGGATATGGTATCTACATACAGCTCTTTTTTCTTTTGAAATGGAATAAATAATTGATAACTCAGTATGACGTCGACAACGAAACACAACATCTTGGCTCGGAAGTAACTTCTAGATCCATGTGTATCAGAATAGGCACTATAGGCATATTTGCTGGGTTTAGTCCTAATATGTATAGATGTGCACTTGAATGGGTTTGCATAATCGCATAATTTTTTTCAGATTACCGCAAAACCACGAATTTTCAACTTTTTCGACTGATTTCGTCATAGCGAATGCATGTCTGAGGCACATCATATTGCCGCGCTAGAGAGTTCTGCACCTGCAAAGCATCATGGATCTGTGTTTGTTTAGCGTGTGACGTGAACGTGAGGTACTGAAGAAGGGGTGAGGGGGGGGGGGGGGGGGGGGGGGGGTCCCCGAGCAGTGCAGGCCCGGGAATCGCGAGCTAGTAGGGATGGGCGATAGTCGAAAGCACTATGGATAGGCCGATACTATCGGTTAAAAACTATTGATACTATCGATACTATCTATAGTTTTTCGATAGTGGCTTCCCTTATTTTCCCTATATACCTGTCCAATGAAGAATCCTCTCCGGGTTTTTGCATATTTTTGCATTATGAAAGCATTTTAATTGCATTTTGGCAGCATTAACAGCCCATTTCTAGCGCATTTTAGCAGCATAATTCGGTACTCTAAATCCGCATAATTAGGGGATTTCAAACCGCAATATGTGCACATATATCTACTAGTATGCTTTTGCTGTGGCCAATCGTGCGGTAGAAAATATCCACAAAATGTGTCATGAATAATTCATTGTTACGAACGATTTCCTAATGATTTTCACTTAAAACCAATAAGTCGATAGAATAGTGTAAAACCGACAGTTTTCGTCCAAAGAATGATATTCTGACAATATTTTTTGGCATCGAAGATACATGAAGAGATCGCTTTAAAATACATAGAAAGAATGAAGCTACAACAACAGATACGTTTCAAATGAGTGAATAGACTCATGTATGTTTCATAAGGTTTTAACAAGCGTTTAGTAACCGGAGAAAGTCCTATGCATAGGAATAAAGGAAAATGAGAGCACGCTGCCAAACAGTGTTAAGCTAACACAATGTGCAACTGGTTTGCACTCTAATCGATTCAACACCCACTAAATGGCTATTAAATAATCGCAGGGCTGTACGGAACACAAAGGTACCTATAATATTGACAATAACTAGTGTCATGACTGTTTTAGTGCCCCTCAATCTGCTACGTTCGTTTCAGTGGTGTGTAAAGATTCTAATTTCGGGAGAGGTGATGGGAGGGGGGGGGGGGGGTACATATGACCAAGCCTACCGGTGGGAAGGGGGGTGTATTTTATATTCAAATTGTAACAAGTCGGTAGTTGAGGAGTACTAATCACGACCCAACCCTCTTACAGACGACATGGATGATTCATTAGAATTACTGATTTTACTGTAATTCTACTAAAATGTCTTGCCTTTTAATTTTCTCTTTCCTTTAAATTCTTAATTGATTTTCCTCTGATATCGAAGAGGTGACCGAGGTGAATGATGTTTCAGGGGTTAACTATAAGGGGAGGTTAACTATTCACTTGAAAATTTATCCTGGTTAATCAAAAATTCTTAATTTTGATGGTGATCAAAATATCACTACAACTTGGCACTTGAAAGCTTACTTATGACTGAGACGATGCGTGGTGCCCAACTTAACTTGGATTTGAGCACCAACCCCAACAATGTTGCGCCTCTCGTCTTATCCGCTGCTGCACTGTTACCAAGGCCAAATCTCACGACTTTTGTTTTAACTGAATTCAGGACCACCTTGTTTGCTGCTACCATTGGGGAACTGTCCTAATTTTTGAATTCACATTCAAATTGTTAAATAATAGAGTACAAGTTGCTCTAGCATTGAGGAATCCGTGAAAACCTGAGCCAAATTTGAACTACGGGCATTTCTAAAATGTTGTATGGCAGGAAGGAAAACGTGAGTAGTCGCACCGCCAAATCCGCTTATCTTATTAGTTTATAGCGACCGAATTAGCTTATAGCGCCAGCGTCATCCTACCCGATTGAGTTGGTCATCTCCGCCAACCCTAGTTTACGGTTCTTATCAGTTATCTTATCTCATCCATTCTCTTCAGTGAGCTCTTTACCTAGTTCGGTTGCATTTCTTTCGTCGACATTTCGGTGCCAGATCTGCTATCTAGCTACTTCACCTAATAATTTACTCAAGTAATTATTTCCAATGAAAAACAGTTACGGGGGTTTCGAATGAATTCTAATTTTCGTGACAACCCTACTTGTACAGAGTAACAAAACGCCTACTTGCATTGTGTAGTTCCATCCGAACCAGGTTACTTATGTACCAAACCTAGGTAAAGTTCATTTTATTTTCAATTTTTTGTCGAAATTTTGGATAGGTAGGTAGGTACGTAGTTGGTGTTTGCGTATGATTATATAGCTGAATTTACAACCTGTATAACTATGATTTGTATGTTGAACGATATAATATTTGTTTTGCAATAAAATATTTCTTAGCGATAACTGTTCAGTTTTCTTTCTTTTCCTTAATTTTCCTACCTATCATCATAATCTAAATCGTGTTGAAAAGCTGTGTTCAAAGAGGCCCTGCTCGGATACCACAAAGAATCGAGCTGGTGCTCAACGGACTGAATCACAAACTAAACATCGTTTTAGAACTATTATCAATATTATTATATTTCATGAACTCTTCATTCAGGAACGAAATGATTCGATTTTAAAAAGAACGGAGTAGGCATTTTTACCAGACTACGGCGCAGCTCAAAAGAGGATAAAGTGTTTGTCCTATCGATGACTATCTGGCTGGCAACGCTATTTCTTTGAACCGTCGAAGTAGAGACGTGTTTACTAAATTTTTTCCACAGAATATTGTATAAACATGTTCCTATGCATAACTACCAAAAATTCATTTAGGTTTGATCTTGATGCGAAATATTTCATTTCCACATTGCCATTTCCAAATTAGGTAGGTACTCATGTAAAATTTATTGAATACGAAATTCCCAGTCATACAACATGAGTTGATAACTGATTCTCAAAAAACCATTTTCGAGCATATTTTTTGGGTAATTTATAAAGTTATTGCAATGGCTTCAAGAAATTTTTTAGGCCAATCATTGAAAATCTTCTCTATGGAAAACCATTTCAGACCATTCTAAAACGATTCCTGAATTTTGACACTTGTTTAACTCCAGACGACATCTCACGCTTGTACGCTCTAAGAAATTCAAAGAATTTCAAAATGTCAATAATATAAAGAGAAAGGATGAGTTCGTTGGCCAGAATTTCTGGAGCAGGTACCTACTCTCAGGAGTTCAATCTTGAGAATTGAGGGTCAAAAAACATAGGAACATTATGGTGGGAATATTCGGAATCATCGGAATAAAAATAGCCCAATAGCGCAATGAGAATAGCCCACCAAATAAAAAACGTCTGCCAAGTTGGGTGGGCAGTATAGCTTCCTCACTTTCGTAACATGGACGTATACAATCAGTTGGTGAACATTCAGCGAAATTGGTAGAATAGTTCCCCTACGGGAACAAATTTCAAGTTTGCACATGCGCAGTAGCTATCGTGATGAAAATCATAGGTGATTGTGTTTGAGGCAGCCCCTAATTACCCTCAGAATTCGAGCGAACTATGTCCATTAGGAACTGAGAAACCGGGGTTTCAGAAAATTCACGTTTGCGCATGCGTACACGCTACTCCTTGTCCGGTGGCTAAGAAATTAATAGGGGATCTTCTAGAGGCTACCCTGTACAATTATTGGAAATTTCACCGAAATTGGTCGAGCAGTTCCGGATTTATGGCTACGAAAATACATTCCAAGTTTGTGCATGCACAGTAGGTATTACTCATCCAATCGTGAACAAATTCATAGATGATTGTCAGCAGCCAACCACCCTCCAAATTAGAACGAAATCGTTCCATTAGGAACAGATAAAACAGGATTAAACAGTTGTTTAAGGAAATTCACGTTTAAGCAAGCCCACACGCTACTATTATTCTTACGGCAATGAAATTCATAACCGTTTAGGGTCTAACCCGAGTAATCCATGAAAATTTCACTGAAATTGGTCGAGTAGTTCCGCAGTTATGCCTCTGACTGCGAATTCCATGTTTGCGCATGCTTAGTAGTTATAACTGGGCCTATCGTGAGGCAATTTATAGTTTATTGTTTTGGAGTCCGCCCCCAACTAACCTCCAGATTTGAGCGAAATCTGTCCATTAGGAATTGAGAAACCGAAGTTTCAGGAAATCCACGTTTGGGCATGCGTACACGATAATAGTGGTCCAACGGCAAAGAAATTAATAGGGGAGCGTCACGGAGCTAACTAGCACAATCCTTGCAAATTTAATCGAAATCGAACCATTTTTTCCTTGAACGAATACAAAATGCAAATTGGAAATTCGCTCGTCAACTCAAGCTGCATGACTGGGTTTTTGATCCTTACGATTTACATTCAAAATGAGGAAAAATCGTTTCGATGTTGATAGTTTAGAAAAATATCAACAGATCGTGAACTCAAGTCATTGAATACGATGAAGCTATGTACCACACCAACTTGGCAGACGTTTTAAGATTTTACCCACATTGCTCAATTTCAAATAAACAAGGAGCATGATACATCGAAAAACGCTCATCTTATAATGTAGATAGAATCCTTTGAATGTTCGGGTCAGCGAAAAAATCCAGAAAGCATCTTGGAACGGCGATTTAGCTTGTACATAACTTTGCATAACCATGTCGTAACCTCACGTGACTATTCAGTGAGACGAACTGAAAGTCTCTCGGTGTCATTAGACCGCTGTGGGTCCCATTTACCAGCGACCGACACCACTCATCGGCATTTAGAGTTGCACACCTACCAAAATTATTCGTGATGTAATGACAATGTGAAGCTCATTGTTAGAGATAATAATGTTATTAAAGGCTAGGGAGTTCAAGAGTGGTGAGGTCGGTAAATAAGAAAATCTCATAATATGCCGACGTTATTATTCTGCCGACATGATGAAGGGGTTAAATCATAGAGATGTATTTGGCAGCGTTCCGCCTTTATTCGGCTCTACGCATGTCCTAAGGAAACTCAACGAACGTCGCCGAAACCCGATCGAAAAATATTGCTATGATTACTCTCCCTTTCATGAGTTGTAGGTACGCGCAAAGCGGTACGTCCTTGGGAACACGTACGCCTAACGATGTTTTGATACGCGTTGACTTTCCAACCTAAATGCACGTAATCTATTTGGAGTGCTGAGCGCAGAGCCCGTGACTAATTTACTTTTTCTTCCTTGACCGGGCTAGGTCGTTGAAGAGGTCAGATTGAACACTCGGATCGAACGGCGTGGCGATCAAAAACATTCGATCTTGACTCGATCAACATTTCACGATTTCTTATACTCTATGACATTTGCCTTCGGCACTCCAATCAACCACATATCTGGAACATCTGAATCTGAGCTCACGGAAAAACTAGTAGGACTGTTCAAATTCCAACCAGTGAGGAGAGTTGAAAGGGAGACGAAAAACGGTGATTATTAAACAACGGTTTATTTTTTTTTTGTACAGATCGCCTTAAATACCTTCAATTTATCACGAGGTTCACATAATCATGTCTCGGGGGCGATGATTAGGTCCCAACCTACTTTTGATTATTATCATCCGAGAGTTGTGACATTCATTCATAAACATTCAGTACCTAACTGAGGAAGTTTCCTAAAGTAAACATGAAACTTGGTTAGGTGAAATCGAAAAAAAAAGTTGCATTTGATCAGCTGATCTTTGAACGGGAATTTGGCCTACTCGGGAAGATTTCCGATTCACACTAGTGTTTCTGCTCTTTTTTAGAACTCCCGCGAGGTCTCATTCGGCGCTAAAACTTGTGTTCTATTCGTAGTCGATGGAAAAAGTATACCTTCCTGTCTTCTACCCCTTAGGAAGACTGACGGTAACGCCAAGCTTCGTGGAACAGCTACACCCCATATGGGTCCGGTATACCAAATTTCATCAATTTTAGTCCATGGTCACTAAGGGAAGTTCCGCGTACGGCATACAGCGGACGGGCGGATTTTTTTAATTCGATTTTTGGATTCTACGTATCATGGAACGCAAAACATCTGGGGGTTATAAAACATTGTCCTGCACGATTCCAAAGGTTCATTATTGAAAATAACATACCAAAATAAACTAGCAAAACACTGACAACGAGAAACATCGTTGAATACGTTAAAAATGAACTGATGCGCATCTTACTAGGCGCATTTTGAGTAGGTACATTATTTCATCGAAAACGTAATAAAATACCTAGTTACCTTTTTTGTTGTTGAAAACTCTAATAAAATACCTCGTTACCTTTTTTGTTGTTGAAAACTCTAATTTCATTAATATTGCGAGAAAATCGCTGTTGCTACTAACCAGTTTCGATGAAATAGGATCTCAAGTACCCCTTTTATCTGCCCTTATTTCTAATTCTTCTTCCCACATTCCGACTACCGACTAAGTAGGTACTCACTCTTTTTTATTAAGAATGTTGTACGTAGATTTTACAACATTAACTGCCACGTTGTGTAGGTAGTAAAGTATCCCTTCCTGCCATACCCCAAGATTGCAGCCAACACCATGCCCAATATATTATTATCGGATGAAAAGCAAGGGGGGTAATAATCTTGCGCAGAACTAAGGATTCCGCATGCACAAATGCAAGTACTGATTCGATCGCGGAGACATTGAGAATTATACTGATTTCTGTCCTCAAGCTAACCTCAAATTCGAGCAAAATCAAAGCAGTATTGATTAGTGATAATAGGAATTCACATTTGCGCATTCACAGTGTCTACTGATCTCTACAATGCCAATGAAATTATGAGACCGTCTGGGAAGACTAGTTCTGAAGTTTTTCCCGTGACGAATTGTAT
>JAEMON010000001.1:25486272-25498795 GCA_030264115.1 Lygus lineolaris | reverse complement strand
AATTCGCTAAAATTGATGAAGGGAAAAAATTGGAAAATGTATTAAGGTCTGAGGTTTAGAAGGAGTTCATGTATTTACATTGAATGACAAGATCTATTACAGTGGACGTAATTGTCATCCGATCTTTAAAGCGATCAGTGGGTTTTTAGGGAGTTACCCAGCCCCCTCATGGCCTTATTCCTTCATTTCGAGTAGCTTTATCCCATGAATGGGTCGACTATTTGTTGATAAAACACTAAGGACTAAGGAGTCCGATACCCGTGCAAATAGAGATTGCCTGAGCATAGGAAGAGACCCCCCCCCTAGGTAAATAAACTTGAGTTCACAGGAGGGATATGTAGATAATTTACCCAACCACTACCATTTGCTAGGGTGATAGTTCCCTTCACAATAAACACGTAAGAAACGCTTCCCTTCACAAGAAACGCTCCTAGATGGGTATACTTAGGCTTAGACTGTTTGAACACGCTCCTTTACGTTCATCACACCCACTTCAAGGGTGTTCTGACGTAATCCCAAGCTGGTCATCAAATGAGAGGAAATAAACCAAACGCTACTATTAGTCCCTGAACTACTAGTATATACAGCTGCCATAGAACCTGAATGTCCTGCTATCACGCAAACTTAAAATTAAATCAAGTGAATGAAGGAGTCTGTTGTTGCTTATCTTGAGTTATTGTTTAGATTTTTAATACCCAGATGTTACTCGTATATTTGTTTTTATTCTATTGTTTGTTCTATACATATAGTCTATTCTTACCTGTTACCACTGCCCAGCTTACTTATTATTTATTGATTGAATATTGTTAAATTATTGTTGTGTATCTCGGAATATAATTCGACAGGAAGTCAAGCTGCAAAATCAAGCATAATAATCCTATACAGAAAATATTCGCAATGAGTTGTTGATCATTTCTGAAAAGAGTTTGCTTTTTGAGAGAAGCTGATAATCAATCGGCAGTGAATGGGTTTTGAGCTATGCGCGGTGGGATAGTGGTTTCCGATTGTTCTCAATTTTCACCATCCCCCCACATGTGACAAGGAAGACAGCTGCTTTGCGGAAGTGTATGGGATTCCCGCGGCACCCTCTGTTGTAAGCTTTTCATCACAGTCCCTCTCTAGCGCGATCGTGCCCCATTGCATCGTTACATAATACTCACAATCCCTGGAACTAATCGCTCCATTCTCGTTCTGTTTAGGTCAATGTTTGTGAGAAAACAATGTTGAACCCTCATTTAACTCCCGAGTTTCGGGTTTTTTCAACTTCCCGAACCTGAGTTCACAATTCGGACGTAGGTAGATACATGCCAATCCATCCTTGGTTTCTCGTATCTCTCTGTAACAGCTCCCCTTGAAAAACAGAACAGTAGCAACATATAATACGCCATTGCAGTACGACTGGAAGAGCACATTTTTGAACAAACAGTGAAATAGTTTTTAGTAATAATCTCATGTAATATACTACCTGTATTGGTAGAATATCATTTTTGAGAATTGAACCTCGATTTTTAGGTTTTTTAATCACATTCCTCAGCCCACCTGAAGGTGAAAGGAAAGTATTGCGATCAGTAGAAAACCCAATTTCTGAAACACCACCTTTAACTGGTCCTAATCGACATCTGATCAATTTTCTCCACGTTTTGGAAAAGTGTATTAAGTCCGTATGTATGTATGTACGTATGCATATAAACACGATTGCGTCCCCTACGAGAATGATTTTAAAAAAAATTCGATTTCGAGGATTGGTTTCTACATGTCTGAGGATGAGATCCTAAGAATTCCAGCCCTCCAGGTCAATTATAAGGGGGAGAAAATATTCCTAATAGGTGAAAAAGCGTCGTTTTTAGCCCATTTTTTAGCTTTTCTCCAAAATTGCTCCATAACGATTTATATGAAATTCACAGGATTTACTCTTCTAACAAGTAGAAACAAGTAGCAATATATGTCATCTCCAGGAAAATAGATTGAGGGCCGAAATCAGCGGTAAAATCGGCTAAAATTGCCATTTTTCGGGTTTTTACGAGTGAGGAAAGTAGTGTGAAGCCTCGCAACAGATGTTTTAATTATTTAAAAAAGGTATACATGGATTAATACGGAGAATTTTTACGTCAGGGTTCCCTTTCAGAAAATGAAAACGGATTTTCATGGAGACATTTTCCGAAAATTCGCCGTGTTAGGACACGGTGCAATTGTCCGAAGAAAATTGGCTTTAAAAAGGCTTGCTTTGAGTTGAAACCTTCCCAGTACGGGGGAGTGGCGTTTAGTACTCACTCCAACTGATGGGGAGAGTACAATACTTTCTATGGAGCATTAACTATGGTTGAATTGCTGCGTAAATGTAGATAAGAAGATGTCCGAAAAAACCTGCTTCACATAAAATGCAGGTCAAGTTAACTGAGAAAAAATATAAAATCACATTTTTGTGCAGTAGGCCCTGTTAAGGAGGACTTAACCTAGTTCTCATTCTGCCAACAAGAAGGATCGCACATTCTCACAGTGGCTTCCTCCCGGCCAACTCTACGGAAAACACTCGCGTTATTAGCCATCATTTCGCACGTCCAACTTTTAATGGAAAGTTTTTACCAGAAGGGGATAGACATTTATGATTGTCGGACTCGGAAGGCGCTGAGTTTCCCATACACACGCACAGCGCAGCGAAGCGGGTGAAGCTGAGGCTGTTAATGGTGAATGTTTTCAAGTTGATAATGGACGAACCACAGACCCGGTAATCGACAAACAGATAACTAATTAAAAAGCCCACTATCAAGGAAGGATAATGATTAATATACTTACACCTACTGAGTGGCAGGTAATCTATATAAGCTTAGAAGTCACAAAGGGTCACGGTTCCGCCTTTCGACTACATCAGCCACCAGCTAGCACTTTATGACAAGCATAACATCTATGGTCGAATATGCAATAAACATGGGTGTAATTTTTCGGAATAGACCATAACATGTCCAGATTCTAGGCGACTTCTACTCTCATGAGTATAGCCTGAATTTATTGCAGATATCCAGGAACATACAACCAAAATATAATCAAAAGTTGTCCTTGAATTGAGACAAACCTTATATTAATAATTATTATTACCTACCTATTATGTTATTACCTATTATATTATTACTTATTATATTATTAACCTTAAATCAACAACCTCCTTATCTGGAGTAACCCATGGGTTATATGGACTGGTCATAGTTTATAGTACCTATTTCAATTTCAAGGAATTTGTTTTGTTGGACGGTTCTCATACTTGCGCATGTGCAGTAGCTACTAGTGATCTAGGACATGATTTTTTTTACTTTTCTAATTTTCAATCGAATCATGTATGACTAAGCAATTTATTATGTTCAAAATTTGAGCGACTATGAATTCATCTGACACAAGAGTTAACATTTATTTACAGGTAATAATTGGTTGGTGAGTATTGGATTAGATTAGTGGAAAACAACACCATATAGCAACGACATATCCTTACACATTTACTATTAAACCATTAATCATGAAAAACATTAAACATGAGAAATTTGGTAACTTTTAGCGAATTTTCGAAGAAAATTAAGCTATTGCAATGGCTTCAAAGTTTTTTTAATGCAAATTTTTGACAATTTTCTTCATGGAAATCCGTTTCAGACCATTCTAAAACGATTCCTGAAATTAAATTTTTTTTAAATGTATGTATATATGTATATTCATATATATGCCTGTCACTCCAGACGATATCTGCCCGAGAGATCGAGATAAAAAAATTTAAAATGTCAATAATATCAAAAGAAAGGATGAGTTCGTTGGCCAGAATTTCTGGAGTACTCCAAGGGGTCTAATTTTGAAAACTGAGAGTCAAAAATCGCTAAAAACGTGTTGGTGTGAATTACCATCTTAAACATAGGAACATATATGGTATAGTCGGAATCAGCTTGAAATTTCCTATAAGAATCACCCACCAAATCGGTTAAAATTATTCTTTGGAAATTCGCTCACCAACTCATGCTGCATGAATGGAACTTTTTGATATGCGACTGGAAATAAGTTTTACAAAAGGAGTGGATATTGAAGTAAGAAAATATGAAGTCACATTATTCAATTCCGATCTGCAGACAACTTTATGTTATGAGACGAGGATGTGGAGTGACGACCGTGTGACCACTGAATATAGAGTTAATATGATTACCCCTCAGATACTACCTACCAGTTAGCGATCAACGGTCAGCGAAAACGGAAACCGTTGAAACAGAAATTACGGGAAGCATCACCAATGATTATTCAGCCGCCTCGGGGAATAATCAGGCAAATCCCAAAGTCCAACCGATTTCGCAAAAACACCTACCGGTCCGTTTTATGCATTACATCACTCAGTTACTACCGGTAATAATTACAAGCGGCAGAAAAGAGGACACAGAAAGTGGAAACACCTGTCGAGATTCAGAAACTCACGTACTTAATTCGGATGAACAACAATACGTTACTGCGGGACATCCATTAAATGATTTCGCAGAGGTACTGCGGAACATCTATTAAATGATTTTTCTATGGGGTCATCCCCTTCAATTTCGCGGAACTCCGAAGTCGGGTTATTGTAAATGAAACATTTTTTCATCTATAAAACTTTTTATTTACTTCAACTACCTCAGACGTGACGCCAAGTTCAACTTGCCTACAAAAAATAATAGAACCTAAAACGCACGCAGCATTCTAGGGGTTATAAGGGACATAAACCTAATGGAAGGGACATAAAAAGGGAGATACCTATAATGTTAGACAGGGATTACATGGATTTTACTTAATTGGGGTATAACATTGCCAAAAATATAGGTACTAACTCATTTAAAACAATCGAATAACAACATCATATCATTTCAAGAATAACAACAAATAAATAGGTTACTCACAGTGACCAATCAAATAAAAAACGATAGGTACTGAGAGACTAGATTTTCTCAGATTTCCCCGTCCAAAGTGACTGATACGGTATGGATTTAGGATTGGGCATCTTCCTATAAAGTATCCTCGTTCTCTCTCATGTTTCACACAGCTTTAGGATGGTTCTAATTTATTAATATGTTGGACAAATGATACCTTCACTAGTGTCAACGTTTCAACTTTTCCCCATCTATGTATAGATAAATTATATACAATTTTTTTTATTTTCGATTCTTGATTTGATATTCTACGTAATAACTCATGGGGAGTTATTGACATGTGAAATTGTTGGTAAAATACCTTTCTCATGATGCACATCGAGCACAGGAGTATCCGATTCTCAATCCATGATTGAGAGTACAAATTTAGCAATTCGGCTCTGACTTTAAAATCACCATCACCTCCTCAAAGTCCCCGCCCAAGTACAATATCGATTGGTACAACTCCTTGTACAGTAAATAATGGTATCCAGCCTCCCTGATCGTCAATGCAATGTCCTCCCTGAATAGGGCACCCACGCCTTGTATGACTGCTGGTACCAACGACGCGAAGTGTCCAGGCTCCTCTCAATTTATAACAGTCCTCAGCCAATTTCTCCCACACTCTGACTTACTTCGCCGCCTTCCCAAATAGAGGTATAGGTATAAACGGTTTCGCAGCTGTTACAACAAGTGGTCGTGTTGTTAGACAAGTGTTCCAGAAAACAATGGTGGTGACAACACTAGGTAAGATATATCTTAGTAAGATTATCTATCTATCTGGGGAAGTCCAGGAGCGGTTTTCCGGTTTTTAATTTATTCATCTCCATGAACCGTGAGCACACAACTAATGAACCATCGCTTAGTAGACATTAACAATGGGGATACATTACTTTCGATTGCCTTTCAGTCATATTCAAAGTGGAGTACTTGGGATGTTTACATCGAATTGTAATGCGGAGAAATGAAATTGGTAAACATCCTGGTATGTTGTTGGTAAGCACTATTGTCAAATAATGCGTTCTCTTGAATCGGAAACTCGGAAGCCCCAAAGGCAAGTATTTTTCAGGTATTGGATAACTGAGCTCATTTCGAAATGCAGCAATTACTTACACGCTGACAAAACACCCAACCTTCCCCAGGATAAGAATCGTTTCCCGAAGTAGACGCCCCTATGGAGGTGGAAAGCTCCGAGGAAGGTCCCCTCTACGGCCTGGCGTCTTCAGGTGCTGGAGGTGCAGCTGGTGGAAGGGTGACCGGTAGAGAGTGAGAGTCGGTCTGTCAGACTCAACGTCTGTATAACAGTGGTCATACGTACGCAAACATACGAGTCGCGAGTCTAAGTGTTCGTACACCCGGAACATCACAGGGCCTTGGCCTCCGACACGCGACACGGACCTACACCAGGCACCATAAACAGGGTAAGTCACAGTCACACCAGAACAATGTACAATATTATAGTAATCGATAATCGTTCAAGTCGTTATCGAAATAGGTTTCTAGGCAACCTCAGCTCTTTTCATCAACATCAATTACGAGTAGAATAAAACTGAAAAAAATCATGATGATGTATGTATCAACTATAATCAAACATCAACCAATAATATTCAACAACAAACTCCTATAATAATCAACATCAAACGATAATAAGGAAGACAATGCACTTATTTTAATCACGCGTTTTAAAATTTAAAAAAGACATTAAAGTATTAAGTAGTGATAGAATGATCAAGGGCACCCTCCTAATTTGGTCTGTTGGTCATTCCTAGTTGGCCTCTCAATTGTCTGACATGCGATAATTCAATCCCAATGCGATGATTGAGAAGGAATAAGTCAATTTTTCTATCCCTAAATTGTTTCACTTGATTTCTCAAAAACGAATCTCTGTTATACATATAAATAAGAATCACCTTTAAGACTCTGAAAACAGTAAGATGGAAATAGATGACGCTGTTCTATCAGGAGGGATGGTTAAATAATAATTAACACTCGAGCTTAACCATCTGATGAATCCAACCAACTGATGAATAACATACAGGTCAAACATCAACTGAAAGTAAATGACGAATGCATAAAGTGTTGGTACCTATGCAGTGGTGAGACATCTATAGGAATGCAGTTGTTTTAGCCCAGAAACTTTCAATGGAAGGTTATAGCTTTGCTAACGATTAAATAGATCACAGACTTAAAAGATCGAATGAGACCATATGGAGCATCGTACGAACAGTTTCCTGTGGAAGAAATGTTCGGGAATCAGCCAGAATCCCGACTGTTCACATACAAAGAACAGTTTCCTCCACATGAAGGCTTATGTGTATGTTGAACGAAAAAAGGACAGTAAATCGAGCTATATATTCAACACAAGTTGATTCCACACGATCGTTTCAAATTTCATCATAGTAGGTACAGTGATGGGCAAATTCCCGGGAATTTATTTTTGTGGATTATTCCCCACATGGGAATTTATACGGGAATTTATTTTTTCAACTCATAAAATCGTCTTGACCTGCTTGAATGACCAATTCATGGCTTACACATAGCTTGAATTTTGCAATGGGCCTTTAGAATGATGTTCCACTACTACCAGCAGAAATGACTTATCTGTAACTAGTGGTGGAAACGATGACTTCCATGGTTCCTTGACTAGTTTCTTCCTACTTCAATAGTTTTTCTACACTATTGTTTCAACTGTTTTGTTATTAGAGTTACG
Organism: Lygus lineolaris; assembly: GCA_030264115.1. Lineage (NCBI taxonomy): Eukaryota > Metazoa > Arthropoda > Insecta > Hemiptera > Miridae > Lygus > Lygus lineolaris. Next base: position 25,491,184 of record JAEMON010000001.1, on the reverse strand, counting down.
GTTGTTGTTTTGTGTTGCCGTTTCAGCTACTCATTATCAAAAATGGTCTGTTATGTTATCAAAAACTGTTTTCGTTTTCACATTGCGGTGTTGTGTTATCAAAGCAACTGGCCCGTTGTCTGAAACCCTCTTACAATAGTTACCCAGCACTCCCAGCAGCGAAGCAGTGAGTCAAGCAGCGAGGCTGTTGTCAAGGAAGTTCAAAATTATTCTAAAAACAAACTATCACATTGTTGAGAAAACATTGTTATATACAACTGTTATTGACAACAGTTATCCTTCCACAACCAACAGCCTGTTGTCGTTTTCTGAAAATGAATTTAAATTATTCCCGCCTTATTCTTCTGCCACTTCACCAGTGTGACGTCAACTAAGTTCCTTTCTGATTGATCAGCTACAAACCCTGTTGGTGAAACGGGCTGGGAAACATCAACATTAAGGCGAAATCTAGGTTGTGCAACTATAGTACCCATGCCTTACCCGAACGTTGGATATCTCCCTTGTGGTCCCCTTGTGGATATCCCCTTGTCATCTAAGTTTATTTTCAGCTTCCTAAACTCAACGCCTCTTTTTCAAACTCCTAGGATTGTCATCTTATTTTTCTCTTATGCAGATAGATGCAATATTTATTTCATATTATCTCTCCCTACTTCCATGGTTAGAACATTCGTCACCTTTGGTTTGTACCTTTGACATTGGAATTTTTGGAGCAGGTACCCTTAGGCTGGGCTTTTCCACATTGCCGGAGCGAGGCACATTCTCCTGGACGGTTTATAACTAGTTATTTGTTTTTATCAGCTTAAAATTTCACCCTTTTAAAAAGTTTCTCTTTTTCCGTTTTTCCCATTTTACTTGGCGGCACACTGGGGAAACTGCACACTGGATCGTCTGATTCCATTTAGTAATTTAAAAAAATGATTTGCAAACAGTCTAATTTCACTTTTCCTTGAATGCAACATTGAAGACGAAGTTGCAGTGCTTTTCACCAGAAACACTGACACCAAACACTAGCCACAACACCCCAGTGAAGTTAGCAACGCAGAAAGTCTGTTGAAAACAGAAAGCGAAAAGAAAAAGAAGGATAAAAACAAAATCAAAAGGGAGTATGCCAGGTGTTGGGAACTGAAGTGCTACCAATTGCACAACATAGTCCTCTTCTACTTCAAATTGAGAATCAGCAGTTATATTTAAGGTAGTCTCAATCAGAATTTCCCACTTTTCCCATGCAGAGCACGGTAGGAAGCCGGCAACGTGAGACAGACCGCCCAACCTGTAGACAGGGTGGGCAGGTACACCTATCTTCTGAATCCAATTTATATCCCATTAGAATAGAGAAAAAGTTCCATTCATGCAGCATGAATTGATGCGAATTTTCAAAGAATAATTTTAACCGATTTGGTGGGTATTCTTATAGGTAGGGAATTTCACGCTGGTTCCTGATATACCATACTTTCCTATGTTTAAGATGGTAAACCTCAAAAACACGTTTTTTTTTTTAAGCGATTTTTGACTATAAATTTTCAAAATTTGACCCCTTGAAGTACTCCAAAAATTCTGGCCAACGAACTCATCCAATGGTCTGAAACAGATTTCCATGAACACAATTTCAAAAAATGTGCATTACTACAATTTTGAAACTGTTGCAATAGCTTCATTTTCTTCTTCTCAAAAATAAATTCCCGATTTTTACAGGGAATTTATAAGTTGGGGAATATTCCCGATAAATTCCTTCCCACCTGAAGGAAAAGTAGAAATGTAGGCAGAAAATTAGGAAACATCTGGCGCCAGGATTTCAGCTACTTTTCTCACCTGTAGAAAATAGGAAAAATCACCTGGAAAATGACTATGTTTGACAGTTTCAACGCTGATTCCCATCCTCAGGATATTTTCCTGTAGAGGAGGGGAGATTGAAGTTGTTTTTACTTGATAGAGGAGTGAATCTCGTTAATGTCATCAAAATCCTCGGAGTGATTTTGGAGGGAAAGCTCGAAAATATGCTAAACACGAGGTTTTTCAACCTATTTTCCTTAGTTTCTCCCCAGAAACATTAAGCTGGAGCACTGAAATTCTTGCTGGTTCATTCTTACACTTGTAGCAACCAAGTCTCGAAATCCGAATTGTTAATAATGTTCGCAAGCGTGATCAGAAAGCTCCTAAAGCATCCTAAAGCTGCAATTGACAAAAACTGATGACTGCCAATTGCAATACTACCGTGCTGGTGGCGAGACTGAGTCTACTCATCGCAGGAGAAATCGTGAAACGGAGGATGTAATGGTATAAGTAACAGTGTCTCAATCCCAGGTACATTCGAGGACCTCTTCTTCAATTTATTGTTACCACAAATTTCGTATCCATGGCAGCCAGATTGTGATTATGAAGTGATGATGAGAAATACAGATTGAGTGCTCTATAGTGACTGAAATGTCATGTTAATAAATTATAGTGTGAGGGTTGGACCATATCAATAAATCAATAAGAATAGATGAATGAGTGAAACTGAGGGTACAAAATAAGTAAGGAAAGTAAAAACAGGCAATTCAAAACAATTTTCCCAATGAAGTTTTCCTACAAAAATATCAATAAGTATATTTTTTTAATGTCCAAACCTCGAATAATGTTGGGATATGTAATATAAGACATACCTGCATTGTTAAATTGATAAACATAACTACCACAAAACACAAGGCCACTCTCCTCCACCAGCATCAAAATGTGTAATCGAGAAATGTTAAAATGATGGATCTTGCGCAATGATAACGAAGATTTGTAGGTAAGTTGTGGTGTAAAGCAGGAACTGCAAAGGTCGCGGCTGCGTGGGCCAGAACTGGCTCACGGAACACGGACATGACATTTTGACCCGACCGAAAGTTCGGCAGCCAAATGAGAGGGTTTCGCGAGGAACAGTCGCGCTAAACCGAACCGAGAAATTGTTCCCAAAACTTTCTATTGAACCCTGAATAACACGTACTTAGTTCCAAAATCGAATCTTCCCCCACGAAAATTTCATCAACGACTCTACACCAAGATCAACACGCGGTCGATCTATTGATAATAGAGTAGGTATAAGCTGCTTAGAGAACACAAACCTCCTACTGGAAAAGAGGACGGAGAATGAGCGAAAAGTCTAGATGAAAGAGCTGTTGGAACCGACCATACTGAAAACACGTCTGTCCCTCTTCCTGGAAGTTCTGCCTACAATAATTTGCCAATTCTGTCCTTTACGGATTCATTATCCATACATGGAACTTGCTTCTTTTGATGAAGTCGGCAGTCTCTTATTCGCAGTCGCTAATTTCGAATTAGATGTGGTTAATGGGCAGATTCACGCATCAAGGCCCGACATTTTCAAAAAGATGTATTGCGTATTTACCTGTAAGATTACTGTGATTCACTATTCGTAGGTAGCGCATTGAAGCATCACATATTATATAGTTCACAAACATCATGCTTAACTTATCTCAAGCAACATATACACACAGTGTGCATAAGTCTCCCAAGCAATTGGAAATGAAGGGCCTAGACAGTTCAATGAGACCCTAGGCTCAAGGAACTCAAAATTATGTAAATGAGAATAAATTAATGTTTATTGTAAACTATTTCTGTTCTGCAATTCAAAAATATTTCTCTGAATAAATTTGAATTTGCAATTCGCAATTGAAAACATCATGGAGGGAATCTCATTGGCTCGGTACACATTAAAAAGATGGATAAGCATATCCTAACACGGGATACTTACAGTTCTGACAAAATTGGCAAATTTTTGCCATGTAGGGGTTTCAAAAGATTCAAAAATGTCTACTAAGTGGGTGCGGACATAGCATCCTCGGATCATTACCAAGTGAAAAACTGATGTTTGGAGGATTTAACGTTTTCGCAAGCGCAGAAGCTGCTGCTGATCAGTCAGGGCTGACATTTATAGGGCACCATCAAGGGGCCAACCCGCACTACAATCCCTGACAATTTCATCGAAATCGGAAAAAAAAGTGGAAGGTATTGTGAAGCAAGGATTTACGAACAGACAGACAAACACGGTACCTAATTTGTTCAGGAAGATCTGGAACGTAAAATCTGAGTGAAAATTTTGATTTTAGAGGAGGAAAAATGCACCTTATGCAAGTAAAAACAAAGCTCCCGCTAGCATCGGTAGCCTCCGTAGCAAAAATAGGTTATCTCAAATTCACGTATCTTCAAAGTCACGTACTGTCCAAACACTCGAATTGGATAGACAACCTTTTGCCTTTGAAACTTTAACCAAATAATCGTATTTGGTAGAAAATAATAGTGAACCCTCATTTTATTTTTCAATACCTATGTGGAATAACGTTCAATATAAAAGTGAGGTTCATTAGCTGAAATGTTCATGTAGGTATGAATATTACGGTCTAACCGAGGGGATATTCAGAGGAAGAATTTTGGTGATCGTGATAAAGATTAAAGATATAATCAAGGGTAATTCTGTAATTGCAAGTCATTTGAGTTACTTCGACCTGACATACCGTTTGTCCTGTGAATTTGATCAAAAGCTAAAAAAGTCTGCCAATTGGGTGTGGCACATAGCTTCCTCGTATCCATAATATGATTTTATATATTACATGTATATAAAAAAAATCATCAAATGGATTACTAACTGCACAATCCCTGAGAATTCCATCGAAATCGGATGAAAATTGTCGAAGTTATGAGAGCTTCACGTTTGCGCATGCGCAGTGGGTACAACTTATCCGATCTTGATGAAATGCATACGACATTCATTGTCGAATCTCCGATCCTCAACTTTCCTACAAATTTGAGCGAAATCAGACCATTAGGTCGCGAAAAATTGATGTTACAAGGATTTCATGTTTACGCATGCGCAGAGGCTACCACTGGACGGATGGTAATGAATTTCATAGGGGACCATCTAGGGTCTAAC
>JAEMON010000001.1:25449134-25463570 GCA_030264115.1 Lygus lineolaris | reverse complement strand
CCTGCTTAATTTCATAGATTTTCTCGGGATCTAAATCTTTTCAAATATCGACAATGCACATATCTAATGGATTTTTAGATTTCCATTCGAGTTTTCTGTTTACTTGAAGTACACTGTGGAAACCAAATTGGTTTCTCAGATCATCAAGGACCTCCTCATTTGTCCATAATTATCAAATGTTATTGAAATTTTGCGTAGAATCCGAATCTGCAAGAAAAAATGGGGGTTCCCATTTCAAATAACAAAGTTAGTGCGAACTGCGCACGTTTTGCGCATGCGCTCGTGCGCAAAAATGTCCTATTTGAGATCTACAGAGAAGAATAAGGGGGGTTACGTTTTGGAATTTTCCTCTATCCCATTTATTTAGGAATTTAAGGGGGTCGTCTTCGTTATCTGGGACATGTCCCAGGGTTACAGGGTTATACAGGGTTATACGTTATACAGGGTGCACCCTGTATAAGTAATTTTTACAAGGCCGGGTGCTGAAAAAGATCTGGTTCTGGATCCTCTGTCATTCAATTGTTTATCATCAAAAACTGATCGAGTTTTACAGGTTACATCTTTGACCACTAAAAAAGTATCCCTCTTTTAGACTCCACAGTAGGTAGGTATCTATTCGGCTTAGCCTTCAGATACGTGTACTCGTAACAAGATAATTTTTTTGAGGGGGAGGGGGGGGGGGGGGGGGGGGGGGGGGGGTTGCGGGTTATTTATTCACGTAGCCGATCTGATAGGTAGAACAACCACGCGATATTGTTCTGCCTATCGCAGATCAGCTCAGTAAATAAATAACCCAAAAAAATCCAAAATAAACCACTGCTAATTGGAACTGAGGGCAAACCAAATAATGTCAGTTCCACCATCCTATCAAGAAGAATTTCCAATACCGCAACGAGAAGCGCAATCTCACGTGAAACTTTATTGTTGCTTGCAGTGATTCCAGGGTTTGGTCCTGGTGCCCAACCGCGGTGAAGGGGCCTTGCGCAACTTTACTGAGATGAGGCAAGAGGTGTTACCTATGTTTGGCAACTGAGTTTCAAATCGGGTTTGGAATCCGACTAAGAAAGGCCGAGGACACCAGAAAAAAATTCAAGAGGGACGACCTATAATCTCCAGCGGCTCCACATGGACGTTATGTAAAAAGGAGATAAAACTGAGGGGTCAACCGGGCAGTATTCTACAGCGGCTCCTCGAAACTTGAATTGCAAGTTTCTTGACATGGATTTGACATTAACCTGGAGAGCGTTCAATCGGTGGAAAACGAAGAAGACGAGCCCACTCACGGCCTTTATCGCAATAGGACTTCCGTAAATGGATTTCTAACTGTTGAAACAGAAACAAGGAAAATGTATAGCTAGGTACTTTGTCTTTATCAACTAGTTCAACATAAACTTTGTAGAAAAAGGTTAGTATAGAAAATCTTGCCAACCTTTACGTCGTCAAGACAGTTGACTCGTAAACCTCACACACACATAATATATATCTATGGTATACGATGGTATACATCTATGGTATCTATGGTGTACGATTTCAAGTTTACGCATGCGCAGCCACTACGACTGTCCCAATCACGACAAAATTCATATGACCATCTATAACCGAGAGTTATGGCGGTTGGCAGAAATGCGCACATAAGCGCACACAACCCAACCCACACTGAATACTTGAATACCCGAAAGAGTTGAAATTTTGAATTTTTTCGACGGATTTGTGACCAGGGCTATTAAAAATGGAGACATCAGTCGTTTTTACATAAATTGGTTGAAGTTTGACTAATTAGCGCAAACACGGAAAAATAAAGCTTCGGTCGATTCTCCAACGGCCTACTCTGGAAACGGAAACATAAGAAGCACTACAGGCTTTCGCTATCCAGGTGGGTCGAATAGTTTCTTGTGGGAGAATACTTTGGTATGAACGGTTCTCATAGACAAAAACAGAACTAAATTGGCTCTTCAAGAGCAGAACGCAATATGCGAGATGAAAAGATGATTTTAGAAGACAATATATTTTTAAAATCTCACAGGGAGACCGAAACCTTCGGTAATAATTAGGGATACAAATATGTAAGTACCTCCAAAGTCACGTATTGTATTGGAGGAACTTATGATTTTGGATATCATGCTTGGCCCCCATGGTAGCGAGTTGCGACCGGTCTCCTTCAAACTTAAATAATCTCTTGTAGTATCCATGTATTTCTATGTAATACCTTGTTATAAATCCCTTGTGGAGTTGCCGGTCTCCCATCGGGCGCCTCCCCAGGTGGCGGATAGGGGGATACCCACCAGATATGGTGGGCACCGGGGAAATAAAATACATGTACCTGGGGCGGACCGAAACCGGAGGGGAAGAGAGATCTCCAAGCCGTGGTGAAGGCAATCCCTCTAGGGCAGGAGTAGCCTGATGAAAAACTCCTGGTCCTCCAGGTTGGGGGTTGGGCGATGGGCTAACAACCCATCCCCGTAAAAAACTTATTGTTACGAGACCCAAACGACAAGAAAAGCCGGACGGATTTAATGGGGAAGGACCTGGAAACTGGAAACGGAAAAAGATAAGAGGAAATGATTTAAAACTGGCGACCTGGAATGTGCGGACTATGCTGCAGCCAGGGAAGATGAAGGAAATAGGAATGGCAGCATCCAAAGCAAATATCGATGTATTGGCTGTCCAAGAAGTACGCTGGCCCGGTAATGGGAGAATAGACAAGAAAAACTTCTCCTTCCTATACAGTGGCCCAGAAGAGCGCACTGGTCTGTGTGGCACCGGTTTCCTACTCAGCATTAAAGCTAGGAAATGCATCCTTGCCTTCGAACCTGTGAGTAACCGCCTGTGCAGGCTACGCCTGAAAGGTAAATTCCGGAATATCACTCTTATCTGCGCCTATGCTCCAACTGAAGCGGCAGGTGAAGAGGACAAGGAGGCATTTTATGATAAATTGGAGGCAGTCTGCGAAATAATTCAGAGAAATGACGTAGTCATTGTCCTTGGAGACTTCAATGCCAAGGTAGGGCTTGAAGATTCAATGAAACAGGTGGCAGGTAGGTTCTCTCTTCATACAGAATCAAGTGAAAATGGGCTCCGGCTTGGACAGTTTGCCTCCAAATACTCGATGGTGATAAAGAGCACTTTCTTCGATCACAAGAGGATACATAAGGGCACATGGATATCACCTGGCTCCAACATTTTGAATCAGATAGATCATTTATTGATTGGCCGACGGCACGCTTCAAGCATAATCGATGTACGTTCCCGTCGTGGACCAAATTGTGACTCCGATCACTTTCTGGTCCAAGTTGTCTTCCGAGCTAGGTTGTCAAATGCTCTAAAAGGAGCAGTGACCAGGCGTACCAAGTGGCGCTCTGAGAAACTTGAAGAGGAAGTAGTTGCTCAGACCTATCAAGAGGCGATCACCAGTAAGCTAAATGAAAACCAACAAAGCCTTGAAATTGGGGAGGAATGGAGTACGCTGTCTTGGAGGCTGCAATGGATGTGATTGGAGAGAGGGAGAGGAAAGGGGAGGATGATTGGTTCGATGAGGAGTGCCAGCGGGCTGTGGAGGAGCAGAACAGACAAAGAAATGTAATGCTACAAAGAGACACGAGGCGTGCACGGGAGGAATACAGAAGGCTGAGAAGGATCGAACATAAAATCCGCAGGAAGAAGAAGAGGAAATACAACAATGGAAAAGTCCGAAGCATCGAAATAGCGAATGAATAAAAGGAAACAAGAAGATTTTTCCGAACAGCCAACTCAATAAAAAAAAGGATACCAACCTAAACTGGCAGCTTGCAAAAATTGACGGGGCGAGATTGTGGAAGAGGAGGGCGAGGTGCTGGATATCTGGGCGAATCACTTCGAGACACTTCTAAATGAGGATGAAGCGCATGCAAGGTTTCCGGTTTTTGAGCAAACCACCGATGCTGATGCTGACCCCTTAACGAATGATCCTACTCTTCATGAGGTAGTTGAAGTTATGAACCGTCTCAAAAATCACAAAGCCCCTGGTGAGGACCGGATCACAGCGGAACTATTGAAAAAAGGAGGACATGTGCTGGCAGAAAGGCTGCATACCCTCATCACTATGATATGGAGGGAGGAAAGAATTCCAAATGACTGGAAGACAGGGTTAATTGTGCCAGTATTCAAAAAAGGTGACAAGCTACAATGCAATAATTACAGAGGGATCACACTACTAAATGTAGCCTATAAAATACTATCCGGCGTTATCCTAAAAAGACTAAGTGTATACTCGGAGAAACTTTCAGGTGAATACCAATCTGGATTCAGACCGGACCGAAGTACCAGGGATCAAATTTTTGTAGTAAGGCAAGTGCTAGAGAAGTGCTACGAATACAGCATCGATCTCCATCTCCTCTTCGTCGATTTTGTGCAAGCCTTTGATCGATTGTCACGCAATAAACTAATCGAAGCGTTGATTCACTTCGGGATTCCCCAGAAGCTGGTAAACATTATTGGTATGACCCTGCATGCAAGAGTGATGATTGGGAGTAAAGTAAGCCGAGCTTTCGGGGTTTCCGGTGGAGTACGCCAAGGCGACGGGCTATCAGCAGTGCTATTTAATCTAGCCCTACACAGACCCATTGCCCAGGTCGAGCCAGGTGGATCGATATTTTACAAATCGGCACAGCTATGTGGATATGCGGACGACATTGCCATCATTGTGAGGAACTTGCGAGCCATGGAAGGTATATATTCCAGATTGGAAAACCTGGCAGCGCAGATGGGGCTAATTGTGAGCACATCTAAGGCAAAATATATGGCAGTATCCACCGATCCCACCAGAAGAAACGTGGAGGACGTGTCCCTGAGTGGCACCACCTTTGGGGGTGTGCAAAAGTTCAAGTACCTTGGCACAACCATCACGAGTAACAATGCTATGTCCGACGAGATCCAGCAGCGCCTGGCAGCAGGCAACAGAGCCTATTTCAGTTGCATCAAGCTGTTCAAGTCCCGCCTTCTCTCCAGACAGTCGAATTTAAGATTGTATTACTCTCTTATCAGACCAGTGATAACCTATGGGGCAGAGACATGGTCCCTCACTGACAAGAACGAAACATCTCTCCTCGTTTTTGAACGAAAAATCCTAAGAAGGATATTTGGTGCAAAATGTATTGAGGGGGAGTGGAAAATTCGTACCAACCACGAGCTTGACCAGTTGATTGACCACGGGAACATTGTCCGGTTTATCGAAGCCCAGAGGATCCAATGGTTTGGGCATGTGACACGAATGGATACCAGCAGGATTCCCAAAAAGGTTTTTTGTCACAAACTGCAAGGGAGTAGAAAAAGAGGACGTGAGAGAGGACATGAGTAGGCTCCGTATCAGTAATCCAGAGGAAGCCGCAAAGGATAGATCTGCATGGAGGGCGGTCGTACGGGAGGCCAGGGTCCACACCGGACTGTAGCGCCAATGGAAGAAGACCTTGTTATAAATACGCTCTAAATATAGGTAGGTACTAACGTACCTCAGTAGGGCAGGTATATAGATGATTATAATTATTATTAATATAGGTAATTCATCTATATAGGTTTGTTTTTTAGTAAGTATGTTACAATTGACACTATGTAATTAAAAAATTTGTCGAGTTCATCATAATACAGTGGCTCTGTGTTATGACTTAACTTCCTCAGAGACGGCTACTCGCTACTCTGACTCAAATTGGCGCGATCTAACGGCGGAAAACTTGCTTCCTCGTACGAAGCGATTTCTCTCACTGTCATTCATGCACTTTCTGGCGGGAGTGCAAAAAAATAATAACAGAGCTGAGATCGGAAAGGGGCGGCGCGTGCGGCCGGTATCACAGCGCGTCCGTGCGTAACTAACGTAGCGTGTAATCTGAGGTCTAAGGCACCGTCGTTGGGCCGATGCATCAAACAATTAAATGCTACAGACAGCTAGAGAAACGATGATATCCGAGGAACGGACATGAGAACAAGTAGATGTGGGAGAGTAGGCTTGAATGAAAATTCCGGTCCCCGACGAATTCAGATATGCTGCATCATGTACAATCCTGTGCGCATATACAAAGGTAAATGCTATCAAACACGAAATCTCACAAGCCAATATATTTGAGCTAATGAACAATTCACAAATGTTATTTATAATTTCATCTAAAAACACAAAATAGGTACTTATTTCAAAATTTCAAGCTTGATATTTAGTGCCATATCGCCATGGATTGAACAACTGTGATGGCAAACATAATTTTATGCAGCTACGGCAAGGGTGAGATGAAGGTATGAAGAAGCATTCGGATCAAGACTTGTGAAGCTCCAAACCTCTATCTCTGAGCGCACCCCCAAATTCACATATTTTGGAGGGGGCACAGAATTTATTCAGTACAGTTTTCCCTATTTGCCTTAGTTAAGACAGAAACCGTAATTCGTTCGTTATAAATTAGATATTCGTTGATGTGCAAAAAATGTCATTCGGTGTGAGAAGAAGTGGAGCAAGAATGAGCATGAGGGCTATTTAAATGCTAGTGTTGAGTGAATCGACTTCTAAACCTATAATCTTAAACTAAGTTTTTGTGGCTTTACGGCTCCCTTAAAATTAACAAAGCTTTTCCTTTGTTAAGGTATTTCTCACGGCCACTAATTGGTCGGTTGTGAGAGTGATATCCGGTCTTTACCCCCGAATCCTTTCCACACTCTGAACTGTTTTTCGAACACAGCTCAGGATATGTCGTGACTGACAACGACCTTAATCTAAGTGAGATAATGTCGAGAACTCTACTGACCATTATAAACGTAGTGGGATCTCATAGTAGTGAGAGTAAAATAAAGGAATTAACATTAATACATACTCCTTTGTGGGAATGGTCGTTACCTACTATTTCAAATTAGCATGTCTGCTCGCTTCGCTCACGGTCCGAGATTCCTCGTAGATGGGTAATACTATTCGATAAGGAATAAGGAAGAAAAAAAACGTGAGTGCCGCACAGATGAGGTGCTTCTAGAGGAAGCGAGCAGATGAGCGAGCTGCTGGAGACGCAAGGGAATCCGGGAAAGGTTAATAAGTTTAAATTGTGAGGTAAAACTCTTATCACCCCTATATCACAAAGCAATATCTAACATATACTCATATCCCACGAGATAAGTACAACATAGGAGCGAAATAAAAAATGTGGACGGACAATGGAGTTGGTGCGAGCAATATAAGGATTATAACAACAAATGAGGGCTATAATTGTAGGTCCGTGATTCTATTACAGAAAGTCACGTTTTGTGCGTTATGATTGCTCTAGCCTCAGTAGATAATGGATTCTTACAATTTTAAAGTGCTAAGCTGAGTGAAGCTAGGGGATTTCTTCTTATTGTATGATACCAACTAGATACGCTCGACAAAAGAACTACTTCCACAACTATCACTATTACATTGCAAAACTAACCCCACTAAATTAGCACTACCACCACTACTACAAGAATTGATCATTGAAATCCACAATTGAAACTGAAATACCACATCGAAACCCAGGCCCAAAATTGAAATCCAATATCAAAATTGGAATGCTAAATCAAAATCCAAAAGTGAAATCATGATTGATCCATGGCCTATAGAAAGGTGCACGGTATGTAGTACATTCACTACATACATACGAGATGGTAGGTAGATAGATACCTATGCAGTGGTAGTAGTGATAGTGGTTATATTGGTGGTACGAATGTGAAAGTTGTATGGAAAATGTGTGAATACGATCGTTCATGTTTAATAAGGCTTGTGTAACTTAATTACTAATATTACCAATTCGCCGTCACGGGTGGTCGAGCGGTCTAAGGCGCAAGTCGGAAATCGCTCATCACCCGGGGCTCCGGCTAAAAAATGGAATTTTCTCAGGGAGACGATGAGGAAAACTGAGAGTTGACTGGTAAATATTAACTTAGATGCCGTGAAGTTACTCAACGAAATCAATAGGTAGTTGTTATTTTTATTTATTTTATTTTTTTATTACCCACTACCCCCAAGCCCAATCGCCTTTGGCACCAGCAGACAATCAGAAACCTCTCATCTAAGCATCTCATTTGGAAACTATTGATGATATCTTTCGCATGTCAACATAGTATACTAGTTGCCCCTCAATCGTAAACCCTAGAGAGATAGGCGTGAGTAAATCTTACTCACTGGGAGAAGCATCCATTCTTTTTCCCTAGACCCGAGGGGAGTGGCTCTTGCTTCCTATTCACTCAGTAGTCCTATTCAGTCAGTGTGAAGGCCGCCCTTGTGGATTGTCTCACAATTTGAGTTCAGAAACATTGTGAGTCAATTTTACTCACCCCTACCTTTTCATGTAAGTAATTAGTACACAATGTAAGTACAAAAACATTGTCAGTCAGTGTGTAGGCCGCCCTTGTGGATTGTGGGTTGTCCCACAATGTAAGTACAAAAACATTGTGAGTCAATGTTACTCACCACTACCTTTTCCTGTTGGCAATTAGTACACAATGTAAGTACAAAAACATTGTGAGTCAATTTTACTCACCCCTACCTTTTCATGCTGTATGTAGTTGTAACAAGCTTACCCTAATGAATAAAAGAAGTATTTTCTTCAAATGTGAAAATAAAAAGTTTATAAACAGAAGTAAGATGATGTTATTAATCCTGACTCATCCCACTATTACGATAGAGGCATATTGACGAGGTTTTCTTCACAAGAGTAAAATCTACTCACCCCTATATTTAACAGCTTTGTGAAGAGCCCTATCTTTCTAGGGTTAATGTCAAAAGTTACAGGGCAAAAAATACTAAAATATTCCATTTTTAGGGATCGAAAATTTCATTTTTCTCTTCTTTTTTTAATAAATCTGAATAGCGAATAAAATTTCAATAAATAAATTATTCACCTTTTAATTCAGAAAAACGAAATCCGGTTGAAATGCGACCACACACAGGGAGTAGAGCATATTACAAAAATAACCAGGTCAATTGGATAGTCAATCAAAGAATTGCGGGCTGTACGAACCTAAAACAAATAAAATAAAGTCGTCCCGAATACCGAATAGAGAGAACTCCTCCTTTCTGAAGCCAAAAACGAATGTTGAAGAATTTGTGGCATGTAACCCTAATAATACGGGGCGGCAGCAAATACCCCCAAATATGATTCAACCCGTGCGAAACTTGGGGGATCTGTTGAATCATTTTAATCTGAATTTTGAACCCCAACGCAAGGATATCATGTCGCCATAACTGATTTAAACTGTATGAACATTTGGGTGTACCTCTGAATAAGCCGAAAATGAATGTGAGACCCTTGAAAAATTCTAAACATTGAGTTGGAGGGGGATTATGGTGGGGTACTGGGGAGAGAAGTGTGGTATATCCGGGATTTTCAATGAGGATACAGGACAGGGACAACGGGATTTATCCCAATTTTGGCAGGTGTCCACAACGTAGATCAATTCCAACTGATCAAAAAACTTTTCGGTGCAACGCAAGAGTTAACCAGCTAGTCTTACAAATATTCATACACTCAAAGATTGCTATGGATGTTCGTTCTGGTTCAACCGACCTCGTAAATCCAAAACCAACAACCAAACCAAATTCAAAAGCAAAACCTGAATTGTAGTGTAGTGGCGAATGCAAGACTTATTACTGTTTTGGCGGATAATCGAAATTAAGCAGCATATTGTGATGGGTATACAAGCTTTTCAAATGTTGGGGTACCTACCCGCAAAACACAAGTAAAAACAATAAGTGCCTACACCAAACACTGATTCACTACTAGGACGTTACAAGATTGATGATTTATATTCGAAATTCTTCATCGAGCTAAGAGCTTCACAAGGGTTCTTACAATGCTAATGTCCACAAGAGGTGGCTAATAAATATGCGAGATGGTTTCCTTGTTCCGGATGGAGGTGAAGGGGCAGCTAGCGTGGTCTGTCGACCAGAACTCTCCCAGTTTGCCCCACGCTGGCCATAACGGCAGTCGTTCACAACCCAGTGTGATGGCAACAGCCACAAAGTATCATTTACTCCATCACCATCTAAAATTAGAAGGCGATCGGGTAAGTCGGCAACAATCACGACCTGGTAAGATGTATCTACCCATGCGATAAGTACAGCCAAAGACACGAGTGCGATTCATGGAAACGAAGAACTAAGCATGCAACAAATTTGCAATATATTCAGGATCACCAATAATCACCCTACCCACTCGATAACCATCCCGGATCATGCATCCCGAAACAACCCACCGACTACCAATCAACCCGAAAACAACCAAAAGTACTCGAAGAACTGGATTGAAAATATTTAAAAACAGTTATTAATACCTATGTTTAATCTCAGTAAAGGAGAAATCACGACTAGCAGTCGAAATCCAAGCAGCTGGAGTTATAAACCCTATTCATTCTTGGCAAAGAGAAAACAAACGAAGCTGAGCATACCGAGCGGTTCGCATACTTATCAATTTATTATGCTGTTGAACAAACTTACTAATCACATCGACACATGTTTTTATAGGAAGAACTCGGAGTTATCGACAGTGTGAAAGCAGCCTCAAGTACTAAATAGTTTGTCACGATCTGCCTCAAAGAGAGGACTACATTCACAGCTTCAGGCCGTGGTACAATTTTCACAAAACATCGCCCAATGTCGTAACGTTGTCAACAGTTTCATTCATTGTGCGTGGATTCCCATAATTTCCATCTGTTTCACTTTCACTTGAAAATAAGGTGATAAGCTCAAATATTGTTTAACAAACAGAATAGGTACTTGCAAGATAATTGCTGAGTTTGAAATAACGTTTCTTACACATGAATAGCTGAAATGAAAAGCAGGAAACTTCATTTTCTTAATCTGAGGTCACTTAATCCTGTATTTCCTAATTTCGGCCGTTACACAGTCGGGCGAAATGTGATTCTTCCGATCAAAACTTTGTCTCTCGATTAGTATTGGAAATTTTGCTCTGCTTCGGAATATACCGTACGTTCGTATACCTAAATAAGCTAATTTGCTCCGGTGTTTCGGACTTTTGCACGTTCGACTTCAAAACCGGATTCAGCGCCCTTGAAACCCCAGTGTCACTGATTTTCAACTCAAAATGTTCATTGGAATGGCTGTGAAACGGGTGACCAGACAACGCGTGACGCCATAGGATGTCGGAAGTGGAGGGTGCACCCCAGGTGGGTGCGGGGTATGTGACGTCAGAGGTTTCGAATTTACAGAACTCGTTTTGGCTCATTCACAATCATCGGATACCCCTCACGTAGCACCTTTTTGAAAAGCTTCCACTGAAATCATTCAGTGGAAGCTAGTGAAACTAATAAAATGGAGTAGCCGGAATTTCCCATACACGTCTTAGACCATTGGAACCGCCCACAATTGTTTTTGTATGAAAGAAGAGTTTATAGACTATTCAATTCTGCGTCAAACAGAAACAACGCCAGAAAAACAACACCGCAACCATGATTTTTAAATATTTCATGTTGTGTTGTTGTGTGTGGGTTGTGGTGTTTCTATTTCAGTAAAATGTGGAAACTTCCAGAAAGCTTTGAAAAATCACCAAAAATCATTACTACAGTGCTGTTTGACTGGTATTGGTTTCATTCGAAACAAAATTAGATAGTCTCCAACTTTTCTGGCATTTTTAGCACAAAACAACCAAAAATAGCCATTTTTTCCATTCTTGAGCAACATGTTCTTGTGGTAAGGGAAAAGCTATAAGTGTCCACAGCTGAAACCTGTTTGATTGGGTTCATAATTAGATTAAATAAGCATCCAGACATGCGGAGGCATAATGATTTTGTAATTTTTTGTCTGAATGTTCGTAGAAAAAAGTGATTTTCAACGCGATAAAAAACGATTAGGTCCACTCAAGATCCCTTGATGTACGGTACCTATATCAGTTTTCAGCGTAAAAAGCGTCCTTTAAGATTAGGTACCTTTTTATTGACACTCTCTTATTTTTCCTGGCCAAATCCGGTTCCATTGAACTAGTATAGCTGAATATTAACGGAAGAGCTGGGGTTGGTCTCATTCGAATTTGATGTGCGCCGATTTTTCTAATGGACCAATGTTTTGAGTGCCCTGCTTTAGGCAATAACGTATAATTTTTTTAATGCGTAATAAACGGGTATTCTAGGTACGAGGATTTGGGAATTATTCGAAATCAGAGGACATTTCCAATAAGATTGGAGGGTACGAGTAAAACGGAGTTTTCCACAAACGGAGTTTTCCACTGTGCGTTATATACCTATATTAGTTCTGTTTGATTTATTTTCACGTATAATCAAAGCTTACCTACTACTAACCACCAATCATTACTGGATTATGTGCATTGATTTTAGTACTTTATTCAAACTTCGACTACTTTACGACTGCTAAACTCCGTTTTTTTCTGTTCCAGGTGTCATGAAGAAGGGCGACGTTCAATATGACAAAGAATGTTATTTACAATCCTAGCGGTGACTACGGCGATAAAGACCAGTCTAGCGATCATAGGCACAGGTAGGTTTCGATAAGTATCAATGAAATCAAGGTTAGATTGAGATGGTATGTTATGCCCGCGTACAAGGTTCGCCACACAGGTATAACAATCAACGATCATGATAAAATCCCTTTTATTTTTCAAGATAAAGCGCTTCTTCTGGAATTATAACCAGAACCAAGAAGTAGTAGAGAGTGATGGAGGGAAGTGGGCTGGACAGAATATCGACTTCCAATTAAATTGCTGATGGAAAATATGGATTACAGATTACAGAGAGTAGGTACCCATCAATATAGCGCGTGTGACGCATAACTGTAAATTGAAGTGTTCTACATGTACCTATTCCCATTGGCCGATTGACAAATTTGGTATCTACTGAATGGAATCAGAATTGAATACTCTACGGTTTAGGTGTTACAAAAAGAAGTTTTTTTACTTTCCTCAGCCCACCAGAAAGGTGAAAGGATGGTATTGCAATCAGCAGAAAAACTAATTTTTTATTTCAACTGAATCGCATCGTCTTAACGCAAAAAGCGATCGAAAATCACAGGGTGAATAGATTTTTCAAATTAGATACAGTTGCCCTTTCTGGGCCACCATTTTTACGATACATTTCGGTCAAATTTCTACGTGCTGGTACAAATACGAATAAGCAGCATTTTATGCTCTCAAATTTTGATCAATGGGATTGTTCCCAAATCCATTCTTCCATAGAGAAATCTTAAAAAAGCTAGAGAAAAGTGCACACATTTCGAGGTAATTTCGCCATGGGTTCCAGCACCGTCTAATTTAAACTCTGTTTTGAGATGATTATAGTGATTTGATTTCATTTAATTTCACTTCCAGCTTTCTGATACTCAATGGAAGGCACGGTCCTTTTTTGTCCTAATTTGGCACAAATTAAACAAAAATTACATAGGTGAATTTCCAAAACTCACGAAATTTTTCGTGAAGTGGGGATATTCCCATTGTGGGGAACAAAAATTCATTAAGGAAAAAAATCTATCAGAACTCCAACTTTCCTTTCTCAGAGATCAGCCATTGAGGAAGGTGGGTTAACATCCTATGAAACCTTCAAAGAATAACAACACCTCAACGGAGATCTCTATCGGAGGAGGATAACAAGATAGGTTGTCATGACGCCGTGAAAGTTTCTTTATCAGACAAATCCAGACTTATTGCGGAGAGATAATCTTATTAGGACCCACCGCCGGTGCAATTACGCCAATTACGCCAAGGTTGCACCACGCTGTTAGCCCACCACGACAAGATTTGTTATCTCGGGGTCGAAGTGAGTTCGGGCTGAATGAAGGGCGCGCAGCAAGTTCTACTCATCGATATAGAACTACTAAATGGTTCTAAATGATGAATTATGAATACTTTGTTCCAATAGATGACATTCATAAATACCCTTAACCTCGTAAAGCGAGAGTGAAGAATTTAAACGATAAAAAACATTATCGCAATAAATAGTAATAGGTACTCATTTTCATCCAGAGGTCGTAGGTTTACATTTATAGGAGACACAGTTTATCGCCTTAAACTATTTAATCATTTTCAATGTAGAATTATCACCCAACAGTTCTCTGTTTCAATTCTACCGAACAGTATCATTTAATTAAAACTTCTTTTAATTTCGTAAACCCCTAAATATATTTCTAATCTGAACAACAGACCGATTAGGCCATTCGGTTTAAGCGAATTTCCGAGAACAACTATTAAACAATATTTCATTTTCTCCAAAGCTCCAAAGCAACACAATTTAGAGTATTCTGAATTGAACCCTGAAGTTTGAAATTCTTCACTTTGTATATTTACGGAGACATGTTGCATGTGTCACCCCAGACGATCGAAAGCTATGATTTTGGAGATAGGTTACGTTTTTAATTCCGAAAGTACAAATAAAATCGACAAATACCGTTTGTTTTTGTTTGAACGACAGTAAAGGCCTGTAACATTGAATACATTCCCTGGAAACAATAAATAACCG
>JAEMON010000001.1:25429750-25448423 GCA_030264115.1 Lygus lineolaris | reverse complement strand
GTCATGGCAACTCAAATAACATAATTAATTGGTTTTTTCCACATTTTTATTTCTCATGCGCAGACCCCATTAACTCCATGTGTCCCTACTCGTCCTTACAGACTTTGAGGCCATTCATAAAATTCCAAGCTGATCACGAATGTACCATAATACTTATTATACGGATCCCTGACCAGGTTTCCAAATCAGATGTTTTTTATTGGTGTATGCTGTTTTTAAAAAACTGCCTGAAATGGGACCAACCACAGCTCTCCAAGTTATGTTGTTTTGATATTTAACTCAAGTTGGTGAAGAATTATTAACTCTTCATCAAAGTTGTTCAAGTCTCTTTCATAGCATCCAATAAAATCATACATTTAGAATTAGTTAAACCTCGAAACAACGATTCTACCTACCTGGAAAGCTCCATTGGTCCCATGTGAAGCAGAATTCAAGTGGCTATGATATGAATTCAAGACTTTCCATTACATACATATACATTACACACATATTTACATTTTTTATTTTATTTATTTTATTTTTCATTTATATTTTTTAAATACATATTTTTTACTCAATACATATTTTTTTCAACAAATACCTACACACAAAAAACCATAGAAAAAAATTATTTTCTGCTTTAAATTAAACAAAAACCGAAAAGGACTATTCAGGCGATTCAGTGGAATATTCGTGATCAGTGTGAAAATTCCTATAACAAAAATAGAAGAACTCACATAATTTTGGTCCACTGTGCTTTGTTGGGCTAATCTTAAATGGTAAATTCACTAATTCTGACAAATAGGCTTGCTTCCCTCTACATAATATCTCATGATTTGGCAGGAATATGGCTGATTCCGATGCTCATAGCCGGTCTGGCTTACTATCGCTACGACAGCGTAGACCCGGAGTCACGACTGATGAACACGCGGCAGCTCCTTTCAGAGTACGACTTCATCGTGATCGGCGGCGGCTCAGCAGGAGCTGTGGTCGCCAGTCGACTCTCAGAGATCCCCAACTGGAAGGTCCTCCTCATCGAGGCCGGACCTGACGAGAACGAGATCTCCGACGTCCCGTCCCTCGCAGCTTACCTGCAGCTTTCCAACATAGATTGGCAGTACAAAACTGAGCCCACCGGTAAGTTTCTTCCGCAGCTTATTTTCAAAGTTTCTTTTCTAAGCTACTTCCGCTCAACGATTAAATGCTCTGGAAGTACCGAGGCCTACCTCTTGTATAAGTGAAATGTCATCCTTATCATTTTGACTTGCTTTGATCTCCTGCAATGACCATGATTAAGGATTGTAGAAGAATTGAAGCGTAAACCTCACTTTTTAACACTGAACGATTTGAAAAATGTCTGCCAAATTAAGTGCGGGCAGCACAGGTTCCTGCTCGCGTATAACATAGACACATATTATATAATTCTATGCTGCTTGTAATAAGACCCCTGTAGGTGATGGAAATGATTAATGTTTGCGCATGCGTAGCTGCTGCCAAATAATGAAAAAAACAATTGTGATTAAATTCAGGGGTACCATCTAGGGGTAAAACTATATTAACTACTAACCTAATTACTAATCAAAATTCATAGGAGATCATATTGTGTTTGAGGGTCATGTTTTCAAAGTTCTTTGGATATTTCGATTACTTGCGTCTTGCACTTGACACGATTTCCCATCAAAAACCATGGGAGAAGCTTTATGGTTTTTAATTTGACGCTAAATTCATTGATTCAGTAAAAGGGCTGTACGAAAACGCAACTTTCTATGTGAGTTTGAATGGCAAAAAATCCAAGCACTTTGATATTGGGCAAGGTGACTTTATAAATATATAATACAAGGTGACTTGCTCTATGCCGTCTTTTTTGCTCTATTTGTTAGTGACTCATCCTCAGAGAAAGGAATCTCTGTGGCATCCAGAAAAATAATAAGGGTGGACACCATCTGCATGTTTTAGTTTTATGCAGATGATTTAACCCTACTCTCCGATAATTTCGTTGCAATGAAAATTATTTTGAGTGCTTTTCATGAATATTGCCAAATAAATTGCTTTACCGTGAATACGGAAAAATGTAATAGTGTTTCGGAAACATGGAGGGGTGGACTAAAACAATACATGTTTGCCTTCGGAAATGAGGAAATGGCATGTACGAATAAGTACGCATACCCAGTGGTAATGTTTTTAGCTCTGTGAACTTCGCCCAACATGCATCGCTTGCTGTCAACGTTAGGCAAATATTTCAAAGATCGCAGTTTTGTTCCATAGAAGCGTGGCAAAAAAAATTTTCAGCAGTTGTCCTGGCTACTACACCGAATGGAGCTGATATTTGGGGGGATACAGCAGGGGGAGTTGCTAGAACGAGTGCAGGTACGCTCTTATAAGAACTGTATGTTTCTTCCCAGGAATATCCCAGATATTTATGTGCGAAGAGAATTCGTTCTAGTTCAAGTGGGGATGGCTGTTTTTGAAAAATTGATTTTTGTGAATTTTTGATACCTAATGTTTCTTTTTTCAGAGTGTTTTGATTATTTTTTCTAATGTACATACTCGTACCTCCAACAGACAGGTAAAATAGGTAGGGCTTATGATTGCTTAGTAAGAATATTTAAGCTGTTATTTGATGAAAAATACTGAATTATGATTTATGAAGGGTACCTATGTACAAGATGAGATGTAGGTAACTTATCTAATTAAGTAGACGTACGAAGAGTTGGAAGATGATGTGTTGATAACATAGCCGTAAATGAGACGTAATTTTAAAACATTGCCTTGAGAAATGTATGGTAGAAGATGATGATTTTGTGGAATGTAATGTACAATAGTTGAATAAAAATCGTCATGCCAAAAAACGTACTTGTGTTAAAGTGATTTCGGGAAGTGTGTTTAACAAGTGTGTTCAGTGCAGCAGATGTTACAGCTATATTTTTCTTTATGTACATGTAGTAAACACAAACAAACGTGGTTTATACAATAAATGTTTGAAGGAGATATTTCGATCTTATCTTAAAAAAAACTGGAAAATCAACACCAGGATTACGAGAAAATTGGGCGATACTCATTTTTAAATAGCCACCTTGCCTATCAGGTAGCTAGGTACTTTCTTTGAAAAACACCTCGCCTTGGGATTGGGACTCATCATAATACAAAGGTAATTAGTGATTATAAAAATCGTGATTAGAGGACTCTTATCTCAATATGAATGATGCCTGGAGTAGATTTAATCAGTGTCAGGCACAAACAAAAAGACAGAACAAATACAGTCATGGAGAAGAAAAAAGATTTCAAGTAGTTATCCCTTACTCGCTGGCAGCGACGGGGAAGATGAAGGGGAAGAAGCGCAAAGCGTCGGGAAGCACTCTCATTGGCTCTCACCTCATTCCTCTTCATCCAGTTTGATTTGAGCCTTTCCCTACCTGAAGAAGCTAAAGTTAGGTTTTCGCTTCAATTCTTCCACAATGCTAAATTTCTTGTGTTATTCAAAAAATCTTGTGATTTCCGGATTGCTCCTTCTTAAATCTGAACAGTTCCCCAGAAACTCATTTCCACTGGTTCTTCCACCGCCATTAATTTCGCTTTTATTAATTCATTTTTCGATTAATAAATGCATAGAAAGAAAAGTAGAAGGAGGAATGAGGTTCAAGAAAATCTACCAATCCCTCAAAACTGAAAGTTGTCCAAAGGTGTGTGGAGGGAAGGGTTTTGGAGAATGTTGGGGGGGGGGGGGGGGGGGGGGGGGGGGGGGGGGGGGGGGGGGGGGTCATTATGCGTGCCAAGATAGCCAATACGGAAATTGAAATCGGAGCAATCACTGGATACTATAGCGAAGTAAGTGGGAAATAACGGCCAGATTCGTGAAGGGTGGATTCGGGTCTATGACCTTTCACCACGACAGCGCTATTGTATCATAGTAGAGATAGAGACTCACGTTTTTGAGTAATAAGAACTGGACGACCTTTTGAATATGGGCCAAACCACCCAGTAGAATCAGATGATTTTTTCAATCGGATGATAAAATTGAATAATGAAACTAATTCTAAAATTAGTTCATAAAACCATTTTCGGATAGATCCCCCAAATATTCAAGCCACGGTCATCAGGGAATACGCGTTTGCTGAAAGTCATGAGGGCAGCCATCGGCGTTTCAACCATAATATGCGCTAGCGTACACAATCCATACATCACATACTTGCTAAAAGATATTGAAATTCGGATTAGTATTCACATTCGGATTGGGTGTGTTGGGAAGTGTAAAAAACTACACAGCTGAATGAATGGAATTTAGATTGACGTGACTACTATTTTTAAGAATACATACACAGGCCGGACTCACTGATAATTCAGATGATGTTTTTTGCTTCCGAGTCTACCGAGGTGGCCAGAAGCATTATGTTCACTTTTGGGAAGTGAAAAATGTTTCCCCTCCAAAATCAAAATTTCCACCCGCATCATTTTCTTATGTTTTAGACCTTCCTGAACAATTTTGGTTTCGTGTCTGTGCGAGAACCCTTAGAGGGTCGTCCAGAAAAAAGTTCGGTTTTTTTAATCAAGTTTTTATTGAAAAAATCGAAATTACAGAAATTGTACTTAAACGTAGGTATTATTTTTCCCCGTGATCCCAGGCGACGTCAATACATTAATTTGCATATCCCGAAATGAGCTTTGAAATTCTTTCCTCGTAGAAGCTTGCCACCACCTCCTTGGTCCAGGGAGGAAACTAGGAAAATCATGGCTTCTGTTTTATGGGACCAAAAAGGAATTCACCTTATTGACTTCTTGCCTCAAAGTGAAACAATTAACGCTAAGCGCCATTTTTAGACCCTGAAGAAGCCTGAAGAAGCAGAACAGAAGAAGAGAAGAACAAGAGAAGAGGAATGTTGACCTCCGGTGTTTGCCTTCTCCACGATAACGCTCGGCCTCACGTCACTCGTTCCACAAAGCAACTTTTGGGTGATTTTGGTTGGGACCCATCCACCTTACAGTCTTAACTTGGCCCCTTAAGACTATCATTTTTTTACCAAAATGAAGGAGGGATTTACGGGAGAACGTTTCAAAAGTGACGAGGAAGTGAAAGAAGCTGTCACCAACTGGACCAAGGAGGTGGCGGCAAGCTTCTACGAAGAAGGGATTTTGAAGCTCATTTCGCGATATACCGAATGTATTGACATCCGCTAATTTTTCACCGAGAACTTTAGCAAATGTCATCATATGAGAGGCAAAACGGCCGTCTAAGATGCTAAAATGCAGCCAAGTATTTCATCAATTTGCTCAATAGTCGTTTGGGTAGAGACGTCGAGAGGAATGACCTATCGACGTGACAAAGGTGACCTTCAGGCCCCTTCAACACAGATTGTTCACGGAAGTCTCAGTCTGATTCCACTTTTCGAGGGGAGTTGAAAATAGAAAAATAGTTGTAGGAGTACCTAACCAAAGTTGGTCAGCCTGATCAGATAAACACAGCGAGAATACAATAATTAATTCTATTCTCGGTGGGTAGAATATGGATTGATTAACTATTTCTATTTCCTACCGACTTTTATTGAGAAAATTTATGAAATAAAAATTTATTATAGAAGGAACCTATTTTAATCACGTAATTTTAATTCAACGTTATTTTTTTATTATGAAGAAAATGTTATGAGAAAATCATACCTAAAATAAATACCATAACTTATGATTAAATTAACTAAATAAATCGTTAATAATTAACTATGGTACGCAGGTAGTGAGACGAATCTTGGTATTGTTACAGGGAGAGCTTGCCTGGCGATGAAGAATGGTAGATGCAACTGGCCGAGAGGCAAAGTGCTGGGGGGCTCGAGCGTTCTCAACTACATGCTGTACGTGAGAGGGAACCGAAGGGACTACGATAATTGGGAAGCAATGGGCAACCCAGGATGGGGTTATCGTAACGTACGTACTAGAATTAACCCTAACTTGTAATGTCTGTTTGTGGCATGTCTACTACTGTTTTCATAACCTGCACTCTAGTAGCCAAACACTAGATACATAAAAATAGGAAGAGGTGCATGAGGCCCTCATGATGACCCTCATACATATACGGATCCTCTGTTTTTGTGCAAGGTACTTAATATCAACAATATTGATGCATTCATTTTTACAATATACTTACGAACTACAGATTTAAACTTTTTCCAAACAAGAATTTCTGCAATCATGTAACAACTTGGAGCAGAATTAGAATCAGGTTAGATACTACTACTAGATAGACTTATTTTAGATTCAAAACATTGATACGTGGGTATAGATAGGGAACGAATGGATTCACCGATGAGCTGAATGGTAAAATATACGTAGAGCTACCTACTTATTAGGTGTACCTATTAATTTGAAACCAAATATACACTATAAACTGGTGGGTAACATAAAAAACCAGTTTTATAAATAGCACTAGGCCACTTTTGAACCAAAACCCGATTCTCGTTATTTCGATTTGGTAAGAATAAGTTTAGGATCTAGTCTAAGATAACAACATTTTAACACAGAATGTGTTTTAGCCTTGGACTAACTTGCCGAAAAATGTCACGTGGAATGGGTGACGCGGGATGGGTGACGCGGATGGGTGACGAAATTTTCTTATGATTTTCACGTACAACCGAGCCGTTGGTAGGGAAATGGAACTTCCGCAATTTTAATCGCACAGAAATCGTTCACCATTCGTTGGAAAGCTCCTGATTTATCTCGCATTTTTATATCAGAGTTTTATATTAATCTGTGAGATGTTTATTTATATCAGAGTTTTATATTAATCTGTGAGATGTTTATCCAATAATGCGATATTATAAATGGTTAGTAAACAATCTTATGTGTCGCTAGCCTGCTTCATTACCAGGGAAGTTAGATGTGAAACGCGTGAGCTAAAACACATTCTGTGTTTCAATAATTTCATCCGAAGTATGTAAATAGAGGTAACCGGGGGTCCAGGGGGCTTGCCCCCTGGCGAGGCGCGGAGCGCCGAGTTTTTTTGTTGGGAAAATCATTATTCAATTTGATGGGGCATATAACTTCAATCACAAACTTGTCAAACAGTGCACACCTAGTACAAACTGTATCTTAATATTTAATTCATACGTGGATACGTTATTTCTACTTACCAACATCCGTTCTCCTGGAATCATAGTAGAACATGTTAGAGTTACGAATGTACTAAGAATAGGGATGTGCTATAACTTATTAATGTATTTATTTCTTACGACGCACTATGGAAATCCACTAATAAATTCTCTACAGCAACACCACCTTCCCTATGAGGAACAACAAGGGGCTACGAAGACGCAAACGGACGGAAACGTATGTAACATTATCGACTACTTACATCTATGACAGACGATTTTCGTCATCATTTTTTTAATTTACATCACGACAAACCGCTTTTTGAACTCGCCCCTTATGAACGCGCAGTGCACACTTCTTGTCTTCTCATTTGGAATGCGAAATATGAAAGGTTCAATTTTAATTGAAGTGAATGAATTAGTTCCTATTATAAGTACATGCAATTAGTAGGTACATACGGTCAGGAACTGAGTATGTGATATAAAATGTAGTTTTTCACAATAGAACACTCGATTGCTTCGAAATACCCGCGTTTTGAGCATTTAAATTAATCATCCCTCTCCTCGCAGAGAAATAGAATTTGGAAAGCTCGTGAAATGCTGATTTTTGGACAATAAAGAGGAACGGTTTTGGGCAAATGGTGTTTTTAAATACTATTGAAGTTCCAAGAAAAGGTTGAAATTGATAAAATATAAAATTTGTGCTCAAAAAGTTCATTTTAATTGCGGTTTGTAATCTTCTTGGCAATTCAACGCTCTTTCTAACGTTAGATACACCATTATTTTCTTCACATGTACGTTCCAACTAACGCTATTGGCGATTTTCCGGGAAAAACCGTAGCCTACTAAAGAAAATCTCGACAAATTTCTCGGATTTAACAAAACCTACATAATATGAAGTGTTCTTTTCCCCAGCATTTGATTAGTACCTACCTAGCAATTGTTCTATGATTCTACTGAGGCAACGACAGTATTACAGCCTTTATCCATCTAATTTTCATGTACATAGATTCATTGATTCAATGAGAACCAACCAAAACAATCAAGTATTTGCCCACCTAATATCCTGTCACACATCAACAAGGACTCCACTCGAAGACTTTCAGATGCGATATTTCAGACCCGCATCCTCACCACTATTTCACGTATTTGTTTTGTTCACCTTTTCTTTCGCTCATCCACTCTGTTCCAGGTCCTACACTACTTCAAGAAGTCCGAAGATAACAGGAACGACTACCTGATAGGTCCATACCACTCGCGGGGAGGCTACCTAACGGTTCAGGAGTCTCCCTGGAGAACTCCTCTAGTCCTAGCGTTCATCCAGGCCGGCGAAGAGCTTGGATACCCCAACAGAGACATAAACGGGCGCCATCAAACTGGATTCATGATAGCTCAAGTAAATATATAACCCACTGGGTATTCGTAATCGCAAGGAGATACCTACATTAAAAGATAACCACCATGTCTTAGAGGTAACGGTTCAGACTGATACTGATTCTTTTCAAGCAGAGCTTCCGACGGACGCCATGGAAAATGCATTACATTTCTACGATATCAAGTTAAATTCGTACAGTGGTCATTTCAGTTTTTCATCACGTTTCGTTCAGTTACACTTTTTAATTGTCAATCAGGAGCAAACTGTCAGCATAGTAAGTTAACAGTTACAAATACCAAGTATGGATGTGCGTGGGAAAGGCTTTCTCATACAATTCTGGAGGCGGGGGGGTCTGTAACTTTGGAGTTGACCCTAGAAAACTACTGTCGGAAGGTCAGAACGACTGTTGACGGACAAAACAACTGTTGTAACAAGAGTTGTGAGGGACTTGGTTCAAAGCACGACAGATAGCTCTCCCGTCTTTTTATTCGATGTATCGAATGGAAATGGCAAATTGCATGAAGAAAACCACGATAATTGATGGTTCAAACTACTTTAATTTACCGCAAGCCGAAATATCATACTAAGAAATCGCCAGAAAATGATAATAGGTAATACAAACGCTTGATTCAGTCACCTAAACTCGTTTTTCTCAAATTTTCTCGCCACCTGCCGAGGTGGACACGATTTTGTCGACAGTTGAGAGGTTTCGTCGAGGTTGCTTTTTTTACAGAACGCGGGCAAACATGGCGGCGTTTACGTTTAAATCAAAGTTTAAAAAAACTGTTTTAAAATAAATGAAAATTAATATTGATATTAAAATTCATCCGCAGTTGATCAACTTACATAACATCCCCCTTCCCCCACCACCACCTGGACAGGTAGCATTTGCGCAGCAGAAGCTTTTGGGAAACCAACACTCTTTTCATACCATTTCAAACGACGGGAATATCTAGGAGACAATATTTCATGTGGATCTATTAAATTACACTATTCCAGGGGACAATCCGGCGAGGAAGTAGGTGCAGTACGACGAAAGCTTTTCTTCGGCCGGTAAAGCATCGTAAGAATCTGCACATAGCGATGGGAGCTCACGTCACGAAAATACTCATAGACAAGAACAAGAGGGCGTATGGCGTCCAGTTCATCAGAGACGGTATCAGGCAAGCTGCTTTGGTGCGCAAAGAGGTAATAATCTATCTTATCAGCCATCTACCAGATATTTTCTAGACGTGTGGACAGGACACCCGAACAGCGGTCGACATCCGAACGAACGAGACTCACGGACAGACAACGTAAGAGTTTGTTTCAATATGAACATCCTTGTGCTTAGAAGCAACAGGTACGACGAGTTTTTGGAACACATAATCGTATCAATTCTATATCTAGACTTATTGCTTGATCATCCAAAAATGTAACAAATAATTCTTCTTGTAGGTACAGACTCGGACGTGAAAAACTAAAAGTTATATATTACCAAGCAAGAACAACCCAAAAAAATCATCAACCAACTGGCCAAAACACCCCAGGGTATCAATTTATTGAAGCCTAGATATGATGATCGGGCCATTGTACTATAATACTAATTTCAGTTAGAGGATTGTTATGAATAAGTCAAAGTATAACGCCAAGAATTTAAATTTGAATGTGGTAAGGCTAGATTGGGAATAATTTCAGACGGTAATTATTGTATGACCGGGAAGTTTTTGTTTTCATTTTCAATCTAAGGATTTTAGTTTCTCATTGTTGAGCTAACCATTAGCTACCAATCAAATAAATCTTGCCTCGAAGCTTGCGGTAGTTTATGGATATAGGATTGTTATGAAGCTCTCTACTGGTGTTCCACTATCACACCTCTTGGTTGAGCGCTCAAATAGGTATTCAAATCTACCCTCAAATCTTTTTCTATAGGTAGGTAGTCGATATTTACTGGGCATCGGAAACGAAAGGATAACCTGAGACGATCTGCGAATACTGGAAGGATTAGCAGGTAATGTGGAATTTACTAAACGAATTAATTTGTTATCAGGTCATAGTGGCCGGGGGTGCAGTGAATACTCCGCAAATCTTGATGTTGTCCGGAATAGGACCTGGGGAGCATCTCCATTCTTTGGGAATCCCAGTTGTCAAGGATCTACCGGTTGGAGAAAACTTGCAAGATCATGTAGGCATGGCTGGCCTTACTTTCATCATAGACAAGCCGGTTGCTATAGTACAGGATCGATTAAAGGTGAGAGGAATTCATTTTGTATCCTAACGCAGCACTTCAATTCATCGAACGAAACCTCAGACTACCTAATGATTCAGTAATTCAATAGGTAGGTGGGTAGGTTGGGTACCTACCCAATTCAAATAAAAGTACTTAAACATTAAAAGTAACATTACATTACAACATTAAAAAGTACTTAATCATTAATTTGACCAATTCTATAGGCAGTTCCGGTGACGATGGAATATATCATAAGAGAAAGAGGACCAATGACAACACTTGGCGGAGTAGAAGGACTGGGCTTTGTCAACACCATCTATGCCAACGAGAGCGGAGAGCATCCTGATGTGCAGTTCCACATGGCACCAGCTTCCATCAACTCGGACAACGGTGCCAGAGTCAGGAAGATCCTAGGAATCACTGAGTACGTCTATAACACCATGTTCAGGCCAATCAACAACAAGGATTCGTGGACTATCATGCCTCTGCTCTTGAGACCCAAGTCCAGAGGTTGGGTGAGGCTGCGCTCCAGCAACCCCTTCCAGTATCCCATCGTTAATCCCAACTACTTCAGCCATCCCAAGGATATTCAGACGCTCGTAGAGGGCGTCAAAATAGCGCTTAGAGTAAGTATTTTCATACTCCTGATAAGGAATACCCTACAGTAATCAGTTGCACAATCTTTCACGTACAGGTATATAATTACGGTTATTATTGCTATTTATTTATGATCGGCAATGGACTCCACATAAAACTCCACTTTCTAGATTTATAGAATGCTCGGCAAAGAAGATGAAGTTTGGGTCGATCTCAATAATTTTGATGTACGGTTTTAAGATGTTCAAACGGTTTTTGAGTAGGTAAGGCTTGCATATTTCGCAAGGCGATGTGAGCGAAAAAGAGCTGGGTGGAAGCAAGTATTTATAAGAGCAGGAAGCTCTTATAAATCCGCCTCCGCAGGGAGGCTCTGCGGAATATTTGATGTGATATTATCGCACGAGAAATTAAAAAAAATACATTCAAATCAAAAGAAGAGAGATTAGCGTGTAACTAATCGTATTACGGACAGGTAATAAGACTCATCAGAGGTCAATTTCTTGATTCATTGCATCGTAACACAAACAGAAAGTACTAACACGACCCTCACAAATTTGAATCTTTTTTACGTTATGAAAAAGGATGGGCGAAAGGGGGGGGAATTGTAATAAACCGAATTTACCTTCCATCTCTACCAGCCTGCCTACGGGCAAGCCCAGTTACACAAAATAAATTCAGCAAGCAGTAGGTAGGTACATAACGCGATTAGGTAAGTACAAAGCATTGAAGACTTTTTGGGATTTAATGACATGGGTTGAAGTAATTACGAAAGTTTCTTCTTTCAAATTATTCTTACTGATGAGAAGCGGAAGTTGATATTGCTGTTTAGCGCTGTTGAGGGTAGGTAACCTCTCTACCTAGTTCTTTGAAAAAAAGGTTGCCTGAATAAAGATATGTATATAGATATAGACCCCTAAAGGTAAATATGTAGAAGAAATTAATCAATTAAGAAGAACCAAGACTTAAGTCCCTATGCATTTCACTTATAAGCTTTTTGTCAACGTCAAACTTTTGGGTGCAGCGAGGTAGTTGATTGATATTGAATGTGTGGGCGCACATTCTTCGCTTACGCCCGTAACCGAACCATGAATGAGTCCGAGCCTGATAGGATACGTAAGTGGGTAGGAATATGTTAGGTTCGATCAATATTATCGAATTAAGAAATTGTTAAATCTAACTGTATTTTGCTGCATCACATGTCAAATTGAATTCTGATGTTAACGTGGGTAACTAATGTATAATGATGATAACGTAAGTTTGAAGGGAGTGAACATATTTCGGTTCGCTTATATTTATAAATCCGCGATTTAGATCACAGATCATACGCCCTCGCACTCAAGCCTGTACCTACCTATACTAGGTCGACGAGAGTTGAAGATGTTGGAAACGCAAATGAATCGGAGTGCCCTCAACCTCAGGGCGAATTTCTACCTGTATCTCAGAACATGTTCGGGTCCCCTCTCGGGATATCCTTACTGAACTTCAAGTCTTTATACGATTCCGTGAATTCTAATATTTGGTTTTTGATGATTTTAATTATATATTTTTGAAATTATCGTTTCATTTTATGAATGGCAAAATGGTTCTATAGGGCGCTACTTGGGTTTTTTTTTTTCAAAATTCTGCTTAGTTTGTAATTTGATTAATCGATCAAAAAACACCATTAATCGTTCGAAAATTTGGATGAAACATCCAACCTTACATTTTACTAGCATTCTGAGCTAGAATCTGCAAACATTATGCAAATATTCCATTCCGTTTCTAAATGGAAAGTGTAGTAAATTACACCCCATAAGTGCTGCCATCTAGCAAAAAAAATCTTACTGAAATTGGGGACACTTATAGCCCTTCCAGATGATCCACACTTTGCCCACATAAGCGATTTTACAGCGCATTTCCTTTGACAAAAACATCGGCTCACATACAAGATTTTTTTCACTTTTGCGACATTGTCTCACTAGAACGGCCATAAATCCCTGGTACGCCCCTAAGGTACCCTAACTACACTCTAAGATCAAATTTGAGGATGCTGTTGGATGCTATTTGCTGCTCCCTGCTACCAAAACACGTTTTTTTAAGTGGACTAGAGGTGAAAAATTCACTAGAAAAGTGATATTTATCAATGAGTTTGACATCGCAAATTTGTGTAGGTACTTTTTACGCTGGATCGAATGGTGATGATTTCAGACCTACCTGACTGACAAACAAGGGATTTAATGAGGGGAATGAGGGTGTCACCGAACCAAACTATGCCAAAAAATGCATTTATCGAAAGGGTTGTGCAGGGTGAGCCAATCAAGTATGAGTATGATGTTTTTGGAAAAGGCATACCTTTGGAAGGATACGTCCTAAAAGGGTTTGTGGGACTCGGTTTTTCATCATACACAAGCATTTAGTTATCACATTGCTTAGTAGGGTGGGGCTCACCGAACTTTCGTAGTTCGAGCTTTTTAGAGGGCGGCGATAATGAAGCTTTGCTCAAAAACACTAGGGATGGCAAAAAATATTGAAACATCGTAGACAACCATCAATGGTGGCGAAACGTCGGAACCAAAACATGAATGGAAAACACCGATGTACCTGTCAATTTATGGTTGCCATCCCTATTGGCCATTTTCTTGAATAAAAATCATTGGTAAATCAATTGCCAGTCGTACTTAGGTTTGGCAAGGTATTCAGCTTAATTTCGCTGTTTTGCTATTTGGTACTTCATAAATAAGATTAAAAAGACAATTCTGAACGAGCTCTATGACAATTAAAATCGAAACGTCGACAGCCAACCATCGATGGCACATATGCATTGACACAAAAATATCGATGTTTTGAAAACATCGATGTATCGTTGCCATCTCTACAACAACATTAATACAAATACTGATCATAACGATAGTGTTCCCATACTGGCATTAAAAAAACGGGTAGATCACAACGAACTATTTTCTTAAACTGAGTCAATTCAATAAAAATGTTCATACTCGAATATCCCAACCATTTTTCATAACCATTTGAAAGCCATAATACTTATTGGTTCACCCGTTACCCTCTATTAATAGGACCTTGGGACCTTGTTGTCCACTGTATGTACTTGTGTCACTGGTTGTTAACCATAGGGCATGGTGAGGATGCATGAAAATCATTGATACTGTATGCTTGTTGTCTTAACATTGAAATTTCGAACAGCGATAATATTAGTATTTTATCGACAGGTGAGCGAAG
The DNA here is from genome assembly GCA_030264115.1 of Lygus lineolaris. Lineage (NCBI taxonomy): Eukaryota > Metazoa > Arthropoda > Insecta > Hemiptera > Miridae > Lygus > Lygus lineolaris. The sequence continues at coordinate 25,433,977 of JAEMON010000001.1, read as the reverse complement.
GCAAAGCGTTCCGTCAATTCCGATCTCGTCTTCATAAGATCCCAGTCCCTGGGTGTGCTTGGCTGCCATTTGGTTCTGATAAGTACTGGGAGTGCGCCATCAGGCACTTCACCATGACAATCTACCATCCTGTGGGCACTTGCAAGATGGGCCCCCCGGATGATCCTGGGGCTGTGGTGGATCCTAGACTCCGCGTCTACGGGTTGGCCAATCTCCGTGTCATAGACGCTTCCGTGATGCCTACCATCGTCAGCGGGAACACCAACGCCCCCGTTATTATGATAGCTGAAAAGGGTTCTGATATGATCAAGCAAGACTGGCTAGACATTAAAAAATCCAACTCTAGGCCATACTAGTTGATAGTAAGTAACATCATTTGACCCTGTAAATAATGTCCGTACTGACTTTTGCATTATTTTTGTCGAGCCGTCAAGAGTAATGCGACTGTTTAGGTAGTAGGTACATAACTACAAGTGTGTAAATCATTTTAAGTAATAGCTACCTCTCCAAAACTGTAATATAGAAATTATGTAAAATATGTACAACATGTAAATTATGATGAAAATATAAATATTTGAAATCTGCCAAAATAATTACTCTTCCATTGTTATGAAAACATTAGAACAGATAGGAAAACTATCAGGTAATGATTACTCAACTGAAAATTAATTTTGAGAATCGTAAAGGTATCCCTTTCAAAATAATAATAATGGTAATAATCTATTTTGCCAATAGCAGCCGTTGAAAAAAAATTATAGGCGAGTACCTACAGCAATCGTCGAATGTAAGGTCACATAAACCCCGAAAATATAAACCAACACTAACACACACCCACACACCCTCACACTTTCTCATCTGGGGATTCAGTCGAACCCTATAAATCAAGTTACAGGAGGGGGGGGGGGGGGGGGGGGTAGACGTCCGCATTATTTGGGTTAGTGCAATATTACAATATTATAATTCTAGTAGATCGTTGAAAATCCACTTTTTGTGCCTTTTTTGTAGACAAGGAGTTTGCGCGAATTCCCCATCAATTTCAGCCCATTCACCTCAGTGCATTGTACCTAGGTACATATTTTGGGGAGTAATATCAAACGTGTTCGAAAACAAGTTTTTGATAGGATGAGAGTCCGCACCTGTTACTTAGAGTAGCAGTAGTATACCTAGTAGTAAATTGGGAAGCTAGGGGAAAACATAAAACTCATTAACTTTTTCTCTGGAATAAACAATAATTACCAACAATGATGGTAATCTCTACACCTTAGCATAAGAAAAAGTTTAGTTATGGTCAACTGCCCTTGGATCAAAAAAATGAATGACAAAACATCTAGGTAATATTGTAGTCTCATACAAGGGAAATGACAACAAACTCTTCTCAGCAAATACCACGGAAAAATTTGAAAAGTGAAAAGTTCAATTTAGTGGAACAAATTTGGCACTGAACGAGTGCGGGCTCTTCCTCTTTTGCTTCCACACTACCGATGGCCTTATTCGAGAAAGATGTAAAGAAAAATGGTGTCCACCAAAATCAAAATTTCCAATGGCCTTTTGCGTTTCAGGGTTTTTCGAATGATTTTGTGGACGATGCCCAATGTACCCCGTAGCGAGAAAGAGATGGACAATTGACCCCGGCGTTAGTGGACAATGTACACCGATAAGAAACAAGGAGCGGTAATCGTTGGAGGATGATCGACCCCCCTAACGCACCTGAGTCAACATGACTATTTAATTACTATTACTCAAGCAGCCCAAACATTTTTTGTTTGTAGATGCACTTCTCTCAATACAAACAGAAATTCATGCAAAAAATTACTAAATACAAAAAAAATACAAAAAACTAATACACTAATACAATACAAAAAAATTGTATGAATAGGACAGTTTTTAAATTTTCAAATTATTCATTGCCTGTTTACAGTGTGTCAAATTGTCACTATTTATTAATTATACCAACTTATAGTATAAATCATAGTTTCACTTTTTTATTCCTCGAAACGGATCATATCGGGGAACGGGGGTTGAATGACCACAGGGTGCACAATGTGCACATGAGGACGGATTGCGACGGGGGTCAATTGACCATCGGGTGTACATGTATGGGAACGTTTGGCAAAGGGGGTCGATCGTCCAACACTTGTTACAATGGCAAACTCCCGATTTTGTAAAGGTCTATTCGAACCCACGAACTCGAACTATGGAAAGTTCGGGTTCGAGTTCAAATTATTCGGACTCATCGGTTCGAGTTCGAGAAGTATAGTTCAGGTTCGAGTGCTTCACGAACTGTTCGAGTTCGAATACACGGTATGATTGAAGACAGGGCCCTATAACGTGAACATCCAATTTTTCAAGAAATAATTAGGTTATTCATTTATCAAAATGAAAAATATAGCTTCCTCACTTTTGTAACATCCACGTATAGAAACAGTCAGTGAAATTTTAAGCGAATTTGGAAGAATAGTCCCGGAGTCATGCCTATAGGCGGGTTTACACGCTACGATGAATCGTATCGATGTGGTTGCTCCAACTTCTAGCCCCAATAAATCGAAAGAGAGGAGGGCTGTTTACACACTACGATGAATCGTAACGATTTCTGGCAAACCCGTTCCATTTTTGCTGGAGGTGCCAACGAGAAGCTATCCAGTGCAAACTGGGTGTAGGAGGGAGCGACCGTTTATACGTTCAAACATGTTGTTGCGATTCGCAGAAATTGATGCTGGCCAGCATCAACCATCCAACCCAACTCCAACTCCAATAAATCTCTACAATGTCCCATTTAGACGCGACGATAAATCGCTACGGTTTATCGTAGTGTGTAAATCCGCCTTATGACAACAAATTTAAAGTTTTCGCATACGCAGTAGAGGTGTTACTGGCCCAATCGTGACGCGATTCGTAGGTAATTGTCCTGTAGTCAGCCTACAACTACCCTCCGAATTTGAGTGAAATTGATCCATTGGGAACTGAGAAATCGTATTAAATCTAAAGGGTTAGTTCCGCTAGTTATAAGAATACAATTGTTTACGTACCTTACTGGAGAATCTGTCGTGACTATCAAGTCGAGTACAGGTGGAGTTTCTCCAGAAGGTACGTAAACAATTGTATTATGAGAAATCGTAGTTTAAGGAAATTCACGTTTGCGCATGTGCACAAGCTACACTAGAGAACCGTCTTGGGTCCAACCCACGTAATTCCTGAAAAATTCACCTAAATTGGTCGAGTAGTTCCGGAGTTATGCCTGTGACAACGAACTCGAAGTTTGCGCATGCGCAGTAGCTATTAATTGCTGTTTCAATTGAGCCGAATACAAAGAGAATCGTCCTGGTGTCATAGTCCGATTACTCTCCGAATTGGGAACTGTGAAACCGGAGTTTCATGAAATTCACGTTTGTGCATGAGCATAAACGTCCATTGGACGAACGGTAAAAAAATTGAGTGTTTGTATGTAGTGGGTATATTAGAAGTATGTTCCAGGAAGGTTCCGGAGTGATCTCAAGCAATGTTCTTGAAAGAACAAAACACTCGGATGGGTTCAATTATATTTCACGCTGATCGTTGGGGTTATTTTAATGGGACTCGTCCGAAACATTTCTTGAAATAACGTCGAAGACTTACTAAAACTTATTATAATAAAGTTCGCGAACAGTTCGCGAACTTTTATGGAAAGCTCGAGTTCGAGAAGAAGAGTTCAGGTTCGAGTTCGAATATTTTGGAATAAGAAGTTCGAGTTCGGTTCGAAAGTTCGTGAGTTCGACAGTTCGAATGCACCCTTACAATTTTGGTTCCATGTCTGTCTGTCTGTCTTTTCACGATCTAATGGCTCTATTTCGTTCAAAATTGGAGGGTGGTTGACGACTAGTCTCAAGATAAGAGGCCAAACTCGCAGAAGCTTAACTTCGAAACTTTTTGAACAATTTTGATAACATTTTTAGGGATTAAGGTGGGTTATCCTCTAGACGGTCCTCCATGAATTCATCGCCATCTGACAGTCACTGCGTATGCGCAAATGAGGAAGCTACACTCTGCCCACCCCACTTAGCAGACTTTGCATTTCTTTGTGGTATCCCCTACCAAAACCAAACAAGTTTCAAGATACTCGCGACTCAATGAAAAATCCATGTAAATTCGATGCATCTCAATTCATTTACAATCATCCAAACACCGATTTCAAGATCAGCACATCAGCTTAATTTGGCGCAAGAGCACAACTTGAAAACAGAGTTGGGCAAA
>JAEMON010000001.1:25328077-25358437 GCA_030264115.1 Lygus lineolaris | reverse complement strand
GGATAACTCGTGTAATCCCTGGAAATTTCACCGAAATTGGTCTAGTAGTTCCGAGGATACGCCTATGACAGCAAATTTCAAGTTTGCGCTTGCGCAGTAGCTAGTACTGCTCCAATCGTGACGAAATTCATAGGTTATTGTCTTGGAGTCAGTCCACAACTACCCTGCGAATTTGAGCGGAATAAGTCAATTAGGATGAGATACAGGGGTTTCAGGAAATTCACGTTTGCGCATGCGCTCACGCTACTAGTCTTCCGAAGGCGATGAAATTCATAGGGGACCGTCACGGGGCTAACCCGCACAATCTCTGAAAATTTCATCAAATTCGGACCACATATTCATATAGTTTTGCCTGGGACAAGGAATTGACCACAGACGGACAGACGGACAGACAGACAGACTCGGAACCAAAAGTGTTCAGAAAGCTCTAAAACGTAAAAAGCAAGTGGAAATTTTGATTTTGGAGGACAAAAATTTTTTTAATTTGTTGCACGAATACATAGCTTCCTACCTTCGGTAGTGAAGAAGCTTTTGTTTTGTTTATTTCACGAATGCAAGATTTCCCTACTTTCGGTAGCGACGATGCGACAGCAGCTGATACTGATCCAATCACGACGAAATTCACAGGGAATCGTCTTGGAGCCAGCCGCCAACTACCATCCGAATTTGAGAGAAATGGGTTGATTAGGAAATGAGAAACCATAGTGTCAGGAAATTTATCCCACAATACCTGTACATTTCATCAAAAGCGGACCATAATTTTGCACAGTTTAGCCCGGGACAAGGAATATTCACAGACAGACAGACGCGAAACCAAAATTGCTCGGAAATGGCTTTAGGGTGCATATTAAACATACTAACACCTGGCGTTATGGGGGTTCAACAAAAGGGCCAAGCTTCCGAGGGATCGAACCTCCGGCTACCCCTGGTTTGGGCTCAATTCAGAAGGCAATCCCAAACCGTTGAAGACGGTTTACGTACCTTACTGGCGAATCCGTCGTAACTAGCAAGTAAGGATACGGATTGTCCAATAAGGTATGTAAACAATTGTATTCTTATCGCCAGCGGAACTAACCCTATAGACTTAATACCGTTGAAGACTGTTCAATCTCGCCATACCAAGAGCGAATTATCATTTGGATTATAATAATTACCTATATAATTCACTATCTTTACAAGTCCACAGGGATTCTCTTTAGGTACATATTATTAATAGTGTGCCTATGGCTGATGTGCTTGTCACTAATTTCCCTGATTCCCCCATCAGGCAAAAAAGATTAAGAAATAAGTAGGTACAGAAGAATCCTCGAAGCAAGCATCCGTACTAACATTTTAACAGATTTAGTAAGGTTCCAAGTTTAGTTTAACATCACAATTTGAAATATGAATCTGAACTACTTTTTCAACCAAAAATAATCAGAAAATATTATTTTTGGAATATTGATTTAATAATTTCTTTTGGTAAATTCAAAAATTAATTCTATGAATTGTTCGTGACAGTCAACACCGTCATTCTGATATCAGAATCATCAATATAATAAATTATGGTTATTGATACCCTACTTTATTTAAGACGTTTTGAACATCTTTCATTTCAACATCTAAACTCTTTCAGCTTCTCTATTTTGTCTGATTATTCCTCTTTTTTGAACATTTTACCAGCCCTTCCGGAGCAGGCTGTGGGGGGCATACTTTCTGTAAGGTATGTAAGGAATTTTTGTAACATGGACGTACTATAGAATCAGTTACCTAGGGATGATTTCACCGAAATTGGTCGAGTAGTTCCTGAGTTAAGGATATGAAAACAAATTTCAAGTAGCTATTACTGATCCAATCGTGATGAGATTCATCGGCAGTTGTCTTGGAGGCAGCCCTAACTACCCTCCGAATTTAAGTGAAACAAGTCCATTAGGAACCGAGGAACCGAAGTTTCATGATTCTCGTTTGCGCATGCGCACACGCTACTAGTAGTCCGAAGGCGATGAAATTAATAGGGTAGGTTTGTACTATCTCGGGTCTAACCCTCGTAATTCCTGTTCACCGAAATTGGTTGAGTAGTTCCGGAGTTATAACTGTGACAACGAATGTCATAGTCCGAATGTCACGAATCCTTTTGAAAATGTCATCCCCTATTTTCTACCCCTTAGAGAAGACTGACGGTAAAGCCAAATTCGAGGCACCGGTAGACCTCAAATGGGGCATACCAAAGTTAATTTTTTTGATCCATGGTATCTAGGGAAAGTGCCGCTTACGGCATACGGCGTAAGGCGGATGGACGGATTTTTTTTTTTTTTTCAATTCGAATTTCGGATTCTACGTATTATGAAACGTAAAACATCAAATTTTAAGGAAGGGGGTGGGGGTTAAAAAAAATTGTCTTGCTCGATTCCCAAGGTTGAGGGTTCATTATTGAAAATCAAAAACCGAAAGCAAGGATATATTGATTTATGAGGACACATTTTTTTTAAATTCCTTGTAAGAATAAATACCTAGCTTCCTACCTTCTGTAGTGAGGGAGCGAAACATACCTATCCACAAACGAATTCAAAAGGTAGGTAGGTACTTATATAAAGTAACTTATATAAGTACTTATATAATACAGCTTCGTTAGCTAAATAACAGTGGAGATATGAACAATATCACTGCTTCCCAAATTCCTTAAAATCTGAATCCACTTTAAATGATTATCAACCTTGGTTAAGACTATTTTAGCATTTATTGAAACATAAACATTTTCATTTTGAACATTTCAGAAACAGTTTCATTTTGTTAGATTCTATAGAGGAGTATAATAGGAGCATAACGTACTTTGTACTTTCAATCGTATCTAATACCAAGGAATCTATTTATGGATATATTTAACTGTAGTTGAATAGTGCGTAAATGATTAAGTTTGATTAGTAAGTTATGGTTTTTAATAATTAATTTGAGGTTCCTACTCTATTTCTCGGGTTAACAACTAATTCATTTATATATTTTTAATTTAGCGTGTTTCATAATGTTGGTAGGACCTACTAACGCCCAGAACTGACAGCCAAGTTCTCACAGAGCTCACGATCGAGAGCTACTAGTGGGGCACTTGAGCCTCCAGGTAGCCACTCAGATCCTGGAATCTTGAAGCTGACAGCTCAAGGAAAGGGAAAACAATTGGGAGGATCAGATGATACAACAGTATTGACTTACATGGCGGATTCATTTTGGTGGTTGATGAGATTTAGATCAGGTTCGGAGTAATAAGAAAGTCGAGACGTTTCACACGAACTAAACGAACATTCTAAAAAACTGAAAACTTCAAGGTCTGAGGGAACGCAGTCTTTTATCAACCAGCGTGAACTGAACGACTTATGATTTCACCAAAGCCTTGACCCTCTAACAAGAAACCTTCTTTCTGACGTTGGGGAGGGATGAGCCAGCGTTCTCTAGCGGCTGAGGCGACAACCTAGAGTTTTCACGGAGAAGGTGTAGAGTGAAGAAGAATCGTACGTTATAAAGAGTAGCTACCTCTCCTACAACAAGCTCTGGTTCACCTATAGTATATATTACCTATGTAATTAATAAACATGATATATATTACCAGGTGTTACCGATGACGACACCTACAAATACCACCTTCTATGGGAAGAGTAACGGTGGCTTCGTAGAAAAATGCCCTGCCTAACATTCCGGTGCCCTGAACAATAGTAGGTACCTATGTATGTTAGAGTATAGGGGCATAATGTTAAATAAACACGCATAGGCAAAACGCAAATCATGAAAACCAACCCTCGGCAAAGAGCTGAGTTCCGTAAACCTCAGCTAAATGTGAAAGGGAAGTTCCTACGTCTACCAACTCATCTTCTTAATGTCGGAAAATAAATTCCAAATACGTAGGTACCCACCTACGCACATGCGTAGATGTGACTACGTATATAAGTACAGAATACCATCTACTTAGAAATGGATATACATAAATATTCATTCATCAACTTCTCAAGTTTTTCTCATATACTTACATATATAATAATATCCGTAGATAAGAGGAAGAAAAAAATTCTAATCTGGGGAAAATTCAAAGAACTGTCGAATTTCTTTAAGAAAAGCACATCCTGAAGATTGGGGAAAGTCGGGTAGTATGGGGAGCGAACCACCTCCATTGTTTCGTCTATTAATCTTCCTGTATTGCTATTACGGATGGGATTGTATTGTGAACGTTATTCGTGGGATTAGAAGAGTATCTTAATATCAGTTCAACCATAATAATGCCAAAATGATTACTAAAGTATTTTGTCAATTCAGACAATAATTTGTTGTATGAGGTTCCGAATAATACGGCCAAAACGTTCAAAGCTACAAACGGTATTCTATTTAAGAATTAATTCTTTGCGGCTTGAAGTCTCTTATCGTGGCAAGCATTATCTACTCTTAATATAATGGGCAATTCCGGCAATTCCATTTTATTCGTTAAACAGATAGATGTCAGTGAGAGCTTTCCAAAAGTCCCATTCATGAGCGAATTTTCTAAGAATCAATTCAACCGATTTGGTGGGTGATTCTTATAGGGAATTTCACGCTGATTCCGAATATACCATATGTTCCTATGTTTAAGATGGTAATTCACACCAAAAACCCAAAAACCGCGTTTTGTTAAAGCGATTTTTGACTCTAAATTTTCAAAATTTGAATCCGTGGAGTACTCGAAAAATTCTGGCCAACGAACCTCCTGATCCTTTCTTTTAATATTGTTGACATTTTGAAATTTTTTCGGATTTTTAGCTCAATTCTTCGAGATATCGTCTGAAATGACACATATATAAATATATACTTAAATACCTATGTATATAAATATACACACACACACACATATATATATATACTATATATAGTATATATGGACATATAGATATATATAGACCACCCTGTATGTATATATATAAGTGTTAAATTAAAGGAATCGTTTTAGAATGGTCTGAAATCGATTTCCAAGAAGAAAATTTTCAAAAATTTACATTATTTAAATTTTGAAGCCATTGCAATAGCTTCATTATCTTCGAAAATTTGCTAAAAGGTGCTTTCTGTCGGATATTCGATGATTGGAAGTGAGCAAAGACGAGTGCCGTAAAATCGTTACAGATGACGTCACCCACCCCGCGCCCACCTGGGTTATGAACAGATGACGGTCACGCGTGATCTTCTCACCGGTTTTACAGCCAATCTAATGAACATTCTGAGCTGAATTAGAACTGAGGGGTTTTCAAGGGTGTTTTCAGAATTTTCAGTGTACCTACCCTAAGAGGTCAAATTTTCAAAATTTAAGGTAAACATCGCTGAAAATCGCGTTTTTTGTTACCATCTTAAACCTATTAACATATGTGGTATATTCGGAGTAAGCGCAAAATTTCGTATAAGAATCACCAACCAAATCGGTTAAAAAGATTCTTCAAAAATGCACTCATCAAATCATGCTGCATGACTGGAACTTTCCCTTCATTAACTATGACCATGACAAAGAAAATTGAATGAGTTAGTAAAGGTAAAAAGCACAGTAGGTAACAGCTCCGAAAGCGAAAACGTTCAGAGTGTTCCTAAATTTAATCGGGCGCCGAAAAACTTATGGTGTATTGTGCTGCTTCCGAAGCAACGGGCACTGCAAGCAACGAAAATAATGACAGTGATTATCAAAGTACCTATATCCTAGGGCCCCCATCAGAATCCTGTCGACTTCGTGACCGCTACTCTAACAGACATAACTGTGCCCACAATCATATCGTAACGCAGTGACTAACCCTCGACAAACTAGGACAAGGTCTCCCCCTGCGAGCGGATTTGAGGCATCTACTCCCTAAACACACCTTCCAACTGATCAAATTACGTCACACATAACGATATGGGCGTAGTGGCAGTAAAATTCCTACCTGTGTTTATTGAATGAAGCCCGGGGCGACAAGGTGCGGGAACAACCCAATGATGTCTGCGATGGCCAACCTGTAACATGAATCAACCGTCTCACTAAGAAATCCCATCTCAGCGAACACCATTAATTATTCATACCTACCTAATAGAGGATTTAGTAAAACTAAATTGAGATTCTGCACAACAATTTTTTTCTCGATATAAATAACCCCTCTGCATGTTCTTGTAGTAGAAAAAAATTACCAACATTTTTGTGTCATTCACGATCATATTCTTAACTTACAAGGGGTAGGTACCTAACTGAAGTCTCTGTCCACCGAACATCAAGAAATGATTAATACAGGCGTGAACAGTTTAGAGGAGTATGAAAATCGACTAGATGAAAATGTAAAATACGATCGCTTAATATAAGCAAATGTTTGAATGCCGATTTGGATGTGTTCTTAAGGTGAAATGTCCCTCATTTTAGTGAGAAATTTTTTCGATAGATGGCTGCACTATCGGGGGCAAAATTAATTTCCGTTTTTCTCTTGAACGGGTGGACCGATTTTCATTCTGCAAAGCTTTTTGTGAATGGTATCATCAAACTTAGGTTTGTACATTCAGTTTCGATTTTTTTTTAAATCGCCTTCCATGGTGCGCAATTTTTTTTTTTTGCTCAAATTTGAACATTTTTTGATGTTTTGCAAGCAGAATCCAAATAAATTTCCAGATTCAAAATCGGATTAATAGGTCGATCGGCCTGTTGGAACTAAGAATTACAATAGAGACAAAATTAATGAGGGGTCAACTCTTTACCTGCCCGGTGCACGATTGCCGCTTCTCTCCCCACCTGTTCCCAATATTCTCCAGCTCATGGTTACTCCTGTCAAATGTTTCTGAGTAGAAGAGAAGTTTTGATTTTAATTTTCCTTGTACTGCATCTTTGAAGAACTTTCTTGGATAGAACAGATCACTCCACTCACCTTGATCCTAGATACCTTTTCAGTATATCACGGATCATACCTTATTTGTTCCCTCGATGGGTTGCTACTTTATAGGTATTTGACATACTTGCCTACAAACCTTAGGAAACACGAGCATACCTAGTAAAGGGAAAATTGTCCTAGTCGATTCAAAAGGGAGAGAGAGAGAGAGAGAGAGAATTTCGCTTAGGCAGTAAGTCATGAAGCATGAGTGATTTAGCGAAGAACTGAAGAACTAAACTAACCTATTTTCATCGATTTTCACTTTCTATGTTAAATAGGATGTCTATGGAAACGAATTGCAAAAATTTTGTCGTCATACAAAAAACTTGGTCCCATTGTAGCGATAGCTTAATTTTCTCCAAAAATTCGCTCACAGTACCAAGGTGTTACGTTGAACAGCAATAGCTTCGCTTAGCTATAGGGTAGCTTGTACGAATACTTATTTTTAAAGGTAGGTAAGATCCTTTGCCGCCACAATTTGATAGAAAATAGTTATATCCCTAAGAATACCATCTAAATCAGACTACAATTATATCAAAATTTCCTGTCTCAATGAATTTTGGTCGTACCACTGGCTGGGAATCGATTCTACGGATCATTTCCAACAAAAATTGTCTCATTGAGTTTTTTTTAACCCCTTAGTTCTCGAGTTTTTTTTCGATTGAGTTTTTTTTACCCCTTAGTTCTAGTTTTTTCTAGTTCTAGTTGTTTCTAGTTTTTTTTCGATTGAGTTTTTTTTAACCCCTTAGTTCTCGAGTTATTTCAATTTTAAGATTTTGTTTTTTCTTTCGACTTTTCATCACTAAAACAGCCATAACTCCCTTAATTTACAGTGTAAAATTGAAAATAAATATACCATTGGAAAGAGCGTGAAATTTTCTATCTCCTTGATGGAAAACCAAAGTTTTTTCAGTAGACAAAATGGGTGAAAAATGAATTTGAAGAGGAAAAATTGCCAAATCTTGAAAATCGCCACTTTTTTTCAATCGCTCATAGGTCCCTGCCATCTAGCATGTGATGTTAGGGTGTTGACGACCTGACCATGTCATGAGGAGATAAATATAGTTTTCTTGGTAATTTTTCACGCTGAATCGAATGGTGACACTTCCGATTCATTTTGAATGATAAAAAATGATTTTCCGCTAAATTTAGTGAATTTTGGACCTACCAGCACATCCTACTCATACTTTAGAACTTAATATTTGTGTGTTGATTGAATTTTTCCAAATAATTGCTCAGATTTACCTCAATTGTTCACTGGCTCAACCAAATATGATTTTGGTATGCTGGTATGTCCAAAAATTCACTTTTAAAAATCAATTTTTCGCGATTGAAAAAAAAGTGGTGATTTTCAAGATTTGGCAATTTTTCCTCTTCAAGTTCATTTTTCACCCATTCCATCTACCGAAAAAACGTTGGTTTTCCATCAAGGAGATAGGAAATTTAACGCTCTTTCCAATGGTATATTTATGTTCAATTTTACATTGTAAATTAAGGGAGTTATGGCTGTTTTAGTGATGAAAAGTCGAAAGAAAAAACAAAATCTTAAAATTGAAATAACTCGAAAACTAAGAAGTTTAAAAAAACTCTAAGCGACACTTTTTGTTGGAAATGACCTGTAGAATCGATTCCCAGCCGGTGGTGCGACTAAACGTGAGACCCCGTGTATAGGACTGAGAAACAGTTCTTAGTGGTGGTATTCTTCGGGTGGTATTCCCATTGTATACAGGTACATCCTATACTATGATCTGTTACCTTGGAGGTAGGTAGGCACCTACTCATCATTGCTGAAGAGGATTAGAGTAATCTTGGGATCGTTGTCCCTTCACTGCTACTACCCTACTACTACTACACGCTAGTTGTGACTTCATTTGGATTCCGCATGTCACCCAGATTATCGCATGGTATTTCTATTGTAAATCCGTTGTTGTCATCAACACTGTATTCGCAAACCCCGTACCTACTTGTCAAATTAGAGACCAGGCCTCAACTTTTTGTTGGTCGTTACCACACACATTATGGCTGTGTGAGGCCTTCAGTATTATACCTGCATGAAAGTCTAGGTATTCAACGTTGACGATAGTGGGAGAAGGTGTAACATATAAATGAAGTCGTCTCCTAAAGGCAAGTATTACTCATAGCTTTGCCATTATTGTGTAAGCTAGTGAAGTGATATTTTTTCAACTGTTCGTTATGAACACAAACTTCAACAATCAGCTCTATCTCAGGAAAACGTGAGTTTTTTCAATGTTCTGTATTATTGCAATATTATTTCTAATCATTTTAAACAGTGGTGTACCTATGTATGAGAAACCCAGTTCCAGTAAGTACAATAAGTGGTATATAGCACCTAATGCTTTTTGGCAGCTAAATTATTGTTTTCCTGAAATTCCATTGTAGGTAGGTATACCGTTTCAAAAAACAATTGATAGCCTGATATCTGCAGGTATTTTTCGTTATAGAAAAATATTTTTCGTCTTAATTTCATGTCCTACTCATTACTTACTCAAAATTTTGCTGGAAATACATACATATTTCCAAGTATTTCATCCAATAACACAAATACCTATTTTTCCATTTTTTCCAGTGAGTGGCAGACTCTGACGACCGTTTTAATAGGGTTTCCAGCATTTTCAAAAATACCTAAATTAACGTTCTTGAAAAACAATCCGATATCTAGTCTGTTGTCCGTTATCTAGTATAAAATTATAAGTGTAATCTTGTCTACCTATCTAGTACCTACTCAATATGCACCAACATTATTGAACTTTAGTATCCCTTAGCCACCACCGCCGTGTTTAACATTTGTGTAGCGAATGGAATATAGTTTTTCATTCAGTTATTCATAAGAGGTATCATTCTCATACCTCCTTGATTGGGAACAAAATAAATTCGACTGGGAAATAACTGTACTACTACAAGAGTAAGAAGTATAAAAATGAAAAATGTTATATTCAAATCTGTGTTGGAAGTACCTAGTGGTTTAGTTCCAAGAGACGACTTTTTTTGCAGACTATATATATCACCTGATTTAAGGCATCTTCAGGTCTCCTGTACAAAAAATCAAAACACACTTAGGTATCACAAGTTTACCCGTGTTTTTGAGGTAAGAGACCTACTAATAAGTGTGTTTTGATTTTTTATTCAGGGGACCTGAAGATGCCATGAATCAGGTGAAATATAATAGTCGGCAAAAAAGAGTAGAACAAGCAAGATCGTAGAACTCAGATCGTAACTAATTCATAGATATCTGACTTGCATGAGGGCTTGGTATCAGATAGGCTACATTTAGGCAGAATTCCATATTGCTCGACAAAGTAATAATATTAATCAGATATTATTCTTATTCAAGGGACCAGTCCGAATGTTCCGAGTGGTTCGGTAGGTACCTTCTACGGATTCGGACCCTCAGTGAATCGTTGTTCCACCATTTCCAATCCATCAGAATGGGGAAACGTATGGCAACGTCGCCTTCGGCCTGCTAATAGAGATTAAGGAGTGTCTACTGTAATTCTTAGTTCAAACAGGGCGATCGATCTATTAATCCGATTTTGAATCTGGAAATTTATTTGGTTTCTGCTAGCAAAACTCTGTGTCATGGATACCTGACATTTCAAAAAATGTTCAAACTTGAGCAAAAAATTTTGCGCACCATGGAAGGGATTTAAAAAAAATCGAAACTGAATTTACAAAGCTAAGTTTGATGATACCATTCACAAAAAGCTTTGCAGAACGAAAATCGGTCCACCCGTTCAAGAGAAAAACGGAAATTAATTTTCATTCATTTTGAAGCGTGACGTGGTGGCAGCTTTTGGAATTAAACGCGGTACATTTCGCGTTTTCTGAAAATCGATTTGCAATTCAGAATGATAATATAGGAGGAATGCCGCCAACTGCATCGAAATCCGTTGAAAATTGGCGGAGTTTTTGCGGGATGAAATGGGGTATATCCGGGTCATCGGAGGGGATAAAGGATGGGGACAACGGTAGCGTTTTCCTAATAACTGATCACCAAACTACCTTGTGCAACGCACGGGTAAACCAATTGACAATAATAAATGAAATAAATAAACATTTTCTCCTTTTGAACTTCCTAATATGAGTGCCGATGCTTTTTAATGCGCCGACAGCTCATTATAGAACACCAGTGATCAAATGGCGCGTTAAGTTAGGCTCAAGTGGACAGATAAGTAAGTCGCGACACGGGGAACGTTTACATTGATCAACGTGGTCACCATATGAGTCCCTGCGGGTGTAAGATGTGACGTAGCGCCGAGGACTCTCCAACACCATCTGGGAGAGATGACGTGACAGATATGGATAACGCTCAACGTCACGAGTCCTCTCATCGTATTTTATATTCAAGTTTCCCGACTTTTTCCAGTAAACATATCAGGAAATAACTCAGGTTTTATTATCTCAGTGGAGAGTTTGGAGTTGAAGATTGATTTTTGGCATTGGAATTTTGGCTTTCCCAGTAACCCTCCACCGTTCAGACTGATTGGTTGAGTACACATTTTTTAAATTTTAATTTATACTAATTGGGCAGATGAATTGCTACCTATTTATCTGAATTTTTAGCACTTTCTACCCCAGTGTTTCCCAAAGTGGGCGTTACCTACTGAATGGAAGACTGCCGGGTGTCTGGCGGATGAAACTTTCTCAAAAATCCTCATTTTATATCATTTACAATCTTTTATCATGAGTTTTCGTAACATGCTTACGTCCAACATTTGGGTGACTTGAAGTTATTCAAAATTAGGTAAAATGTATTATAAAATATTGTCGTCGAAGATGCAACACATGCTAACTGACATTCTGGGCAAAGTGAGATTATTATGCAGTCAGAAGCGCAATGTAGTGTCACGTCGATCTATGAAGTTAACTGCAGCAGAAACTCAACAGAATGCGCTCAAATCGCAAACAATGATAACATGTGATATCTGATAATGGAAGATGCAACCTCTGCATCAACTCAGTTTCTTGTCTCTCCTGAAAGGTTGCCAAAAGTCAGTTAGCACGAGTTGCATCTTCAACGACGATATACATGCATGTAGTATTGACCATCAAGGTATCACACCATGAACATCACTATGATAGTGATGCGCACCCTATTAAGATCGTTCAAGATTATTTCATCAATCTCCAGTGTTTTGCTCACTCAG
Organism: Lygus lineolaris; assembly: GCA_030264115.1. Classification (NCBI taxonomy): domain Eukaryota; kingdom Metazoa; phylum Arthropoda; class Insecta; order Hemiptera; family Miridae; genus Lygus; species Lygus lineolaris. The sequence goes on along the minus strand of JAEMON010000001.1, from coordinate 25,346,415 downwards.
AGAAAGATGTCAACTGCAACATATCAGTTATAGTCAAGTCAGGATGTCTTATCGCCATCTATCGTTTGATATGAATTTGATAGTGACCTATTCCATCTGAATTATGTGTAACTATTATGAATCCTCCTCGGTTTATTCGAGATCAACATCTTTGACATATTTGGGGCTAAAGTCATTGGTTAATCTCGCTAAAGAAAAACTTGCTTAAATTTGCGGCTCAGAATATTATAATAAATTTACCATACCTACTTAGTTGAATATGGGAAAAGGCTGCACACAATGGTTTATTACTTTTTCCTGTACCGATCAATCAAAGAGTAGGTGTAGTAGTAGGTAGGTACCTATATTACTGAGCTGTCTGATTATCCGAAATTCAGTAACTAAGAGAAAGCTTATCAATGAAACATGAAACTCGATCCGATGATAATTAAAAGTCCCATTCATGCAGCATGAGTTGATGAGCGAATTTTCAAATAATCATTTTAACCGATTTGGTGGGTGATTCTTAAAGGAAATTTCACGCTGATTCCGAATATACCATATGTTCCTATGTTTAAGATGGTAATTTACACCAAAACTTCAAAAACGCGTTTTTTTAAAGCGATTTTTGACTCTAAATTTTCAAAATTTGAACCCTTGGAGTACTCCAAAAATTCTGGCCAACGAACTTGACCTTTCTTTTGATATTATTGACATTTTGAAAATTTTTCAGATTTTTAGCTCGGTTCCTCGGTCAGATATCGTCTGGAATGACCCACACACATACACATAATTATGTGTATATATGAAACGGGGTCAGTGGCCACTCTCATTTCACGTCAACGGGGGTCGGTGGCCACTCCGCGAGAGCTCACTTTTTTCCCCGCCTTTTCACTTTTGACTCGACGGGGGTCGGATAGAGCCCGGATTTCCATGAAGAAAATTTCCAAAAATTTGCATTATTTAAATGTTGAAGCCATTGCAATGGCTTCATTTTCTTCGAAAATTCGCTAAAATGATTGCATTTGATCAGCTGATCTTTGAATGGGAATTTGGCCTACTCAAAAAGATTAGCAATTCACCCTCGTGTTCCTGATTCTTCAGCCCTCAAGTCCTCTACTCTAGGGAGCGAACGGTTGGTCCTGCAATACTCCGCGAGGTCTCATTCGGCGGTAAATAGTTTGATCTCTCTTGAAAAAATCATATAGTGCGTTTCAATTTTCAGATTAATAAAAATCTTGAAATGGTCGTTTTGGGAGGAAAACTACATTTTTTGTCAAATAATATTGTTGAACCCACTTTCAACACCTAAACAGGCCTCTATGGCTTTTGTAATGAGTTGGCCGCAAGCATCCGTTCATTAAAAATTCCAAATGTGACTGTGATTTTGGGGCCGTGGGGAGAGGAAGTAGAAGGATATGATAAATATGAGAAGCTGTTGCCGACCCGACCTCGAGTACGCTGATTGAACTCCTAATCAGTGTCGCACGCGATGAATGATGGTGAGTATGCGGTGTAGGGGGGTTCTTATCTCTCAGATTGGCAACCTCACCTCAGCCGCTTCCTAGTAATATTTGGTTACGTCGGGGCGAACAATGGCTCAACACTTTTTGCCAGATTGACTACCTTTACGCCTCATAAACAATATCAATTGGAGTCCCTCCAATTCGATTGGTCAAGGGAACGTAGCGAATTTCGAACCAGCTTTCCGTTGCCAACATAATGTTGGAATAAAAAGTCTGACAAGTTGGGTGGGCAGCATAGCTTCCTTTTCTTTTTAACGTAAATCTCAAATCCCAAATCAAAATGTCTAGAAAGTTGAAATTTTGACTTCAACTTTGTCTTTAATAGGAACCCTTAGTTTTCAAAAAACTGCCTGCAATTTCTTGGGAAAACGTCCAACACAGACAAACCATATGAAGGACATGTCTTCGCCAAATTGTGTTACCGACCTGTACACTGTAGAGGAGGTCGCCATCCTTATTTATCACCTGCCCAAATTCCCATTTCCTGGTAAGGGATGAATATGAACGTACAGCTACCTTTTCTCCGCGCTGAAAACTGATGTAGGTGCCTTTTGGAGCGTGCTCCTGGGGTGAATAGTCGAGTTGTGGCGTGAACTGATCGAGTGCTGTACGGATCTCTCTTCCCAACATTAATCTTGCAGGGTTGAGGCACCTGTGATTGTATGAGGGGCTCAGCGAGACTGCATCAGAAATTAGTACAACTTGTGCTGTGCTGAACCCGGTGATGTGAGTTTCCGTAGTGCTTGTTTCATGGTTTGGACCAAGAGCTCAACTTTTCCATTCGTTGATGGGTTGAGAGGAGCTCAAGTTTTGATGTGGACACCATTCTGTTTCAAGAACAGCTAAAATTCTCTGCTTGTAAAAGCAGCCATTGTCGCTCATTATATCATTTTGGGTACGCCATACCTGGTAAACAGTTCAGCCAAGAGTATGATATTGCTGCATTCGACGAAGTGCTGTTGACACTCACAATTTCGGGCCATTTGCTGTACGAGTCAAGAATAATCAAATATGTTTTGTTTTGGAAAGGCCCAGCAAAATCTATGTGGATCCGTTCCCAAGGGCATTTATTCGGTTCCCAATGGTGATTGAGTACTCTGTCTGGATTCTTTGTGTACAAATTACATTGGGGCAGTGTTTTGCGAGATACTCAATATCTACGTCTATACTTGGCCAATATACATAGCTCCTTGCCAAGTTTTTATTTTTTACCACCCCTAGATGCCCGGAATGGAGCTCATTCAGGATCTGCTGGCGGAGGCTGGGAGGAATGCAAACTCTGATCCCATGGAAAAGACACTCTTGGTGTAAGGATTATTTGAAGTCCCTGTCTCCTTGAGATACACCTTCCAGTAGGTTCGAATATATTATCTTCACCTGTGGATCCTCCACTGTTGCAGCAGCAATAGCTTTTGCTGTGACTGGGAATGGGTCATACTGCTTCTACATGAACACAGAGGCATCATCATCTTCATCACATCTCTTCCACTCATCAGACGTCTGAGGTAAGCGTGACAAAGCGTCTGCATTTCCATGTTCCGCTGATTTTCGATAGTCGAAATTGAAAATCTGTAATTGGAGAGCGTAGTGTCGCATACGAGTAGCGGTCAATAGGGGTAGTTTTTGATCACTTCCAAAAATGTGAATTAATGGTTTTGGTCGGGGACCAAAACGAAATGACGTCGATAAACATAATGACAAAATTTAAACATACCCCACTTTTATAGCTAAGGCCTCTTTATCTACCGTGGAATAAGATTTTTCAGAGCTGATCAACATACGTGATTCAAAGGTTATGTGGTGTTCTTCTATGTTTATAACATGAGACAGAACAGCCCCAAGGCAAGGGCGGTTATGTTTACGCATGAGTAGAGGCTACCGTTGGTCGGCTGGCAATTAATTTCATAGGGCACCATCTGGGGGCTAACCCGCGTAGTTCCTGAAAATTTCATCAAAATCTGATGAAAAGTTTTAACGTTATACGTGTTGCAAGGATTTCAAGTTTTGCACATGCGCAGTAGATACCGCTGATCAGGGTCTTGATGAAACTCGTAGGGTATCATCGAACCTTCGATCTTCAAATACCCTCCAAATTTGAGCGAAATCGGACCATTAGGGCGCGAGAAATTTATGTTTCGAGGATCTCACGTTTACGCCAGCTCAGAGGCTACCGTTGGTCGGCTGGTAATGAATTTCATAGGGGACCATCTTGGGCCTAACCCGCGTAATCCCTGAAAATTGCTATTGCGTTCTAAAAATGTTTATGCGTGTTCCAAGGATTCCCGGCGGACAGACAAAAAATAACAGTAAAAAAATGTTCACACCCCAAAAGTGAAAATAATGCTTCCGCTAACTTGGTAGACTCGGAAGCAACAGTCATGGAACCTACAGTTGTTTCAGATAGTCTTTAGACCTCAAGTTTAAATCACAGTTCCCCAATGCTGGCGAATTCTTCGTTATGATTCATCTTGAATCTACATATATATATTTGATTCTCAACCCCGAGAAAAATCATTTACCGGCCCTCGTCGATATACCCTCCTAGGTATAAGCCAACCCTGCACAACATTTGGTGAAGATAAATATAAACGTCGAGTTCAGGAGATGCATCTCATCATCTCGGCGAAGCCTTCGAAATAATTCAGCCGAGACTGCGTCAAGACTATCTTGACAATGAAGGGTTGAATGTGTTCGTCATTGTGCAGGTTCACAGAGTGGTTCCCCCAATCGTGGTCTAAACAACCGCTCATTGTTTGCAAATGTTCCCATCACAGTATTCCAGGGCCTTCCATTCTACATGTGGCTTCATTGGCCTATCCTCGAAGGTAGGATTCAAACCAGAGGAATCAAACCAGCTCCTTGTGTCGTTATCGTTACGTTGAAATTAAGGATTGATTGGGTATCGAAATCGCGTCCTCAGAAAAATGAATGATTCAAAAAATACGATAAGTCCACTATACCTAGAATTGCTAATTAACTGCAATATGTTGAAAAAAAACTAGAAAATTCACGTTTTTGACCATTGAAACCGTCCAAAATTGTTGTATAACGGACCTGAGTCTAATGAGACTAACGCCAGCTCACCAACACAGTAGCCATGATTTCTGGTGACTTTTCAAAGTTTTCCATTTTCGCGACCTTTTCCGCGTTCTTGACTAAAAAAGTCGAAAAAATGTAAAAACTTTGAAAATCACAAAAAATCATAGCTACTGTGTTGGTGAGCTATTTTTGGTCTCATACAACGTAGAACTCTCAGATCTTCATCTTTTATTTTATATGCAACAATTTTTGGGTGGTTCTAATGGTCAAAAACATGAATTTTCGAGTATTTTTCAACATATCGAGCTAATTCGCTCGCTGATTCGCTCGATTCGCGCGGCTCTTAAGCACTCATACAAGTACAACATAAATAAGTTTTGTAAGAGGTGCCTATAAGCTAAAAGCTCAAGTCAGAAGAGTAGTGTTATACAATACGCCTACACAAGTTCTACAACAGCTTCAGAAGAACCCATCGATCCCTGAAAATTTACGACATAGTCAGGTCCCTACGATGTTATTTTTTGAAATTTTTATTTAATTTGCTATACAGAAGGTAATCATAATAGGTAAAACCAGGTATTGGCATCCAAGAAGTTTCTGCGAGTATCTATAAATCTGTGATCACTTTCACCTTCAATTACTGCTGCACGATATTGCGTCCAAGTGCCCATTCAGCCCAATAAAATTAAAGATTGACACATGTGGATACACGAGTGGACGTGACAGCAAATTAAACAAAAATAATTCTATTGTAAAACATCGTGTAGATGGTTACAATGAGGTGTAGATTTTAAAATACTTTTAATTCTCGTTGTAAATGAGGCTCTAACTACCATACTCCCCTTGTCAACCATACCGTTGGAGCCACTTGAGGCACTCAAATGAAATAGGACCAACGGGAATCAATCAAACATGTAATTAGCTTGAATCAATACACAAAACTCATGTATTCGGCATCTTTTTAAATACATTTGTATTTGAAAGTCTCAAATTTACTTGATTGCTCCGGTTCATTCACTCTTATCGCATGTTTTATTGATTCCCGTTGGCTCTATTGGATCCTATAGAGACTCAACTACTAGAGACTCCCAACGGTATGGTTGAACATAGGAAAAGGAATGGTTTGAAAAATGGCGTCTGCCCAACACTGACTACCATACTAGCAAACACATTATGTTTACATTATTAGGCAATACAACTTATAAATGTATCATTTATTGTTATTGTTCTAAATTCATATGAAATAATTGATCTCCTACCTACAATAATTGTGTTTCTCGCCAAATGGCGCCAAAGAGGAAAACGCTGCAAATTATTACACAGCTGTTCATTATTTTTTTTCTAAAAAGATCATCCATCTGTGTAAAAATGAGCCATCTGTAAGATGGAAGTGTAAGCTGCTTTGTCATCAACTATTAGCCCAATACGTTTACTGGTCATTAGGATCGACGATACCAGCTAGCACCGTAATACCTATTTTGGAGTTCACAATCACGATTTGTATGTAGGTACAGTGAGTGCCTAATAGTACTTGAGACTTTTAGGTAGGTAGGTACTTCCATTATTAACGAAATTCAGTAACTAAGAAGCTATCAAAGGTAACGATACTCGTCCATATAGAAGAAAAAAAATATTGATTTCATCAGTTAATGTTTGAATGGAGATTTCGCTAACTATCGTCCAATCAATTAACGATTCGCATAGGTCCTGATAGAGAGTCAACGGTTGGTCCTACAGTGCTCAGGGAGGTCTCATTTGATTCTAAAAATTGAAAACTGGGTACCTACATATTTGAAATGAATGGAAAAAACGATACCTATCTATTGAAAGTTTTCGAGATATAGGGCGGTTTGAAAATTAATGTCATCCCCTATTTTCCACGCCTTGGAGACGACTGACGGTAACGCTAAGATTCGGGGGACCCGAGAAAGGACCAACATACTAAACGGTAACTAAACTAAGTCCGGGGGGAGGGGGAGAGAGAGAGAGAGAGAGAGAGAGAGAGAGAGAGAGAGAGAGAGAAAACATTATTTTGTTTGTGTGTATTCCAAAGATACATTATTAAAAATAATAAACCGAAAATTCTGCTGACTGCTTTTGCTCGCCACAATATCGCTTCTCCGTGGTGAAACCTTGTACATTACCTAGGTACATTACTTAATCAGAGGCCAATGTCGTGTTAAAATATCCTCCGATTTGAGCAAGTACAAAATGAGTGACAACAACGTATGAACAAGGGTGAGAACCACCAACGCCACCGTATCATTATTTTCCTACCGGATATCAACCCTCTCTTGTTTATGGATACATCGAAAGGAATTCATGGATGTTCAATGCGTGACGGGCATGCACCTATGAAAGAACTCAAAATTAACTCGAAAGAAACCAACCCTATTTTTTACCTTTCGCTCTACTGTTATGGCACAATTAGTTCAGGATGTTGGCGATCACCGCGACTGTTCTCAGCGAAGTGGCTCTGGCAATGTCACGCTCAACTAATCGAGTCATGTTGCCACCCAGTTTAGATTCTCCTTCATCCAGGAGCTCGTTTTCGTCAAACGTTTATCTGTTTCACAGATCTGCTCGTTTCGCGTAAGAATTTCATGTTTTATAGCTTCACAGCAGGTCTGGCGTCATTCGCCGTCTTAAAACTTCGTCGTTAGAGGCTCGATCTTAGGCCCCCGATGAACTCCTTCATCTCTAACTTCGAGGCCTACTCACGAGCCATCACAATACGCAGATTTCACTGCTAGTATTTCTACAGACCACGTGCCTCACTCCAGTTGAGGGTGTCATGACACACAGTATCATGAGGTCATGATCATGACTTAGTCACGACGTGGCACACTGTCATGGCAGTCGGCAACGAAAACTACGGGGGGGTCTACCCTAGAAATTTCAATAGTAAAACATATAGTTTAGTAATGCATACATTTCTGGAGATGTCCCTTTAGATGGAAATTGTCTCAAAACTTAACAGCAATCATAAATCTATGATCAACGATACCCAACATATGAATCCGTGTGGGGCCACTCTGTGGTGCCAGTCTTGCACCATGCCGCTAGATCATGGTGGCGTCGAGAATCGTTCCAAAACTGAACAGCATTCAAAAATCAATGATCATCGACATCCAACAAGAAAATCCGTGTGATGGCACACTGTGGTGCCAGCCCAAGGTTGCGTAGGAAATGTCTGAGTTTAAAAAAAACAAAAAACAAGTGAATCGGTTGAGAATTAGGGCGCTGGAGAACCCAAACAGGATTTAGTAAATAAAAAAAAAAAGAATAATTTTTCGGAATCAACCCAACACGGAATCGGTTTCAATCATTCATCAATTTTCGTTTTTTATAATTACCGTGAGAATTACTCGAACTACTATGTCGGTAAATTTGTGGGAAATCTCCCCTATGTCCTTCCTTACGCGATAGACCTAATCCTTGGTCCCGTACGGGTAGGAATATTGCTCTACTGTATTGTTTTAGCGAATTTTCGAAGAAAATGAAGCTATTGCAATGGCTTCAAAATTTGAATAATGAAAATTTTTTGTAATTTTCTTCATGGAAATCCGTTTCAGACCATTCTAAAACGATTCCTGAAAATTGACACGTTTATATATATATATATATATATATATATGTCACTCCAGACGATATCTGCCCGAGGAATCGAGATAAAAAATCCAAAAAAATTTTAAAATGTCAATAATACCTATCAAAAGTAAGTATGAGTTCGTTAGCCAGAATTTTTGGAGTACTCCAAGAGGTCAAATTTTGAAAATTTAGTTTCAAAAATCGCTAAAAAAAAAAAAAAAACGTGTTTTTTGAGGTTTTAGGTGTAAATTTCCATCTCAAACATAGGAACATATGGTACATTCGGAATCAGCGTGAAATTTCCTATAAGAATCACTCACCAAATCGGTTGAAATAATTCTTTGACAATTCGCTCATGCTGCATGAATGGGACTTTTTTTGTATTGTTATTGTTCTACTGTTTTGTTGACTGTACAGCAGGTTCAGTAAAATTCGACTTATCATACTGCTCGATCAAGAACGCACAAAAGTAGATGCCACCTAAGCCAGAAATTGATAGACATTTCGGTTTTAGAAATGAGGGACACCTAAGTAATTTCTACCTCCTTGGATTTACAAAAACAAGGTTGGTACAAGCCATGTGGGATTATGAGGTAGAAGAGAATAGAGTGTTGACTTTATTATTGCAGTATGACACTCAACAGGTTAGTTGAAATTCTTCTTATAACAGCTATACGGATAGGTTTTTTTATGTTGCTCTTCCCAGTTTTGTTTTCGGATTTAAGTTTCATTCTTTATTGCTGGATGTTGCAAGTACCAACTGACTGTTTTTTGGTTGTTGTTAGTTCTAGATTTCTTATTTTTTATGTATTTTTGACTGCTCTTGTGACCTGTCGTGAAACTTTTATTGACTCGACATAAATTAGGTTGTATTCCGGAGACGTAACACACCTTACTTGTTATGTAAGTACACATAGTAAATTTTGAGTTTTTTTAAGCATGAGTTCTCGAAAGTCAAAGAAGACGAGGTTTTAGCGAATTTTGGAAGAAAATAATGCTATTGCAATGGCTTCAACATTTTTGTAATGAAAATTTTTGGAAATTTTCTTCATGGAAATCCGTTTCAGACCATTCTAAAACGATTCCTGAAATTTACCATTTTTATATGTATATATATATATATATATATATGCTAGTCACTCCAGACGATATCTGCCCGAGGGATCGAGATAAAAAATCCAAAAAAAATTTTAAAATGTCAATAATATCAAAAGAAAGGTCAAGTTCGTTGGCCAGAATTTTTGGAGTACTCCAAGGGGTCAAATTTTGAAAATTTAGTTTTAAAAATCGCTAAAAAACGTGTTTTTTGAGATTTTTGGTGTGAATTACCATCTTAAACATAGGAACATATGGTATATTCGGAATCAGCGTGAAATTTCCTATAAGAATCACCCACCAAATTGGTTAAAATTAACTTTGAAAATTCGCTCACCAACTCATGCTGCATGAATGGAACTTTTTATAATGTGCTTTCACGGGTTGTTGTCTGTATCAACCCTTCGGACACAGTGGATCCGAGACGTCAACATTAAATACGTTTGAACGAAGGTAATATGTTATCATTGGGCCACATCGTGACTGAATATCATACATATATACGTTTGAATAGAAGCAAAAAAGACCGGCCAACAACAAATGGCTTCAACAGAGTCTCTCAGACACTGTCCTTGCGTCATTGACTTTTAAGCGTGACAGGTCTCGCAATGCAGCATGAATTGCCACCCATAATTCACACGTGTGGACCGGGTTCGTCGGATCGGTACCGCGGACCAGGTTCGTGGAGGAAATTTAATGGAAATTTCTTTGAACGGGATCCGGCGGATCTGATCCGTGGAGTCGTGCTTTGCGGACCAGAACCATAGCAACTGGACCGCGGATCAGATCCATGGGAACGGTCGCTTGACAACGCAGACCAGATTCTATGATTATCCGTAATCACTGGATTATCCAGAAGGACCTGATCAGCCAAAATATCCGTAATAACTCATGCCAACGTACTTGTGAAGACTTAATCGTACAGAATGAAAATGAGTGGATTTTACCTGTGCCGATGCGGAAGTAATGGCAAGGGTTGGTGAGGGAGATGCGATGGTCGTTGAAGGGGGACTTGAGAAAAGAAATCAAAAAACGCGTGGAGACCGGTTACGCTATAAGGAGGTGTTGCGCTAAACAAGAGGGATGAGGGGAGCGAAACGCGCACCGGCCAGAGTCTCTAGCCGACTGTCAAATCAAAAAGGGCCGCCGAGCCACCAACGTTCCGCGTATACCGCGACGTCCCCACTCTACGGTCTGCCGACACCTCAGAGACCACTCGACGCGAAAACGGCCGCAGCTTCGACATCCTCCTTTTGCCATCCTTTTTTTCGTCCATTCATTGTAGTACAACAACCTGCCAAGGACGTGCGGAATTTAACAACACTGCAAATGATTACACAACGGTTTATCATTTTCCTGTTTAGATCAATCTCTGAGTTACCTACCTGTAATTTTCAATGATTATAGTAAGTATAGTTACCTACAGAAATATCACGAGGATCACAATCATTTTTCTTGCGCTCAATTCAAATGCCTGTAATTATTATTATCGAGAGTTGTAGGTCCTTCATTACGAAATTCAGTAGTAACTAAAGAATTATGAAATTAAACTTGGACCTCGAAGGTAAAAACAAAAATGTAATTTCATTTAATCGGCTAATATTTGAATGGGGATATGGCCAACTAAGAAAGATTAAATCTGCAATTCACACTCGTGTTTCTGCCCTTTTTTCCGATCAACCCTTGTAGGGAGCGAACGGTTGGTCCTACAATGCTACGCTTGGTCTCATTTTAGTGAATTTTCGAAGAAAATGAAGCTATTGCAATGGCTTCAAAATTTAAATAATGCAGAATTTAACAAACAATCTCTATGGAAATCCGTTTCAGACTTTTTCAGATTATATATTTATGTATATATGTGTGTGTGTGTCATTCCAGACGATATCTGACCCTGGAATCTATCTGAAAAAATCCGAAAAAATTTCAAATGTCAATAATAACAAAAGAAAGGATGCGTTCGTTGGCCAGACTCTTTGGAGTACAGGGGTCAAATTTTGAAAATCAAGGTTCAAAAAACGTATTTATTTAGGTTTTTTTGTGTTGATTACCATCCTAAACATAGGAACATAATATGGTATATTCGAAATTAGCCAGAAATTTCCTTCAAGAACCGCCCGCAAAATCGGTTGAAATTATTCATTGAAAATTCGCTCATCAACTCATGCTGCATGAATGGAACTTTTTTATATTTTTTACCAGCTTTGAAATGGATTCATACCGAAAATAAATTACTAAATTACCTACTTCAAAATTATTAAAACATGTTCATTAAGAGTGGTCCATACTGAAATGTTCACTTGACTTAAAAAATTATAAATTGAAGATTAAATTGAACTGTCATTATTCTGCGAGGAGGCCATTAAGGTTGAAGGGGCATGTCATCCTGGGTTGGAAGTGTGTTTCAGGATAATGTGTTCGGTTTCGTCAGTGAGACAACCCTTGCGTCAGAGTGATGAATAATCAATCAATGTTCAATAAGTGAATGTATAGGTTTATTTTGCAGGGTCTGGTACGCAACTCGGTAATTGTTTTCAAAAAGGCTTTTGGTTTCGCGTCAGGTATCATTTCAAGCCAAGTTCTATTGCTAGGATAGGGGAAAAGGTCTTACTGGCTGCCCGATGGATGTGCTAGGAATTCCTCCTTCCGATGGAGCAATAAAGAGCGAATCGCTGTTCTTCTGAGGTCTGTAAAGGGCGATTCCTGAAGATGGTGGTTCGGGCAGAAGGGCAATTCGCTGCAGCATCAACTATGTCGTTTCCTCTCATCACTGATTGAATTTTAATCCAGCAGAATGTCACTCTACTTCCGCTGTTCCGTGCTGATAGAATCTCTTGAACTAAGTCTACTTCTATGATAGTGATGTGGGGTGAGACCTTGAAGTGCTTCATTTTAGATGTCACATTTTGGAGTCAGTCATCAGTAATACTCTCAGAACACCGGGTCTCAATATTATTCACAAAGATAACGCTTGCCGTATTGCAAAACATTCGGCGGTATAGATCGATGATTGATCCCACAAGCTGGAATCGCGCTTAATGTCGTTGGTAGAATCGTAAAAAGCACATCCAGTCTGGCAATTAAGGCGAAATGTCCCGCGTTTATTTCCAAAAGCTGCCACCAGGTCGCGCTTCAAAATGAACGAAAATTAATTTCCGTTTTTCTCTGGAACGAGAGGACCTGTTTTCATTCTGCAAAGCTTTCTGTGAATGGTATTACCAAACTTAGATTTGTACATTCAGTTTCGATTTTTTTAAAATTTTCTTCCATCGTGAGCAAATATTTTCTGCTCAAATTTGAACATTTTTTGAAATGTCAGGTATCCATGAAATAGAGTTTCGCAATACAGAATCCATATCAATTTCCATATTCAAAATTGGATTGATAGATCGATCGGCCCATTCGAAATACGAATTACAATAGACGCTCCTTGATCTCTATTAGCCTGTAGAAGGCGACCGACTTTGCCATTTGGAAATTGTGAAACAACGATTCACTGAGGGTCCTAATCCGTATAAGGTGCCTACCCAACCACTTGGAACATTCAGACTGGTTCCTTGAATAAGAATAATACCTATGTGAGGAATATTATGACCGAAGACTTCGTCGAGCAATATGAAATTCTGCCTGAGTGTAGCCTATCTGCACCGATCCATTGGTATCTCATTCATCGGTAATCGATTCTAAAAATTGAAAACTATTTAAAATCGATTGAAAAAAATACCTTCATATTTGAAGTTTTCATTATTGAACCAAAAATCTTTGGGCTGTCTTGTGCGAGGTTTCGAACTAAATCCTTTAAATCCTGGGAATTCAGACAAAATCTTATGAGTAATTCAGGGGAAAGGCTCAAAAAAAGTCCTAAAAACGACGTTTGTGACCAAGTTTGGTCTTCCTAATAAGTTCACCTGAGGGATGATTTTCTTACTGTTTCAGCCTCATACGATATGGAAAAGCCTCGAAATTGGAATTTTGGTATTATGTTCGTAGGAACAACAATGATGGCCATAACACACACATGAACACATACCCCATACCTGCTTACATACATTCGCACAGACGTTATTTTTGTAAAACGTGGAGAAAATTTATCACAACTATCCTAAAGCTGAAGGATAATAATGAATGAAGGAATAGGAACGTTATTACGAGAAAATAACAATACATCCTCGTTAGGTAGCTAAGTTGAGTACGTCGTATATGGAATACACCCCAATAGGGAGCCTATAATTGGGAACCACCCAATAATTAAAGTGGCCTTTAAGTAAATTGGTACTCTGCCGATTCTAATACTACTTTCCTTTTCACCCTTCAGGTTGGCTGATGAAAGTAAAAAAGTTCCATTCATGCAGCATGAATTGATGAGCGAATTATCAAAGAATCATTTTAACCGATTTGGTGACTGATCATTATAGGAAGTTTCAAGCTGATTCAGAATATATATTATAATATAGTACCTCACCAAATACCTCAAAAAACAAGAGGTACATACCTGCATTATATATATATATATAAAATGTATAAGTATCAATTCAAGTATTCCAAGGACGTTCCAGAGTTATGCCTACGACAACAAATGTCAAGTTTGCGCATGCGCAGTGGCTATTACTGAACCAATTGTGACAAAATTCATACTCAATTATCGGTGAGTCAGGCTCTACTGTTGAGCCCTGCTTGGATGGCTAGTCTACCTGGGGAGCCTAGATCCTTTGAACACCTTCTGAGTACACACAGACCTCTGCTTAGCTAAAAGCCCAGGCAACGGGAGGAATCTGGGGTGGTTCTAGGGAAACAAGTGGGTTCTACATAATCTTGACTCTTTACCACCGAAGGTAGGAAGCTATGGATTCGTGCAAGAAGGAAACAAATTGTCCTCCAAAATCAAAATTTCCACTTGCTTTTTGTGTTGTGAAGCTCTCTGAACAATTTTTGTTCAGTCTGAGGTTAAGTCTGACCAATCTATAGTTACTAAAAATTATGCGCAAGTTAACGTGAAGTAAATTATCGAATTCTTAAAGAATCATTCCCTATAATTTTCTAGAAATTTAAACAATTTTTAGCGAGTTTTGACCAAAAAACTAATGGGAATCTGTAATACCACCCACTCATTTGACGGGTCATTCTCTAAGGAAATTCTGCTCTGTTTCTGAGTGTACTATTATATCAATTTATACATTCATCATGTTCCTATAAAAACGTTTGAGAAACCCAGAGGTATGTTTTGTGATTTTTTACTTTTACGATGACCTCTTTGAATCTTCCAGAATTCTCTATGAACCAAACCTTTCTTTTGGTATTGTTGTTTATTTATTTATTTATTAAAAATACGGGCAAGCCCAATTAAAATTTGGTTGATCATTTCATATAAAGTATATAACAAGAGTTTTAAAAAAATATTAAAAATAATTTCTACCAGAATCACAATACATTTAGGATTATTTTAGATAAAATTTTCTAATTCGGGGTAAGGGAGAGGAGAAGAAGTCAAGGTCGGAATGAAACTGCAACATCGCATTTACTTCACGGGGGATTCTGGAAAGGGGTCTGTGGTATAGGTAGGTAATTTGTAGAGCTGAATGGAATTTGGAAAAGTGAAGCTGTGCGAGAATGGAACTGAGGGATTGAAAAATTGATTTGCTGTCATTTACAATTGATTTAGTTTAAATTTTTTGAACCAATCCTCGGCACTTAAACCCAAAATCGGCACCGCAGTAAAATTGCCAATCATTACATTTCTCTACACCTTAATATTATTTTATGGGCTACCTATCTCTATCAAACTGCTGATGGAGAGTTAATTCTTCGCACATACCAGCATATCTCCGACTCATTTTCCCTAAGCTGAGTACTTGGATGAAGGAAGTAAAAATAGACAAAAGTAGATATTCGAAAAATGTAACTAACTCACGTTCTGGGGCTGGGATGTGAAAAAAATTAACATTATTTTCGGGAAATCAACTTTTCATCAGTGAAACTAATTGTGAGTGCCTACCTATCTCCAAAAGATTCAGCGTGAAAAAATGGTTGGAGAACGTTACCTAATTTCTCATTACACCGTCAGACCGGCTCAAAACGTACATATTATAACACCCCGGGTCCTCCAACAGAACTTTTAAAAAGTTTGTCTCAACAACTAGTGTTTTGAAGCTATTCTCAGACTACAGTTCTTTCTAAGTGCTGCTTTTGGTTCCTCACTACCGAAGGTAGGAAGCTATGTATTCGTGGAAGAAATGAAAAAAAAATGTGTGTCCTCCAGAATCAAAATTTCCACTTGCTTTTTACGTTTTACAGCTTTTTGAACAATTTGGGTACCAGGTCTGTCTGTCCGTCTGTCTGTCTGTGATCAATTCCTTGTACGAGGCAAAACTATATGAAGTTGTGGTCCGAAGTTGGTGAAATTTTCAGAATTGTGCGGGTTAGCGCCGTGGCGGTCCCCTATCAATTTCATCGCCATCGGACCACTAGTAGCGTGAGCGCATGCGCAAACGTGACTTTCCTGACACCCCGGTATCCCATCCTAATTGACTTATTCCGCTCAAATTTGGAGGGTAGTTGGGGCTGACGCTAATACAATCACCTATGAATTTCACGATTGAATCACTAATAGCTACTGCGCAAGCGCGAACTTTAAATTTGTTGTCATGGGCGTAACTTCGGAACTACTCCACCAATTTCGGTGAAATTTTCAGGGATTACTTTGGTTAGACCCCGCCCAGAGGGTCCATGATGAATTTCATTGCCGTCGGAGCACTAGTAGCGAGCGCGCATGCGCAAACGTGTTTCCTGAAACTACGATTTCTCAGTTACTGTTCGGCCTATATCGCTCAAATTCGGAGGGTAGTTGGGGGCTGATAATTACATTCGAGTTTCGACATGAATTATCAGAAATACCCACTGCGCATGCGCAATTTTGAAATGTGTTTCATAGCCACAACTACGGAACTACTCGACTAATTTCGGTGAAATTTTTAGAGATTGTACGGGGTAGCCCTGTGACGGGCTCTTTCCTAATTACTCTACCCAACATTTCGCTGAAATGTTCACTAACTGATTCTATACGTCCATGTTCCAAAAGTGAGGATCTATACTGCCCACCCAACTTGGCAGATGTTTTCATGTATGCCGTTACCAAAGTTGCAAGGTTTTATTTGAGTTAAATACTGTTTATTCAGAGGCTGGTTATATATCTCCTGATCCCCCTTACTCTTCTTATGTACACCTTTGGCTATGGCCCCTTTGTCCTTCGTTTTGAGCCTTGCGGCTAAATTTCTTAGCATAGAACATATTATGCAGGGTTGTCGCAACAACATGCAGTAAGTATTTATTATCTTCATACAAATAGAAAACGTAATGGACGGACCGTTTTCATGAGTTAGGTGATGGCTAAAACATGTTCCTTCTAAAAAAATAAAAAATAAAAAAAAGGAGAATCGCCTGATTATTATTATTAGTCTGGATCTGTTCCAGTTCACAATTTTCTCGAAGTATTAGATCTAGCTCAATTGATTCGGTATGATTTCCTCTTCCTGATGGTACATTTTTTTACTGTGTCAATAATATCAAAACTGGGTAAAGAAAATTGGGTAATATGAAAATTGGGTGAAGACCCAATTTTCGATCATCAGGGCGGTAAACCTCCGGCTCAGAGGAACAAGGAAACAGATTCGTAGCCTGGGCTTAGAGGATGGAGCAGCTGCACTACTCTCGAGAGAGTAGGCAACAGTTGGTGGACCTCGAATGAAATCAAATTTTAACTCCCTGAATGACCCCCGTGAAAATATATAGAAATTATTTCCTAAAAAAAAATGAAATAGGTAGGTATGAATTCGCGGCCCACTTTTAAGATTTAGACGTCAAGTTATAAATGTGAAGGGCCAACAAATTGCCCATATTTACAATTTTAGATTGTGAAACTTGTGGTGTGTTTGGAATCAGCTCAGAATTCATCCCAGCGACTCCCCTCAGGTTTTATGGGTACAAAATCCCTGGATTTTGTTTAAAATTGCAAAAATGTTTGACGCGATTAGTTCAGTGAAAATTCGCTCATTAAGTCATGCTACATGACTGGAACTTTCATTTACGTATTGTTTCGCAGTTATCTCCATTGATAAACAAGTTGCTATTAATTATATTGAATTAATGAGACCTCTTAATATCTACCAAGCCCCTCGTCAAGATACACCATTTCTTTCTCCAATTTTTCGGAGGGTCGGGGCCTTCACCACCTCCCTTTACTTTCCCTTGCATACCCTTTTGCTAACTTGTCTGCCTACCTGTGATCCCGTGACGGACAACGGTATGAATCGGCTTGAGGGTAGAAGCCTGAGTCAAACTAATTCTAAAAAGTTCCATTCATGCAGCATGAGTTGGTGAGCGAATTTTCAAAGAATAATTTTAACCGATTTTGTGGGTGATTCTTATAGGAAATTTCACGCTGATTCCGAATATACCATATGTTCCTCGGTCTTAATCGATTGCCTCCTGACCAGTAGAAAATAGTACGACTGCCTCCCGTTCCCACAACTACATATTTACCACTGCCTCCCGATCCCACGACTTCATAGTTACGACTGCCTCCTGAGAGGTCGGGGCCTGAATTACGATAGCGAGTTTAGAAAATTACCTTTGCAAATGGAAGAAGCATGCATTTATTTCGTCAACAAATAACTTCGTCGTGAGATCTAATGCTAATGAATAATAAATACAGTTGTGACGATGTATAGTCATAGGAAGAAGAAGTACTTAATTAAAAATGTCAATAATATCAAAAGAAAGGAAGAGTTCGTTGGCCATAATTTTTGGAGTACTCCAAGGGTTCGAAACGTGTTTTTTGAGGTTTTTGGTGTAAATTACCATACTCATTTTGTGTAAACCACACAAAAGTTGTGAGGAAACTGGTGCAAACCAAGACGAGCGAGATAGATAACTGCGACAGCGGGTGCAGGTGTCAATCGTAATCTTTCACTTCGCTCGGCCGGAGGCAATCGTAATTATGTAGCCGTGGGCTCGGGAGGCAATCGATAAATATTTCCTTCACTTTCTCTTTCCTGGGAGGCAATTGATAGTCTCCCATGTTCCTATGTTTAGGATGGTATCTCACACCAAAAACCT
>JAEMON010000001.1:25277872-25294509 GCA_030264115.1 Lygus lineolaris | reverse complement strand
GTAAGGGCACGAAAACTGTGACACGAGAATTTTATATATTACATAATGCGAGAGTTCAGAAGATATGAATCCTTTAGTTTCGGTCTAAGAACTCCTAAAATGGAGCCACATTGTCAATAATAACATAAAAAAGGACGAGTTCATAGGCCAAAAATTTAGCCGCATTCTTAGGGATTGAATGTGTTAGGAAAATCGCAATAAACGTGCTAGTTGGAATAATATTTGTAGTAAATTAAAAATCAGCAATAAATCTCCAATGAGTATCACTCATAAACAAATTCTGAACAACTTTTGTAGGTCAAAAATTGCTAAATGTCGTTCAACTATTTAAAAATATTGTGAAAAGTTCTTTGAAAATTTGCTCATTAAGTCATAGAGCAAGACTGGAACTTTTTGTCGATCTATGATTCTCATCAGCTCAATTCAGCAGTTTCCCAATTTTTTCCCCATTCAGAGGCGGAATACCGAGCAATAATAAGGAGTGCGTGAGTGAGTATTTCAAATTTCGAAGGTTAATCTTGATTTCATGTTCCATTATGGCAAGTCGAAACGGCAAGAATCCGTTGGCTCACTCCAGTGTCCGCATTGAGGCCGCTGTTTGCTTTCCCCATCGGTTGCTCGGATCCTGATGCAACTTCACGCCTCCGAGAATACTTCGTCAGTTGAGCTGTGTACTCTCACATTTATTCTACCGGAATAAGGAAAAGTCAGCCAAGTCGGGTGGGCAGTTTCGACTCCTCACTTTTGTTACATGGACGTATAGAATGAGTGAGTGAACATTTCAGCGAAATTGTTAGAATAGTTCCGGAGTTACACCTATGACAACAAATTTAAAATTTGCGTGTGCGCAGCTGACGTGATGAAATTCATAGGTGGGTAATTGTATCGGAGTCAACCCCCAACTACCCTCAGAATTTGAGCGAACTCTGTCCATTAGGAACCGAGAAATTGTAGTTTCAAGAAATTCACGTTCCGTACAAGCTGCTGGTGGTCCGGTGGCTGTGAAATTAATAAGAGACCGTCACGGGGCTAACCTGCACAATCCCTGAAAATGTCATCAAATTTGGACCATAACTTGATGAAGTTTTTCCTGGGACAAATAATTGACCACAGTCTGACAGACCAACAGACAGACAGACACGGAACCAAAATTGTTCAGAAAGTTCTGTCCCTGCAATAGCTTCATTTTCGAAGAAAACTGGAGGTTGCTTACCCAGCAATAGCGTACCTGAGTTGAGTAACTACTGATTAGGTTCTTTCCCTAGTACTTCATTCCCCAGTAAACCCCTGTAACGCGATACCCCCTTGTAACTTGCAACTTTCATCTTTCGTTCTGATCAGTAACTGGAGGTTACTTACCCAACAATAGCGTACCTGAATAACTACTGATAGTTCCCTTACATATTACTTGGATATTACTTCATCTGTTTGAATCGTACAGTATCGCACTGTAACACCCTGTAACGCATACCCCCCAAGCATATTATAAAGGATTCTCTTTTTTCTATACAGTAACTGGAGGTTGCTTACCTAGCAATAGCGTACCTGAGTCACTACTGTCTAGCCATTTCTTTTATTGCATTGTGCACCGTAACACCCTGGTACGCCGGGTGTAACGCAACCTATAACTTCCATTTTTGCTCTTTTTATCAACAGTAACGTCCTTGAATAACGGCTATCTATTGCCCCCTTTAGTACTTGCATGTGTAACTTCACAGGAACACCCTGTAACACCCTGGTACGCCGGGTGTAACGCACTATTAATATCCCTTTCTCGCACTTTCATCAACAGTAACATCCCAGAGTAACTACTATCAGTTCCCTATTTGGTTTCTTGAATGTGTAATTCACTAGGAACACCCTGTAACGCTAGATCTTAAGACAGGAACGCATCTAGTAAAACACCTAATAGAATCGTAATTAGTACCATGCCATATTCAATTGACCTTGTACATATATACCTATTTGCAATTATACCATATCGTACCTCGTATCAGTTTCTTTGCATCTCCCCCATGCGATGATACCCAGGTATCTCAGTGTGGAGTTTTATTAAGTAATTATTGTGGTCTTCAACTATTCTGATATCATACGAAGAGTGCCCATCTAGCCAAGTCACGTACCAATTTCACTTTAGCAATCTCATCGTAACGTTCCTCCCTCAGAGTAACGCAAGGTAACAGGTCATTTAAAGCATTAGTTTTCATCTTGCCTTTAAATTGAATAGAATAGTTGGCCAAAAGGCTTACGATATATATATATATATATATATGTGTGTGTGTGTGTGTGTGTGTGTGTCTCATTCCAGACGATATCTGCCCGAGGGATGAAGATAAAAAATCCAAAAAAATGTTAAAATGCCAATAATATTAAAAGAAAGGATGAGTTCGTTGGCCAAATTTTTCGGAGTACCTACTCCAAGGGGTCAAATTTTGAAAATTGAGTCAAAAATCGCTTAAAAAACATGTTTTTTGAGGTTTTTAGTGTGAATTACCATCTTAAACGTAGGGACATATGGTATATTTGGAGCAGCGTGAAATTTCCTATAAGAATCACCCACCAAATTGGTTGAAATTATTCTTTGAAAATTCGCTCACCAAATCATGCTGCATGAATGGAACTTTTTGCATACACGATATTTTGTAGAGGCCTGGTGGGTTGTCAACTCTAGGACCCCATCCCAATCGATTCAATTTCCAAAATTACATGGAATATGTTGTAACGGACATGGAAATCAATAAAAAGATATTGTAAATAATATTAATAATCTTCTATGACATTTGAAGGGATAGTACACAGGGTTGTGGATGTTCCTAACCCAGTTATTATAATTTGACCGCACAGGATTTCACGTTTTTATCTTTTGCTTCCTCACTACCGAAGGTAGGAAGCTATGTATTCGTGCAAGAAATACGAAACATTTGTGTCCTCCAAAATCAAAATTTCCACTTGCATTTTACGTTTCAGAGCATTCTGAACAATTTTGGTTCTGTGTCTGTCTGTCGGTCTGCGGTCAATTCCTTGTCCTAGGCAAAACTATATGAAGTTATTGTCTAAATTTGATGAAATGTTCAGGGACTGTGCGGGTTAGCCCAGTGACGGTCCCCTATGAATTTCATTGCCATCGGACCACTAATAGCGTGCGCAAACGTGAATTTCCTGACACCCTGGTTTCTTAGTTCCTAATTGACCTATTTCGCTCAAAATTTGGAGGATAGTTCGAGATTAACAATTACCGAATTTCGACACGATTAGATCAGTAATAGCTACTGCACATGCGCAATTTTGAATTTTTTTCCATAGCCATAACCCCGGAACTAGGTACTCTATCGATTTTGCTGAAATTTTTAGAGATTGTGCGGGGTTGCCTCTAGACAGTCCCCTATTGGTTTCATAGCCACCAGACTACCAGTACCTTGTGCACATGCGCAAACATGAATTTCCTTAAAATAAGATTTATTAGTTCCCAATGGACCGATTTCGCTCGTAGGCAAGTATGTACCTATGAATTTCGCCACAATTGGATGAGTGATGGCTACTGCGTATGCGCAAACGTATTTATTGTCATAGGCATAACTACGGGACTATTCTATCAGGTTCGCTGAAATGTTCACTAACTGATTCTATGCGCCCATGTTGCAAAAATGAGGAAGCTATACTGTCCACCCAACTGGGCAGACGTTTTTTAATTCACTTTTTGATCCCTTTACGTTACAATAGAGCCTTCTGGGATGTCAACAACCTTCAACATTTATCTCATTATCTCAATAAAACAATAATAATAGGAAAACATAACGTCCCAGTCATATATGTGACGAATTTCCAAAGTAACACTTACCTTCTAGAGAATTGTTGACAATATTACTACCTACCTAGCTAATGTTTCCCCATGAAAATCTCAAAAATAGTCGAGTTTAGTCATTTCTGACCTTTGCAAATTCACTTTACCCTGAGAATACCCAACCTCACACTTTCTTATCTTGTTTTGTCACCATTCTGGAATTTAGACCGTTTCTAATATTAGATATATCGTCTGTTCAGAGTGACATAAGTATTTATATTTTTGTCAATATTATATGCATATTTATACAGGGTGTCCCAGCTAAAGCGGTCAACCCCACGAAATATAAATAAAAACTGAGAAAGAATTGTTTCAGGAAATTCATGTTTGCATATGCGCACACGTAACACGCACAATCCCCGAAATGATAGGTACTGAACCCCATAGCGTATCTTCTCCGTCGACCCACCGAAAAAATGTCAAAATCCGCAGTATTGACAGCTTATTACGCGGTCTTCCAAAGTAGAGCAACTTACTGCATTCTTTGTTGGGGTCACTCACCACATAGTGATATTGTTTTTCGCAGTCAGAGGAGAGCGATAAGAGCGATTGCAGGTGTTGCCTACCGAAGTGATTGTCGTGGAGCTTTTCTGGAATTAGAAGTAATGACTCTACCTGCTCTGTACATATTCGAGTGTTTGATGTATGTCCATGGGAACTTATCAGAATATTGTCACCCTTCCCATTCGTATAATACGAAAAATCGTGACACATTGGTACTCCCACTGGCCCGTTTGAACGTCAGCCGAAATTCCGTAAATTGGTGGGGAATCAAGTTTTTTAATGTTCTGCCTTTATATGTACGCCATGAAAACCACTCGATCTTTAAGAGTTTGTGTAAGGATCTTTTGATACAGTGTTCCTCCCACACGTTTGACGACTACTTCGAGTTTGTTAGGAACTATTTGTGAATATGTATTGACTCCTATATTTTTTGTTATTGCTTGTATGTGTGTTTATTTATACTTGTTGACCATTTTCATATACCTAGAGTAAACGACAAATAAAGCTGATTCTGATTCTGATACCAGTAAGAGGAATTGAGCCAGCTGGTGAAGCAATGCCTTTGTTGAATAAGGTCATAAGGTGAAGATGCTGTCAGGAGGGAGGCTGAGGGGTTGCATAAGGCACGACTGGTTCACTATCAATAGCAGGGCGATATTTGAACTTGTGTAAGACTATTTCCGCTTGATAGAATATGACATGACGTCCTGCGCCTTGTGTGTTTCGACATCGACAGGTCGGTAGGTATGCTGAAGAAGAATAAGTTTTATCTTCCTATCCACGTAAATACAGTTTTGGTATCCGTCTGCGATATGCACAACCCCTAGATTTCAATACAATCGGATGGGCAGTATTGAAGTTTTGCACGTTACAAGGATACACGTACAGAAGGGCAGACACGACACGAGATTTAAAACTATGAACGTTAGTGTTGTTACAATGGATCACGATACGTTGACAATAACAGTAGAATTAAGTTGGGTGCGATTGCGAGAGATGATTACCACCATCAGCTTTAAGGAAAGAATTGAGCAGAAATCCTCAAAGCTATTGCGATAGGTACCTTTGGAGGAATGTAGTAAGTCACACTTCCGTATGATTATCAAATTCACGATAGTGAAAGTCAATTATATTGAATTATTCATACGGGTTGGGTTGTTGCCGAACTTAAATGAGGCTCCTACTCGACTCGAGCAGGACTTGGCGATTTTGTTTGTTTGTCCATGACAGATCAACAGTCGTGACAGCGTGCGATGACAGTCGGCACCACAAACTACGAGTACAGATTCTTGTTCACACTGCATCATCCTACTCCAGTGCTCCAAAGACATCCAATTCCATTCTTTTTTCGTGCAAAAAAACGAAAAAGATTTTTGTCCTCCAAAATCAAATTTTCCACTTGCTTTTTACGTTTCAGAGCTTTCTGAACTATTTTGATTCCGTGTCTTGTCTGTCGGTTGGTAGGGATGTCTGTCTGTCTGCATCTAGTCAATATACCTGTGACATAATGTATAAATACCTATGTCACTCTGAACAGACGATATATCTAATATTAGAAACGGTCTAAAAATCCAGAATGGTGACAAAATACGATAAGAAAAGGGTGAGGTTGGGTATTCTCAGGGTAAAATGAATTTTCGAGGGTCAGAAATGACCAAACTCGGATATTAGCTAGGTAGGTATTAGTATTGTCAAAAATTCTCTAGAAAGTGTTACTTTGGAAATTCGTCATATATATGACTGGGACGTTATGTAGTCCTATTATTATTGTTTTATTGAGATAATGAGACCAATTTTGAAGGTTATTAACGACCCAGAAGGCTCTATTGTAACGTATAGGGGTCAGAAAGTGAATTAAAAAACGTCCGCCGAATTGGGTGGGCAGTATAGCTTCCTCACTTTTGTAAGGTAAGTAGACTTTATTACAGAAACGATGACGAGATCGAGTTTGCGATATTTACTGCAGATCCCCTTCCGTCTTACCGAAATTCTCAAGAATTACTATGATAGCAAAGGCTTTTTAATAAATTGCCACTGCATATAAGGAATATTAACAAATTATCTATGTTTAAGGCAGTGCTGAAAGTCTATTTCCAGCATGGATAGATTGAACATTCTAATACCTATCTCCCAACGCTAAGAGCAATAATGGGAGTGGACTAACTATAAAAGTTTCTCTCATAATATGCTTATACAATATATATATAAAAAATGTATGTACTGACATTACTTTCATATTTGTATACTTACAAAGTCATAAGGTCTCATTATCGTATGATAGACATTTGCACAACTACGAACTTATCGTAGGAGAGAACAATTTATACTTAAGGTAATAAATAAGCAAACTCCTCTCCCTAGTACAAACTGTATGTTTAAAGAGAAGGGAAGCATGTAAGAAATTCTCTTGTAACCATTGTAAAATTGGATAAATAATTGCAATTTAAAAAAAAACATGGACGTATAGAATCAGTTAGTGAACATTTCAGCGAAACTGATAGAATAGTCCCGTAGTTATGCCTATGACAATAAATACGTTTGCGCATACGCAGTAGCCATGACTCATCCAATTGTGACGAAATTCATGGGTACATACTTGTCTTCGAGCAAAATCGGTCCATTGGGAACTAATAAATCTTATTTTAAGGAAATTCATGTTTGCGCATGCGCAAAAGGTACTGGTAGCCCGGTAGGTATGGATTCAATAGGGGACTGTCTAGAGGCAACCCCGTACAATCTCTAAAAATTTCAGCAAAATCGGTAGATTGCCTAGTTCCCGAGTTATGGCTATGAAACAAAGTTCAAAATTGCGCATACGCAGTAGGTATTTCCGATCTAATCGTGTCGAAATTCGTAGGTAATTGTTAATCTCGAACTACCCTCCAAATTTTGAGCGAAATAGGTCAATTAGGAACTAAGAAACCAGGATGTCAGGAAATTCACGTTTGCGCACGCTATTAGTGGTCCGATGGCAATGAAATTCATAGGCGACCGCCACGGGGCTAACCCACACAATCCCTGAAAATTTCATCAAATTTGGACAATAACTTCATATAGTTTTGCCTGGGACAAGGAATTGACCACAGACCGACAGACAGACACAGAACCAA
Organism: Lygus lineolaris; assembly: GCA_030264115.1. Classification (NCBI taxonomy): domain Eukaryota; kingdom Metazoa; phylum Arthropoda; class Insecta; order Hemiptera; family Miridae; genus Lygus; species Lygus lineolaris. Next base: position 25,287,054 of record JAEMON010000001.1, on the reverse strand, counting down.
AATTGTTCAGAAAGCTCTACAACGTAAAAAGCAAGTGGGAATTTTGATTTTGCAGGACATCAATTGTCCTAATAGTCCTATTGTCCTAATTGTACTTTGTTGTTTGTTTTGTATTTCTTGCACAAACACATAGCTTCCTACCCTCGGTAGTGAGGAAGCAAAAGATAAAAACCTCATAGTTATTAAGAATGCATCACAATTGATGGCCTACGCGCCCATAATTTGTTTTGATATTCGATTCGGTGCGTCTCTTATTGGTACCTACCTACTTCTTAGGGTCCTCCGCCTCTCTTCTCGTAATTATCCTTTGAAGTACCTACACCACTTCTTCTCCTTCTCCATTCTTCCTTCTATCTAGTCACTGGTACAGTCTCTTCCCTCCAAGTCCTCGAAAACCCTTGACTTTATTCTTGTTTCAGGTGTATTCATCCCCTCGTTTGTTTGCGCTTCTGGTTCGCCATCTCAGTTTTGAGGAATCCTTCAACTTCTTCCTCCAACCAGAATTTGGTTTGAAGCTGATTTAGAAAAGGATTTGCCGAGAAGCCTGAAATATGTGACTAAAATCAGAAAAGGAAATAAGTACAACTATACTCTTGTTGGAGGAAGAAATTGAAGGGTGTCTAAAAATCTAGGCTGGCGAACCAAACGTACAAGAGAGGGGCTAAACGAGGAGAGTGGGGAAGGACCCTGGGATGTAAGATAATCGGGAGGAGGAATGAGCCCAGGAAGAGAAAGGGTCTGAGGAAGGGCATGGAGGGGCCCGAAAGCTAAAATCACACCTGCTTATACATTCACAACATCTCACACCGTCAAAAGCTGAGGAAATACTTCGTATTGAGTTATTGCTGAATGATGTTGACATCTAATTGGAAAGTTTTGAAATCTATTTGTAAAAATGTTGATATCCATTTGGTCAATGTTGAAATCTATTTGAAATACACTGCCAAGGACATGGCACATAAGCTTCCTCGTGTCCCTATGTCACCATGTGACAGTATGTCACCATTAAATTTTCAGAAAACAAGAAATGACCGGTTCGCCATGCTCATGACGATAGAATGCTGCGCAACCAAAACTTAAAAAATCGTTAGGTATTATTTTAGTAATACAACGCACGGGGGCAAAAAAGATTTATACCCACCCTCATTTACCCTCTCGCAACGGCTGAAATTTACCGGAAAAAACGGCGTTACTCTAGTTACTACGTTTAGGTCTGATTGAAAACGTGATGTACATATAAAAACAGCTTGTACAAATGTCATACAGGTCATAGACCATCAAATCATGAGGGTGAGTTTCTCAATTTATTCATCCTGCTCGAATGAAAAACGTCTGCCAAGAGTATAGAATCGGTTAGTGCACATTTCAGCGTAATTGGTAGAATAGTTCCTATGACAATAAATTTCAAGCTTGCGCTTGAGCAGTAGATGTTACTGATCCAATCGTTACGAAATTCATAGGTGATTGTCTTGAAGTCAGCCCCCACTACCCTCAAGTTTGAGCGAAATAGGTCAACTAGGAAATGAGATACCGAGGTTTCCAGAAATTTACGTTTGCGCATGCGCTCACGCTAATGATAGTACGATGGCGATTCAATTCATAGGGGACCGTCACGGGGCTAACCCGCACAATCCCCGAAAATTTGATTGAAATCGGATCAAAATTGTCGAAATTATGGCTGTGGCAAGGAACTGTGGACAGACAGACGGACGGACAGACGGACACGAAACTAAATTTGTTCAGGAGGCCCTGAAATGCAAAATGCGGGTGGAAATTTTGATTTTGGAGCACAACAATTTTTTTCATTTCGAAAGTGAAACAAAGCTTCCGCTGCCTTGCAGACTCGGAAGCAAAATGATGAATTCAATAATTTGGGAATATTCTAAAAATGGTGGATTGTAGGAGTACACCCAGGCCCCTTTTTTTCCTCTTTTTTAAGAGTACACACGAACGCCGCGTTGTGGGCATGAGTACACCCAGGATGTATATGTACACCCGTCTTGAAGGTGTCAGTATATTGACCATTGGCTCGTCACTCGTCACCTACCGGGTACGCGGAACAATGGGCTCGGGAAGCACCTCAACCATGCCCTGACTCAGCTCGCAAGCCTTTTTATTATTTTTCACGTTTGTGATATTAAAAATTACCGATTTACCTATGTTATACAATCATAGTTACATACTTTACGATGTGAATCATAATTTTAAGGTTACTACATCCAGAGAAAACTGGAAGAAACCGATGAAAACCTGGATTTTCATAGGTTTCCCCCAGTTTTCTCTGGATGGAATAAACTTAAAATTATGATTCACATCATAAAGTGTGTCATTATTATTGTGGAACATACGCAAATCGATGAAGTTTCAAAATCACAAACGTGCAAAAAAAGAAATAGGATTCCAGCTGCGTTGGGGCATGGTTGAAGTGACGTCATCATTATTAACTTCAAGACCCTTGTACGCTAATAGGATACCCTTCATGTTGCACCATTTCGGAAAGCTGTCACTAAGATCTATCATTAGGAAAGGAAACAAAATATGCGCACACCCCATTGCGCACGTTTCACGTACTCACATTTTCGAGTGAGGGGTCATAAATTCATGAAATTTCGCGTAGAATCCGAATCTGTAATGAAAAATGGGGGTTCCCATTTAAAAAAACAAAGTTAGTGTTGATTGCGCAAGTTTGTTGTTGGTTGCGTTTTTTACGTAGCGAAATAGCGGGAGGGTGGTCAACTATTCAAGATACACCCTGCATATAAGATAAAATATCATTTAATGAGGTTGTACAAAGTGCGATATCTTAATCGTGCATTAATGATCTTCCCGTCTTGTTTGGTCATCCTAACCGTCCCAATGCTTGGATAATTTGTGGGATCTGTAACTGGACAGTGCAGATTGGCTAACTCATAAAGGTAGGAACCTGTTGTGTCGACCTGAATATTATCCGTGTTCGCGTAACATCTCATGAAATAGCACGGTGGCCTAATCTGATTCATAACTGGTTCGTATGTATTTACACTTATAGGATAGGTATCTATGTAAAATTAATCTAAATTTTCTATTGGGTTGCCTTTCTTCAATTTTAACTTATGAACGGAAAACTATGAAGACCTTTCATACTGTCACTTTTATTTTACTCATCTTCTTATACAAACTATACGTTTTTGTTTCAGTTGTTACTGGGTGTACTGATGGAATTGGTAAAGCTTACGCCTTTGAGCTCGCAAAACGGCAAATGAACATAGTTCTGATCAGTAGAAACGAGGAGAAACTGCAACGAATGGCACTTGAAATCGGCAAGTAGAAACTAATATTATTTACTTACTTAGTAACCAAGTTCCCTATAGGCTATTTTCACATATAGGTATGTCGGAGTGCTTACCATTATGTATGTTACTGTTTTCAGAATCCAAATGGTCCGTGCGAACGAAAATAATCACAGCAGATTTTAGTCGAGGGCAAGCTATTACGTATCATATTGAGTCAGAGTTGAAAGGAATACCAGTTGGGATTCTCGGTAAGGAAGCACTATCTGTACTAATAAAGTCGTGTAATAATATAAATATACTTATTTGCTGTCCTTTTTTAACGATAAGAATGTTCCCAAAATATTTTTGATTGAGTGTTGTTATGAGAACATATTCAGGAATTGTGTGAGATGTCCGGCTTATCCTCCCATTATTCTACTGAGGAATTTAGGTACCGATACCTAGGTAGGTACTTCTTTCATGAGATACTCGGATAGAATGGTCGGTACCATAAAAGAAAATAGACGGTTTAGTAGGTACCTACAGTAACTTTGCTTCGAACTATCAAGTAGAATAAGACGATAATCTATGGAACCAAGAGATTTGATCATATTAACATAATATGTTAGTAGTAACTAACTAGTCGGTAAATATATTAACATAGGTCATTTTTTCCACATTGACATTCTAGTAAACAACGTTGGAAAACAGTACACTTATCCCATGTATTTGGGAGAAGTATCTGAACAAGAGTTGTGGGACATTATCAACATAAACATTGGTGCTACAACCCTTATGACCAAAATGATACTCTCACAAATGACGCAACGGAAGAAAGGAGCAATCGTCAACGTTTCATCAAGTTCAGAATTACAACCGTTACCCCTCATGACTGTGTATGCTGCAACCAAGGTATTAAAAATACTGTATTATTGGCAACTATCTCCCAAGTATTTTAACCTACATCTATATTTCTGTTATCTACTCAACACATTCGTCAGCTTACGGAATCAAAAATGGCTAATTCGTGTGAACTCGACCACCAAAATATAATCATGTAACCACATGGTACGAACGATTTTTTTCAGGTTTTCATCAAGAGTTTCTCGGAGGCATTGAGAGTGGAATATCAAGGAGAGGGCATAACAGTGCAGCATTTGGCTCCATTTTTCATCAATACAAAGATGAATGCTTTCAGCCACCGCCTTCAAGAAAACTCTTTTTTGGTACCCGATGCTGAAACTTACGCAGCAAGTGCGATCAACACTCTGGGACGAGTCAACAGATCTACAGGTTACTGGGCCCATGGAATCCAGGTAGTTATAAACGAAATTAGGTATCCCTGACAATCCTACCTCGTACCTAACCCCACCCTCATAAACCACCCATCATGTTGGACTAATTCAAACAGTAACCCACTATAGCGTTTTTAATAATATGAGATGCTGGTTGAGGAGCGTTCTGTTCCTGGTTCGGAAAGGTACCGTCATCTTCTTTATTTAATGTACTTTCGCGGGCATGAAAAGGACCGTTGACAGTAGTTACATTTGCTGAGAGGAAATCTTTTTTTATTTCAAGGTCACCTTGAAATGTTGCAGAGCTCTCTAGCGGATGATTTGTTGTACCTTCTAGTTGAAGATTTGGTCGTCGGATGTCGGTGATTATTTCACCTTTTTTGAGTGTATAGGCGTCACGGTCGGGGTCGAGATCCGCAGTATTTGTATCAGTCGTGACATCATCTTGAATTTTGACGGGTTCTTCTGGTTTCGTTTCACCAGCCTTCCTGAAAAGAGGGAAAAAACCATACCCATCGATACCCCTACATTGATTCTTAAAAGAACTAGTGATCGAGGGGGTCCCTACTGTGGATAGGAAAGGCTGGCACGCTGAGATCGATATCACGGGTCCCGTGCAGGGATCCTGAAAAGGACCAGTAAATCGTGTTCGATCATCGGCCGGTCTTGAGGTAGAGGATGAGGGTTGAGCTGGTGCGAAACGCCGCGGCCGAGAGGTTCTTTTCTGAAGGGGTTCCACAGTCGGGCCTAAAGATCCCCCGAGTGTACTGTCGCCGCCTGTCTGATGCCTCTGGTACTGCGGTCGGAGGTTCTGGCAGATATCCCTGAGAATATGATCGATGAAATCTAGGGGTCCGAGAGTTTCCGAATTCATCCCTTTTCAGAGCTGAAAAAGAATTTTTATTAATAACCTGGGTCTTCTAGAAAGGCGTTTCCCACGAAGATAGTGAAGAACAGAGTCTGGAAGTTCCGGTGAGCGCTGGTGATGTTCGAAGCTGGAGAGAAGATCGCAGGTCGAAGATCAGAGGATGAATGCTGCTCCGCGGGTTGCTAGGTGTATATACATATACTACGACGGACCAATCAGCATTGAGTATCCTCGCGGTCCGCGAGCGATGCGAGCGCCTCTATCGGAAGATAGGATGAACCTCCGTAGGCGAATGCTGATTGGTCTCGGGTAGGTCTCATTTGACCTTGAATTGACCTCTAGGGTTGATTGGATAATTTCGTTGTACGATCTCTACAGGTGCCGATTTCTTCCATTTTCTTATTTGAGTCGTGGGAGAACTTCGTCAAGAGAACGTGTGCGAAGTTTCACGAAAATCGGCCGAGAAATAACGGAGATATTTATATAAGCTAATATGCTGGGGTTGATTGAGATAATTCCGCTGTACGATCTCTACAGGTGTCGATTTCTTCAATTTTCTTGTTTGAGTAGTCTGAAAACTTCGTCAAGAGAACGTGTGCGAAGTTTCATAAAAATCGGCAGAGAAATAACGGAGATATTTTTTGTAAGCCGATATGCTGACGCCCGCCGGGCGCCGCGCCGCACGATCTTCCTTCCCGCGGCTGCTGCACGTAAGCTGGCTTGTATTTATGTTTTCTTGAATTATACGTCCTATGCTACTCTAGATGTGTAGAGTTGTTTCCTTTTAGATGCATTCATATTTCTTCTCTTTAGATGAGTGATAGATGTTCTTTCACTCGTTGGCCATTTTTTTCTATTATTCGAAATTTCAATTTCAGTCCCCGTCCTCGGGTCGGCCGGCGTGTGGTTTCCCCCACGTTTCTCTATTGTCTCTTGCATTCTTTTCTCGTCGTTTCGGAGGTTCTTTATTTTTTGTAGTAATTATTTATTTCTTGTTTGTAGAATTTTTCCTGTCTTAGTTTTATCGTTTCTTGTTCATCCTTGATGTTTTTGTCGTTGTCCCGTAGAATTTATTTTCTTCTCTCGATCGATGTTGTGGGGTCTGTGTGGTCTTTCTTTTACCCGCGGTCTTGTCGCTCGCGTTCGGGGGTAATTTTTCCCGTTTGTGGCTTTATATATAATTTCGTATTTTTCCTTTTTTTCGTTCTTCTTTCTTCTTTTGGTGTATATCTTCTTGTTCGTAGGATTTTATGAAGTGCTCTTCTTGATTGTGGTTATTTATTAATAAATACGCCATACCCACCTAAATTGTTTGTAAATTTTAAGCATCTCATTTTTGGACATACGTGTGCTTTTAAAAACTAAGGGAATTAAGAAGACAGTCGTTCTGTTCAAGTAACACACTAAAGAGCAAAACACGCAAACATGAGATCCGTGAACGCCCATTATTAGCGAAGAATTTGTCCAAAGACGCCCATTTCTCCGTTGCTCCGCGGCAGTTCGGGGCTAGGTTCTAGTTCCTCTCATATTGAAGTAAGCAAAATGTGAACCTGTATTAGCAGTGGCGCATATCTTTGCATGGGCAAACGTGGAATCCATCTGACGCCCATGACTTACAACCCGCATACATGCTTCTGAAATGCTTCAAATTTTGGGACAATCGTACCAATCACCTGAGTATAGCAGCAACGCACTCACGTAAAAACAGATGTTCAACCATAACATATGAACTAAAGTGTCCAAAGTCGTTTTCGGGCGGGAAACATAGACGGTCCTCGAGTTCCAAGGAGACCTTGAGATAATGGTCTTCGAGGATTCTCTAAGTCGAATCCGTATTCTAATTTTCGAGGAGACCATCTCAAGGTCTCCTAGAAACTCGAGGACCGTCAATAATCCCGCCCTTAGTTTCCGTGATATACAGGGGATAGATAGTAGATGATCCCTCATCAACCGTATTCGGTGAAATGTTCAAAGATTGCGTTGGATTGGCCCTAAAAGGTTCCCTGTGCATTTCAACGCATGTAGATCAATAGCATCCTCTACGCATGCGAAAACATGAATTCCTACACACATAGATTTTTCACTACCTTCCTAATGATTCGATTTTGCTCGGAGAGTAGGTAGTTTGTAGGAGAATGAATTTCAGTGGTCAGATACCTCCGCGCATGCGCGAACATTGAATCCTCGCAAGACCCATAACTTCTACGATTAGCGATTACAGCTTCTAGATGGCCCCCTACAAATCTTTCCCTTATCAGATCAGTAGTACCTAGCTGGTCTATACAAAAACCGATTCCTCACCACCAAATGCTCCGCTTTTGCACAAATTTCGAGGGTAGCAGGGACTGGCTACTATAATAGCAATTTGTGGGTTTCTACGAGTGAGAAAAGTAGGTACCTACTTAGTGTGAAGCCTCGCACCAGATGATTTTGTTCCAAGCTGGATCGGATTCTCCCGGAACTATCCCAGGGATTGATTTTTTTTTGTTCCGCCCAGGAATGAGTTCGTTGGTTTCGTTTTATTTTGCTGATTGGGATGGATTTATGAAGGAACGAAAAGTAGGATTTCTCGGAACGATATCTTCAACGCATGGCCAGAAGAGTGATTAACTGTTTATAAGTGATCAAATAGTATTCCATTCACAACAAATAATGTAGTAAGTAATTAAATACGAATTTGAACCAGGTGACATTTATTAGCCAAAATATTGAGCAGTTACCTAACTACGAAAAAATGTTGAATAGGTACTTACTTCATAACAACACAGCACTCGATGAATTGATTTTTAGGATGTCCCTCACTAGAGAGTGGCGTCCTACTGTTTTCGATCTGGTTCGAAGGACAACACCCAACTCAGAAACAGAAGAATCATGTACAAATCCGTTTCAGATCACCCTGAGTCCAAATCCGTGGAAAAACCATGGGTGAATGTCTGTCTGTGTGTGTGTGTGTGTGTGTGTGTGTGTGTGTGTGTGTGTGTGTGCGCCCCTCCCACAGTGGTGCCGCGTGGAGGTCGCAGAGCAGCTAAGCAAGCGAGGAGGCGGGAGTACCAGCGGGTTCAGAGGTTGTGGAGGAAGCATCCGGACCGTGAAGCAATGGAGGTACTGAAGGAGGCTGGGGATAAGCAAGTTCATCCTCCTCTCCAGGAGTTTGTGGATTACTGGCAACCACTGTTAAGTGCTCCCAGTCACAATCCTGGAGAGCCGATGGTTCCCCCAGCCTCTGCCAGGGATTCCTTGCGCGGCATCAAGGAATGCCGTGCCGGTGTGTGTGCCGGTGCTTCACGATGAGGCTCATAAGTGCCGTGTCAAAAACTCCACCTCCGCTGGACCCGATGGTGTTTCAGCCCGTCGCTGGAATAAAGCTCCTAAGACAGTGAAGCTGCTCGTCCTCAACCTGCTTCTACTTGTGGGAAGACCCCCGAAAGCGTTGACCCGTGCCCGGACAGTATTTATCCCCAAGAAAGGAGGAAGTGGGCCTGGAGGCTACCGACCGATCTCAGTGTCATCGGTGGTCTTCTGTCACTTCCAAAAGATTCTGGCATCTCGCTTCCAGGTGGCTGGTGTCATTGGTGACGTCCAGAGAGCGTTTCGGCCAGCGGATGGCACGGCGAGAACCTGACAGTTCTCCAGACTGTCATCTCGCTGGCCTGTATTAAGGCCAGCCCTAGCTAGCCTGCTAGCCCTTCGGGGATCAAGCTGGGAGGTCGCCAGTGCTGCTGCTGGTCTGGATTTTGTCCAACAGCAGTTAGCATGGTGCGACCGAGC
>JAEMON010000001.1:25190187-25208319 GCA_030264115.1 Lygus lineolaris | reverse complement strand
TCCAAGGGGTCAAATTTTGAACATTTACAGTCAAAAATCGATTTAAAAACGTGTTTTTTGAGGTTTTTCGTGTGAATTGCCATCTTAAACATAGGGACATATGGTATATTCGGAATCAGCGTGAAATTTCCTATAAGAATCACCCACCAAATTGGTTAAAATGATTCTTTGAAAATTCGCTCATCAACTCATGCTGCGTGAATGGGACTTTTAACAACTTATGAACCGTTATATCTCCACCCATTCCATTTTACCGTATTTTGGCGTACAGTAATGAGATGCTACCGTACCAGTTTTGAAATTACCTTCCGTTTATGGTAATTACCTTACGTCTGGCAACCCTGCTACAAGCTGCTCCCTCGTTCTCGATCTAGTGAAACTACACTCATTTGACAAGGCTTTTCTGGCTGGGTGGTGGCAGATAGGGAGGTTTAGGGGGGAACATGCCCAATTTGACATCTGTTCAAGAGGGATACCTATGCACTCTGGTGAGCAAATGCTCAGCTTTGAGCTGATCAAACGTTCTAGATCTGGTGAAACTACTCTAATTTGACAAGACTTTTCTGGCTGGATGGCAGTTCACAGGGAGGTTAATAAATTAATTATTTAAAAGTTAATAAATAGCAATTAATTAATTCAATCAATTTATCTTAAGTAAATTCTATTCTCACTAATCAGGAGCACACTAAACAGTGTGGGGCTTTGTGTTTCATTTTGTTTGGTTGGCATCTTGGATGTGTTTGGCCAATGACAGACGTCACCCTTCTTTCTTATTTTCTTTTGAGCCATTGTTTCAGAAAAAAATAAAAAATAGATGATAATACCCCGTCCTTCCTCCTCACCCGCACCCATCAACTTCATTTTTACCAACTCAGAATGAGCTGCAAATCGTCAGATTGCTTCTTTCAATCATGAAATTACAACCCGTTGTATTGAAACAATTGAAGGGAGAGAGAACAAAAATAAAAATTATTTTAGAATTGGATTTATGCAAACATTATGGTGGTACATAAACTCCGGAAATTATCGACAGAAAGAACAGGCGCCAGATAATTGGAGTAAGTGTATTTCAAGTGGCGGTAAAACTGTACACTAACATGCCATGGACAAAAAATTATACACATACACTGGTAGTTTGAGTCGGCCATTTCGGAATATAAAAGTCCTCAATCAAAAATAAATTCAGACAGCATGTTTTTAAGCAATGATTTATATACAAATTATAAATGTTAACAATATTTATACAATCTCGTTTCTACAATCAACTAGCCTCAATGTACATATATACAAACTTATAATTTACAAAACAGGCTGAACTTAAGTAATGAAGTGAATATAAAAATGGCAAAAATTAATTTTATAGAACCTCGACAAAATAATGTCAGTCTAAAAACACGGCATTCAAACAACAATGAATATTCATCATCTCGTAATTTACATCAATGCTTAAAGATTGAATCAGTTGCAATGCTCTTTCATATTTTCTCAAATTAATGTCAGGTACGATAACAATCTTCCGGGAAAATTGAGATGTCTTTCTGTCTTCTGAAGTGAAGTTTTAAATGAATGGAGATCAATTATATAATCTTGTATTCCGCATAACACTCATAACAGAAACGTGGACGAATAATTCTGTGCTTATTTCAGTCTCATACTCCATTCAGTTCCCAAGCACCACACCATCAAACACTACTAATTCAACCGAATGGTCAAAACAATCTATCACACACAGTGCTATGTTTGGTCGATACAGCTGTCCACTATACCTGTTAATAGACAAACTGTCCCTAAGTAAGGATTAGTGAGAAATGAAAGTAGCTGGTGACATTGAAACACGGTATAATTTAATATCGATTTCCAGGTGGCCCTACAATTGCGAACATCGAGGGTTGATTTCAATTTCCAGGCTTGTTCAAAAATAATTTATGAGGATTTTCCTGATGAGGACTACCTCAGTCCAAGGCTTACAATCAACAAGTTGTAAGAAACAATGCTTTTGATGGGCCTCAAAAGTATAACAAATTGAAAGAATGGGAGACACACGTACACGTCAGTCGTAAGCACCTCGTAAGCCCTGGGGGGGGGGGGGGGGGGGGGGGGGGGGGGTGTCACGAGGAACCGTTCCGCCTGTTTTGTGACCAAACTAACGGAATTTCGGGCTAAAAATTAGTGAGTGGGTTTTAAAGAGCGTTGAACTCAAATTTGAGGTAGAAAATGCAAAATTCCGGCCCACTGGAATACTACATTGTAAATCTACACCCCGGCTCCATTGTAAATCTGCTGTACAGTTCTGCATCCCTGCTTTTTGAAAAATACCACCCCGTATGTATTTCTCCCCTCCCCCTCCCAGCTAATACCTGAATCGGTGGAGGGCGAAAACTTCACTCATGAAGCTGAAGTTGATGAGCGAATTTTCAAAGAATAACTTTCTGTTACTTAGACAGATTTTTGAACTATGAAAATCTTTAATATTTGATGAGCCAATTTTATGGGAAATTTTGCATTGACTAAGAATGAACCATAGTACCTACCATGTACGGCATGGGCTTACAATCTAAACGCGGTCTGGTCAAAAACGCGTTTTTAGAGCAATTTTCGACCATAAAATTTTGATATTATTTGACCCCTGTTCCAAAAGTGCTAGCCAATGAACTCTTTCTTTATTTCCACATTATTGACATTTTGACACTATTTGAATTTCGTTAGAACGTCCCTAGCTTCAGTACCGTCTGGAGTTATACATGCACATGGTAAATACATTTTTATTTATTTATTATAAAATACATGACTCGACAACAGACATGCCAACGCACGTCAAGGAAAGAGTAGTTGAGGAGCTGTTCCCAGCCCATGAAAGAGAAGAACGAGCACCACTGGAGGTACCTCTGAATTATATCCCCCTATTCACAGTAGAGGAGCTTCAGGCTGCAGCAAAATCATTGAAGAACAAGAAGGCACCGGGTCCTGATGGAATTCCTGCAAAAATGCTGAAAGTCGTCGCTCAGTTCCACCCAGAGATACTGCTGGACATGCTCAATGCCTGGCTTATGGAAGGCATTTTTCCAGACCAGTGGAAAGTGGCAAAACTGGTTTTAATAGGTAAGGGAAAAGGGGATCCAGATACAGCATCGGCGTACAGGCCATTATGTATGTTGGATGTGGGGAAACTATATGAAAAGATGCTGAGAAGAAGACTACGGTCAGCTGTGGTGGAAGGAGGAGGTTTATCCCCGAGACAATATGGCTTCATCCCTGGGAAATCGACCATAGATGCATTAAACGAGGTGGTGACTGTGGCGAGAGAAGCTCAGAGGGGAGATCACCGGTCAAGGGGGATTGTGTATGGCAGTGACATTGGATGTCAAGAATGCCTTTAATTCGGCCAGGTGGAGCGATATCCTAAACGCACTGCGAGAGAGGTTCCAGATACCGGCGTACTTGTGTCGAGTAATCCTGGACTATCTGGCGGACCGCTGGCTAGTATACGATACGCGCGATGGAACATGGAAGAAGAGAATCACGTCAGGGGCGGCACAGGGTTCCGTACTTGGCCCGGACCTGTGGAACATAAACTACGACGGCATACTGTGCATGGAATTGCCTAGTGACGTCTGCATAGTAGGATACGCGGATGATATAGTGGTCTTGATCACAGCGCGTACCCTGGAGCTTCTCCAGCTGAAGCTGAATCAGGTCATGAGGTGGGTGATGGTTTGGATGGGAGCACACTCTCTCTCTTTAGCGGTCCAAAAAACGGAGATTGTGCTCCTCACCACCAAAAGAATCGAGTTGTCTGTACCTATGTCAGTGGAGGACCAGACGATTACGACATCCACGTCAATAAGATACCTGGGTGTAATGCTCGACAGTAAACTGACGTTCTGGACCCACATCCAGAAAGCACTTGATAAAGCTGCCAGCGTTGTTGGGAGGCTTAGCAGGTTGATGGCTAACGTAGGAGGCCCGACGCCTGCAAAACGGAAGCTGCTCATGAAGACAACTGAAGCCATTATGCTATATGGCGCAGAGGTATGGGCAGACGCTCTAAGATACCAAAAGTATAGTGCCAGGATGGAATCTGTCCAACGAAGAAGTGCTCTGCGAATCTGCAGCTCATATAGGACTGTGTCAACCCCAGCTGCGCAGGTGATAGCTGGCGTCATCCCGATAGATCTGTTCGCTGAAGAGCGAAGCAGGATCTATCGACGCAAGGGGGAAGAAAGTATGAGAGTGGTGAAGAGAGAAGAAAGAGATGAGACGCTCCGGAGATGGAAAGCCAGATGGAGCAGCGAGGGTCGTGGCCAGTGGACGTGCCAGCTGATTAGAGACCTGGAGGCGTGGGCAAGCAGAGATCATGGTGACGTCAATTACTATTTGACTATTTGACAATTTCTGAGTGGGCATGGGTATTTCCGTGCATTTTTGAGGAAAATAGGGAAGGAACCGGATGGGGCATGTCTATACTGCAGGGAGGAGGAAGAAACAGCCCTTCATACGTTCTTTGTGTGCCCGGAGTGGCTCGAGATACGAAGTTCCCTGGACGAAGAGTCAGGTGGATTCAACCCAGACACAGTGGTCAGCAAGATGCTAACGACGAAGGAGCATTGGGATGCAGTTGCCTCCTTCGTCTTCATTGTGCTGAAAGAGAAAGAAGCGAATAGACAATGGGAAAGCGAGTTACAGAGATAGTGAAACAGTGGCACAGTGGGGATAGTGATCGTGACACAGAGCAGAGCAAAGTGGGGGGTTGTGACTACCTTTAGACCCTATGAAAAGTGGCCGCAAGTCAAGGACAAAGGCTGTCCAGAAGTAATACAAAAAGTAGTCCCTGGACAACCAAAAGAATTAGGGGGAGTTTTTTTAGACGGTATTAGGACCCCGTCATAACCTGTTAGGTAGACTGTCCGTCAGGGCACAGGTACTCGTAATGGAGTTTTTTCTCCCCACCAAAAAAAAAAAAAAACATGGTAAATACATAGGTACCTACATCACAGAGATGAACAAGTGATAAACTTCAGAATTCGATTCAGAATAGTCTAAAACGGACTGTAATCAGGAAGATTTTTAAAAATTCACATAGGTACCAAGCAAAAATGTTGAATCCATTGCAGTAGCTTCATTTTCTTAGAAAATTCGCTAAAAGATTAATTGTAGAGAAACTGTAATATCGTTGTTTAGTTAAACATTAAGTTGTTCATTACTGGGAACTGTGTTTCGGCTTTCGCACTATTTTTGACAATGCTTGAGGGGGTGTAGATTGATACAAATGCCCGTTCAGTTACACGGAGTTATGGGTACAGATCAGCAGTTCCATTTAGACACACTGGAAACTAATGCTCCCACACGAACTATTGATGGGAGGCTTAGGAAGCTTTCGTCTAGCGCTTAAGGTAGCAAAAATCGAAACCATAGTGTTCAACATTACGTGCCCCCTCTGCGTGTGAGCTGTCGTTAGGACTCGGTTAATAATCGTTCATGAGTTTAAATATACCTACACACTCTTGTTCTAATAATATACCTTAAAATTGATCGAACCAGCAACTAATTGAACCTCTAACAGAAGGGCCTGTTTCATAAAACAACCAATTACAAATTTACAAGTAAAGTTTACCTGTCATGTACAACAGCATGAACGATCAAAAACATGTTCCAACATACAAAAAGTTACAATTTGCAAATTTACACTTAAATGCTACAGTCTAAAAGTAAAGTGTTTCAACAACCTAATTTATTTATTTTTTAAATTTATGCATCATAATAGCGACTGTCCAGCAAGGAAAGGAATCTTTCTAGTTAACGCCAATGAAACGTGTGACAAAATCCTATTCTAAATAGCAAATTCCAAACTTAAGAGGCAGATACATGTACAGAGTATGATCATCAGCCAAGGACTAAGATGCTGTTTGGGAAGGGGTGAGGGGGTACATGAGGGAAGATGCAATCATAATTTGAGAATGGTTAACATTGAAAACAATCCCCAGGTAAATCATTTCGCACACTGACTTGTTTTGTTTACTATTATAAATAGGTACCTAAGCTACATTAGCAAATATTAACAGCTCATTTTTGTTCACTATTAACAATACGCTAAATTTAGCGAATATTTTATAAGACAGAAACAACAACCAAGATTTGATTTTTCTGACAAAGAAGTTAATTGCCAACGAATCAAGATTCCTCTCAGCCAGACAGTTTGCCGTACTCTAGGTACAGTGAACCAATGAAAGTAATGAATCATAATCAAACCTTTAAGAAACAAATAATATCAGGCAGTAAGTTGATACTTAATATAATATCAACTGGTTAAAAACAAGGGTTTCGAGTTGAATGAGCTTCAATCACAACCTACTAACAACGATTGGGAACTGTGCAGATAAAATAACAACACTCAAGTTTTGGAGTGAATATATCGATAGTAAAAGTGTAAGACCTTGTAAGTCGGATTTTGGCGATTTTCTGATTTTCAGTGGAATAAGTAGTTTTTTCGGACATGATCCTTCAGGCGAAGCCGTTTTTCCCGCCTTTGTCCCCTCTCTTCTCTGTGGCCGTGAGTAGAAACTTGTAGGTCGAAACCTGCCAGGGGTGTGGCAAGGCCTTGTAAGTAGAGATGGGCTAAACTGTTATTTTTTAATAACAGGATATCCTTTTACTGTTATTTTTTAATAACAGGATATCCTGTTACTGTTATTTTTTAATAACAGGTTACCAGATAACAGCCTGGGGGACAAAAATCGATGAAACCATAACGTAATTGCATTTTGTATGACAAGGTTTTTTTTCGTTTCCTGTGAAATTTAAATTTTTTTACTTACGAGGTCTTACACTTTTACTATCGATATGCATTTTAATTACTTTTTTCCTAAAATTCCTTAGCTTTAACCATCTTTCAAGCTTCAAAAGGATAATTACAAATTTAGGTATACTACAAGCGTGTATCCCCACTCACAATCATTGGTTATGTTCCAAGAGAAACTCGAGAGGTCTTTGAATGTGTCATAAAAAACCCAGAGAGGAAAGAATCAATTGAGAACATGTAGGTATGTAATTAGGTGCTTTATAAATCCAGTCATGTAGCATGAGTTAATGAGTGAGATTTTGAACTAATTTCTGCTGGTATTAGAATAGAAATTAAAATCGCGGGAAAACAGTAGGTATTATTCTCGAATAGGTTTTAAAGATGAGGATTGTTTCGTGGAACCGTGAAACTAAGATTTCATAAAAAATATTTTTCCTGGAATTCATCATATGGCAAAGTGTCAGAGTTAATTTTCAATTGGATTATAAAAATAGTACGAAGTTGGAACTCATTTCACCACAATCAAAGTAGATACCAAGAGGACATATTTTGGATGTCACCCAATCTACTTCGAGAGATAACACTAAAGGTGAGAGCCAAACAGCCAGTTAGTCGAGCTTTCACAAGGTACTCGAGGCTTGTAACACATACAAGGTTTCTATGGAAACAGAATCCTAAAATTCCCTGACTTGTCCAGGTTTTCCAGAAAGCAAAAATGATTTTTCCCTGACCTTTCCTATGCATTTAAAAGCCCTCTCTCCCTTTAAACAATAGTAAAACTCAATTTTCACAATCAGTGTTTCTCGACCATAATTTAAACATGATTTTGTATTGATGAATGCCTGAAATATACTTGTAACTTACAGAAATGCATATGATAAATTCTGTAGTGTAGATAATGAGAACAAGAAATGTTTAAACGCATTTATTAAAATTTAGAAACCTCTGTGTTCGAAGCATTAGTCTCACCGAGAACTAATAAATACTTGTAGGTAGCCCGTATTTTACGTGAAATTCCAGAACATTTTCAATTTTTCCCTGACCACTTTTTTCCATGACTTTTCCAGGTTTCCCATACCCATAGCAACCCTGTTAGAATTCATTCAAAACTTGAACTAATGGGACACTTTTATGGAACTTGGCTCTCGTGGCCAACCACTCTCTAGTGTTACATGATACAAGGAGAAATGGTGTAGCTAAACAATGAGTTGAGCTGGAAAAACGGCTTGGATTCAAGGATTTCGTAGCATTAGAAAATACACTAAGATATACTTAACTGTTATTCAGTGTTGCCAAATCCCCCCCCCCCCCCCCCCCCCCCCCCCCGATTTTGGGGAACTTTTTTTAGGGGGAAATTCGGGGGGCATTTTTCAGGGAGATTTCCGATTGGAACGGGGGGAATTAAAAAAAAGTGATTGGGGGAAAATACATACATTTTACACAAAATTCACATAATATGACCATACGAACTAGCAACTAGAGGAGTAAATGAATAAGTTTTAGACTACATGGAAGATGTATGGATGTGTTTATCGTCTTGTGCATGTGCAACACCTAATATTATTAACAACTGACCATGGAAGGAGAACTAACTGTAAATATTTCTGAACCCACAGAAATATGTTTTCCCAACCTTATTAGCGAATGTTCGAAGAAAATGAAGCTATTGCAATGGCTTCAAAATGTTAGTAATGCAAATATTTGAAAATTACCTTCATGGAAATCAGTTTCAGACCATTCTAAAACGATTCCTGAAATTTAACACTTTTTCATGTATAAATATATCTTATCTAGAGGGTGTTTCATTTTCTCCGCCAAATTCAAATGTTAAATAACTTTATTTATAAAAACGTTTTTACCGAAAAAAATTATATCAAATTGCAGCAAAAAGCCTGCAAATTAATTGTGAAAAACAACATCTGGCATATGTCCATCACGAGCACGATCGCAAGCATTTAAGCGCTTTATCATCAGCTGTTCCTGCAATTTGAAGTAATTGGGTGTTTTGATCATATCGTTTCGTTTTGTTACCATGGTGCGCCTAAGTATTGAACAACGCGTCTTGGTAATGAAAACTTATTATCAGATCATAATGGCGGGAGTGCCACGGCAACTGTGTGTAAACTTAGGCCGATCATGGGTCAAAGAGAGTTTCCAAACCAATAAACTTTTCCTCGATTGATGACTAAATTGGAAGAAACAGGTTCAGGTTCGATAGAAGATGATCGGCCTAAGTTTACCCACTGTTGGCGTGGCACTCTCGCCATTCTGATTCTAATGAAGTGAAAAAAGTTTTCATTACCAAGACGCATTGTTCAATACTAAACGATATGATCAAAACACCCAATTATCTCAAATTGCAGGAACAGCTGATGATGAAGCGCTTAAATGCTTGCGATCGTGCTCGTGATGGACATATGCCAGATGTTGTTTTTCACAATTAATTTGCAGGCTTTTTGCTGCAATTTGATATTTTTTTCGGTAAAAACGTTTTTATAAATAAAGTTATTGAACATTGGAATTCGGTGGAGAAAATGAAACACCCTATACATACTTCGCATTTTAGCAAATTTGTTAATGCATTAAAAGTTGAAGTTAAAAATCAGTTTGAAAAAGTCATTAACTTCATATTCCTTACGAAAATTCGCTCATTGGGTTATGTTGCACGACTGGAAATTTAGGTTTTTTTTTTAGGGAGTTTTGGTGCATATCATTTGGCAACACTGTTGTTATTTACACTGCACTGTTTCCAACATTTTCCTAGCATGGTTAGGCAGTTAACGTAATCAACAGTAGGTACATAACATTTGAGCTTTTTATAAAACAGTCAATATTTTCATTGTACACGATTCTATACATACAAATGGGAACTCTGGGAAAGAGGCTATCGGTCACTCCAATTTTGAATAAGCGCGGTAGGTGCTGTAAAAAAATTATCTAAACGAAATTTACAAAATTAATGTTAGATCCTGACACTACTTCAATACCCCAAGTATTTACTTGAGCTTCCAGCAATTTAAAAAAAACGCGCAAGAGAGGTATAAAACATGAAGGTTAACAGAATATGGCAACGTTAACAACATTAAGAAAATGGACCTGTTCTACCCAAGTTTCAACAGTCACCGATACTTATCCTTCTGATTCTACTAAAAATAAATTCGGAGAGGAAAGCATCATCTAGACTTCAAATCCATAACAATTAAAAAATATTATTTTGTTCCTTCTCAACATGTTTCGACATGTAATGAATATTCAAGACAAGTAGAGAACAGTCTAATCCTCCATCATATAGGTACCATTGGTTATATCATTATTAGGCACTTACGATCAAAAGACTAACATTATTAATGTAAATCCTTAGTTGAACAAAAAACCAAGTTATCCTGTGACACTTACAGCTAAAAATCAATAGGCACAAAATTAGTTTCAAGACATTGAAATAATAATTCGTCCGTAAAACGAAATCACACAGATTTTCCAACAAGATAAAAACTATTGAAATATGAAATGGTTGGAACATCAATTTGTGCCAGCCTCTGCTACACTAAACTACATCAAAGTTATAAGAGGGACATTTTGTATTTATTAGAATCCTGCAATATGCAATATACATACTTAAGCACGGATATCAGATCGTTGAATGACATATCATCACTGGGGCATCATCTAATAAAAATAAATAAGCGTCAAGGTATGGAATTAATCAGCAAACTAAAACATAAAAATCAGTAAATTGACACTTCCCAATGTGCTAAGACTTCAAAAAATGACTAGTTCTTCGTAATGTACTCCACTAAAATCGTTATGAGTTATTATTCAACCAGATAGATATTTGAAAATAATATTCAATAAAATTCACAAATATACCCTGTTGGGTTCAAACCATTCTATATAAACACATGATCTAATTTACAAAACGAGGTACAAATAATATTCATCCATGTCGTGGAAAATTCAAAATACACAAATAAGTGGAAACTAAAAATAGAAACAGCACATTAGATTTTTTTTTTAAATAAAAATAAAAGATAAGGTGTTCCAAAAAAATGTAGCACCCACCTACATAATAACATAGATTTGTTTAGGTATACGAATTCATACTCATTTTTTGCTTCTCACATGTTGAACGTGAGAGAATGTCAAAGTTAATTTTAGTTGACGACATATTCCTAACAACATTCAAATCTATAATGGAGAACAGTTTGTCCATCAATCAACTATGAATAAATAAATACGAATTTTGACAATCAGACAATTTCAGAGGGTATAAACTGAAAAAAATAAAAAATAAAATAAAATCTAATTTTCTTTACTACCTAATGATAACAAATAATCTATATATTAAATAACAACTTTGACATTATCAAAACATGAAATGAGTGATAATATGTACTGTTTACATAAAATTATCTCAACAGTGCCAAATCGATAGCAGTTGATAAAAGTTCAACGTTCAGCCACACGTTGAATTTACGTTAACGGGTGGTCCGACTGTCACATAACCTTTCGGTTGGTTCTGAGATGACCATAATGGAGGATGTGAAACATAACCCCGAGAAGCAGGTGCAACAGTGACGTAACCACCATTGGATGTAGGAGCGGCAGCTAGCCTGCTATAACCTTCCCCATTACTTCCACTCATGGAAACATTTCTCTGCCTGGATTCCTCCTTACGTCTAGGGTTTTCACCAAACACATCAGGAGTGGAAGGGCGCTGAAATAAGAATACGATTTTAGTGACCTCTTTTTAGTTTCCTTAGTACTTAAGGTTGCGCAAGACGACAGGCTCGGGAAACACCCCAACCATGCCCCAACGCAGCTTAAAATCCTGAGTATTGTTTTTCACGTTGGTGATTTTGAAAATTCCTCGTTATACGTATGTTATACATTCATAATTACATACTTTATGATGCGAATAATAATTGTAAGTTTATTCCATCCAAAGAAAACTTAAAGTTATGATTCACATCGTAAAGTACGTAATTATGATTGTATACCATACGAATAATGAGGAATTTTCAAAATCACAAACGTAAAAAATAATACTTGGGATTTTGAGCTGCATTGGGGCATGGTTGGCACGCTTCCCGAGCTTGTTGTCCCACGCACCCTTAACCCGAAGGGTAATGGTAAAGTATTACAATCAACCTGAAACAAAATGTCTGGAATAGCCTGAATACCAAACCCTAGTTTTGGTCTATACCAAAACGTAAACCATAACGTTTCAGACAAATGTATACATATGACTGTGTCCTCGAGTGATATGGTAGAAGTGCCATAGAGTTACGTCCTAGCAGGAGTATTCCAAGGGGTCACCATCAGCACTTCTATTCCCCCCTCTCGTGCCCCCCCCCCCCACCATTATGTTAGTTAATTTTCGAAGATAATTAAACTATTCCAAATTTTTGGGTGATTATGAACATTTTCTCCAAGGAAATCCGTTTGAGACAATTCTGAATTGATTCCTAAAGTTCAACACTATAAGGAAGTTAAATTTATTAGGAAGTCAAGTTTGGTCTTCATAATATCTCCAGTTCAACAGGTGTTGAACTCCTTGTCATTCATACGTTGGTTGATGTACAAATACATTTTCATTCTATGATGTTCCTTCAACTAGTGTTGTCACTTTCAGAATCAATCAAGTTCTGACCATTGATATAGAACTACTGGATCGCGCGCCGGCAGTAAGGCTGAGTTTTCGGTCCCCCGGGGTTGGGACCCCCCAATCCAGTGAGGCATGCATGCCTCCTGTCTCTCTCTCAATTCGCACGAGCGATCACCTCTGACCCTTTGATATTGGATTTCTAAAAATTGTTTGGAGATCGTTTTTGTTTAGTTGTCTTGTATAATCATCCAGTAATGGTTCTACTCTTGTTCAGCATTATGGCTGTAGGTACAAACCGGCAGGGAAAAGGCCGCAATTTATCATTCCACTAGTGAGTTTGTAACTTTTAACTCTCTCTCAAAAAAAGCTTCGTTCTTGATCTCTTCCTTTCAGTATTATTATAGTATTCTCATCGATCTGACCCAAAGTATGATAAAATAGAAGTGACTGCTCTACATAGGAAGGTATACTTACTTAGGTAACTAATTTATTTTCCTACATCATTCAATGGTGGATGTATATTCATGATGTAATAAATATTGCTTCCAAGTCTACCAAGGTAGTAGCGGAAGCATTGTTTTCATTTTTGGAAGGTGAAAAATTTGTTGGCCCCAAAATCAAAATTTCAACTAGTGTTTTACGTTTTAGACCTTCCTGAACAATTTTGGTTTCGTGTCTATCTGTGTGTCTGGGAATCCTTGCAACATGCATAACTTCCACAATTTCCATCCGATTTTGATAAAATGTTCAGGGATTACGCGGGTTAGGCTCTAGGTGGTCCCCTATGAAATCCACTACCAGCCGACCAACGGTAGCCTCTGCTCATGCGTAAACGTGAAATCCTCGAAACATCTATTTCTCGCTACCTAATGGTCCAATTTCGCTCAAATTTGGAAGGTTGTTGAGGAGCGAAGGTTCGATGATACTCTACAAGTTTCATCAAGATCTTATCAGCGGTACCTACTACGCATGCGCAAAACTTGAAACCTTGCAACCGGTATAACTAACACTTTTTATCCGATTTTGATGAAATGTTCAGGGATTACGCGCGCGGGTTAGCCCCCAGAAGGTCCCCTATGAAATTCATTGCCAGCCGACCAACGGTATATAAAACGGTACTTATATAAAATCATGTTTTGGATACGAGGAAGCTATGTGCCACACCCAACTTGGCAGACGTTTCTTTCACTGGTGTCTTTGTATAATTATGCCATCTAGGATATGCAATTTATTAATTTGTGTTTAATTAAAATTCCCATTTAAAAAGGGAGATTTAAATGAGCATGTACCTACTTTAAAAACCCAGTTTTTAAGGGACATGTGGTAAATGCAAACTACGAAGAAAATAATCATGTTTTAGTTTTGATAAAGCTGATCAGCAAACTCTTTTTAAAAGTATAGTTCGCCACAAAATGGCAAGATATAAGACTCAAAACTCCATGACAGCTTCTAAGCTAGGCCTTCGCCAAAAACTCAATATGTTAATATTATTCAATAATGTTTGATTGTACCTATCTACCAGTTCATTTTCCTTTTTCAAGTGTCGAACCTGTATTTAGTGAGTACCTACGATTGTTTGAGATGTATATAATATTACCTAAACTAGATTTATACCTATTCTACAGATAGGAAGTTCTGCTTATAAATACATATATGTTTTCCCCCAAGTTGGTTCTTCCAGTTACTCATTGAGTACCTACCCAAAGCAATTCCTACTTATGCAATTAGTTATTGGCCAAGTATAACAACGACGAAACTATTACGGGTGAAAATCGTAATATCTGGGAAGGAATTACAGGAACACCGTTAAAGATGATACCAAAGTATGCGAGTGAGAGCCAAGCGTCAAGGGATTTTCGGTATGGGGAAGCCGCATCTTGCCTCGCGCGGGAGGGGGAAGCACCGCTGGCAGGCGGACCGTTTTCTCAACACGGAGAGCGCGATCCAGTAGTTCTGTATCGATGGTTCAGACAATGCCTTCTCTGGGATGGTTCAGTCCAAAAAAGAAATGTCACCTGATCTGGCTACTTATTACACAACGGCTAGACTGGGTTGACTATGACGTATTGTCACCTACCTTTATTGCAGCAAGGGGAGGGGGAAATTATGATGTACCTACCTACCAACAGATTTCCCCTCCTATCTATCTTGACAATTCATAAGTGCAAGTGTTTCCCAAAACTTCTCATCTCCAGGGAAATACTCTGAGGGCTGTAATTAACAGATAAACACGAAAAATAGCCATGTTGGGCCTTTAAAGCAAAAGAAAGTGGTGTAAAGCTCCAGATGGTTTTCTTTAAAATTTAGCAAGATTTATGGTGGCTGTACAAGAATATTTTCTTGAGGAGCAAATGGAAAGCAGGTGGCTAATAGCAGAAAAGCTTATTTAATTCAGAATGTTGATGTCGCACTCAATCACAAGGGCCCCATCCCACCTATTCATAACTTCCAAACTATTCAGGGCAGAGACATACGAATACTAATGAAAATACGTCATATGCAGTGAGTTATACTAGTTAATGCAAACATGCAAATAACATAGGTTGATGAAAGTCTTGTATCTTGAGACAATGGCGAGTTACAGCAACATACGGAAATGTTATTCCCTATTTAGCTGCTAGGGCGAGCATCGAGTGGATGCTAACTTTCCCCGTGTGACTCCCATAATTTGACGTATCACACAGAGGATTGACGTTACTTGAAGGTAACAATACTTGGACAAGGGAATATACTAAAAAGACGAAAAAGCTGAATGAATATACTTATATTCATTTGGTCGCAACCCCAAATGAACAACAAAGGCGACAAATGAATAAACACAACGAACAACAAACGCAACAAATAACAACGAACGAAAAACAGTAGCCAAAGCAGAATGAGGATATACTGAGTAAGATTATACAAAACTCCACTTCTCGCCCATCATCCTGCATGTCAGCCTTGAAATCAGTGCCCCGTGCGTGGAGTGGGGGGTCCGTTTTCACCGTATCTACCCTTGCTGTAACTCTCTATCATTGTATCAAGGAAAGCCCATTTATTCTATTGGCTACCCTCAAAAGAATATGTTTCAACCTTCAAAACCATTGTCCATCCATGAAACAGAAATAGCCCTAGTAGGTATTATTGTTATTAATTTTAGGATAACGTACATAAATAAACAAAAATTCATTTGATAGAGTCTGGATAAAATGACACGTGCATTTTATGTCGACGAGATCTTTAACTAAACTGTGGACGTACCTACCTACAGAGAGTAGGCAGTTTCAATTCATACCATGATGGGAGGAGCCTTTATTAATTTTCATGGGGTTTGTACAGTTCACAAGGGGTACCTATGCACTCTGATGACCATGTCAACTACGATGCTGTTCTCACGTTCTTGAGGTGGGGATTTTTTTCTTTATACTACTTTTGGGGATTTTCGCAAGGATAAGTATCTACCACAAAAAACCGAAGTTCGAAAAATTTAGTTAACTGATCAGCTGAGTTGAAAATTGAGCTCCCAGATTAGCTGAGAAGAGAATTGAGCTCCCAGATCAGCTAAGTCAAAACTGAGCTCTCAATCAGTTGTGAGTCGAAAGTTGGGCTCCTAGATGAGCTGAGTCGACAACAGAGCTCACAGCTAAGTCGAAATTGAGCTCATAGATCATGTATTATTTTTGTTTTGTTATGTATTGCTTTTGATCATGTATGTCTTTTATGTCATACGTCTTTATATGTTATTCGTCTTTTATATGTCATACGTTTTAAACAATTTTTTTAAATGGTATATAAATTGAGTTTGTATAAGCTCATAGCTCAGTGATTTGAGGCTCTAAATCACTAATTAAGGACCAATCAACAGATAAAAATGTTTGTTTGTGAATTAAAAACGTCTCATTATGACCTTGTTTCCTTCCTATGTTTCATCAAAGATCTAATTAGAAATCATTTAGCCCTCTGTGTCATTCTCTATTGATTTCATTAATTTGTTTATTCATGGTAGAGTGAAAGAGTGACTTAAAAATCTGATGAAATTCCTATCTACTTTCCATTTACTGCGTCTAAGCCCAGGTATTAAATTTTGACATAATATCATGTTCTGAATTCTAGCATATGGGTTTCAAAAAATGGTTCCAAAGTTTGTCCCTACAAGAAATTAAATCAAAGTCAAGTTACCTCATCAGCTTCAGTCCCTGAGTCTGTAATATGTGTGCCAGCGGTGATGGAAGACGAAACACTGTCATGCCCAGAACCACAACCACTACTTTCTTGGTCCCCATGAGCTTCTTCACAGTCCTCAGGGCTACTCTCGAGAGATTCCTCTTTGTCTTTTTGATCAAGTAATAACTGGAACAAATCCAAATTAAATCGCCACTAATGATCCATAATGATAAAAGCTTCTTTCGCAATTTATTCATCATTGCCACAAAATGATTGTTGATTGATGACCATTGATGGCCAAATAAAAGCTGGTGTTGTTGCCTATATTGGTAGTTCCCAGTTTGTTGCCTGGATTTTAAATGAGGTTCCGACGCTTTGTTTACTCAGGGTTACGAATTTCCTGCCAGTTGGTGAGATTTTTGTCAAACTTTCACGCTCAGCCATTGGAAACTCGATTTAAATATGTTTTATACTCCTTTGACGAATTGTACTTATTTTAGAAGTAGAAACAATTAATTTCCCTATTTTTATCGCCCTGAACACGAAAGCACCAGAACAAAATTCCAACTCCTCTTGAAAAAAGTGTTAACTTATGTGTAGGTATGAGTATGCATGAACTATCCGTCCAAATTACCATGATAATTTGGCCCTAGATGTCCCATATGAATATTATCACGATCGGAACAAGCGCCTGTGCAAGAACAAAAGTGAAAACCATTCAACCTCCATGACTCAAGACCCACGCATCCAAAATAATGCGTTTCCAAGGTAGTTAGGGGCAAGGCCACACATAATTGCGTAATGAGTCAATCAATGAGTAACGTCGTATTTGGAACATAACCTACGGATTGTTCTAGACTATATGTGTTATAGTTGAATGCTTTTGGGTTATTTTGCAATGAGAGTAAAGGAGAATTCTCATCCTACAGTTTTCAAAGTTATCAACAGAATAAATGAGGTAGTATGAATATTCAGTCTGCTAAACATTGCACAAAAAGGTCGATAAAAAGCTGCTTATCTGTTACAACATTTGTCCCTAAGATTCTAGAAGTTACCTGTTGATCAGGAGGGGATGTATCTTTGATGTCAACTTGTTTCAGTTGAGAGGGGATGGTATGGGAAGCCAATTGGTCCATAGCTCCTTTGTTTTTGGATTGAAACTGAAACCATTTCAAACAAGTTTTAAACAAACAACTTTGGAATCAAGATTCAAAAATGTTGGTAGGCAAATTTAAAAAAAAAGCGGTATTTATAGAAATACCAAGGAGTTACATTTAAGTCTGAGATCCTACCAGGGATAGATTCTACAACAACTTTCCAACAAACAAGACAGTTGTCCAATGACACACCGAATAGAGAGACCTCGTCTTATCTTGAATTAGGTCAAAAAGTACCCCTTGTTTTTCAAGAATTTTGACTGACGAGGAGTTTATTTTCCATATAAGATTTCTAAAAGAGGTTTTTTTGGGTTCTTTATCAAGTTTGGGGTTTTTTAAAATTTCCCAAATATTGCCCAAAATTACGATAATTATAGACATAACTTATCAAAACAAAGTTCCATTCATGCAGCATGAGTTGATGAGCGAAT
>JAEMON010000001.1:25174905-25186257 GCA_030264115.1 Lygus lineolaris | reverse complement strand
CCATTGCAATAACTTCATTTTCTTCGAAAATTCGCTAAAAAGGGTCGAACATGTAGGTATGTTCAAAGAAGTACTATGTATATCATTATAAATAAATAAATTTTCCATCAGTCAAAATGATCAGGAGTGCCACAATTCGACTCAGCTTGAAAAATTACGTAGAAAACGATATTTAACTCCTCTCGACATGGACAGGTCAAGTCCTTAAAACCCTAAAACACGATACTTCCTTTAAAAAAAAACTACAAATTATTACACAACGGTTTATCATTTTCTATGTAGCTCACCCATGTGAAAAGATCCTATTTGTACATAACAGTAAGTACCTACTGTAATTATATCCCGGGTTCACAATCAATATTTCTTGTGAACAATGAGTACATCTACCTACCAGTTAGTATTATTGTTCAAGAGTTTTAGTCCCTTTCATGACGTAAGGAAGTAACTAAGGAAGTTTATAAAAGTAAACGAGAAACTCGATCCAGTGGAAACCAGAAAAAGTTGCAAAGATCAGCTGATCAAATCTTTGAACAGGGATTTTGCCAACTAGGGAAGATTTGCGATTCACACTCTTGTTTCTACACTTTTTTCGTTCAACCTTAAAGATCTTTTCGGGAGCAAACGGTTGGTCCTAAAATGCTCCGTGAGGTCTCATTCGGCGATAAAAATTGTGTTCTATTCGAAATCTATGGAAAACATATACCTTCCGGCACAACTAGGCTCCAAATGGAGCCAGCAAAACAACGACGGTCGATGGAAGGATTTTTTTTAATTGGATTTTTGGATTCTATGTATGTTGAAACGTAAAACATCAAATTTTTAGGGGGGGTTAAACCAATTTTTTTCGTGCTCGATCCCACAGGTCCATTATTGAAAATAAAAACCAAAAAACACACATGTTGCTCTCTCGCTTGAGGGATTCGCTTCCTTATGTACGTGCAAGAAGTAGACAAAAATGGTGTGCCTCAAAATCAAAATGTCCACTTGCTTTTTGCGTTTCAAAGCTTTCTGAACAATTTTGGTTCCCTGTCTGGCAATTTCCTGTCCCACCTACCAATTTCGATGACATTTTTTCTTGACTTATTCTATACTTCCATGTTACAAAAGTGAGGAAAATTTGATTTGATTCTATACCCTAAATAGTATAGGTAGTAAAAATAAAAAACAATAATCATACCCTTGAAAAGATAAGATTCTGAAGAAGTTTTCCTGCAACTTGTGCAATTAATCCTCCAGTTCTGTTAAAACTCAGTGCCATTTTAAAAAATGGTGATTTGAAGATTTGAGAAAATGTACTCAGCATTCAGATATTTCAGCCGTTGAACCGAATGTAAACAATTTAGTGATTAACAGATATACAGGAAATTCATCACATTCCCCATTGGTGTCCTTTTTTAATTTTATATTATAAGATTTTACAAAATCAGGCCTGCACTGGAGGGGTAAGGAGAACTATGACCCTGTTAGTGGTATAAGGTCAGAAATCCATAAAAATCGTATAGAAGGAATTTTTTTTCCATTGATCGATTCCTAGAAAAATGACCCCCAATTCCTAGACTTGATTGCCCAAATGTAACTGTATAAAGTCACAATAAACGTGTAAAATATACACGTAAAATATACTGACAGCAATACAAACTATTTTGGATTTACGTTCCAATATTGGTGGTTATCTAAAGCCGGGTCCAGACTCTCGCGAAGTAGCCCGAGGAGCGAGAATGTGGAGATGTTCCTCGGCCCTCCCTGTACCTCCTCGCCTCACTCCGTCCGACTTCACGACGAGGCTAGGAGCGAGAATGTGGAAGGGCTTGCTTCGGGTTCCT
The DNA here is from genome assembly GCA_030264115.1 of Lygus lineolaris. NCBI lineage: Eukaryota > Metazoa > Arthropoda > Insecta > Hemiptera > Miridae > Lygus > Lygus lineolaris. The sequence continues at coordinate 25,184,434 of JAEMON010000001.1, read as the reverse complement.
CGCCCTTCCTTTTCTCGCCTCGAATTAAATCCTCTTTGAGCGGTTTTTGTACCCCGAGTCAAAGGAACAGGAGGAACCCCATTAATCATTCAGTTGTCACAGAGTACTTTGCGAGAGTGTGGATGCGTGTCCTTCTGCCTTGTCCAACTTCGAAGAACTATCTCCATCGAGGATACTCTACGAGAGTGTGGATGCGTGTGTTTTGCATTGCCCAACTTCGGCAAGGATAATACTCGGGCTACTCAGCGAGAGTCTGGACCAGGCATAATAAAATAAAATAGGATTTACGCACCACATTATTCAGTTCCAGCTGAGGTGGTAATTTGACACTCACATTCTGCATAGCTTTACATCGAAGCCACAAACTGGAAAATAGGGGAAAACATAAGTAGATTATAGGGAAGATTAACACAAATCATTATCAGTAATGACAAAGGTAGATCCATGCCATAATGTGTGATGCAAATATTTGTACATTTGCTGCAATACTTACCATCGAATCACATATACCACCGATATACATATTGCCAACAGAGCGAGGATACCAACTGCAGATACAAAGACCATTAAGGCAAGATCTGAAACAAGTTAAAATTTATCATCTGAGATTAGGGTAAGAAATTTATCATCTGAGATTAGGGTATGAAAAATTATCCTATTTTTCAACAATGTTATTATACCCAAGTAAAATTAAGCAAATCAAAGGAAAAATTGTCGGGGTATTGGAAATTGGAACCCAATTGTTCATTCGAACGTATCAATGAAGGAAATAAAAAGGTCTCGGAAGGGAGAGGGGGGTCCCTCGGCTGGAAGTCTTCAAGGCTCACTCACTCACCGTTTCTCCTTAAGGGGGCATGGAACGGAGCCCAAATTTCCTCAAAAATGCCTGAATCTCAGCTATTGAAGGGATTATAAGAACTCTTACTATAACACTATTACTACTTAGGACCAATAAGTTTAAAAACGGATAACCTCCCTCCCTACCCCCTCCCATAACCATTTTAACCATCTTTAACAGTTTTTCTCATTTTTCTCAGCCAATTTTCAACGGATTTTGATGCGGTTGGAGGCATTTTTCCATTTTTTTCATTCTCCAGGGGGATGAGGTGCCTCTATAACAATTTAATTTTTTTTAAAGGGATGTGAAGAATTCAAAATTTTGAAATTGAAATTCTACATAGCTGATCCCCCTGGGGAATCGAAAAACAAGAAGAATCGGTTGAAAATGGGCTGAGGAAAATGGGAAAAACTGAATTACATGGGTCCTTGGCCCCAAAAGGGGCAATGAGACACCGGGGTTGGGAAGCGCCTCAACCACGCCACAATGCAAATCAAAATCTTTTTTATCGTGATCTTGGAAATTTCTCAATGTGCGTATGTTATACAATCATAATTACATACTTTACGGTGTGAATCATAATTTTAATTTTATGAAAGAAACATGAAATTATGATTCACATTGTCAAGTATGTAATTATGATTGTATAACATACGTAGATCATGAGAAGTTGGACCAGGTTTGCTTGGGGGTATGGATTTTATGTGATTTTCACAAGCTTCCCATCCCATCCAAAACTGGGGACACATATCTTTTAAAACTGTGGAGAAGCATACTCAATTTATACATACTATACCCTATTCATTGATTTTCTTGTTCTGTAGAGAACCAGTTGTTGTAGCAGATGAAGAAAAACATTTAACCTATGAAAATACAATTGTTTACATACCTTACTGGAGAATCTGTCGTAACTAGCAAGTCGGATACAGGCGAGAGAGTACTCTCTCGACAGCCTGATGATGATGATGTCCTTACATTGAAAGCGCTCGCCACCTGTACTCGACTTGCTAGTTACAACGGATTCTACTGTAAGGTACGTAAACAATTGTATTCCTATCACTAGCGGAACTAACCCTTTAGATTTAATATCATGAAAAATAGTTTAGGTACATATTTAGGGCTAATATATAGAGATCGCTTGATGCTTCCAAGAGATTTTGTTCAACAAAAAATAATGATATTGATTTTCACAACATTCACACTTTTATTCAATGAAAGTATTTTTTAAACGTAGTTTTTAGCACATTTTTTTAAGCCTTTATCCCCAACTGCTTCAACGATTTTGATGCAATTCACAGGACTTAACTCTTCTTTCAAGTGAACACAAGTTCCAATAAGGTGGGTCTACATGGCGACAGTTATTGCCGTAGAGCTAGAGCTGAGAGCTCACAAGAGAAGTGTGGACACCTCCTAGAGTAGTTGCGAGAGCACCGCTGGAGTACTCTCGTGCTCTCGCGCTCCCCCGCCTCTCTCGACGTGTTGACACCTGGTCTAACAATGTCGGCAAGCAGTCTCGACTAGTTTCATCTGAGCGAAACAAGTTGCTAGAGCACGTTGGCTACTTCCGGTCGACAGTGGACAAAAGAAGAGACGGACTGCTTCATCAGCCGTGAATCAGTGAAAACTGGACTTTAGCGTTCATTTTTCATACTTTTGTGATGAATGAATCTTTTTTAAAATATCAGGCTTTTGTTTGATGAAACCTAAAAACTGTTCACAACGCATTGCAAAGTTACATTTCATCAGCAGCATTGCTAGGGTCGACGTTTTCATTTGAGATGGAGGAGTTTATTAGACCATTGAAATTAGGAAGCAAACTCGATCCTGATTCAAACTCTGAACGATATGATTTTGCCCATCAGTTATCGATACAAAAAACTATTTCAGGAAAAAATCAGCCAATATCAGACCCACGGGTTGCGCTCATTATTATAGCAAATCTTGGGGCAATGAACTATTAAATCGCCAAAACAACAAAAAAGATAAATTTCAAACATTTACTACCATTTAACTTATTATTAATACATTTATTTAGAGAATACACTTATTTTACATGTTTACACAAAGTAAAAGTGCCATTCATGCAGCATGAGTTGATGAGCGAATTTTCATAGAATAATTTGTTCTAATTTTGTGGGCGATTCTTGAAATTTTGCGCTGATGTCGAATACACCGTATGTCTCTATGTTTAAGATGGTAATTTACACCAAAAACCTCAACAAACAAGTTTTTTTTACTATCCTCAGCCCGCCTGAAAGTGAAAGGAAAGTATTGCGATCAGCAGAAAACCCAATTTCTGAAACACCACCTCAGAATGGTTCTAATCGACATCTGATCAATTTTCTCCACGTTTTGGAAAAGTGTATGTAAGTCCGTATGTATGTATGTGTATGTCTGAGGCAAAGCAATATCTGAGCTAAAAGGAGTGGTGGCAAGCAACATCAGGGTCATGGCCGCGACCTTGTCATGGCGCAGGGTATGGTGTGGGAAGAGTGCCACGAGCTGCTCGAGTTGAGCATCTCAGCAGGTGTGCTCCGTGGTATTACCACCTGCGTCCTGCTCGGCTCATATTTGAATTGGTGGTCATTCTATAGGGGCACTTCCTTTCATCCCTCTCTCCCTCCCCCATCCCCTTCAGCATTCCTTCCCCCTCGTGCCAGCGTTGGGTAATCCTGGGCGTCCTCCCAGTCATCAGTTTATTTATTTAGTCCTTTTTTCTAATGGCGTGCCCCCTCCGCCTTTGAGGGGAGTTCCATTAAAAAAAAAGTATGTATGTGCTGAAATAGGGTTCGGTCTCCTTGGTCCCATCGGCCGCCAGCATATGGTGAAGGTGGTGGATGGGGGAATTGTTGTCGAACAGTCTCCCATCCCTGCTAGAACTGTACTGGAGGTTTGGCAGTACCTTGGAGTCGACTTCATGGGGGTGGCCACCATAACTGCAACCTGTGTGGACCTTGGTAGAGCGTTGAAACGCGTTACCAAGGCTCCATTGAAGCCACAGCAGAAGCTGCGCCTCCTTCTCACGTACTTACTGCCAAAGCTGACCTACGGGTTGGTCTTTGGTAGGCTTACCATGAGGAGGCTGCTTGAATTAGATAGTGAAATACGCTCTGCTGTGCGCTCTTGGCTGCAATTCCCGCCTGGTGTCCGAAGTGCCTACATCCACGCACCGGTTAAATCGGGTGGGCTCGGCATTGTCTCTCTACTAGCATCCCATCCCTCCGCTGCAGGTACCTGCTAGCCTTTCGGGGATCTAGCTGGGAGGTCGCCCATGCTGCTGGTGATCTGGATTTCGTCCAACAGCAGTCAGCATGGTGTGACCGAGCAACACCAACTGCTCCAAAACCTAGCTCCCCTGCTGAGTTCGCAGCTGCATTACATGAGTGAGTTGATGGTAAAGAACACCGACAGTGCTTTGAGTCCCCCATGTCCTCCCAATGGGTGGAAGGGGCCTCAGAGGGCATTGGGGCCCGCAGCTACCGTAACTTCCACGCCATGGGCGTGGCATCTTTGCCCACAGCGGTAAGATGTTCAAGGGGTAGTCGGGGGATAAAAATACCCAATGCTGTGCCTGTCGGGGTGGAAATAAAAATCTCTATCATGTGGTACAGCAGTGTCCGCGAACTCATGGGGGCCGCATTCTACGACACGATGCGCAGGTGCAGAGAGCTGTTAATGCAGGTGCATTAACATTTAGCGGTTGGGATGTGGGGAGGGAGAGACTCTACCATATGCCAAGTGACCAGGGCAAGAAGTCAGATATTGTTGCCATTAAGCCCAACGGGTCTGCCGTTATCCTGGATGTCCAGGTTGTCAATGGTAGCATGGACATGGAGCAGACCTGGCGGGCTAAGAAAAGCAAATACAATAAGATCTGAGGCAAGCAATATCTGAGCTAAAAGGAGTGGCGGCAAGTAACTTCAGGGTCATGGCCGCGACCGTGTCATGGCGCGGGGTATGGTGTGGTTAGAGTGCCACGGAGCAGCTCGAGTTGGGCATATCAGCAGGTGTGCTCCGTGGTATCACCACCCATGTCCTGCTTGGCTCCTATTAGAACTGGTGGCCATTTTATAGGGGCACTTCCTTTCATCCCTCTCTCCCTCCCTTCCCCCTCGTGCCTATAATCCCGGGCGTCCTCTCCATTATCAGTTAATTTATTTAGCTATTTTTTAATGGAGTGCCCTCTCCGTCTTTGAGGGGAGTTTATTTAATATATATATATATATTGTTGTGACTCTGCAGAGTTGGTGTATTAGAATAATATAGAAAACAACGCACATGGTTTGGTTGAAATGTAGAACAAGAATGCAACTTTATTTAGATACGAACTTTTGTAAACAACAATACCCGTTGCTCTGTACCATAGACAATCTATCAACAATCAACTGGCGTTGCTCCCAACACCACTCTCCTTCTGAAAGGGCTGTTGCACCTCAGCCTTATAGAGGGCTAATTTATCAGCATGAACAATCCTTCTTCGGCGGCTCGGGGTCACCATTCGGAAAACTACATCTGATATCCGTTTTATCACTGCACAAGGTCCCACCCAGGGCGACTGCAGCTTTGGTGTGATGCTTATTTTGCGTCGAGGCCAGTGGTACCAGACTTTGTCCCCTACTTGATATCGAGGGAGCTGTGTATTCACATCATACCGCCGCGCCGTTTCGCACCTTGGAATGCTTTCCTCAAGGTGCTGCCTCATGTTTCTCGTCCAACTGTTGTCGAAGGGATATTCCATACTTAGTTGTAGGTACTGCATCTGGAGCCACACCTGTTTGCAAATGCAAGGGGAGTGTAAATTCCCTACCCAAAACCAGGCTTGCAGGAGAGAAACCAGTGGCTGCATGTTTTGATGCTCGATAGGCTAGCAAGACCCAGGGCAGATGTTTATCCCAGTCATCTTGTCGGTTGTCTACCATCTTAGCCAACATTTCTACAAGGGTCCGATTCAGTCTTTCCACCTGGCCTTTACTCTGAGGGTGCATAGGAGTGGTCCTCGTTTTGTGGATGTTCAACAGTTTGCACATATCCTGGAAGACCTCCGACTCAAATGTTGTTCCCTGATCAGAGTGCAACTCTCTGGGTACCCCAAAACGGGAAACCACTGTCTCCACCAGACCTTTAGCCACTATTTCAGCCCGCAGGTCTGGGGTCGCAAACACTTCGGGCCATTTGGTGAATGCGCCAGATACCACTACAACATACTGATTCCCATGTTTTCTCTTATGCAAACGCCCCAGAGCATCAATGAATAGCCGTTCACAGGGAACGCCATAACAGTAAGACTGTAGAGGGGCTTTCTTCTTGGCCAACTGTGACTTCCCACGCCTACCACAAGTGTCACAAGATGCACAAGCAAGTTTGACATCCTTCGACATGCCTGGCCAGTAGTATCCCTGCCGCACAACATGAAGTGTTCTCTGTCTCCCAAAATGTCCAAGCCTGTGAGCCTGTCCAACTATATCTGCTTGCTAACCTTTTGGCACAACTACTTGATCAGTGTTCCGTCATCCACTAGCATCCTCCCACTGTCTAATCAAGATGCCATCCTTCAACTTTAGAGTGTCAAACATAGCCCAGAGTGCCTTGACCTCCTCTCTAAATGCCGCTATATCCTGCCAGTCAGGTCGCTTCTTGGAAACTACCCACTTGTATACTTTGCTAAGGATCACATCCTTTTGCTGCATACTCATCCAATCTCCATGTGCAGGTTTGAGCTGTGTGAAATTGATACCCACATCATACCTGGGGAATCTTTGCTCCTGCCTCAAACAGTACTTGCAATCTACAGCTGCACAGGGCCTGCTCGGTGTTTCACCTTGAAGTTGAAAGCAGCAATGCCCTCCAACCACCTTGCCAGTTGACCATCAAGCTCGTTGAAATTACTCAGCCATTGATGAGAAGCATGGTCTGTCCTGACCACAAATGGAGCTCCACTTTGAAGGCCGAAAGACTTGAAGTGCTTCAATGCTCCGACAAGGCTGAAGAGCTCTTAACGTGTAGTACAGTACCTTCTTTCTTCTTTTTTCAAGCACCGACTGAAATAGCCCAGGACTTTCTCCCTCCCATCATGTAACTGCGAAAGCACTGCCCCAATTGCTTGGTCGCTGGCATCTGTGTTCAGAATGAAAGAGGCAGTCGGATCCAGATGACCCAATACTGGTGGTTTCGACAATGCTAATTTCAGGTCATCGAATGCTGATTGAGCTTCCTCATTCCAAACGAACTTAGGTTGTTCCTGTAGTGCATACAGTACGCAGGCTCTTCTAGCAAAATCTGGCACAAAAGTACGGTAATACGAACAAAACTCTAAGAACGATCGAAGTTGCTTCAAGGACTCAGGAACTGGCCAACTCACCACTTTTTCAACTTTGGCTGGGTCTGTGGCAACCCCCTCTTTTGAGACGACGTATCCAAGATAAGTTGCATCACGGCTAAAAAACCGACACTTTTTGGCGTTCAACTTTATCCCGGCCTTCTGCAATGTCTCAAAGACTCGTCTAAGCCAAACAAAATGATCCTCAACAGAAGAAGTATCCAATAGCACATCACCTAAATAAACCTATACCCTCCCCTGGCGAATGGAATCATGCAGTACTTGTCCCATAGCCCTCTGAAAAGTTGCTGGAGCATTGGTAAGACCAAAAGGCATCACTTTGAACTGCCAGAGATCCCAAGGGGTACAGAAGGCGGTGTTTTCTTTGTCCTCCTTGACCATTGGGATCTGCCAGTACCCAGTCTGTAGATCCAAAGTCAAGAACCAGCTACTGCCAGACAATCCACAGATCAGTTCATCCACCTTTGGAAGAGGGTGGGAGTCCTTCTTAGTGACGTCATTCAGCTGGCGATAATCAATGCAGAAGCGGGTACTGCCATCTTTCTTTTTCACATGAACAATCGGACTAGCCCAAGGGCTCTTGGATGGCTCGACTATTCCATTAATCTCCATTTCTGCCACCAGCTTATCAACTTCTCCAAGACCTGCTGGAGGAATCCGACGTGGAGCTTGGCGAATAGGGCGGTTTGCACCCACATCTATAGCATGCGAATATCCTGTGATTCTACCCATATCTGACGCACGTTTAGCAAAAACATCAGCAAACTCCAGCAAGAGCTGTTTTATGTCATCCAGTTGCTGCAGTGACAGCTCTTCTCCAAGACCAAGCTTTGCCATGTGGTCTGGCAATCCCATTATACTCTCTGAGGCAAGTAAGCTGCATTGTACGGGTCCTTCCTCTAATGCTTGAAACCCTTCACAGTCCTCTTCTTGAATCACATCGCAAGATCGCAACCAGCACCAGTCCCATCTATTGCTCCAATGAGCCTTCGTCCTTCTGCTAGGACAACTGAGTTGGCAGGATCTATAATACAATTATAAACAGACAGAAAGTCTAATCCCAGGATACACTGCTCCTGAATATTCGCAACAAGTGCAGTATGGCCACGAAGCTTCCCATCCCCAATATCAAATTGTAGCTCAGCCTCTCCCAATACTGGCACCCTGTCCCCAGAAACAGCACAGAGACATATTGATCCAGCTGATAGAAGTTGAGCACTTGAACGCTGCATTATGTCACTATTGACAATTGTTCGAGATGCTCCTGTATCAACTACCAGTTGGCAAGGCTCCCCATTTATCCGTCCTGCTAGTGCTAGTGACATGGCGGATGACACCCGGTAAACAGGATCATCTTTGTTGGCATGTGCAGATGACTTCGATGAGGGTGGACCTCTCCCAGTAGTTGTGGTTGAGCTACACTGTGTGGAGGACCTACAAAGTTTCCCTCGTCTGGATTGTAAGCCTTGGCAACACTGTATTGTCTCTTTTTCTTAGACTTCTGGCACAACCATGCACCTATCAGTAGCAGTCCTTACTGCAATCTCAATTCGCAGAGTCAATACAAGTGCATCTGTCAAACTAGTCTTGCTACTGGCTGGCCACACATGCATGACCCACTCTCGAAGTTTAGGGTCCAGCAATCCTTTGAAGAAATAACTGGCCACTTCTCCATCTCTACTGGAATTCAGCCCTGCTTTCCTTGCTAACTCCTTGATAGCTTGATGGTAAGTTGTCACATCCTCTGACGGTAACTGCGTCCTGGTCTGAAGAAGAGCAAGGCAAAGCTCACGATGGTTGTATATACCATAGCGGTCTTCCAATGCACCAAGTAAATCATCATAAGCATACTGTGATGGCAACTCTAGAAGGGTAGTTAAAGCAGGAACAGAAAGGGCTGTGGTAAGCCCCAAAGCTTTTTGTTGATCTGACCACCCATTTGTTTTAGTGATAGCCTCAAACTGAAAAATATACGCACACCAGTCAGCACTGCCATCAAACGTGCGAGGACTCCAAAATCTAGAGCTGCTAGAGGCAGTACCAAATGTCGCCTGAGTTGGATGAGTGGATACGAGTGGCTCAGGTTGGCTTTGCCTCAACACAGTAACCAACTCCTTTTTCAAGTCCTCACGCAAGGTATCACGAAGCTCACGTATACACTCATTCACCTACTTCCTGACCAACCAAGTTTTTCAATTTGGAAAATACTGAAACGTTCGGAACATTACCATTACATTGCGCATTCGTTTCTTCAATTGGTTGTTGTGGTAGCGTAGTCTCATCAGTAACATCTTCATTCATCCCACCGCTGTCACCAATGTTGTGACTCTGCAGAGTTGGTGTATTAGAATAAT
>JAEMON010000001.1:25160410-25171763 GCA_030264115.1 Lygus lineolaris | reverse complement strand
GGAGAACAAAATGAACGAAAGTGACCGTGCACACGAAAGGAGGTCATGCCTCCAGAGGAGGTGCAAGGATTGCAACAAAAAATCTCGTGTCATATGCCATAAAGCTGGAGTAGGCTTGCACACCCACTGCTCATATACATACCTCCAACTCTTGAACTTATGCTTTACGTCCAATTCCTTTTCCATACGTTTTTCATAATTTTATATTAGGTACTCAATCAATTTTGAATTGATCTGGTGCACATAATTCAAATTGAACGTTTCATCACACAGTTCGCACATTGACCTTGTCAGTTACCCCAGTGCCCAATGTCACCCACAGGTGACGGTGCCATAGAAAGAGGGTGAGAGTGGAGGGGATGGTAAAAACTCATTAGATGTTCTATTTAGAGGCCAAATAGATGGAAAAATAGAAAAAATTTGAAATTCAACGGGCAGTTCGTTCTTGGGCGCTGGAGGGTTAATTTTTTTAGTTCTTTTTTTTTTTAACGGCGTGCCCCCTCAGCCCATAATAGCAATTAAGAGGACATTTCAAGAAAAATGTATGCATGTGTGTACGTATATGGCCATGATTGCGACCCCCACAAAAATGATTAAAAAATTCTGATTTGGAAGATTGGTTTCCACATGTATGAGGATGATACAATAAGAATTTCAGCCCCCAGGTAAATTAGGGGGGAAAATATTCAAAACAGATGAAAACCCGTCGTTTTTAGCACATTTTCCAGCTTTTCTCGCAAACTGCTCAAATACCCTCACCCCATTAAAATATCCTGAGGGCCGAAATCAGCAATAAAATCCACAAGAATGGCTATAGGTAAAAATGGACACAGGTAACATTGAGAGATAACCACATCAAAATCAGTCATCAATCTGATCAATTTTTATTGCAGTTTAGTAGTTTTAAATGTCAACAACCATAAAGGAAAATATCTTGGGAAGGCTCCCTAAGAAATCAAACTTCTGATGTCAATGACAGTTATTTAAATTTTGAATCAAAGAGCATGCGGACTCCCACTCACGTTTGGTTCTGTGTTTAAGAGCGAGTGGAGCCCAGTGATTTCTGAGATGTCACAGAATCAGCCTTGAGGACTCCCTACCAAGGGACCTGGGTGAGCTCAAGTGTGAGAATGTGTGGTTCTAAAAGGAACTTTACTCAATTCTTTAAATATATCTCAAAAACCGTTGCTCCTATCAACAAAATCCATCATGAAAATTGAAGCATCATCATGAAGTTCCAATAGTGGAAGGAGGCACGGTGGTTCGAGGAGGAGGGACAAGGGGTGTGACCTCAGCGGTTGGTTGAGGGGGACCCTTTCAATGGATGAGAGGACGAACCTGGGGTGGGTATGATCTCCAAAGCTAAGTAGTTGGAGGGTATGAATGAAAGAAGGCCACACCCTATTTCCCCAGACTTACAGGTGGCTTTTGAGTTCTGACTGCATTTTAACTCCGCAGATACCCAATCCATTTCCTTTTAGGTCCTTGCGAAAAAAGATTGTAACTTGAATGAAATGATATCCTACCTACATAATCTAAACCTGGAATTCACATTTTTGAATGGTGATGATTTTCCCTGCTCCATTCCTTAATTTTGTATACTCCTTTGTAATTTGGAAGGTTTTGATTGCTGCGCCCTATACTATTTTATATTGTATTCATCAATTTGTGAAAGTTACATAATAACATTACTAAATGACAATAATTGTCATTTATGATAATTATAATTATAATTATGATTAATTATAAGTCTTTACAATTATAAAGACTTATGAATAATACAGGAGATAGGAAACGTTTTCCCTACAAATATAAGCGGACGTTCTATATCGAATTTAAAAGAGTACCTAATAAAAATTCTGAAACGTCATCAACACATATTTAAAGCAACCTTTAGCTTTCAGCAAACCACAAATGAAGAGAACTACGCATATCATACCACACAAAGTTACAAAACATTTTCATTCCTGGGTTAGGATTTCATGTTAGGTTTGTTCCAACTAATAGCGGTACAGGTACAATTCTAATGCTTCAAGTGCGCAGAAGATTCTACGCTAATAAAATATTCGAGTTGCACCCGCACCACCACTAATAGGATCAGACCTACAATCATGACATCTAAATGCATTTCCTCTTGAGGAAGAAATATGATTATTAGAGTGATGCAACCATTGTACAGGTGCTGGTGATTGAGAATTGAATTCCTGTTCTCAAAAGATATAATAGCAAATAAATCTCAGTTAAATGGTAAAGAAACCATTTTACCAGGAACAAAAATGGAAAGAAAACGTATTTTGATATAGCATTACTTATTTTAATTCACTGTTATGCATGCAATAACAGGGATTTCAAGGATCATTTAAGTCATCATTTATTTATTTGACATAAAAATGGAAAACATAGTTTTGCTCGTCACATGTGAAGAAGTGTATGATAAATCAAACAAAAAGATAACACATTTTCATTAATGCACTTTCAGTTCAACTTCATCACACGATTAGTCCAATTTCAACTTACTGAAATCCAAGTAAGCAAAGGAATTGAAAGTCTAACATTCAAAAATTCTTCAGAGGATCATAAAATGAACTTTCAATCTCCTTATCAAACCTGCATGACTATGGATGGCTTATCATAGTACATGTATAATGCTGATACAAGGGTGAGGCGATGATAAGGTACGTAGACTTTCTTTTTCCAAGATGAAATTTGTTCCTACAAAACATCCAATGAGCAAAAAACCGAAAGCAGGTGTTCACATTGGGTGCTTTCCTGACGTCATGGCAAGTTCACGTTTGAAAGATTTCTGGTTCAAACCATACCACTAAGTTTAGATCCTAAACACGGTTACTAGAAGACATGGGCGAGCTCATGGAGCGCAGAGATTATGGACTGAATAGAATAGATAGTTATGAATAATTTCTAGAAAGAAATTTCTTCACTAAAAAATCATGAACTCCGTTTAACTGGTGCTGAATTCAATGTAAAGCGAGATCAAATCTTGGTTTCGAAAAGTTTGGGTTCCACCAAGCTGAACGAGTTCCTCCGAACAACGTTTTGTGTTGAGCTAAGATAAACGAAAACCACAGTTGGGCTCCAGTTAATCTATAGTTGAACTCTGATCTGAAAAGCAGTGCTGCGGGGGAAGGGGGCAGCGGGTTGCGTCTATCATTTTTTTCTGTCAACAAAAGTGACAGTTTGGTTGACATTGTGTCTTCCGGTCATTCCATCATTACCTATTTCATCATCTAAATAAATACATAGAAAAACCTCACCATTCACCAACTTCAACAATGGAACTCCAATAATGCAATTATTGTCCAACCAAAACTGAGAAATTACGGCAATTTTGCTACCAAATTAATAACAACATTTGCAATACAAAGTTTCATCAATCTATCCCGATGTACCTATAGAATCTGAACGGCTGAACACTCAGAAAATCAGGTAAATAGGTACGAGGGGTGTGTAAAAAGTAAGTTTCCCTATTTTAAAAAAACGACAAGAGCTAGAAACATGATTGTTTTTATTGAATAGCTGGGAATCAAATTATTTTTCCACGTAATCGCCATTAATGTCCATACACTTTTGTAGCCGGAGCAGCAACTTTTTTAGCCCCCCCTCCATAGGTAGCTCCGTCCACCTCCCCTAGAAACGTCTCCACCTCGTTCTTGACGTCATGACGTCATTAGCAAGGGGTGTTCCGCCCAAATGTTTTTAAGGAGGAGGAAAAGGAAGAAGATGCTTGGGGTTAGATCTGGTTATTAAGGGGGGGGGGGGATGTCCCAATTGAAGGATTCGATCAGATTTCGAGTCAATGCAGCAGAATGAGGTCTTGCGTTGTCGTGCCACAGAGCACTCCTCTTGTCAACAAACCAGGCCGTTTATTCTTGATGGCTGTCCTCAACTTCTTCAAAATTTCGTAGAAAAATTTAGACTTCTTTCTTGTCCCCTTCTAAAAAATATTTCGGCGGAACACACCTCGCTAATGACGCAGCGCTCAAGAACGAGGTGGAGCCGTTTCTAGGGGAGGTGGACGGAACTACCTATGAGGGGGGGCTAAAAACGTTGCTGCCCCGCCTACAAAAGTGTATGGACATTAATGGCGATTACGTAGAAAAACAATTTGATTCCAAGCTATTCAATAAAAAAAAAAAAACAATCAAATTTCTAGCTCTTGTAGTTTTTTTTTAAATAGGGAAACTTACTTTTTACACACCCCTCGTACCATTGGAATCGTCATGTAAAGTTCTATTTGACAGATTACACTACGTTCGAATTGGCTGAGAAAAGTAGTGAAATTACACGAACCCCCCTAGTTTCGAATGTGTTACCTCACTTAGCAAAGCCTCGTTCAAGATGAAAGACCATATCATAGCTGTGATGAATTTGGATAGACGTTGGATATTTACCAAAGTTTTACCGGATTTTTGTAGTTGTACAATGTACGTAGGTACACCTGTAGTTGTTGTTCCATCCCTCTGTTTCGCGACATTTTGTGATAGTTTTCATTATACAGTGAATCTCGTAAGTTTACATTTCTTGACCAGAAAGCCCAATACACAGAATTTCGGGAATCCTATGGTTTTTGTTCAGTTCCCAACAAAAGCCGCTCAATTCGTTTGGAACTCGCTGATCATTTTGGAATGGAAAGGACGATAATTGGTTCACCCGTTTGGCTTAGCATAAGGAACAGACAAACTTTGAGTTTCAAAATATGAGTGTCAAAAATATGAGTGGGAACACGCACAAATGCCTTGACATAATATGAAATGAAATTCTCAAAGAAGAATGAGATTCATCACAAGAAAGAATAGCATGCATCGCTTGAACCAAGTTCTACTCCCATAACTGGCCAAAATTGGGCGTCCAACGCCAAATGCCAGTTGAACCTGAGAATGGAGAACAGAGATTGGCGTTGAACGCCCGTGGTGGAAGACGACATTGAGGTCGAACTCAGTTCAGTTGTTGAACCTCAGTTCTAACTCAGATCAACGCCTTCGTTCACGTTGTTGAAACTGGCCTCAACATTAATCGTTTAGTTAGATTAGATAACTTACATTCTAAGTAGTTCCCTAACCTTATGATTGGGAAATGGCAATATGTAACCAATGATGGTAACAAATCACATACCTACAGCTTATAACACTACTTGAACATTTGCCTGTTGCTGAACTGTTAAAACTTAGAAGCAGTAAACCGTAACTGTGGGAGTCAAACAAAATTTTGTATCAGAAGTGAAAAATCATGAAGGGAGTGAAAATAAATTTTTGTTCGGAGTGAAATATCTATTTTTTGGGTCCATAGGAGTGAACCGTCGAAGCTCCGTGATAAAAATGGGAATGACTATCCACAGGCTATTGCAGTAAGTAGTGAAGTTGAAACATCAATATTTTAAGGTTGATGTTGCAGCTCTACAAAACAGGCTCCCCAATTTCATCTACGAATCTATAAAACATCTTAATCGCTGTTTTCAATCACCCTGGACTCCAATTTAGTGAGTTTCCTTCTGAGCGATTTTGGAGACATTGTGGACGAAAAATATTAAAATATCACGACAAGATGTTAGGACCAAAAATTGAACTCACTTGGAAGAATAGGAACGCAGTTCCCTTCTCCTTCTGGAGACCATGGACCACTGAGTTTGTTCCCGTCTTCATCAGAATTCACAGCACGAACTTGAACTTTATAATACTTCGCACCACCAATATCAGGGCACTCCCGGGCAGGCATTTGCAAAGATGTATCTATAATATTTTTGAGAGCATATTTATATTTAATACCTTGAGTAGAAGGTTTTCTATTATATAATGACTTATGCTATCAAAAGAGATCAAAATAAATTAAGAGTGGGTGAAAGAAATTGGAAGAAAGTAATGGATTTCTAAATCATCAGCCCAAAAACACCACATCAGTTGAATTCTGCTTGAATTGGAACAATAACTACTAACTAACAAAACCATGAAAGTGAACTACATAACTAATTTAAAGACTTCACAAACCATTAACAAAAAACCTCGACCAATTATACATACTTCGAGATTTGTACAGCGTTTCTTTCTGAATAGAACTTCCATCTGATAGCTTGACACGAACATCATAATATTTGATAGGACCACCAGGTTCTCTAGGCGCGTTCCACGTTGCCTCCATGCTAAAGTTCGTATCATTGAGTGGTTTAAGTTTAACGGTAGGAGACGATTCAACAATCCCAGGAACTGAAATATGGATTGAAATATCGACATAATAAAATGTTCTTCATATTTATGTGTATCACTCCAAATGATAAATCTGACCCTGGAAACAGTCAAACAAATCAAAAATGGTGCCAAAATGTCAAAAATATTTGAAGAATTCTTAGGGGTCAAATTTTGAAAATTGGAGGTCAAAAGTTGCTTCAAAAACGCGATTGTTGAGTTCTTCAGTGAGAATTACCGACTTAATATAGAAACATATTTATGATACGCTCAAAATCAGGGCAACATTCCCTGTAAGAATGGTCTATCATAAATCAATGTCAGTTGTGTAATGTAAATCAAAATGTCAGTTCAAAAATCGCAAAATTCAGTTAAAATGGTTCTTTGAAACATTCCTCATTAACTCATGTTGAATGAATGGACCTTTTTTTTACAATAAGCTACAGATGCTTGTCAGAACTCAGCATTTTCTGCACTTTCGACCTCAGATTCTGATTCAGCACCCTAAGAAAACCTGCACAAATTTTCATTTCCAAAATCCGATTAGTTCGAGGCATTAGAAACTAAAAAAAAAAAACTGCTTAAACTTTTGGTGCAATAACGCGAGGTTAAAGGGTACATTCTACGGCTGTGACATCATCAGGCAACTGACCATTATTGTTCCATGTGAGAATCCATAAATGCATGGAATATCTTCCTTGTGTCTTTTCCAGCCAGAAGCAACAATTACAAAAAAATGCCTTGAATAGTAAATTTACTTTTAAATACTATACATTTTAGTTAAAAAAAAATATTCCTGCCAACTCGGCCGTGGGCCCCATTGTTTCATGGATAGGTATTACAATGGCTTAGGATTGGCTCTTCGACGACCAATCAAAATGCCAATTGATTGATGACATTGACTGTACTCTTTCCCCCACCACCACTTGATTTTCCCTCCTATTTTTAAAACGTTGAATAGTACTTTAACCCATTCTGTGCGTGACGTTTCTAGCAGATGCCACTTCTGAGTCCTAATTGCAATGAAAAGTAGTGAGGTAACATTACCTCATCCGTGAGGGAGGCTAGACTGAATATGCACACATGCAACAATACTGTATTTTCCTCCCCTCAAGGATGAGATAGGAAGGATGGATAGGGTTTTGGGATAGGTTCCTCAAAATAACCATTTTCATAATTGTAAAAAACCACAACCATTCATGCAGCATGAGCTAATGAGCGGGTGAGGCTTGAGGTAATATTACCACACCTGTGAGTGGGATAAAACCACTTGAGGTAATATTACCACATCTTCAGGGAATGGGTTAAAAACGTTTTTTGTAATCACAGGGAAAAAACATGACTGTGGCCATTAGTGGCCAAAGTTTCACATTCTACATGAGATGATATTGACAAATAGTATGACGTAGAACTCACTGCCAATTCCAGTTTTTATATCCAACACGGTTGAATTTGCAGAGCAGTTGGTGGTGCAAGCTTGCACTTTGATGGAATACTCACAGTAGGACCGCAAATTCGTTAAAGTAACCTAGAGAGAAAACACGGATTTAATAATACAAAGCCAAGCACATACGAGTACATCATGCACATCTGAGGAGATTGTGTATGAGGTGTCTCAGTTTCTGAACCTTGAAACATCAGGAATCAATGGGGAATTTTCCTAATTTTGGGATTTACGTTCAAATCGTAGATAATGGAGTACAAATTACTCTAGTATTGAGAAATCCGCGAAAATCTGAATCCAACTTGAACTACCGGCATTTTAAATGTTATGTGGTAGGAAGAAAAAAAGGGAGTAGTGCACCGAAGAATCCGCCTTTCTGAGGGGAGAGCTAGTTGTCATCCTACCCAGTTGACTTGGTCATCTACTGTACTACCAACCCTAGTTTATGGTTCTTATATGATAACATCTTATCTCATCCAGTGTCTTCAGTTATCAAAGCCCCCATTTTCGAGTAAATGGAGAGCCGCGTGCCAGAACCAAGGCCCGCTAGTTTGCTCATCACTTCTTGCATTCTTGCGCCATCTATCTTCAGTCTAAATAACTATTTTCCAAGGACCTCCTGTGGAGGTAGAGAAGCAGGATTCACCATGGAATTCTTCTTTATATTATCCATAATCGTATTAGTGCTGAAGCTTCCCGATAGATGATGGAAAGAATGTCTTTCTGCCTTCCCGTCAAGCAGGGTTGGAAAATGCTCCGGCTCCGGACCCTCAAGCCTCAAAGGTCGTTGGCCTCCGAGACTTAAGATTGGGCGAGCGTCCCGTAATGAAAAGGTTAGCTCATTGTCTTTACCTAGTTCATTTGATTCTCTTTCATCGAAATTCTGGTGCCAGGACGCGTCTGTCTACCTATTTTACCTAATAAAGACATTATTTCGAGTGAAAAACAGTTCCAGAGAGTCAAATGAATTCGTAATTTTCGTGACATTCCTCCTTGCCAGAGTAACATTGCCTACTTGGATTATTTAGTGCCAACCAAACTAGGTTACTTTCTGAAACTAGGTGAATTTCACTTTCTATTCAAATTAATCTCACAATTCAAATCGTAAAATAGATAGGTACCAACCGGGTTATGTTTGCGTCTGATTAGCTGAATTTACCACCTACAGAACTGTAATTTGCATGACGAATGATTTGATTTACAATAAAATTATCGTGATAACGATAATGTAACTCTTTAGTTTTCTTTCTTTTCCTTACCTACTTTCTTATCTATCATCGTAAGTGGTAATCTAAATTGTGTTAAAAGAATATTCCAAGGAATTAATATTGACCAATCCTGGGATTTTTACTTGGCGAATTTGAAAATTAGATGAATCGTAAAAAGGGGGGAGGGGGGGGAGGGGGTAAGTGCCTATGTATTCCAGTAGGTACCTTCCTACCAAAAAGACCCTTGCTCCTACTTACCTATCATTGTTTAGGTACGATGCAAGGGGAAGTTATAACTTAGTAAATATAGTTTTCAGTTAAAATGTGTCCCGATAGATAGGTAACTAGGTACCTATTTTTTCCTACGTACCTACCTAGTTTTTACATTTCCGATAAGAACTATGAGTGAGGTTGCATAGAACCTCCAAGTTGTAGGTAGGTACCTTTATAGAATATAATGTAACAGAGAACGCATCGCGGCCAAGATAGGTAAATATTCCGATCAGGTAAGAATGCTTCACACTTGAAAAACGTAGGTATATTAGGTAAGTATAAAAGCATAACATTTATTCAAGTAGGTAGATAGGCATCACATTTTTTGTGAGGCTCTTTCACTAGTGTGGTAAGGTACCACATAATTTTATTGATTGATCTTGGTTAGTTTTTAATGAAAGGAAAGATGATTGGGATTTGATTGATGAAAATGAAGTACCTAGCTACCTAATCAGACAAAGAAAAAGTCAAGACAATTCGAACCATTTCCTGACTTGACAGCAATAGGCTTTCGGAGTGCTGGCTCCAATCTGTGACATCAGAAGCCATACCCCACAGTTGTTTCGTATCATTTTTGGCTAAACTAGACGGAATTTCGCCATGACAAAAGGTAAAGTTACATAAATTCGAATTATGAGTAGATTTTGAAGGGAAAAACGAACTTTTTTTTTCAAGGACAATGGCAGCAGTGGCACGTATGGTTCATTGAGAAGAAGGGCCCCTACCTCTGCACCTTATTTATACTCAAAGCTTAGAGACCAGTGAGACTCAGAGTGGATTCGCTTGGACAAGTAATTCGCCCAGAGGGCCCAAAGGGTTAATGGAAATGCCTACTCATGAGATGAGGGTATAAGTGAACCAGACCAACTAGTACTGGTACTAGTCAGGTTCACTTATTCTCACACTGGTATTTCACTGGCAGTTCAATACTGGTAGACAGTTGGGCACCCCTTATCTCACTAGCGATGAGATATTTAGGTCCATTTCACACAGCCAACTCCTCACACCACTAACAAAAGTGCTAACTACTAAAACATTAACCAAGCATACATACACTGCAACTGACAATATGAACCTAATTCTGTGTAGAAAATGAAATTCATTGCCAAATACCTGAACTGTAGGCGATTTATCAGTAACTATGGTGAAGTTATTGTTCCAATAGATGAAATAATTCTTCAGAATCCCATTGATAGAGGGGGGTGGCTTCCAGGATAGAGTAATTGACGTGTTAGTGACTTGTACTGCCTTCAGGTTCTGAGGTGGTTGATCGGGAGCTAAAATAAAATAATGGTATCATTTAGCCGTATAATGCAAAACAGCCCATGATCGAAAGGAGTAACAATGTGAAGAAGAAACGCCATAATAACTAAATAAATAAATTGTGAATTATATTTATAAAATAATAAATATAATGAGCCACGTACCAGCTTCTAGTGTAGTACCAAGCAGTGGCTCCTTCAGTGGTATCTTCATCTTCCCAGTTCTAGCAAAATATACGGAATACGTAGTGTATGGTTTCAGTCCTTTGATCCTGACGTGATCATTACCAGGATTTATAGGAATCACTATCTCTCGTTCTGAAACACAACAAAATGGATATCGACTCAGGTGCCGCCTGATAAGATCATACAAATAAATTGATCGAGTTACAGAGAATAACCACTTACACCATAATATTCAGTTCTTCATCATTCTAAAACTAGCTTTTTTCTGCAATCATCAATAGATTAAAATCTGTCTTAAACAAATCGATAAGACGGATAATTCTACGATGATGGCATAAAATATCTGAGACCAGGTTATACTGATAAAGAACCAAGGAGGTAGTTTCTTCCTAACTCCATCAAACAAAAAAAGGAGGATTTTCTACCAAAAAGAAATCAACAATGCAAAATCGACATTAAACCCCTTCACCATAATCATTGGAGGCTTGAGAGGGAGACTTTGTTACCTTTACATGTCAGGTTTTTCTTCTCAGGATCCTTGATTGGGCAATAATGCAATTGGAAACCTCTTCCATTGGTTTTAGTTGGTTTGACACAGTCAAAAGTCCAATTTACATCGATAAAATCTGAGCCAGGAAATATCTCAAAATCTTTCAGTTTGCTGTAAACTGTGAACAGAAAGGGATTTGAAATTAATAACAAAATAAACTTGCGAAACGAGTGAATCCAAATGTTCAACGTGGGTCTCTGAGGAATAAAATCTACAATCACATTATATAATATATA
>JAEMON010000001.1:25124966-25136617 GCA_030264115.1 Lygus lineolaris | reverse complement strand
TTTGAAGCCATTGCAATAGCTTCATTTTTCTTCGAAAATTCGATAAATCAACGTTTTTTTTAGCCTAGTTTGTTTAGGTTCTCCCTAAAAAAATTGACCAGGAGGGTTAGGCCTCATACATATAGAAACCAAGCCTCAAAATGGAATTTTTTCAATCTTGTTTTTCTCATCATTTTTGTAGGGTTGCAATCATGACTAAATACGTAAAAACATCCGCACAGACAAATTTCAAACGTAAAGAAAACGTATCAGATCTAAGGGAGTGTTCCAGAG
Source organism: Lygus lineolaris (assembly GCA_030264115.1). Classification (NCBI taxonomy): domain Eukaryota; kingdom Metazoa; phylum Arthropoda; class Insecta; order Hemiptera; family Miridae; genus Lygus; species Lygus lineolaris. Next base: position 25,136,344 of record JAEMON010000001.1, on the reverse strand, counting down.
ATTGGGTTTTCTGCCGATTGCAAAACTTTCCTTCCACTTTTAAGTAGGGCTGAGGAAAGTAAAAAAACGAATCTGATGTCAATAGCGCCACAGTGTTCAAAAGTTTGCCTACTTGGATTTCAGCATCATTGGAAAATTTGGTGATAATTCCCTTACCAGAGGCATAGTGATCTATGGTTATATTCTGCTTGATTTCCCCAAAAACATTTTGACCTTGGATGAAAAAAGAGTAACTTGCGTAGGGCAATCTGTACGGTGGGGTAGAACTTGCATTCCAAACACAATAATCTCGATCTATTGTTGAATCAGGGCACCCGTACCTGGAAAGAACGAAACATGGAAGTGAAAAATCAATAATCAATTCAATCGTACACAAACTTCCATGATTGAAGAAAATTACTGACCTCTTGTTGTGCTTGTTCAAGGCGTATGATACTGTGTAATTGGTAGGAACATTATTCGGTTGACGAATCCATGAACAGTTCATGCTTTCCCAATTATGAGAGATGCATGAGAAGTTGGAAAGTTTTTGAGGTTTTTCTGGAAATTATAGAAAATTAAAACAACAAATCACTAAGTACCACGGGAGGTGGTGGTAGTTGATTGACGGTTCAAGGTTAAATGTAGATACCTTTACCAATCTGTCGAACAAATTATTATTACCGGAGCATTTTTGCTCAATGCAACGCCTAAAATCACATTCTCATACATTCATAATATTCTACAGTGTTCTTATTGGACTCAAAAACCGTAGAGCAATTTTTTCGTACCAGTAAGAAGTAGGTACCTACTTGTAACTAGCAGAGACCCATTCACTGCACTCGCCCCCACACACCGTAAAACTGCATGTTTCAATTGAGTCGCTCAAAAGGCTTGTTCGTTCTCATACTGGTTATGTGTATGATGGTTTGAGGAAGAAGCAAAATACGTTGGCTTCTTCAAGTTTTTGTCAGACTAGTTTCGAATTTTATTCAACATCCTTATCAGGGGCATTAGAGTGGATATAATTTAATTTTTAGTCGATTTGGAACCAAAAATCAAGCATAATGGAACATTGGACTTGCTTGGAATGTAACCTTTTAATTATTACTTAGCAAGTGAAGGGGCTTATATTCCTATTACTAAGTGAACAAATAAAAGGGCTGCTATACATATAATGTTACCGACCAGCCGTGGTGGTATCTACCTTACAGATTATTAGGAAGTGCATAATTTAGGGTCTTTTTTTAATGAAAAAACCCCCAAAAAAGATCAAAACTAATGGTAGCTGGAAGAGGATGACATTAATATAATATGAGGATGGAAGTATCATAGCAAATTTGGAAAGTCCAGCGACATAGTGCTCAACTACACAAATTCCTGAGTCAAACAAAATAGAGCATACAAATTGGTAAAGAATTAAGCCCTAGGGAGTTCACACAAGATTTTGTCACAAATACTGAGACACACATAAAGTTACACCCACACACACAAATTCATGCACACACACAGACATTCATTCATTATTTTTTCGCGAATTTGGATTCAGGGTGGTCCGAAACGGTTTTGTGAGTGGTTATTTTTTCATCAGTTGTGTGTTGTCCTCCAACCCAGATCAAAAACATTCACCCGCCAATCACTAGTAAGGGACGTCCTAAAAAGTGTGAAACTCCAGAAAGTCACCCCTTCAACACGCCAAGTGTGAAAAACCAGGAACTTTGTCTTGTCTAACACCAGTTCTCTCAACCAGTGAGGCGCCATTTCAACGTACAAAGAAGCGTCATTGGTGAGAGAACAAAGTCCCATGACAAACCCAAAAACTGAATACTTGAAATTACGCCTTTTAAACATTCAGCAATTCCCCTGTGAGAAGTTTTCATCAATTTTTCCCCGCCCAAAAACTTTTTCAGGACTCTTGAAAAAACGTCTGCCAAGTTGGGTGGGCAGTATAGCTTCCTCACTTTTGTAACATGGACGTATAGAATCAGTTAGTGAACATTCCAGCGAAATTGATAGAATACTTCCGGAGTTATCCCCATGACAAAATACTAAAGTTTGCGCTTGCGCAGTAGCTATTACTGATCCAACCGTGATAAAATTCATAGGTTTTGAGTCAGCCCTCGACTACCCTCCGAGTTTGAGCAAAATTGGTTCATTAGGAACCAAGATACCAGGGTTTCAGGAAATTCACATTTTCGCATGCGCACACGCTACTAGTGGTCCGATAACGATGAAATTCATAGGGGACTGTCAAGGGTGTATGGGGTAGTTTCACCGAAATTAGTCGAGAATTTCGGAGTTATGGCCATGAAACACATTTAAAAATTGTGCATACACAGTAGGTATTACAGTCAGGCACATCGAATTTGAGCGAAATCAGTACATTAGGAACTGAGAAATCGTAGTTTCAGGAAATTTACGTTTGCGCATGCGCTAATAGTGGTCCGATGGCGATGAAATTCATAGGGGACCCCTCTAGGGTCTAACTCGCATAATCCCTGAAAATTTCACCAAAATTGGTAGAGGTCCCGTAGCTACGCCTATGACAACAAATTTCAAGTTTGCTCTTGCAGAGTAGCTCTCAGTGAGTCCTCAACCACACTCTGAATTCGAGCAAAATCGGTCCATTAGGAACTGAGAGATCTAGTATCAGCAAATTCACGTTTGGGCATCCGCACAAGCTACTGGTATTCTGGCTATGAGATTTATAGGGGACCATCAAGAGGCTATCCCGTACAATCTCTGAAAATTTCACCGACAATGGTAGAGTAGTTCCAAAGTTATGGCTATAAAACACATTTCATAATTGTGCATGCACAGTAGGTAATAGGTACTGATCCAATCGTTTCAATGTTCGTAGGTGGTTGTCAACCTCCTACTACCATCTGAATTTGAGCGAAATTAGCCCATAGGGAACTGAGAAAGAGTTGTTTCAGGAAATTCACGTTTGCACATGCACGCACGCTACTAGTGGTCCGATGGCGATACAATTCATAGGAGGCCCCCTGGGGTCTACCTCGCGCAATCTCTGAAAATTTCAACAAAATTGGTAGAGAGGTTCCAGAGGTACACCTACGACAACAAATTTCAAGTTCACTCTTGCACAGTAGCTATCACTGATCCAATTGTGACGTAATTCATAGGTGATTGTCTTGGAGTCAGCCCCCAACTACCCTCTAAATTTGAGCGAAATAAGTCAATTAGGAACTATGATACCAGGGTTTCACGAAATTCACGTTTGCGCATGCGCTCACGCTACCAATAGTCCACACAAACTAAATCACTCGCGACGAAGTTGTGGAAACCTATTTCAATAAAAAGAAAACGGAGTTAATGAAAAACACCCACGAACCTTCCACGCACATTTTCGTGGAAATTAACGTTTTTCATTAACTCTTTTCTTTTTATTACTAATAGTCCGATGGCGATGGAATTCATAGCAGACTGTCACGGGGCTAAACCCCCTGCGCACAATCCCTGGAAATGTCATCATATTTGGACCATAACTTCATATTGTTTGTGCGTTGCTATTATGGTTACACTATTATGGGTTGAGGGGAAGTACTTCGGCTCACTTCCGGTTCAATATCTTTATTGATGATCCTACATGTTTCGCAACATGGGTGTTGCCTCTTCAGGGATCTATAATGGTAACAAGAGCAGAGATCTACATTTCGTCGGAAACTTAAGGTAGGTATTATTACTTAAGGCTAGTGGTTGACCCATGTTGCGAAACATGTAGGATCATCAATAAAGATATTGAACCGGAAGTGAGCCGAAGTACTTCCCCCTCAACCCATAATAGTGTAACTTCATATAGTTTTGCCTGGGACAAGGAATTGACCACAGACAGACACAGAAACAAAATTGTTCAGAAAGTTCAGAAACGTAAAAAGCAAGTGGAAATTTGGATTTTGGAGGACAACATTTTTTTCATTTCTTGCACGAATACATAGCTTCCTACCTTCGGAAGTGAGGAATCAAAATTGTATCCATTAGTATAGTACATGAAGCCTGTTTTCAAACCTTACCAGAAGTTTTTAAATGAGAGTGAATATGTGGAGCATTTTCACCTTCTACACATTGAATTAAACCATTTCCCCTTTAATCCTCCCCTTTTTTCCTTTTGGTGGGAACTCAGAAATACAAATTCCACACTCATTCACTTTCTAGTCCTTCCAACATTAAAACCTCATTATGTGGATAATAAACGCCAAGTTCCGAATTTGCCCCAGAAAAAGAGGGGAAGTTGTAACCCACAAAAATTGTCCATTGAGGAGAAAAAATCTACGATGACGTACGTAAAAAGCACATAACCTCGAGTGGTCATTTCAAATCGCCCATTTCTACAGATGAATCTAGTTTGCACAAGAAACCAGTTTTTCCCCATATTTAGTTTCTTTTTTGGTAACGTATGGAGGAAGATAATCAAAAATCAGTAGGTAACATACAAGTACTTTTGTTATTTATTAAAATGTGAAAAATGAATTGGACGTTTATAAATTTGAATATGGATAGTTCCCCGGCCAAGCACTTTGCAAAAACCTTAATCAAAATCCGTCAAACCATTTGATCCTCATTTTATTGCTTATCTGTAGATTTGTAATATTCAGCCAAAAACTTTGAATTACCTCCAACCATGACATAATTGAGGCACACTAATCGGGAACTGTTATCTTCCAACCTCACAGCACATTGGCTCATACTCTTCCATGAGGGAGGTTTGTCAACTCTCAGCTTTACGGTTGTTTCATTCACTATGTAAATGTAATCTTTTGGAATTTCTTCTCCATCAACCACGAAAAAAATATCAGATGCATTATAATGCTTGGGAATCACGTCAGGATGTAATCTTGGTGGTTGTATTTTCAGCGTACAATAAATTTCCAATGGCTCTTCCCGTTGAATGTTGATATCCCCTGGTGGGAAAGTAACTGAAACAATAACAGTGTAATTATTCCAAGCTAATTTGATGCTCAACACATAGATACTACATACAACCCAAGAACGAAACAGAAGTATTGTTATATCTGCATACCACCGAGGGTTTTAGCTGGTCCACAATTGGTCTCATCTGAAGCAACATACGGCACCAACACAAACAGGAGAACAAGCAGACGGTAGCAATATTTAGGGACCTCCATGCCACTTTACCCTAGCAGCTACAATCAGACAAACACTGAAAAAATAAACAGCCAAATACTTATTCACGTATTTTCAACACATTCAATGTCGTATAGACATAATGCAGTCTTTCCTAGGGGATGAATGATGTCATAAATATTTGCAAACACTCTTTTGGTCAGCTAAGAACCATCTCTGCAATGGTTATAGAGGTAAATCAAGAAGGAACCTTACTGGGAAGGGTGGATACTGCATGGTTGTTCTGCCTTTGGATCGGCTCAGTCAACAAATTATAATAATAAATAAATAAATAAATAATTAATTAATAAATAACCCACAAAACCCCATGGTCCCCCTGCAGATGGAACTATGGAGTGGACATTCGTGATAGAAGGTAATTATCATACCAAAACTGAAGATACACAATGAACTCGGTAGGTTAATTGGATATCAATTGGGTGTGCGTGGTGTCCAAGAGGAAGAAATACTCAATAATCACACATCTCACACGGAGGAGAAAAGGATCACGATGAGGGAACACTGAGGGAGCATGAAAGCGACATAACCAGACGACCAGCTGTGACTGTGATGAAGCAATAAATCAAACTACATATTATCAGTTAGATACGATATGAATTTGCCACGAGCAAGAGTCAAAATGTGTTTGTGAATCGCGTGTTGCAATTAAGAAGAGAAGGTGCTGCTTCGAGAACCTTTGAGAGCATTGCTATGAGAAGACATTTTTCTCTGTCTATCTTCTCTTCCGCTGACCCTGGTCAAGCCACGTGGCCAAGACATTTTTTATTTAGTTCTTCCCGTTTGTGTCATATCAGAAAAGTGGAGACTGTTTCCGGAACGTGAATACCTTTCCATAACGTGAACTCTTTCCGGAAAGTGAAAAACGAACTTTACCCGTTTTTTGTGAATCTGCTTTCGTAATTACCACCTTAGCACATTCAGTGCGGCTGTCCCAGATCCGGGATGGCAGGTACTTGCCAGCCATGCATCTGTCCGGATCCGAGCCACCTTCTATCGTGTTGTAACAGGCCTGTAAAGGGTAACACACTGTTCCTATCGACTTTGTTTCCATCTGCAGGGCAGCTGGAGGGTCTGTGGTGTAAACGCAGGTAACCTCAGTTTTAAAGTTCACTGTATAAATGTTAGGAGATAATTTTGTCCAAATTTCACCCTTTCCACAGCCCTCCCCCTTCAGGTTGGCTCGAAGTTTTCCGATTTATGATCCGCACTGAATGCGTTAATGAAGCAACCATGGAAGTAGGAATAGACTATAAGCCCGCCAGAGAATGTTTTCATGCCTTGGGCACATTCTTCTGGAGAAGACATAACTACTTATCATCAAGCAGATTCCTAGCCTCCCATGGACCAGCAACTCAGTGGAAACAAGAGGCAACGAGATACAACTGAAAAAGGCAAAGTGGAGATGTTTTGCATCAGAAAATACTGCCAGGAAAATACAAAACTGGCGAGTTGTAGATGAATTCACAGGGAGTGATCATCATTACATCAATTTTGAATTTCAATCTCTAAACCAACAGAGACACAGTCCAAGCCGGGCATCAGCAGAATAAAAGGATGGAACATGGCAAAATTGGACAAAGAGAAAACGGTGCAGGTTTTACAGGATGAAGAACAACTACTGACTATGAGGGAACAAAATGTTGGGAACATCTCAGATCCAGATGCTAAAGTGATAGTTGACGAAACAATGAAGATTATCACCAAAGCCTGCGATGATTCAATGGCTGGGAAAATACTGAAATCAGGTAAGCCTCCAGTTTACTGGTGGAACGATGATATTGCAAAGCTCAGAAGTGTGTGTAACCAGCTGAGATGCAGGGCTCAGAGGAGCAGAAGAAGAATGAACTGGAAGCAGATACAAATTGAATATAATGAGGCCAGGAGGAAGCTCTGCTAAGAAATAAATAAAAGTAAAATGGGTTGTTGGCAAAAATTATAAACGAAGTCAATGTGGACACATGGGGCCGTGGGCACAAGATAGTACCAGGAAAACTCCAGGCACCTGGCGGAATGAGCCTTATGGATGAAGAGGTCAAGGAGTCAATCGTTAGCGGACCCACCCTTTCAGGAACCTCAACAACAGTTGTGTGGCGGTAACAGATGCACTCCTGTTCACTGAGGAGGAATTGAAGAAAGCGATCGGGGCTCTGGAAAACAAAAAAGCACCGGGACTGGATGGCATACCGTGAGAGGTGCTCAAAATTGCCACAAAAGCCTGCCCACAGCTGCTGCTGAGGATGTACAACGCGCGCCTTAGGACTGGTATATTTAGTATGCGATGGAAATAGCCTGCATGGGATAAAGGAAAAGGAAACCAGAGCTTAACATCATCAAGGAGACCTATCCAGGTTGGAAACAGCTGGAAAGGGCTATGAGAAACTCCTGCTGCTTTCCTCCTGTTGCCATACAGCAGGTAGGAGACCTATCCCCAAGGCAGTACAGATTCTGAAAAGGTTGTTCTACGGTGCATGTACTGACAGATGTGGTGACAGCTTTAAGAAAAACACAGGAAGGTAGTTTATCCATATACCAGAAACTTGGCTCTGCTTGAGACTCTAGATGTGAAAAATGCCTTCAACTCAGCAAGATGGTCAGACAGGTTGGACTCTTTGAACAGCACTTTCAAGGTCCCACCATATCTGCTGGCCATCATAAACAATTATCTCCAAAATCTAACCCTGGCTTACCAGACTGTCATGGGTGAACAGACAAAAGAGATCACTGCGGGAGCTGCCCAGGGATCAGTTTCGGGTTTCCAACTCTGGAATGCATCCTACGATGGTGTCCTACACTTGGAAATGCCAAAGGACTGTTTTCTTGACAGATAAGCGGGTGATGTTGCTGCAGTAACCTTGGCTAGGACAACAGATTGGGCTCAAATCAAACTGGAGCAAATCATGGGAAAGATAACAAGATGGAAGGACGACCACAGGTTGAAATTGGCTGCGGCTTAAACAGTGGTAGTTGTGTTTACGTGCAGGCGAATACCAATCATCATCCCAATACAGATTGGTGATACTGAGGTTACAACCAAACTGGAAGGTATCTAGGGATCATGTTAGACACAAAAATCAACTTTGGAGAACAAATAAGAAATTGGCAGGCAGGGTGGCGCAGAAAACAACTGGTCTTAGCCATCTTATGGCACAAAGCTGTGAAAACGGTGTCTGATGATGACCGTTGTACAATCAATGCTACTTTACGGGGACGGGGTGCTGGAAGATGCCCTTAGTGTGGGCTACCTCCGACAAAGATTGATAGCAGTCTAACGGAGAGGTGCACCATGTATCGCCTGTGCTTATAGAACAGTACCAGCGCCAGTTATATTTATTCTCACAGGGGTGATACCTATACAGCAGATGGCTGCAGAACGTAAGCAAATCTTTGAAAGGAGAGAGGAAGGGGACGAATCCTGCATTGTCAAAGTGGAGAGAGAGTGCACAATGGGAAGCATGGCAGGAGATGTGGACACGGAACAAAGAGGGAGATGGACTGCACAGCTGATGCCTGATATCCAGCGATGGTTGCAAAGGAGGCATGAAAAAGATAATTTTTTCCTGACAGTTCTTGTCAGGGCATTCGTCGTTTTACGCCTACCTGTATAGGATGGGAAAATTAACACGTTGAATGCGGATGCACCCCATTTTTCTCTCCCGATCCTTCATGCAGACGCCCGCAGAACCGAGTTGATTACTGGTGTAAGAAAGTTAGAAATTAGGAATGGAACGCATTCTAGCGGTGGCTATGATCACTAAGACGAGTAAAATATACTCCAGAACCAATCAGGGACGAGATATCCTAATCTGGCGGGAAAACACGGGTGAGCATCCATTCTGAGTAGCTGGCTCGTTTGAGCCACTTCGCCCCTCAGATGCATCTCGATCTTGCCATTACGCATTCAACGTGTTAAACGTCCCAGCTTGAGGGGACACAGATGACGATACATTCCACACATTCTTTGGATGCACACAGTGGACGTCTGAACGGAGCTGGTTGCAGGAAGAGCTGAGCATGTCAAACCAATGCATGACACCAGAAGTGGTTATTGGCAATATGCTGGAGGGCGAACAGCAATGGACCTTTGTGGCAAAGTACGGGGAGAAGATCCTTAAAAAAACGTCTGCCAAGTTGGGTGAGCAGTATAGCTTCCTCACTTTTGTAACATGGTGAAGAAAGAATTAGTGAGTGAACATTTCAGCAAAATTGGTAGAGTAGTTCCGGAGCTACGCCTATGACAACAAATTTCAAGTTTGCGCTTGCCCAGTAGCTATTACTTATACAATCAGGACGAAATTCATAGGTGATTGTCTTTGAGTTAGCCCCCAACTACTCTCAAAATTTGAGCGAAATAGGTCAATTAGGAACTGAGAGAACGGGGTTTCCCGGGAATCCACGTTTGCGCATGAACTCACGCTACTAGTGGTCCAATGGCGATAAAATTCATAGGGGGCCGTCACGGGGCTACACTTCATATAGTTTTGGTTGGGACAAGGAATTGACCACAGACCAACAGACAGACACGGAACCAAAATTGTCAAGAAAACTCTGAAACGTGAAAAGCAAGTGGAAATTTGGGTTTTGGAGGACAACAATTTTTTCCTACCTTCAATAGTGAGGAAGCAAAAAAAAAAAAAAGGTACTAGAGCGGGAGAGACAGAGAAGGGAGAGAATGGACCAGGCTCTCACCAGGAGGCTGAAGAAGACACCCCAGGACCCAGCCCAAAGTAATGTGTTAAATAGTCCTGGACTGAGTTCCCATGAGGGAAGGGGAGGTAAGGTTTTAGTTGGTTTGAATCCCACATAACCTGAATAGAGGTCCCTTCAGGTATCTTGCGAGATCCAATTACCACCTTCAATCTTAAAGATTTCCTCATCTGCTAACGAAAAAAAGTCAAGTGGATTCCCTTGCATACGATAATTTTTCAGGAATTTTCCCCCTCAAAAGTGTCTTGATTTCCCTCCTACATCAGCTTGAAATTCGTGCATTTCCATATTTGTTTTGAGGTTCCCATTAATTTATTGCATTACGATGTAATATAATGATGCAAAGAATAGTAGTTACCTATGTATTGTTATCATCAGTTGTCTATCCATGACAATAAAGTTTTATCCCAATGTGTTTGTGGTGCATTCCAGCATGATTTTCTTGATTCATTATTAGGCTTATTGTAAGTACCTATCTACACGAATAATTCGCAAAGTGATTGTCTATAATTCAGTAATTACTCAAGGTAATTGCCACACAAAAATACAGTAGGCACTCTCATACTATTTGGAAAACCTTGAAAACATTTCAAAATGGGAGAAAATAATAATAGTAGTAACAGTAACTGTTTGCTGTGCAGCTAATACAGTAACACAAATTTCCGCACCTCTCGAATTTCCCTGTGAAGGTATCTCCATGGAAGATCAACACGAACGTTAGTTTGCAGATCCGCCACCTAGGGGGCGCCACACGGATGCGAACCTTCTCTGGCTGACCTATAACTATTCCTACTTCCATGGTCAAACCTGACCGCTCAGATGTGTACTAAACTCAGCAGCGCCTACCACTCACCACAATAGGCAACCTGCCTGAGAAGCCTCTATTCACACAAGGTGTAGGAAAAATGCAGTTTTCAGTAGATTTTGACCTTGAAAAAAACTGATTCTTCCTATCTAACTTCCGGCTGAAAAAAAGCTCGGAGGAAAAACGTTGATGTGATATCGCCAGAAAATATGGAGAGGGAGTGTATCGCAGCCTTGACAATCCCCAACCGTTCCATTCAACGTCGAGCTTCGAATCTCCAACTCAACCCTTTGTCGCTGTTTGTCGCATTTTAGGAGTGGACTTGAAGTTCCATCCATACAAGCTGATGCTGTGTCAAGACTTACCTACCCACGGTTGGTTGTGGACAGCAAAATGAGTTTTGTGGAAGGATGCAACACAAGTGCTTTCCAGTCATTAGGTAGTTTGGAATGGAAAAAATACCTGAAGAATTTTTCTCGACGGATCTATCGGTTTTTTGGGGTGCTGAACCCAAAAAATTGGTTATCTACTAGATTCGGATATGGCTTCACCATAAAAATGACGAAAAACCTCAAAATGTCGGAATTTTTTTAGTTTGTTGCTTATAACTTGGAAACTGAGCATCCTACAGAAAACACACCCGTACAAAAGTTAAAGCTGATTGAATTTCCCAAAAAATGAGACAAAGAAGACCTCTCTAGCTTCTTCCGTTTGGCCGCTAGAGCGC
>JAEMON010000001.1:25032809-25044220 GCA_030264115.1 Lygus lineolaris | reverse complement strand
AGGTTTTCCCTGATTACTTTCTTTTTCCCTGACTTTTCCAGGATATCAAGGTTTTCCAGACCCGTAGCAACCCTGCAATAGCATGGGAAAACAGGCACAACTCGCATTGTATACGAGATCCAGACTTTGGTTGTGCTTGTACTCGATCAACATTCCCTATACCCTCATTTCCAGCACCTGTGTTCAAAGCTTCCTGTTGTTGTTTCACAGACTCTGATGTCTTGGTCATCTTTATAGCCACATCCAAAGTTAGCTTCTCGTCCATCTGCATTTTTTCAGACTTTTGTCAAGAATACCCACAACAATACGGTCCCTTATGAGCTCATCTTTCAAAGTCTTGTAGTCACAGCGCTCAGCCAATGAGTGGAGATCAGTGATAAAATCAGCCACTGCTTCTCCTATCATCTGGACTCGAGTGTTGAATTTAGCCCTTCCAAAAATAACGTTCCCTTTGGGTGCAAAATATTTGTCTAGTCTCTTCATTACTTCGTCATAATCAGTCATGCTCTCAGACAAAGTTAACTGAGGTAAAATATCATCCCCTTTATCACCCATGAGGTAAAATAAAGTGTTTACCTGATCCGCTCCATTGTCTTTGTCCATCTTCGTGGCAAGTCGAAATCTGTCAAACCTCCGTTTCCATTTGGGCCAACCCTTAGAATCTGAAAAATCAAACGGTTCTGGCGCCGGAATGTTGTAAGCAGCTATTTTATCACTCATGGTGAACGTAGTTATCGACAATCCCAGGGGAGAAATCACTCACGAACAAACACAAACTAGTCACTAACTAACAACTCGAAAGTTTTCACTAACAACCGAAAGTTTCTTCAGCACGTTCTTTTTCCGCTGTCACCATGTTGTATTAATTAAACAACGTAATTAATAATCAGTCTTTATTCAACACCAGTCGGGAATACAAAATATCTCATAATCAGTAGGTAGTAGTAGTAGGTACACCGTAAAAGTCCTGAATCCTCCAGTCCCGTTAACGTTACCCCAAGTTTCCAGTGTTGTTGTTCATTGCTTGTCCAAGACTATAGTCACAACACATACCTATGTAAGTACCTATATTTATCTATCAACATGAAGGGACAGAATAGGAAGTGACGGAAATCGGAGAGTGGAGCACATCCCAGAAATTTTGCAAGGATGAGTGAATTCGAGATGGCTTCGTACTCTCGTGAGGGAGGGTGAGACGGGAGAAGGTGGATGCAGAAGAGGGTGATGGGACAGGGACGGCGTGGCAAGGGGGGGGGGGGGGGGGGGGGGGGGGGGGGGGGGGGGGGGGGGGGGGGGGGGGGGGGGGGGGGGGGGGGGGGGGGGGGGGTACGCCTAGGATCACCGAGGAAGGGCGGTGCGTGGATGATACAAAAGCCAATGCAATATCCACCTGGGCTATCGCTATCCCCCCAAACAGCCCCAATCATAAATTTTTCATCTATTAATGAATGGATGCATCACCGAGGGAGGGGGTCCCTGCTCTAAAATGGTTTGGCCAGGGGGCGTCGCTAGCCTCGGTGCAACTCCAGGCGCTTGCCGATGCTATATGTTACTGCATGACTTACATGTCATGCGGGCTAGCATTTCTGATATTTACAGTATATCTTCTTGAAATGTGTGATTTTACGATTCGTCCATGGTCTTTGTTTTGCAAGTTTGCAACGGATTGAAGATAAGCCATATCAAATAAGCTCAGAAGAGGTAGGAATTTCAGAAAAGCTGAGAATGAGTTCATGACTTGAAAATAAATAGGTAGATACTCGTACCTACACAAAAAAGTTGTCCTCCAAATATTTAATAAATTACCTACCAGCCTATGGGTGCAAGAATCATTAAGTAGGTATTAAATTTTGATTAAGCCATTCCATTAGTTAATATTGCATCTTTTTAAGAATATTTGGGAGTTTTATCAATGTTAATGCAAAAGCTAAATAATGATGAAAAATCATGATCATGACGAATAGGAAATGATAAAAATAATGGTTCCTTTGGCTCTTTCTACAACCACGCCTCGTTTTCTACGTGGAAATCTGTTTCTAAAAAACGATTCCTGAAGTTCAACACTTCTTCATATTTATAATAAGTATATTATTATAATATAATTTACATGGCCCTCCGGACAATATCTGACCCTAGAGTTGGTATAAAAATCCTAAAAACCTGAATGTCAAAAACAAATGTCAATTTTTTTTTGCAATTTGATGAATATACCATTATATATTCCAGGTACGTTACGTAGATCAGCTGAAAAACCATGTTTCGTTTGTTTTATAATTTTTTGCTTTATAGTATTCATCTACTTATTTGCATGGTAGGTGGTAGAAGTTGAGGGACATGGAGATAGAGGAGGGGGGGGGGGGGGGGGGGGGGGGGGGGGGGGGGGGGGTTAGGAGAGGTGATGGGTGCGATACCTCTAAAAAAAGTACCTAGCTACTCTACTGGTAGGTACTTACAACATCGAGTGTAATCAGCTAGAGGCAGTACAAAATGTCAGGGGGAACGCGTGAGTAGGTTCACATACTTGGGAAGGTTAGGTAGGTAGGTACCTACTCATGGTTCCAGGATCTCTAAACGATCAAGAAAAAATAAAAAAGTCTATGTTTATGCACCAACCCTTTAGTTTGGCTAACTTGCTCTGTGGCAGTTATCATGATTTTCACCAGAGGTACCTATCTTATACGTAGGTAGTAGATTAGATAGGTACTTTAATGATGCTAGCATAGATTTCCCGACGAATTCATTTAAGCCATGCCATTCAATGGCAAAGTAAGCAACAATATATCAACAATGGAATTATTATAAGTAGGTACCTAACAATACCTACCCATTTAAGAAAGTCCATCAGAGTGAGTTGAACGATTGATCAAAATTCAGAGATTGTGTTTACATTTAAGCTTTTCAAGTGTTGTTAGCATAATAGTGAGTTGGTTTGGTTGAATAGATTATATTATAATGCTGACGGCTCAATACCTACCTATCAAGGCGGTGTATTTTTCGGGTATTTATTTGAATACAGCCAAATGTTTCTTATCACGCCAAGTAGGTAGGTAGGGGAGAACGGGGTAATGCCAGACAGTGGGTAATACCGGGCACAAAGGTTTCTCGAGTAGGTACTTATGGCTTCAGAGGCCCATGGAATTCCAGAGCACATGGAATGCTTCAAGGCTGCCTCCAGCTGTTATCTTTCAATGATTGTGGGGCCATATGATTTCATCTCCGGAAATGGCGTATGGTTTATTTTTCTTGTCAGGTTTGTTATAACTTTAGGTCAACTTAGGGTCAAGATAAATCCTTCCCTATCAGTTCAAACAAACAATTTTAAACAATATGTTGAAGTAACTTAGAAATGCGTCTTTGATTTTTGGGATTTGAACTCTTAACAGAGGTACAGTGATCATTTTAGTATAAGTTCACTAATAGCGGAATACCGGACAGCCTTCACGTGTGTTTGGTTTACCCCCTACAATCTCTGGTATTACCCCCTCCCTAATCACCGGTAATTTCCCTATTCACACTTTATTTACAGAAACAGATGTCCAAAGCTGTAATACTGAAATGAACATTTTCCAACCTACCAACGATCTTAAATGAACTTCAAAAAGTGGCCTGAAATAGTGTCAAGTACTACCCCATGGGGTGGGGTAATACCGGAAAAGCTGATTTTCGAGTATTTTGGTAATGACTAAGATTTGGTCAAGAATGAACCAGAAACGGTATTATCTATGAAAATAGATCACTTTTGGGACAGATTACAGAGAAAAAAATGTCTTTGTAGGACGACTAGGGACTCAGCAGTGACACTCCAAAGTTAGGTGCCTGGCACTACCCCTACCTACCTAACAAATTTGTAGCTACCTACCTGAAATTTCATCACCGCGAAACCCCCACTTCTCAATATTACTTAACTCATGTTCTAATCTACTGTGTCCTATGGAAAAGTAAATACAAACATTGTTTTCAACAAATGTGTGTTTGTTTATAGTGTGAATACCTCCGACCTATTTACCTTCTTAGGTTACCTATCTATCAAAGTTGCAGTCCAACCACAACGATCTAACATAGGTAACTATAGAGAAGGATTTCCATAATAAAATACAATATTATACGAAATGATAAAAAGACATTAATTAATAAAACTGGAATATTGAAATTGTATTATAGGTATGTATTAGAGGCCTGCTCACGAATTCTGATGAGTATGAGATCTTTGAGAACTCGTCCTGATCCTTGTTAGCGACTTTTCCTGGCGCTGAGGCTGTTTTCCACAGGCACCACTTCGAAAATGAGTTTATATACCTACGGGAGACTGGCGGATATGCGATAATATGAAATAAGGTTCGGTGAGAAATACCTACCTAATCATTGCTACCATCTCTTGACAGCTGGTAGAACTAGTTTTGGTGGTTACCAGATACCTACCTTCAGTGGCGGAACTGTGATTGTTGTGGGGGCCCAGGTGCAAGCCGGATTTGGGGCTTCCTCCCCAGCTCAGGAATAAATTTGATACCTATATAGTCATTCATACAAATATATAGTCATATTGAGACTAAAAATAGAGTATACTGTGCACATCATTCACATAAAAGAATGGAAACTGATGTATACACAACAAAAATACGAACAACTCGATCATAGAATGCAAGGAGGTGAATGTAGGGTTGATAGATAGAATATCTAGGTCGGTATAGGGCAGAGTTGGGAGTATTCAAGTACACCTACATGGGTACTCAAGTACTCCTTCAAGTACTTGAATAAAAGTATGGATTTTCGACTTCGCACTTGTACTTGGCGTTTCAATTACAGGTAGATACATGTACTCACCAACTGTATTCCAATTCCAAATACAGTACCTACCTACTTGTACTTGCAACTGAGTACTGTAATATTGTACTTTTTTAACAACTCTGGTATAGGTAAGGTACCTATTATAGCTCAATCGATGCTTAGGATTTTCTTTACCTAATAGTCATATTTCTTGTACAATGCAATATAAAAAGGAAGTAGGTATGAGTTCGTTAGCTAGCATTTGAAGAGGTCAAATGTTGAAAGTAAAAAGTCAAAAATCAATAGCAATTTTAGGTTTAGCATATGAGGTGTTTTTGGAATCAGCTCAAAATTCATCCCAGCTACTAACCCCTCTCAGGTTTTATAGCTCCGAAATCTCCTGAAATTAGTTCAATTTCCAAAATATTATTTCTGAAAATTCTTTCACTGGGACTTCCGTTTTACATGTTGTATTGCAGTAATTTCCATTAATAAAGAAGCCACTATAAGTAATTTGTTACAGTAAGTGGCTACATTAAAAATAATGAGACCTCTTATGATCAAAATAAAAAACGCCCTTTTTAATCCCATGCGTATTATTGTCCTCTATTTATACCTACTGTACCGAAATCTAGATAAACAACCTAGAAACTCAAAACTACCTACTTCGTGAAAGTTGATTTTACAATAATTTATTTTCGTGTAATCATATCAACGAACCTGCACAATATCTATCGATTACATTTGGTAATTTATTGATTGGGTAGTTTTTATTCCTAGACGATTCGACCACAGCAAGAATCCAGGATACTGATCTATCCAGAAGAAAGTGATCAAGGTCACAAGTAGTTTTCGTTTTCACATAGTATCCATCTGAGCAATAACATTCGGCCTCTAGTGGTGTTGATGTCAACAGCTCAGTAACAAGATACGTACAAGGAGGAGTGATTATGTATTTCAGGTTGAAAGGCAAATTGAACCCAGCACACGCCCAGCCCACGCGAGGGGGAAAATGTGAAACACAGTTTTGCCTCAGGTACCGCATATTGAACCCAGCCCACAGCTATCCCATGCAGTTGCTTCCCACGCGTGGGCAGGTTTGTCTTCATTGCACAGTTTTCGTCGGTCCGTAGGTTTCCAAATTTTTGTTCAGTTAGGAAATAATGGAACTTGTAAAGTTGATCGAACTAATAAACCATGATATATATTCCCAATCTGGGTTTATCTGAGAAGTAAATAAAATACATTTCATTAATAAATGCATTAACCTAAGTTAATAGGCATACAGCTAACTTTTCCTCGCTGTTGATTGGGTTCTCCCTTCCAGTGATGTCACTTTTTATTAGCTCATGTACTTTTTCAAACTGCTCCCGGGTAAGCCGAAAACTATCCTTGAAAACATTGTCAGGAACTTCCGAATACACATTGAACTCTCCAAAGATGCTTCTCCTAGCTAAATAAGAATTTCCTTTCTTTTAATCGACGAATATAAAGAAATCTCTTCCTCAGTCTCTGAATCCAAATCCAGGAGAAGTTCCATCTGCGTGGTACTAGTACCTAATCAAGGAACGTAGATGCACACTACTGGGTTCAATATGCGGTACCAGGCCCAGCCCATGGTCGTGGGTGGCGAGTGAGTTGTGCATGGGCTGGGCGTGTGCTGGGTTCAATCTGCGGCAGGCCTAATGAGGGATACCCATGTTTATATTTTAAATGAAAGTAAATTCTACCCCCACACAAATAGCACTCTCCTATGATGAGCATCGAGTTTTATTTATTACGTTTCCTCAAAGTTTGCGTCCCTTGTGACCCCTACCCAGTGTGACGTGGGAATCACTTTGAAACATATTAGAAATGAAACTTCATATAGTATGAGAGCTAAGTTGGTGTCTCAATTCTCAGTAGGTACGGAGTCCACTTTCATTTAAACAATATAGAAGTACGGCTTTCTGAACCATGGGTATTCCTCATTGGAAAGGTGTCTTTTTAAAAAAATCTATATAGGTAACAATAAATTAGATAGTACCTTACTGTCTTATCCACGCGAAAACCTACTTCTTAAGGTCCTATTAAAAACATTACAGTAGAGCGTCGAAAATCCGAACCAATTGGGAGCATAATGTAGTTCGGATTACCGACTTGTTCGGATGTGCGAACATAACCTAGAAATGCTGCTTAGACCCATAATTAAAAATACAGTTCTGGAATACAGTACACGAAACAAAAACAATAGTTTGTATGTAGTACTAATGTATGTGTGTTATGTACATTACTGTAGTTGGTTTCTTGAAGAAATATGTGGAGTACATACATAATGTACATATGTATGTATGTACGTAGGTACATAATACAACATCCATAGACACGCCCAAGGTCATTCACCTGTCACAGCGCGCTTACTCATCCCCCCGACCACAGTTCGGCCCACAAAATTATATATTCCGCTCTAATTAAAAACTATTCAAAAAATCCTCAGGTGTTCGGATTTTGACATTTCAGATTTTTGACGTTCCTATTTTCGACGCTCTACTGAATGTTCAAGAAATTTAAAACTCTTCTTATTCCAAGTTTCAGTCCCTGTCCAATGTCTTATCATTCTAGAGTATAGAAGGATAATGATAGAAAAAATCAGAATTTATATAATAAATAGATTTATTTGTAAAAAACTTTATAAAAATGGCAGCTTAAAAAGAAATTATGATAATGAATTTTGATAAGCATGAGAAAGACAGAGATTAGAATAGGCCACAATTTTTTAAGTTTTCTTTTATGATAACATCAGTGACAGCATCGAAGACGAATTGAATATTGTTAGTGTCAGTAGCGCAGGTGAAGTGAGTATAAATCTCTTTCTTGTCTTTTCGTTTGTTCAAGTTTTCAAAGTTCATTTGGATATATGCAGCTGCTTCTTCATACGTATTGGAACCTGTGAAAATTATTAAAAATAACTGTCAGTTTGAGCTAATTCTAACCGTAGACTAGATAAACAAAAAGTACTGTTATTGCGAATGACAGGAATGAACTGTTTCCAAAAAAGTATTGGATGATTTCGGGTCTGAGCCTCAACAAGTCAGATTTACTAACGGTGTGAACAATTTATTAATGGCAAATATGTACTAACACTTACCTGTATATTCTGGGAAACATATGGTTAGAGGGCTTTTGGTGATTTTTTCTTCAAACAGATCTTTTTTATTGAGAAACAATATGATGGAAGTCTCGACAAACCACTTGCTATTACAAATGGAGTCGAATAGTTTCATTGATTCAACCATTCGATTCATTTCTTCATCTTCTGCAAGTACTAGGTCGTAACCTGAAAACATTTCAAAGACTTACAATGCTTGTAAAACATGGACAATAGATTCTTGATTGCATTGGTTTAAAAAACACGGTAATGTCGGTGTACTTAGAAAAATAAAGTGAATCTGAAGGTTTTCATGATAATATAAATCCTCTATCCTGGGGGCTGTGTACAAGAGTTTGGCTGGCAAAGGGTGATGCTTTGTCGAGGCTCTTTGTTCTGGACAAGAACAGTAGGATATCTATCTGCAACTGCAACCGTCCTACTTTGAATTTTTTAGGTTCTTTATTCAAAATTCGAAGTTGGATGGTACAATTTGAATCCCCCATATCTGACGAATTTTCTAGTTTATCTTTCAATTAATTTTTGTGAAGGAAGGTGAATATCACTTACCAGATAAAGCGACACAAAATATGATAGCAGTAACTCCTTCGAAGCAGTGAATCCACTTCTTCCTTTCAGATCTTTGGCCTCCAACATCAAACATTCTACAATAGATAGGCTGGGATTAGATCTTATACACAAGAAAAGATTATTACATAAGTACAAATGCATTAGGTGACTTTCCTGAAAGAACCCTCCTCCCTAGGATATAAGCGAGGATGGGTGGACATTCAAGTAAACATGATGAGAAGATAGGTACCTAGATATTCGTTCACATGTTATACTTCAAACAACCGTTGAGGGTCGTCTTTAAAAACATTAGAAACAGAGTGGTGTGTCACTTATAGCTTCCTCGTATCAATAGAAACATCTTACCTAGTAAGCATGCTGTATCCTGCAAATTTATTGAGAAGTTGATCAGTAATAGCCACAAGGCATGAGCAAGTGTGAAATCCTATAGACACAGATAATCACGACCTAATTATCCAATCACGTTCTAGCTTGAAAAGGTTAGTTAGGGAACATATTATTATACAAAAATTTCAATTTTATACATTATTTTTATTGCGTCTACTCATACTATTTGTCTCAGTGTTGAGGGAAGAGAAATTCTTAATGTACAACACAAGGCTTTGCGGAAATGTGACAGACATAAAGATACTGAACATTCGGAAATTCCAGAACGTTTAATGTGAGTGGAAATTTTGATTTTTGAGGACACAATTTTGTTTAACATCCAGATGTGATCACAACTGCCGCTATCATTCTATATTAATTCGAAGGTACAAAAGAAATCAGGGCAAACTTACTTGAAATGAAGACTTTTGAAGGTGAAATGAGTTTCAATAATCCCAGTTGTTTTGACGCGGGTCCTCAAAACATCTTGCTGAGTTGGAACGTAGTTAGGCTGAGAGATTCTATCAAGAGAGTTTAGGTAATATGCAGCTGAATCATTAAGCTGATATTCTCGGGACCTTGCAAAACAGAGTTGCAGTCCAGAATCTGCCCAGAGTGATTTCATGAGTTGAGTAAGTTCAGGAGTCAGCTCGCCTTCCTCTGCAGCACTGGCCAATGTGAAAAATTGCCGAGCATAATCCTGTACACATGGAAACATAACAATGTAATATAAGAAAACAAATTTTAATACAAGGAAGGGGATCAACAATAACTCGGATACTATAGATTTCCTTAGTTACTGCCCATAACAAATGAAGTATCCTTGTGGTATCACCACCAAGATCCGCATTTGAAATATCATCAGCATCAGCTAACTATGATCCAAAATCATAGATCAATCGGGAACATTCATAATCTGGTGTTTCTTCAGTTATTCAAATGGAAGAAAAGAGCAAAATACAGCAAGAGATAAAGAACTGAGTCAGACTGTGGAATCTTTCAAATCAAATTCACACCACTTCGTGTGTGGCAATCAATAACATCGCATTTGAATAATGACTCGATCATTCGATCCAATACTTGGTACAGTAAAACCTCCCTTAGCAAACACCTCTCGATAGCGAGAACCTCCATGTAACAAGGTTTGTTTACAGTCCCGACCACAGGTATAGGAAAATCACCATTAAAGACCCTCTCGATAAAGCTCCGAAGGATGGTTCCCCCATCCACGTCAAACTCTCAATAGCGTGAGGCGAGTACACCAACAGTCATGCATGCATCAGTGTTAATGTATGCATTTTAAATCATTCACCTCAGTTTTGTGCGAGCCATGCCAGCTGCAAGAGTGCAAATTTACCTCTTTCTGGCAGCTTTTTCTTCTGAGACCTGTCGGTAGCGAATACACTGGAAAAATTCGATATCAAGAGGGTCCTCCCAGGAGCGAAAACCTCTTGATTGTGAATATTTTCCCTGGTCCTGTAAGTGTTCGCTATCGAGAGGTTTTACTGTACCTATTTGAATCTCAGAACAGTTCGTTGGCCCATCACTGGGTTTCCTTTCATATAATCATAATAATTTGATGGCAGCTATTTAGAACTGATATAGCAAGTAAATTGTCTGATTTCAAACTAAGAACAGGTTAAATCGTTAAAAATTGACACTCAATTTAATATTTTTTTCAACCTCAACTTGTTTAATATCCAGTTGAACAGGTGGCGAATACATTTTATCATGTTTTCCCTATTAGGGAAAATTTGTATTTTTTCGATTAACATAATTTTAAAACAAACGATTTGAGAATAGAGTTGACGTCAGTTCAGCAAGGTGAGCCAGTCAGGTATGACGATTTTTGGGAAGGCTAAATTGGTTGTTGATCAAGGTATCATCATGGCCATCAGAATAACGATGGTGTCCCATTACAGATTTCAGTACGAAAATGGGTGGAGTTATCCAGAGTAGTTTTACATGACATAATTATCCATGTAGTAAGCAGGTGGATCACAACAGCATTGGTGTTGTTGAGACACTTGAAAATGTGGCGTTTGGAGTTGACTCAGCTCAAAACAGTTTCTACGGAAACACACTAGAGCTAAAGGTTCTTGGGCTGCGTCTCGCTTTTGGACGCACACCACTCTTTCAATGTATTTTAAATGGAGCCCTTTTCCTAGGCGCGGCTCCCAGCCGGGGGGGGGGGGGGGGGGGGGGGGGGGGGGGGGGGGGGGGCTATACCATCAATTACCTAAACAGAAAGAAATGTTAAGTGGGCATGGGAGTCAGCCCAAAATAGCACCTAAATCACTGCTATTGATGAGTTTTTGGGAACTCTTACTGTTACATTATTACTGCTTAGGACCTACAAGTTTAAAAAACGCCCCCTCCCCCCTTCCACCAACATTTTCAGCGTTGCACAGATTTTCAAATTGTTCTCTGCCAATTTTCAACAAATTTTGATATGGTTGGCGTCATTCTTGATATTTTGTCATTCTGTAGGAGGATGAGGTGCCTCTATGCCAATTAGAATTGAAAAATAAAAAGTCCCATTCATGCAGCATGAGTTGGTGAG
>JAEMON010000001.1:25019337-25029430 GCA_030264115.1 Lygus lineolaris | reverse complement strand
TTTTCTCTCCCAATCCGCCCTGCAGACGCCCGCAGAACGGGGAGGATTACTGGTGCAAGAAAGTTGGAAATTGGGAACAGAACGCTTTCTAGCGGTGGCTAAGATCACTAAGACCGGTAAGAAATGTTCCCAACCCTCCTCGACCCTTCCAATGAACTTCAAAAAATGTTAGAGTAGGGAGCGCCCTCCAGATCTGCTTGATGTCATATGACATCACTCGTACCTCGGGAAGGACGGCATGATGGCGTATGACATCACCCGCGTTGAATGTGTTAATACAAAGGAAAAAATAGTTTATCGTTCTGGTGACGAGAAAACTTGGGATAAAATCTCAGCTGTTTGAATAACAGGCAGCATTCCAAAGGCTCTTGATAAACCCTTTCCTCCGTCATACTACAAGAACTGAACCAAAAAGAATGCGCTGAGATCGCATCGGAGCATTAAGATTAGGAATAATTTGAATAATTAATTAAAAAATAACGAATAATATTTAATTCAATCAATTTGTAATTAAGTAAATTCTATTCTCACTAATCAGGGGCAGAACAGTGTTGAGCTTTGTGTTGCGTTTTGTTTGGTTGGAATCTTGGAAGGTTGTGGCCAATGACAGACTTTGTCACTTTCCCGCCATATTACAATAATAAATATATCAAAAAATTTACTAAAATTACAGATACACTATTTTGCCTTCCGACTTCATTATTGTTCCTTTTGAACCATTATCATTCAGAAAATTGTTAATCTTTCTCAAACGCATATTTTGAGGTTTTAGTTTTAGGGGCATCTTTTGAAGTTTAAGCGACATAATTTAGGTGCCTATAACAGCTTTTTCAGTGACCTAAAAAACTGACACCTTCTTATTTGTAATAACAACTACAGGGTGTCTCACGATCCGAAAAACTTCTCCCACGTGTTCTACAGGTAATTCCCAACAAAAAGTGTCCCTTAATTGGTAAACCAGTATATTTTGTTCGAGACACAGAATGAGAAACGAGGGGGAGGGGTGGGGTATCTCAAGGCGTTACATTTTTTTATTAAACCACTAAAAACCATAATTTTAGTAATGTTTGTGAGTTAATTGAATTTTTCCAAATGATTATTGTTCAGTTACCTCCATTGTTCACTGGCACAACAAAATATATTTGATACGCTGGTTGCTGGTATGTCCAAAAATTCACTATTTTTATCGAAAAATAAATTTTTTATCAGCCAGAATGAATCGGGAGTGTCACTATTCGATTCAGCGAGAAAAATTACCTGGAAAACGATACTTAACTCCTCAAGTCATGGTCAGGTCGTCAACACCCTAAAACACTCGATTTCCTTGAAAAACACACGTTTTTTCGCATAAAAACTCGATTTTCTCAGGAAAGTTCCCTCTAAAAAATAAAAACTGCCTAAACCGTTGGAAAGCTGAGGCTTTCGCGCATTTTTTAAGCAGAACACGTGGCAGAAGTTTTTCGGATCATAAGTGAGACAACCTGTACATATAGGTATGTACTCAGTACCTATACCCTGCTATTGAAAAGTATTCAACGTTTAAAACATTTCACCTAGATGATAGGTTTTAAATTTCGGATTTGTTGATTCTCAGAAAAATGAAAGACACAGTGTGCTGTTAGATTATTATAATTCAATTTCCAAAATTCAAAATTTCAAATTATTGTTGACGTTGTTTGAAAATTTGTTTTAATAATTCGTCATTGTTTAATAATTTATGTACCTAAGCCTAAAGCAGATGTGAGTTGGGAGAGGATCGATCAAACATATCACACTTGAGTAGTTGACTATTAGTTAGTAGCATACATCAAAACATCAGGCCATCGAAACACTCACATAATACAGTTGGAAGCTCACAATAAAAGAACACTTGATAAAATCCCAAAAAGAAACCGTACGATACCTACCTCTTCGGTCAGATGCAATTAATCCATGTAATGTGAAGCCTTCAAGAAAGCGTAGAAAACAAGAATTATTAATATAAACATAAAGAACAGAATAAAGGCAAGGTAAGATGGTAAACATGTTTAGCATAGGTAGGTGCGAATTTAGTGCATTTGTACTATGAATAGAATCATGAGAATAAAGAAAAGGTTAGAAGAAGTAGTTCAACATACTGCTTTTTTGTGGTCAGCGAAATCAATCCTCAACTGGCCCATGGCTCGAATAATAGCCATCAAACTCTGTATTATATTACTATAAACTACTGGCCGGTATTGTTCACATTCTTCTTTTGAGTATCCAGTCTCGTGAATGATTTTCATCTGCTTCACAATGGTGCTTTTACCCGATTCTCCAGCACCTGAAAAGTAATTTGTAACGTCATCAGAGCAATGGAATAGAAGAACTATATTATTTAATTCATCCACTTCTAAAACAGAATGGTATCAGTTCATAGTCTAATAGATCCTAACTAAATCACTCGCGACGAAGTCGGATAGCAAAGAATTTGACAGAGGATAGTCTTATAAGCTGAAACTGGAGGTATTTTTTATTCGAAACTAAAGATTGAGACTAGATGGTACCTACTTCAATAATACGTAGTTTTAGCGAATTTTCGAAAAATGAAGCTATTATACATATGCATATATAACATAATACATAATAACAATACAACATAGAACATATATAACATAACAACATACAACATAATACATATATAACATACATAATATACTGTTGAGCCCTGCTTGGATGGCGGACCCTCAAAAGTGGGGGATGTGGGTTTCAGAGCCCTTTACTACATTTTTAGCATTAGTTTGACTTTGGCTTCTACCCTCAAACCCATGAATACCGTTGTTGCCCGACACGGGATCACAGGTAGGCAGACAAGTTAGAAAAGGGTATGAAAGGGAATGTAAGGGAAGTGATGAAGGTCCCTACCCTCCAAAATATTGGAGAAAGAAATGGTGAATCCTGAGGAGGGGCTTCCTTGATATTAAGGGTGCACAGGACGACGGGCTTGGTAAGCACCTCAACCATGCCCCAACGCAAATCAAAATCCTATTCCTTATTTCCTTAATAATACTGACATTTTTTATGATGTGAATCACATTTTTAAGTTTATTCCATCCAGAGAAAACTGGAAGAAACCAAGGAAAAACCCGGTTTTCGTCGGTTTCTTCCAGTTTTCTCTGGACGGAATAAACTTAAAATTATGATTCACATCGTAAAGTATGTAATTAGTATTGTATAACATACGTAAATCGATGAATTTTCAAAATAAAAAACGTGAAAAATAAGAAATAGGATTTTGAATTGCGTTGGGGCATGGTTGAGGTGTTTCCCAAGCCCATCGTCCCGTGCACCATTAGGAGGTCTCATTAATTCAATATAATTAGTATCAACTTGTTTATCAATGGAAATAACTCCAATACGATACGTAAAATGAAAGTTCCAGTCATGTAGATTGACTTAATAAGCGAATTTCTAACAGAACTAATCGCGTCTGACATTTTTGCGAATTTAAACCAATTTCCAGAGATTGTGTACCCATAAAACCTGAGCGGAGTGGCTGGGCTGAATTCTGAGCTGATTCCAAACACACCACACATGTTAGAAATCTTAAATTGCAAATATGAGCAATTTGTTGGCTCTTCAATTCACAACTTGACGTCTAAATCTTAAATGATGGCCGGGAATTCATACCTACCTCCTTCATTCTGATATTATTGACATTGTAAAAACAATGTGACCAACGGGAATGGGAAACCCTAACGAATCAATTGAGCTAGGTCTAATACTTCGAGAAAATTGTGAACTGGAACAGACCCAGACTAGTAATAATAAGTCGATTCTCCTTTATTTTTTTAAAACATGGAACATGTTGTTTTAACCATCACCTAACTCGTGAAAACCGTCCGTCCTGTTGCTACGACAACCCTGCGTAGTGACGAGGCTAAAACATGTTCCATGTTTTAAGAAATTTAGCAGCAAGGCTCTAACCGAAAGACAAATGGGAGGTCCAGGGAGAGTTTGTTCTTTCCTTTTAGGTTATAATACCCCCTACACCTTCGAATTGTTGTAGACTTTACCAGTTTTCGATTATTTCATAAATATATAAATAATACTGCGCTCTATTTGTAGTTCTAAATCAACCAAAGCGTAAGCGCCAAAGGCGTATATAAGAGGAGGAGGAGGAGGAGGAGGAGGGGGGGGGGGGGGGGGGGGGGGGGGGGGGGGGGGGGGCAGCAAATATAAAACAAACTTTTGAAATAAATAGTATTTAACTCAAATAAAACCTTGCAACTTTGGTAACGGCATAAAGAAAAAGCAACACTAGGAAAGAACTGAAGTCTGAGGATAGCTTCAAAACAGGAGTTGTACAGACAAATTTTGAAAATGTTCCGTTGGATGACCCAGAGGTTTTATAATTTGTACGTTTTGATCCGGTCTGACGGTGACATGAGAAATTAGGTAACGTTTTCCATGCATTTTTTCACGCTGAATCTTAAAGGGATAGGCACTCGCAATTCAATTTGAATGATGAAAAGTTCATTTTCCGAAAACAATGTTGAATTTTTCTCACATACCAGCCCCAGAACGAGAGTTAATTGCATTTTTCGAATATCCACTTTTGTCTTTTGCTTCCAAGTCTGCAGGGCAGCGGAAGCTTTGTTTTCACTTTCGAAAAGAAAACTTTTTTTTTTGCTCTAAAATCAAAATTTCAAATCGCATTTTGCGTTTCAGAGCCTCCTGAATAAATTTGGTTTCGTGTCTGTCTGTCTGTCCACATTTCCTTGCCACAGCCATAACTTCCACAATTTTGATCCAATTACAATCAAATTTTCAGGGATTGTGCGGGCAAGCCTCGTGATGGTCCCCTATGAATTTCATCGCCATCGGACTATGGGTATCGTGAACACATGCGCAAACGTGGATTTCCTGAGACCCCGATATCTCAGTTCCTAATTGACCTATTACGCTCAAATTGGGAGGATAGTTGATGGCAAACTCTAAGGCAATCATCTATTAATTTCGTAACGATCAGTAAAAGCTACCGCGCAAGCACAAACTTGAAATTTGTTGTTATAGACAGCTATGGAACAATTAGACTAATTTCAGTGAAATTGTCAGAGATTAATCGAGTCAGACCGTAGTGAGTCCCCTATGAATTTCATTGCCATCAGATCACTAATAGCGTTTGCGCGTGCGCAAACGTGAATTTCCCGAAACTACAATTTCTCAGTTCGTAATGGACCGATTTCGATCAAATTTGGTGAATAGTTGAGGGCTACCATTACCTTCTAACTTCGACACTATAGCATCAGTAATAAGTACTGCGCATGCGCAATTTTGAAACGTACTTTCATAACTCTGGAACTAATCGACTAGTTGCGGTGAAATTTTCAGAGATTGTACGGGGTAGACCCTAGATAGTGCCCTATTAATTGGAAAGCCATCGGACCACTAATAGTGTTTGCGCATGCACAAACGTGAATTTCCTGGAAGTACGATATCTCAGTTCGTAATGGAACGATTTCGCAAGAACCACCCTCCGATTCTTCCTGTTGCCTGGGCCTCTAGCTAAGCTGACGTCTATGTGTACTCAAGAGGTGTTCAAAGGAATTGATCTAGGCTCCAGGTAGACGAGAGGGTGTGAGCCAAAGCGGTGTGAAAAGGCTAGTAGTGGCCTGTTCTCAGCTTAGGTGGAGGGGACGTCCACTCCGCCATCCAAGCAGGGCTCAACAGTATATATGTAGTAGGTCCGTTGGTTTTTATCGACCGCTGAATTATACTAGTATATGATGTAGGATTGTGAAGGTTCGGTCATAGATGAGAGTTTTTTCCAAACATTTCGGTAGTTTATTCCACCATTTTCAAGGGAGAGTTGATCATTTGACGGAGTGACATGAATATGGTGAACATAGGTCTATGCACTGTTAAGTCTGAGCTTCAACGAATGTGTGTGTGTGTGTGTATGAGTGCGTGCGTGCGTGTGTGTCACTCTAGACGATATCTGACCCTGGAATCGAATTAAAAATCGAAAAAATTTTAAAATGTCAATAATATCAGATGAAAGGATGAGTTCGTTGGCCAGAATTTTAGGAGTACCCCAAAGTGTCAAATTGTCAAAAATCGCTAAAAATGTGTTTTTTGAGATTTTTTGTGTAAATTACTATCTTAAACAACGGAACATTTAGTGTATAATCGGAATAAGCGAGAAATTTCCTATAAGGATCACCCTCCAAATCGGTTACAATTATTCTTGGAAAATTCTCTCATCAACTCATGCTAGATTAATGGAACGTTTTTATTATAGATTCAAATTGTACGCAAAATTTCATGAAGAAATTACCCTTCACTCGAAAATTTGAGTGTTCAAATAAGTGCGAAATTACGTACACTCCAAATGAAACTGAGGTTTTGGGTGTAGTAAACCTTCACGTATGATACATGATTTTAATGTATCATTTCACGCTTAAAAACATGGGTGTCTCTCTCTCTCTCTCTCTCTCTCTCTCTATATATGCATATTGCTGTGAGCAGTTTGCAAAATCGTATCTACGCGCGAACCTGGTAGATCTGAAGTGCGACTTCCAACTGCGGCTGCCAGAGTGCAGGAGCGGACAGCAAAGGCGGATGAATAGATCACGCGGAGGGATACATTGGGATAGGAAAAGGAGCGGGGAGGCGCCGCACAGTGGGGCGAAAGGCCGTTTTCGAGGGACATGTCACACACCTCAGCTATTTCATTCATAAAAATGTTGTATAAGGCCATTCTTTATGTATTTTTGTGCGCTGAATCGAATGGTGGAGTCCATTTTCTGATGCGAGTCAAAGGAAAAGACGTAGAGCCAATTTAATCCGTTCAAACGTCTCAGCTTATTGGAAAATTTGGGTGAAGGAGTTTGGCGCGTGACTTTTTGCACTCCACAGTGCTTCTTAAACAAGATTTAACCATTAGTTGGTTCCGCAGACGAGGGGTCTCACGCAATAGTTTATAATATATTATGCACATACAGGTTTTGCCATTTCCGTCACTTTTTACTTTCCTCAGCCCACCTGAAGGTGAAAGAAAAGTATTGCGATCAGCAGAAAACCCAATTTCTGAAACACCACCTTTAACTGGTCTTAATCGACATCTGATCAATTTTCTCTACGTTTTGGAAAAGTGTGTGTAATTCCTTATGATGTATGTATGTATGTGTGTACGTTTGTGTATGAACACGATTGCGACCCCTACAAAAATGATGACAAAATTCCGATTTCGAGGATTGGTTTCTACATGTCTGAGGAAGAGACCCTGAGAATTTCAGCCCTCCAGGTCAATAATCAGAGGGAGAAAATATTGCAAATAGGTGAAAAAACGTTTTTAGAATTCAACCATTACATTTTCGCGCGCGCGTAAATGCGCGTAACTGATTTCGTTTTTTCAAATGAGAACCTCCTTTTTTATTCCAGATTTGGATTCAACGCAAAATTTAAGGAAATGATTGCCCCTCACTCGAAAATTTGCGTGCGCAAAAAAGTGCGCAATAACGCTCTAAATATTCCCTAAAAACAAGAAATTGAGTTTTTTTAGGTGTAGTAAACTGACACGTATGATACATGATTTGAATGTGTTTTTTCAAGCTGAATAAAGTGGCGATGTTGATTTTTTTATTCAAGCCTTTAAAGGTCAAATTTTCATGAAAAACAAAAATACATTCTGGATTGCTACATTTTTTTGACAAATCAAATATTAACATCACCACGTTATTCAGCGTGAAAAAGAACATTCAAATTATGTATCATACTTGTCAGTTTCCTTCACCTAAAAAACTCAATTTCTTGATTTTAGGGCATATTTAGAGCGCTATTACCGAATTTTAGCTGTTATTGCGCACGTTTTAGCGCACCCAAATTTTCAAGTGAGGGGTAATTTTGTCATGAAATTTGGCGTAAAATCCAAATCTGGAATTAAAAAAAAAATCTCATTCTGGGGGTTCTCATTTGAAAAAAACGCTGCAAATTATTACACAACGGTTTATTATTTTGTGTATAGATCGATCCTATTGCTATAAAATAGGTACTTATCTTATATATCGCGAGGTTCGTCACAATCGTTTCTTGGGAACAATGAGTAGGTAGTACCTGTAATTTATTATAATTACTATCCGAGAGTTGCGTCATTCATTCATAACGAAATTCAGTAACCAAGGAAGCTTCTCAAGTAAACAAAACATTTGATCAGCTGATCTTTGTATGGGGATTTGGCCTACTCGGGAAGATTTGCGATTCACACTCGTGTTCCTGCTCTTTTTTTCGTTCAACCCTTGAATCCTTACAGGGAGCGAACGGTTGGTCCTAAAACGCTCCGCGAGGTCTCGTTCGACGCTAAAAATTGTGTTCTATTCGAAATTGATGTAAAACATATACCTTCCTATTTGACATTTTCGAGCTAGGGCGTTTTGAAAATTTCATCCCCTATTTTCTACCCCTTAGAGAAGACTGACGGTAACGCCATGCTTCGCGGCACAACTAGACCCCGAATGGGGCCGGTATACCAAATTTCATTAATTTTGGTCCATGGTAACTAAGGAAAGTGCCACGTACGGCGGACGGCGTATGGACGGATTTTTTTTAATTCGATTTTTGGATTCTACTTATCTTGAAACCTTGAACCACAAATTTTAAGGGGGAGTTAAAATTTTTCTTTTTCGTGCTCGATTCCAAAGGTTCATTATTGAAAATAATAAACCAAAACGAAGTTAATGCGCGTTACGCGCATTTACGCGCGCGAAAATGTGATGGTTGAATTCCTTGAAGAAAATTAAGAGGGTTACCATTTGAAGTTTTTTTCTACCCCTCGAAACAACGGAAATAGAAAGGGTGATCCACCACTTAAGAGACATCCTTACCATGGACCATCTAAGTATACTCGATAAAAATTGTGAGTTTTTGGACATACCAGCATATCAAAACCGTATTTTGTTGAGCAAGTGAGCAATTGAGGTAAATCTGAGCAATAATTATTTGGAAAAATTCAATCAACACACAAACATTACTAAAATATGAGTTGGATGTGCTGGTATGTCCAAAAATTCAATATTTTTATGGAAAAATCAATTTTTCATCAGTCAAAATGAGTCGGGAGTGTCACCATTCGATTCAGCGTGAAAAATTACCTGGAAAACGACACCTAACTCCTCAAGTCACGGTCAGGTCGTCAACACCCTAAAACACTCGATTTCCTTTTTTTAACCCACTTTTTTTGCATTCGAACACAACTTTCCCCCTTAATTGGTGAACCAACATTAAAAAATACTACACCATCGGAAAGCCCTGATTCTGGAGAAATTTCCTGAAATCTGCCTGGCAATAGATGGCCAATTAGGTGTTGAAACGCGCAGATGAAAAAACGCTAAAATTCAGAAATACGCTTTCGTCTTTACTTATCCGTGATTGTAGGCACTGTAAATTCAAGTAGTATAGCTTCGGTTGAGTTCATATTTTGGGGTTTTTTCTCCTCTTTCGAATGGTATACTTAAATTTTCTGTAAAGTGAATATTAGCCGATCTATGAGGGCTTAAAGGAATAAAGTGCAAAAAGGGATGGAAAAACTTAAAATCCCTATAACTCGAAATCTAAGCGTTTTAACGAAAATTTCTTGGAGACATTTTTTGTTCGTTATGATCCAAGGAATTGATTCCTTGAAGGATGCACACTTTATCGGTAGACACCCTGTATAGATATACATACAGGTACATGGTACATGCATGCATGAAAAAGTGAACTTCAGGAATCGTTTTAGAATGTACCAAAACGGATTTCCATGGGAAAAGTTTTGAGTTCCCCTCAAAAACTTATTGTCAGAGACTGAGAAGATGGGGAATTTAACACTCTTTCCAATGGTGTACTCGATTTGGTTTTACCCCTCATATTAAGGGAGTCATGGCCGTTTTAGTGCCTAAAGGTCGAAAACAAGAGGAAAAATCTTAACAGTGAAAAACTCAGATTTAAAAAAAAACTCTGTAGGACACTTTTTGTTGAAATTAGTTGTAGAATAGGTGGGTGAAGTACTGCGCTCCTTATCGTGTACACCCTGTATAAATAAGTAGCATTTCTCGGATCACTGTTCAATCTCGTGTTATTTCAGAAAACCTTGCGA
>JAEMON010000001.1:24927032-24941399 GCA_030264115.1 Lygus lineolaris | reverse complement strand
GCTGAAGACAGCCATATCGCCAGAGACACAAATAGAAATATTGGAAGACATATACAAATACATCGTGGATAACAAGATCGAAATCTGAAGAAGGAAAAAAGAAGACCCACCAAGTGCAGCATGGCCCTACAGCCGGCACTATAAATTTGAAATTCACCACCACCACTCAAGGTTAGGTACCTTATCATGTATGTAAGAGTTAGATAGAGATAGCTTATCTGTGAGTGTGCCTGAATGTAAACAAACATCTATCTTGAGTATCTTGGCACTTTGGCAGCAAAAGCGGAGCTAATCAATCAGTCAATCAAAGTAAACATCGTCTTTAAATCGAGGCACTTCCTGCGCTAGAGAAACCGAATTTACCTACTTACTCATAACGCCCAAAGAAAATAATCCATACATATACCTAAAATAAAAAGCACACTTATAGAGTCACAATTAAACAATAATCGTAATTGTGAGGGAACGCAGGGAACAGTTGAGGTTTTGTTATTTCTATGAGAAATGTCGAAATCTAACTATGAATATGAGTGTTCGAGGGCTGAGTTGCTAGGGTTGGACAAACCAGAGGAGAGTGAATTTGAATCTCCCAAATTCGATGCAGAGGTAGGTTGAGGCAATACTTTTAAGTTGCAATAACTTTTCGTTTTGTTCGTGGGATAGGTACTGTGGTGACTAGGTTGCCTTAGGTATTAGCTTTGACAATAGCTAGGTTTCGAGACCTCGGTAAAGTTAGCAACGGTCGAAATTTAGGGGAATTTATGAACCAAATTTCGTACAATTGTTCATCTTGACGGGTGGCACCCGGTCACCAAGTCGGGGGCGGGATACCCTGTTGGGAGGGGGGTGGGAGGCGGCGAACGGGGGCAGTAAAAGTACCTTCCTGTGGTTGTGCCATCAAATTCGTTTCTAGCACCCTTCAAAACCCCTAATTCGTACTTTTCCACTTTTTTCTCCCGTACGGAAAGTGAGAAATAATTAAGGAAAATCCGGGTTTTGGGGGGTTACAACAACTCGGTTGCCGGCTTCGTCTCGATCTGCTACTCCGCGGCCCTTATGTAACGGTGAGTCTTTTATTGTTTTCGCGCTATTATTGCGGCTCTAAACTGGCATTTTCATTAGTTTTCACCCCATTACCTATTATTGGTATTAGGTAGGTAGGTACCTAGTTGCCATCAATAGGTTTCGTACTCAACTGAACAATTAGGTTCATCGTATGACAAGTTCCCACCTCCTTGTTTTTTGAAAAAGCGCGATCGGCAACGGTCGAAAATTTACCCAAATTTTTGTTCAAAATCAACTAAACTTCGTACAATTATTCATAAGGATGGGTGGCACCTGGAAAAAATATCGATGGCGGTTTTATACTATTGGGGTGGCGTACGGGGGCAGTTGAGGCGGTAAAAGTACCTACTTTCCCGTGGTTGTGTCATCATAATGACCATCGGAATCGTTTCTAGCACCCTTCAAAACCCCTACTACGCACTTGTCCACTTTTTTCTCCCATACGGAGAGTGGGGAATAAATATAATCTAAAATCGGACTTTTTCCTCGGACTTAATAAAACCTTCCTTCAGCAACGGTCGAAATTTTAACTAAATTGTTGTTCAAATTCAACTTAACTACGTACACTTATTCAACAATTGAACAACAATTTAGTTAAATTTTTGACCCGTTGCTGAAGGAAGGCTGTATGAGGTCGGAGAAAGAAGTCTGATTCTAAATTAAATTCATTCCCCACTCTCCGTATGGGAGAAAAAAGTGGACAAGTGCGAAATAGGGGTTTCGAAAGGTGCTACAAACAATTCCAATAGTCATTTTAATGGCACAACCACGAGAAAGTACTTTTACCGCCCCCGTACCCCGCCCCCAATAGTAGAAAACCGCCCCCGATATTTTTTCCAGGTGCCACCCACCCTCTTGAATAAGTGTAAGATGTTTAGTTGAATTTGAACAACAATTTAGTTGAATTTTCGAACGTTGCCGATCGCCCTTTTTCAAAAAACAATGAGGTAGGAACTTGTCATACGATGAACCTAATTTTCGGAGTACGAAACCTATTGATGGCAACGAGGTACCTACCTACCTAATACCAATAATAGATAATGGGGTTAAAACTAATGAAAATGCCAGTGCGGCCAGAAAAGAGCCGCAATGAATAGCGCGAGAACAATAAAAGACACACCGTTACATAAGGGACACGGAGTAGCAGGTCGAGCCAAAGCCGGCAACCGAGTTGTAACCCCCTAAACCCGGATTTTCCTTAATTATTTCCCACTCTCCGTACCGGAGAAAAAAGTGGAAAAGTACGAATTAGGGGTTTTGAAGGGTGCTAGAAACGAATTTGATGGTAATTTTGATGACAAACTTGACAACAAATTTTGGTGACAACCACAGGATACCTAGTACTTTTACCGCCCCCACCTTGGTGACCGGGTGCCACCCGTCAAGATGAACAAGTGTACGAAATTTGGTTCATAAATTCCCCGAATTGACCGTTGCCCGTCGAGCGTTGCTAACTTTACGAAGGTCACTCACTGGATGGATTTTTTAAGTATCTACTTACTTTCTTCCAGGAATTAGCTTGTGAAACTGAACAGATTGGTCGTGTTTCTGGTGGTTTGGATGGCCTTAATGCTGTGCTTGATTCCACCAAGAAAAAGCTCACAAGATATGAGGTAAGTAACATTTGTTTTACGGTGAATGTTGTTGTTTGATAGTTCGGTTTTTATTAACCAAAGTACGTACCTCCATTGCATAACTACATGTTTCTAGCAAAGCGGTTCGCCCTGAGTAATTTTACAATCATATAGTAGGTACTTACCTACCTACTGTGTTGATTAAGCTAGGTACTTTTCGACTTTCCCAACAGAGCTTCGAGGGCGTGTCTCAGCAATTCACATCTATGTCAGACCCACTGGGTTCGCCAATGGGACTTCGAATTATGGAAATCAAGGACATATCGTGACAGGCATATATTTCAATAACTGACTAGATGCAACAAAGGAACAATACTGCTTAACGTCTTAAGTAGAAAAACAAACATAGGCACGCTACTCATCATCAATTGGCCCAAGGCCCTCACCTGCAATTGCTAGCAAATCGGTAACATCGATTTTAAAATCGATTTTTAAAAAACCCACAAGCTTATTGTAAAGAGATTTTGTGTGGGTTCTGTATTGATGAATAGATACCCAATCGAGGCAGAAGGATGTGTGGGCCAACAGGTACCAATCGAACATTCTGTTGGTGGGACCCATTATGAAATGTAAATGGAAACTATTGGCAGGTAGGTACGCGATCGAGACTTTTGAAAATTGTTGATGGATAGATACGCGATCGAGGCAGAAGGCTGTGTGGGCCAAGAGGCATCAATCAAACATTCCCTAGATGGGAAACAGATGAAAATGTAACTGGAAACTATAGGTACAAACATGTGTAATGGAAGCTTCTCAGCTCCAAAATTATTCAGCCATAGCACATGCCATAGACCCACAGCCAATATCATAGACAACCACCACCACAACAATCACTGACAGACCACACCACACCATAGACAACTGACGGACTGATGGCCGAGTGGTTAGCGACGGATCTTATGACGATTCCTCTCATAGTCCAGTCAAGCTAAGCCTAAAAATGACCCAAAAATGAAATAATTCGGGTAGTTCCAATTTTTTCCGGAATGTATAGGGGGGAGGGGCCCCTGATCACGCCAAAAAAATCGCCAGTGTTGGTGGTGCTGCTGAGGGGGAGGGGGGGGGGATTAAAGGGACCTTCCCGCGGTTGCCCGCACATATCTTGAAAACGATAGAAAAAAACATGCAATGAAAAATGATGCTGACTAAATTTCCTACAACTTTGCTCCCACCACTTTGCTATTATTAGGGAAAACGAACCGTTTTTGAGATATCAATTTTTGAAAATGGTCAATTTCTTGAAAAACTTTTTACCCTCCCCCCCTCCCCCCCCAGCACCACCACCATCGGGGATTTTTTTGGCGTGATCAGGGGCCTCCCTCCTACACATTCCCGAAAAATTTAAAACCACCCGAATTATTTCATGATCAAATATTTCAACAAAGTTTCATTCATGCAGCATGAGTTGATGAGTGAATTTTCAAAGAATCATTTTTACCGATTTGGTGGGTCATTCTTATAGGAAATTTCACGCTGATTCCGAATATACCAATATATCTATGTTTAAGATGGTAATTCACACAAAAACGCGGTTTTTTTAAAGCGATTTTTTACTCTAAATTTTCAAAATTTGAACCCTTTGAGTACTCCAAAAATTCTGGCCAACGAACTCATCCTTTCTTTTGATATTGATATGGAGTGACACGCACACACACTCATACACACAC
This sequence comes from Lygus lineolaris, assembly GCA_030264115.1. Classification (NCBI taxonomy): domain Eukaryota; kingdom Metazoa; phylum Arthropoda; class Insecta; order Hemiptera; family Miridae; genus Lygus; species Lygus lineolaris. Next base: position 24,937,033 of record JAEMON010000001.1, on the reverse strand, counting down.
ATGTATATATATATATTTTTTAAATTTCAGGAATCGGTTTAGAATGGTCTGAAACGGATTTCCATGAAGTAAATTTTTCAAAAATTTGCATTACCTATTTAAATTTTGAAGCCATTGCAAGCTTCATTTGTGTCACAATAGATCAACCTTGGTATAAGTGACAAAGGGCCTGCCCCGTCCCAATAAAACAAAAAAAAGTAGCTTCATTTTCTTCGAAAATTCGCTAACAGGCGCAATTTACGTCTTTGCGCATGCGCAAAACTATGATTGTTGAATTCTACGGATAAAACATGTGGACCAGCTTTTGGACTGATTTGTTGTTTGATGAGGAAAGCTAATCAGAAGTTTTGAAAACCAATCATCTACCTATCACCTATTTTGAATGACTATCGTAAATCACACAGGGTATTGATTGAACTAGGCAAATAGTGAAACACAAATTATTATTTTCAAGTTGTCTGCGAATAATTAATCATGTTTGTTTTTTGATTTTCGAATGGACCAGAGTTTCAATCGAAAACTCGGAAAACTTTTCCACTACAAGTCAAAATCTCAGCGAAAGGCAGAAGCTGAAGCGAATTTCACCTCGGAAGAAAACATTCCTTCAAAAACAGGTGGTTGAATTAATTTAATTTCCACCCTTTGAATTTGTAAACATCGGAAGGTAGAGGTGAAACAAGTTAAAGAGGCACACATCTCAGCTGTGCCTATCTGACTGAAGGTTCAGTTCCGCCTCTCGCCCACAGTCTCCAGAGTTCCTTAATTTGGCAGAACCAGCAGGAAAAGGCAGGGTTTCCTCGCCTACCTGCGCTTTTTGGGTGATTTGCGCCTCTTTTGTGTTTCACCTCTACCCAAGTCCATTTTTTCGGAAAATGAGATACCCATATAATGCTCTTGGAATCTAGCAAACTGTGACTTGGATACCTACTTTTACCTTTAAACTTTTGGGTAGGTATCTACTTTTTGGGTACTTTTTCGAACTTTCCCCCCAACTGCAGTTTTTTCTTGCATGTAGAAGAAGATGTAGAAGATAATCAGAACAATTTCTCTTTGTACACGATTGATAGCCCATTCCCCTTTACTCTATTCTAAAGCCGTTCAAAACTACTATACCTAGGTACTAGTTTGGGGAAAAAAACTTGTGAAGAAAGCGTCTTTACCCATCGATCCTCTTTACGTTTGATGATTATTTTTATTCACTTTTTTCCAGAGCAATCGCAGTCTACACTTAGTTCAACTAGCTCTGGCTTGGGTCAGTCCAGTCTCAATTTTGAGGAATACCAGAAGCAGAATGATAAACTGGATTCACTATTGTGTAAGGCTGAACGTGCAGAACTTTCACTGAACCGAAATAATAAACTAATTAAAAAACTCGTGAAGAAATAGGTACCTACCCAATAGATTCAGTTAATGGAATTCCGCGGGTGCCTTCATTTCTGTCATGTTCTCCCCACTGTATCCTTCTCTGTATCTCCGCACCTTGCAAACCCCCGCTTTGTTCATTACTGTTTACAGTATAGGGAATGGATGGCTACCATTTTTGCACCAAAAATGAGGGATGGGAAAAGGAAAACGTCCCCACATACAAGCTTGGCCATCTCCTGCATTTGCCGGGTGGGATTCCTCATACCTTTTCTCTCTTCACTACCTACTATAATTTCAATCAATCATCCCGTTGGTTGGTTGATTTCTAATAATACTACGGTAGTTTCGAGAAAAGTTACGACCTATGCAGCTGTTTAATGATTAATTGCGCCCTGTGAACACCAAAAAGAGAGTGGGGCCATGAACGTTTTGCGACTCATGCCACTTCATCTGCAAAAAAAAACGCTTTTGCGTCCGCTTATCCTCCCTCTGAGTCCGCATTCCTGTATTATTCTATTCCTTAACCCCCCCCCCAACTTTTTTAAAATTAAAATAATGAATGTAACTTTCTGAAATAGCCCAATGGTTGTAATATTCAGAAATAATGATTCAAATATGGCTATAATTGAACCATAACTTTGTCATAGCTTTGTTGTAAAATTGTAACTGCGTGACATCGCTTTTGCGTTCAATTAAAAAAAGACTCATAGAAACCATGAGTTTGTCATAACTTTTGAACTGTATGTCACAGTTCTCGTGCTCAACTAAAAACAATTTAAAAAGTAATATCGCACGTTATTTGTGCAAGCTAAGAACACCTTTGTGAATGTTCAGAAAAACATACGTTTGTGTGTCACATTTCTTGCGTTTAAATGAACGAAAATAAAAAAAAGTAATATAACACCTTTGTGAAGTAACATATCACATCGGTGAAGTTAAGAACGCCTTTGTGGATTCTTAGAAAAACATGAATATTACTGTAGTTGTTTAAAAACACCACAGGGATTAAAACAAAAGATATTATCCTTGAATATTGTGGCACATGAAAAAGAGAAATAAAAAAAATCAGAATTGATTTGAAAATGAGCACTATTAAAAAAAGTTTGCGTTTATGACCTGTTTACTGAAGTACCCCACTTGCAAAATTTCCCTGATTCGAGAGCGGTCAATTGAACAATGTGTGAAACATCTCTGAACCTTGAGACCATCCTGCCGCCGCAAAAATAGTGCCTAGTGACACTTCTTGCCGTGCTGTTGCTGATATGGCCGCATGACGCGTAGAGTAAGCTGTAAAAAGCTCTATTCTTGCTTTCTGAGGATTTCTTTTGTCCATCTGGACATTGTCGCAGTAGTAACTGGCCCATATCGCACCCGTCGTGGAATAAAGGAACAACTCCAAAGTGTTCGCACAGATGTGCCCTTATTCCACGACGGGTGCGATATGGTAGGTAAAAACAAATAATGCGCATCAGGATTTAGGTCTGTGGTGATCTGTGTGTATCTGTTGATACATGTTGCTATATTTTGCATGGGTGGAACGCCCTCTGTTGGAATAACGATAGTAGGAGCCATTTGGCTCAGTCTTGAGGTTTTTAGCCTCTCAGGAATAAAAATAGACACATTGGTCTGAAAAATGAATATTTTTACGTTCAATTATTCTGATTGTTTGCGACCTTTGGCCTGTCGCCAATAATAAATAATAGAGTGACCAATTTTTTGGTCAAGAATGGTAATGATTAATTTGACTTGATTGCCAGCCATTGGACGACATGCTGGGGGTCCCGTGTAACTGCGTACCTCGCCCTAGGCGGGCGCAATTTTTAAATTACCCATGAAATTTCACGTGGAATCCGAATCTACCATAAGGATGGGGTTCTCATTCGTAGAGAAATAAAGTTATTGTTTATTGCGGGTCACCATTTAAATGTGAGGAAAAAAGTAATTATTAGTGGAGAAAAACCGGTGGGTCATTAAATTTTGAACGCCCTGTATAGGTAGCTCGTAAGTGCATATATTATAACTGATTGATCGGGATACTCTTGGATTTTGTTGCCAAATGTCGCGATTTTTAGTGCCACAACAACCTCCACCAAAATGTATATAGGTAGCGAATTCTGGGGGTCCAACGAGTCTTCCCTAAAAATTTACTAACAAACAGAAGGACGAAATAATAGAGCTTGAGTCCAAGTAGGAGTCTCATAGTAATGAAATTAATAAGCGGTCAAAGAAAAATGAAAGCACTCGTGCTGGGTAGATAGATCAACATGTTAATCACCCATTCCCTGATGCAATCACTGTTTCTAGTCATAATAAATATTAACACTGTTTCCAGGCAATGACGCTTTCAAGCCTAGTACAAAATTATAACTAATAAAGGTAATATCACCAATATTAATCTATAACCCTGAATGTACTGATTGGTTGATGTAGGTTGGCGCCTACTGGTCGAATGTTTTAGGAATATACTGTCACAGCTTACAGCGTTGTCACGTTTTGATATTGTGATTTTTTCTACTTTCAGTGAGAATAATTAACTGATAATGTTCATTCTGTAAGTTCGATGTTTTGTTTTAAATTACTTAAGGTGTCTCCCTGTAGACATGATGAAAACTTTATCTTGTAATTTGTATTGTTTTATTCTTATTGGTTTTTAAATACGTTCTGTGATAATTAGTTATTTACTCTGCTAATAAAAATTATGGAATCCAAGCCCGCTCTTCAAGTTATTATGTGTAGCTTCCTATCTCTCTACCAAAACAACCGTCCTTCCATTGTGAACAACAGTTTTCCGATTTTTTTCGAACCGATTTTTTGTGTCTGGATTGTCAAAAGAATCACCGGGATGAAGTAGATATGGCATTGTGCATCAAGGATATCCAACAACTGGTTCACTGATGGTTTTTGACTTCAGTTACCTTCCTAGTACGGAGTTCTACAGAAAGGAAATTCAACTTACTACCAAGTATTGCTTAATTTTCCTGTTCTGACATTACATTGGGGAAATAACAAGATTGTATTTCACAAAAATATTTAGGTAGGTAGGATGTATGTACGAGGGTCGTCCAGAAAATAACTTCCTTTTTTTTCATCAAGTCTTTATTGAAAAAAATTTAAACTTACAGAAATTGTACTTGAACATATGTATTATTTTTCCACGTAATCCCCGGCGACGTCAATACATTTGGTATATCGCGAAATGAGCTTCGAAATTCCTTCCTCGTAGAAGCTTGCTGCCACCTCCTTGGTCCAGTTGGTTACAGATTTCCTCGTCACTTGTGAAACGTTCTCCTGCCAATCCCATCTTCATTTTGGTAAAAATGTGATAGGTAGTCTGAAGGACTGTAAGGTGGATGGGTCGGAATATCCCAACCAAACTCATCCAAAAGTAGCGCTGTGGAACGTGCGATGTGAGGCTGAGAAGGCAAACACCGGAGGTCAACATTCCTCTTCCCTTGTTCTGTATGGACCGACGAAGCTTCTTCAGGGTCTAACAATAGCGGTTGGCGTTGATTGTTTCACCTTGAGGCAAAAGTCAATCAGGAGAATGCTTTTTTGGTCCCAGAAAACAGAAGCCATGATTTTCCTAGTTTCCTCCCTGGACCAAGGTGGTGGTGGCAAGCTTCTATGAGGAAGGAATTTCGCGATATACCAAATGTATTGACGTCACCGGGGATTATTTGGAAAAATAGTACGTGTTCGAGTACAATTTCTGTAAGTTTCAATTTTTTTTACTTAAATAAAAACTTGATTAAAAAAAAGAACTTATTTTCTGGACGACCCCTACCTAAGTTTAAAGATCAATCGAATTAGGAAATAACAATGCCTGGTGGGAGGCTTGTCGTTAATCTGCTTGGTCTTCTAAAAAAATCAGAACATCCTATTTTCTTATGTTTTGGTAAGTAGGTAAGTGTACCTACTTTTGCTCTTGGATGACCTCCCAGCCAAAATTTGTTTGAAAATAACGTCCAACAATGATTTTTTTTTTAACCGTTATTTTTACACATAAAATGTGGGGGAGCTACGGTGTTTTATACCTTCAAGCACAGTCAATATATTTATATCTTCCTTTTACTTGCAGAACCTTGGGTACCTACTCCGGTTTAACCATAAACCGGTAAATCGAAAAAAATAAATACAAATCATTCATTGATTTTTAACGAGAAAGAGGCTGATGAAGAACATGTTAAACACTGACAAAATTAGCATTTATTGAGCTTGAAATACCAAAAGTCGGTAGGTACATATTTTTCACAACATGGTTCGAAGAGCAACGCCAACATCAAGAAGATGAACAAGAATTAGTGTGAATTGAATTATTATATTAAACTCGAATAGTGAAAAATGTGGACTCATTTAAAAACAATCTGTAGCTAGCGCAATTAACCATCTTATGGAATATCTTATGTATACTTCACGTAGGTATGTAAATTCATTTGACAATAAAAATCTGTTTTTGATTAATTGTATTACGATCTAGAGATAATATCACATACAAAGGCATCAAGCCATATAAATGATTAAAAAATATGGCTGAAAATGGAATGAACAAGTGAGCAGTCTGGTTAAGTAAATCCTCCCATCGACCTGCATTGTGAGTGCAAATGGACATGAGTCTTTTCTTTGTAACATTTTCCTGGAAACTGAAAATCTCCTGTTCTATGGAGGAACTTTTTGGTGGGAGTCTGGATAAGTAAAACGAACCTTTTGGTTGAATTATGTACAAAGCTATCCTTGTTTACTTTTTATTCTTGTATAGGTAGGTATGTCATCAAATTGCAATACCTAAGAAAAAAGAATTGTGTTCATCTAATGATTTTCTGAGTAAAAAGTATGAATCCCCAAAATTATAACAATATTATAAGCTAGGATAATCGATAAGAAAACGGTTTGAGTGAACAGTCTTCTAATAAATAAAACAGTCCTGGTTTGGGAAAGATGGAATCCTTCCACTTCTTGCAAAAATAAATAACTATGTAATATTTGTGCCATTGAAGAAGGTAAAGAAGAAACTCGATTATTTTTCAAACAAATGCAGATCGTGCAGTTTTTGTAATACTTTGTTAGACAGCTTACTTGCCTGCAATAACCAACATTAGCAGTTTACTTTAGGTATCTGCATTAAGGTTTTCCTAATATGAAGGAAGTGAATATGGGACACGACTTAATAAAGAACAGATTGCACAATATATTATACCACTTTGGGCAAGCAACAACATATTAAAAGCTACTTCGTGGAAGAAAGAACCCCTCCCTTCTTCCATGGCTACTTACTGGAAAACCAAAACTAGGAGGATTCATAATATCACTGGATTAGGTACAATTGTTGAAAGAAGTTTGGCAATCTATTTATCACATTGAAAACTTTTATTGCCGTAAGGGTTAAACTTATGGTAGGTATATAACTATTAAAAATTGTATCACATAATGTCTGAAGTAATGTGTAAGATTTGGAACGAAAAATTAATTAGGTACGTAGTTCATTCAGAATCAATGCTCATCTAAAACTAGGAAGAACTGCTGAACTATTCAGCAATACAGTGATATCTTGATCGTAATGGAAAGTATTCATTCCAAAACATGTAGGTAGTACTTATAATGATTAAAATCTAATTACACCAAGACATGCAAGAAGTGAAGAATATATTTGACACATCTTTATCACACGGTTTGGGGAATGTTATTAATGGCATACTCTATCACAAACACGTAAAGTGCTTTTAAAACCAACTGTTGCGGGAGTCGTTATTTCTGTGTTCACATAGGGGCCCAAATGGTTGGTATCTACTCAGTTCATCATAACAAGGTTTATCGATAGTGAATAATTCGTCAACAAGAACAGTTAACAACTACCTATTTGATTCAGTCATTGACTGGATTTTAAAGTTCTTCGGTTTTCACTATTTAGTTATGCCTTCTGCACAATTAGAATGTAGGGGCATCTTTCAGAAAACTCGTTTACAAACACTGTTCAACCTTTCTTAATTGAGAAGCTCAGGCACTATGTACATACACAAATTATAATTACCAAACTATGTACATACGTGCGTTGTTCCTTTTTTTAGCGAATTTTTGAAGAAAATTAAGCTATTGGAATGGGCCTGAAATATTTTGGAAGCAAATGTAAGATAAGTGTTTTAGATTATACCTATGCGATCTAGAGAACTATGAATCGAAAACTGAGGAGGTCCTCGTACAATATGTATAGATGTTTATGTTGGTAGGTGATCCCTAAAGATATCTAAATTATGAACGATTTTTTTGGTGTGAAAAACGCTTAAAATTTTAGGTAACGATTTTATAATAATCTTTTAACGAACACTGGTAGCGAGCAGGTAACAGGGTTTTTTTTTTCAATTCGCCCATTATGTCATACTTTATGACTGGTACTTTTTTCTTCTTGGATTGAAATAACATCTAACCTTCTAACGTATGTACAATCTACTATGGTATTCTACCCCCAAGATGGTCCCTTTATAGTAAAATCATCTTAAATAAACATCAAACAAAAACAGCATTAGGAAATTAATTATCTATTTATTGATATTTGCATCCGAGCGATCTTCCCTAGCTTCTCCTGATGGAAAACTTTCCTTTTATTCTTTGGGTTGGATAAGGAATGTGAGAAACGACATTAGCTACCTACATAATATTAAGCATTTGATTTTCCGAAGTAGTAGCTACCTACTTGGGATATCACATTGTGGGGTGATACAAACGGTGTTCCTTCGTCGGCATGTTTCGTAGAAACACTCTTTTTTCTCTTTCACGTTACGATTTAGTTACTTAAGGCAAACTATCATTTTAAAAGTCAATACTACTTATGCCAAAACACAACTAAAAGATCGTTCACTACTTAATCTAGTTGTGAATCTACTAACACGCATCTATAATTTATTTTAAAAAACTATCAAGTCTTTCAGTTGACTGCTGCAAGTAATTTTTGTAGAGAAAGAGAAGAATTGATGAGTTCAAAAAGAAGAAATGGAATAAAGTATATTTTTTTGGTCCTATGGGGGGGTTAGAGGGAAGTTAGTTGGTTCAAACTACAACTCTAGGATACCTCGTTCTGATATACGAACTTTTAAAAATCCGAACAAGTATAATAATGGCTGATAAAGACACAGGTGGTATTAGGTTCACATAAAAGTTCTCCATACATGCTAACGTGCTATCTTATTGTACTTTACACTTATAGATCCATAAATTCTCTAAATCAAACTCTCAATAAAATAAACTGTACCTACTATTAAAATGCTGTACTATGACTCCAAATCTTCCATGGGTGCTTGTCTCCTTACGTACTACTAATTATCTGGAAAAGTAATGCTGTGGGTGTTGAATAATTTTCTATGGAATAACGGTTCATAGTGTAGTTATATTTTGCGTATCACCGTGAAATCCCTGCGAAAGCTTCTAAGTTGACCTATATGTGAAATGGGAGGGCTGATTAGTGGGACACTTGAGGTGGTGGTTTGGGGCCGAATACTGCTTCAATACCAATTTTTAAACAAACATTTTAAAATATTTAAAAAAAACGCATACGCTGCGTCATGGATCACATTCCACAAGAATCGATCCGATATTGCAACGCCTCTTTGAATGCGGCTGTTTCTTGTACTAAACTGTTGCTAGTTAGTCGGATGAACTACAGATAGCGCCTGAGACATTTTCAGCCTGTTGTTCACACTTTTTTCAAAGTAACAAGTGGGGTCTGAGTGCCAAGTGCGAGCGCGGAAAAAAAGGTCTCAGTATGGCGGGTTCATCTCCACTTTGGAATACGCACTGATATGAATGTGTTAAAACGTTGTCTTTAACGTTGTCCTGGAACTTCGTTTTTTCTACACTTTTTGCTCAAATTTTGCGCTTTATTCAGTTGTTGGCCCATATCTAAGAAAGAAAGCGTTTTTTAGACAAAATATCACTTCAAAATTAAAGTAGGTGTACTTATAACATTTCTTACATTTCTCAAATATGACAGTTTTTGTACAAACAATCATTTCCCCGATAGAGGGCTCCAAAAAAAATGGGCCAATTTTCAGAATTCGGAAATTTCAAAATTAATTTCTTCTTCATTCATTTTTTTTTTTTTTTTTTTGGGTCGCTGAACAGGAATCGGAGGGTTTTAGGCCAAAAGTTTTTACAGATTGAGGTAATGACGTCCTTGACCTTGAATCCCAAGAAGAAGATGATCAGCCCAGTGAAAGAAGACGATGACATGATTGCATTGATTGTGGAATACCTAGTCTACAGATTCAGAAAGAAAGACCCTCATAAGCTGCTCAGTGAGGCAATTTTTCTAACGAAATTGCTACATCTTCAAAGAACAATTGGCTGCTAACCCTTTCACTTTTCGATGGACGTGAAGGAGATGGAAAATGTATTAATCGATTCCACGGAAACTCTATCAACAAACAAAAAAAAATTCTTCACGACAATGAAGGGCAAAGTAAGGAGAAACTCCCTCACCCGAATGACTCTGTTGCTTTGTGTTTCGTGAGAACCCGAACTTTTATAAGAATCAAAAATGTAGGTAAACCATCAAACACGAGAGAACAAAAATTCAAAAAAGTTCCACCTCCAGGAGTTGTCGATAGAAAAAAAACGTCTGCAAAGTTGGGTGGGCAGTATAGCTTCCT
>JAEMON010000001.1:24884742-24900780 GCA_030264115.1 Lygus lineolaris | reverse complement strand
ATGTTTCCTTGCTTTGATCTTTGATCTAAACTGTAATAATCCTGGGGTCTGGGGGTGTTCCCCAGATTTCATTCGACAATAAATGTCCATTCATGAACACAAACCACTGGCGGCTATTTTTTTCAAAAGAAGCCTAAAAATTATCAAAAAAAGTTGCACACGATACTAAAAAAAGTCGATGTGGTTCCACATTTGCTGCTTTGTAGGTAGGTTTGCGTTTCACACAAAAACAACACAGTTTTTGTATAGGTAGCATTTCCAAACCTAATTGGACATTTTCCAAACCAAATTGAACATTTCTCAAACCAAATTGGACATTTTTCAAATAAAATTGGACATTTTCCAAAACAAATTTAACATCAAATTTCATTAATTCTTCATTTCTTCTATTTTGAAAGATGTATTACACCAAAAAGGACCTATAAATGTGGGATGCTTTACTGCCACACATCGGACAATTTTCTAAAAGTGTAGTTTATTGAGTATAGTTTTCTGTATTTCACCTTTCCACTGAAGTGCGTAGAAGCTGAAATAGCTTCTGGAGCAGTGAATGCAGGAGTACCTGCCGAATTATTGAGGCAGGCGTCAATTCCATCAAATTCATTACATACACTGAGATCAGCAATCTGAATATGTCCATTTTCACCAAGAAGTAGATTTGAAGGCTTTATATCTCGATGTATTATTCGCTGGAAATGTACTGTAACAACAGGGGACTTGATCACAAACAGTAATAAACGGTATTCAATTGCCATTGAGATAAAACGTCAATACTGAGTACCTACTTATCTCCCTGAAAATAATGAGCATGTATTGATTCCGAAATGATCTCTTTGTTTTAGCTTCTTAAGTGCCACGTTTGTGCTACTTCATACTGTTGCTATGAACAGTATATTCTGGTGCCTTTAGATAGGTAAATGTGTATGGTGAATTGCACTAGCGCTTGTCAATTCGAGAGCAGGAGGGAATGTCTGTAGGCATTTGTTGTCATTTGGAAGGAACTTCAACCAACACCTCATGACTGATTAAACTCTGTTTCCCCAATTAATTTGTGACTAAACAACCATCAGGGTCTTACAGTTACTGATAATGAATCTATCTGCCGTGTAGTAACACTTACAGTACTCCAATCCCAACACCACATCCCTGAAGTACTCCCAAGCTTGTTCTTCACTCAGAGGTGAATCAGTTGGCAGATGCAGAACTTCACCACGTGTGACAAGTTCGAATACTGAAATAAATAATTATTGATTAAAACAAACATTCTAGAATGAAAAGTGATGTGTTATAACTTTAATTGCATACTGCAAACATTGCAAATGAGATTTAATATTCTAAGCAGCCATGTAGGTATAAATGTAAGGATGCAAAACTCATTTTCAGGTAACACACAAACAAATAGATTCGTAACAACGAAATACGAAATAAATAACTACGTACCCATATACAGATTATCTTCAACTGGATCATCTAGAACTTCGACAAGTTTGACAATGTTAGGATGGTGTAGGTTCTTCAGCACAGCTATTTCTCGATAAATTCTATCAAGAGGGTTCACTCCTTTTCTGTTCTGGTTCTGGACTCCTGCAATAAAAGGAGGAAGTTGAGTTCAAATGAGTTAGCACATAATGAATTTCCACTTCTAAGGATTGAGGTACCAAGGGAGTAAGTCCAAAATACCTAAATCTCGGCAACTGTAGAGGTACTATAACATTATTTCTGCTTAGGACTAGTAAGTTTAGAAAATGGATAACCACCTCCACCCCTAACCATTTTAGAGTTGCACAGTCTTTCTCATTTTTCTCAGCCATTGGTGAACTTGCATGTCACGTCTTTAATTTTTTTTCTGGAAAGAAATGAACTGAAAGTGACAAAACTGAAGGCGTTTCCTACTGGAACGTCTTCCTACTCCCATATGGTTCTCAGCTCCAGACAGCATGGCCAACATACATCAGCAGACTGCCCGAATCCATGCTCAAACTGTGGTTACTTCAATAGATTTTGAACGGTTTCCCCAGACATTTTGTGGAGATCAGACATTATGTTGGTATTGGAAACACCAACAATGTTTCCAATACCCACATAATGTGGTTACTTCTATTATTATTGTAAAATTTGTTGATTTCCTTTTGCCTATATTATTGGCTGAGGGTCTGGCGAATTCAGGGCAACTTGTCGTTTTTTATTTTATTTTACATTATTACGAGCTCACCCAATATACAAAATATTTAAATACATTTCGACAGTTATCAAAGAAACAAATACAAAATATAGAAATACATTTCGAGAGTTGTCAAAGAAAAAAAATACAAGTTTTAGAAATATAGGTACACGTGAAGGACAAGTTATAGAATATATGTACCTAGGTAGTGATAATTAAATTGTATTGTCAGTAAGTAAGTACAATATGATAGGAATATAGTAGTAGAGGCGACAGAATGATGATGTGAGCAAGGAAACACGAAGAGATGCGTCCCCTGAAATCTACCAACTGTTGAGACCCTGTTGAATTGGATAATTTTAGTGAGAACGGTCCGAGCAATAGAGAAGTTCACGGCCCCCTTAAACATTGCTAGGAAAACATTGTAGGGTCTGATGGGTTTGGTCGACTATGGTTGGCACTCCGAAAACATACTTAATTGTAAGATTTTTCTCTCCCTGATCAATCCTCTCCTTGAGACGCGAACGCAAACCAACCAAATGTTGCCACTGAGCGGGAATTTTGTCTGACCCAGCTACCAGTACTGGGGGATTCGATGCAAGATTGGACTTCAATACTTTGTGTTGTGTCTGATCCAGCGGGGTTCCAACCCCATGACACACATGTATGAAGACCGGGATCGTGGATGATTTTGATTGGCTCCCACGGGATTGAGTAACGTTTTACATTAGAATAAATCACTTACGATTGTGAACTAGACCGATCTGTGCTTTTCTTTTCCTATTTTAATTACTTCCTATTTCCAAATCATTTTACAAGAGGAAATAGGAACCTTGGACATAGATAGGAAAATAGGCGGTTCTCAGTCGTTTCATCTGGCATCCCTTCAACTACCCACGACCATGGCAACATCAGAAAGAACGGTGCGTTGGTGATGTTCACGATCCTGTGCAACGCGTTTGAAGAAAAGAGCACAGCGGATTTTCGATCTCGATGAGAAGGTGCGGGTGCAGCTTTTGGAGTCGGAGGCATCTGAAGACGCATTGATGGCGGAGTTCACCAAAGTTCAAGAGTATAGAGGTAAACTGTATCTAATCCGAGCTAAGTATGACCGTCTCATTAAGCAAAACGAGGAGGTGAGGAGCCATTCGAGCAAATCCTGCTCTGACCACACTTGTGTAAGAAGAGATGACGAGTCCACCAGTAAGAGAAAATTTCGTATGCCTCAAATGGATCCTATTAAGTCTGATGGTTCTTTTATGGGATGGATTGGGTTTTGGGGACAATTCCGTAAGAATCATGAAGACAAGGAGTATATGATGATGACGACAAATTTCATATTCTGCTTCTTCATACTGTTCCCTGATCCAAAGCGCGGAAAATTGTAGAGAGTTTTCCACCCTCAGGAGAGAATTATTGCAAGGCCTTAGAGCACTTAAAGAGTAGGTGTGCAAAAGACGAGCACTCAGTAGAAGCATACGTTAGGGAACTTCTTAAGTTGATAATCAGCCAAATTCAGCATGCTAATGTCCCTCTTTCCTCCCTATATGACAGCCTGCAAACTCAGCTACGTGCGTTGGAGACTCTCGGCGTGACCGAAGACAAATATGCTGCGATGCTGTTCCCGATGGTGGAGTCCTGCCTACCAGTCGACATTCTCAAGGCCTGGGGACGACATCGGGCGTCATAGTCGCCAACATCGTCAACTGACACGGATCTGGAGGCACTGATGACATTCATCAAAGCAGAGGTGGAGAGCGACGAGAAGATTCTACTGGCAACGAGCTTCACGCTAGGAGACGATAAGGACAATCAAATAACTAAGGCGAATAAGTTAGATAAAGTTAGCCCAAAGTTGAAGAATCGCCTACAGCAGCTACTATTGTAAGTCTAGGTGATAAGAGACCAAGTAGAAATTCTTGCATTTTCTGTGATAAAGAGCACAACAGTCAGGATTGTTGGAAAGCGCAGTCATGGCCCCTATCAGAGCGGAAAGACATAGTTACTAAGAAGAGGGGTTGTTTTTGTTGTTTGAAAAAAAAAAAAAAAAAAAAAAAAAAAAAAAAAAAAAAAAAAAAAAAAAAAAAATCATCAGGCTCAAGATTGCCGTAATAGAGTCGAGTGCGTTGTTTGTTCAAGGAAGCATTATCCTATACTATGCCCCGGTAAAGTAGTAGAGCATGGGGGTGGTAAAGAGGAACAAAACGCAAGTCTTGCCATTGCCAATAATAGTAAACCCAACCCGATACTTTTGCAAACGTTGTTAGTGAAGATCAAAGGTAGAAGGGGGACGACAAAAGCAAGAGTTTTGCTAGACTCAGGATCACAACGGTCTTACATCCTTTCAAGTTTAGTACGTGATCTAAAGCTTCAAAAAATAGGAGAAGAAGTTCTCACGCACAATCTCTTTGGTGGTCTTGATACGAAGCGAGTCAATCAATGAAGCTATAAACTCGCGATTTCTGATTTGGACGGTAAAGCTAAGGTCGACGTCTGTTTACTAAATCAAAACAAAATTTGTAGGTCGGTACCTAGGATAACGGACGCGTCTAACTTACCTGAACTGCAACGCAAAGGGATCGTCCTGTCAGACGTCGGACCTAACGCGCCAAAGATAAGTATCCTACTCGGGACTGATATCCTAGGTAGAATTTTGACTGGACGAATCGAGCGATCTCAAACCGGGCTTGTTCTTCAAGAAACCGTGTTAGGTTGGTCTGCCTTCGGCAGATCTCCGAATTTCATTCACTCGTCGAATTTTTGTCTCGCGAACTTGTCATCATTGGAGATGTGGGACTTAGAAACTATTGGAATTCGGGAGTTGGGCGAAAGCGAGGTCCAGTCGTCGGGTGAAGTACTAGCAGAATTTGAGAAATCGGTTCGCGTCACTAACGATGGTCGCTATGAAGTCAAATTACCGTGGAAGATAGGAGGAAACGCGACAATCCAGAGTAACTTCAGTTTCGCGAAATCAAGGCTCAAAAGTATCACAAACCGATTGATAAAGCTTGGGAAATATAAAGAGTACAAGGGAAATATAAAGGGATCGAGTTTAACCACTTAGATCAGGACGGATTTTGACGCATCGGCAAAGGATAATAATTCGGTATCACTAAATCTGTGCTTGGACAAAGGACCTAATTTGGTTGCACGTATCCCACAACTACTCGCAAAGTTTAGATTTGGAAGGCACGGAATAGTTTCAGATGTCCATAAGGCATTTTTACAAGTAACTTTGGTCGAGCCTGATAGAGACTATCTGCGTTTTCTTTGGTGGGAGGATATAGAACAGGGGAAATTAAAAGTATACGGACATTGTCGGGTTCTTTTTGGAGTGGTGTCAAGCCCATTTTTACTTGCGGCGACAATTAATCACTATTTGAGCAATAATATCCCTCTAAAATTCCAAGAGACTTCAAATCATTTGATGAAAACGTTTTATGTAGACAATTGCATCACGAGTTTGCCAAATATGTCAGAGCTAGAGAAATTCATTGCGGAATCGAATGTTTTAATGAAACGGGGTATGTTCGACTTGAGGGATTGGGTCTCATGCTGCCAAGAACTCGGTGAAAACGTAACTCCCCATAAGAAGATTTCCGTTTGGGGTGTTATGTGGGATCAGGAATTGAAGGATCGACGGAACCCAATCGTTCGTAATCGGGAAAGAGAAATTCGCGAACCCAGTGACCCATCGTGTTGGAAGCAGGTGTCGGGCAAATTGAACACTGCGAAACTCCCATCCCGTGGATGCAACTTGAAGACGTTATTCCTTTTTACTTGGTGGGAGGGTCCGGATTGTGGACGCGACAATCCAGATATTATAGTGGGTTATGAGGAAGGCCTAACCATGTTTTGCGATTCACGAGGCCGGATAAACTCGCAGAAAATTACTTTTGTTGCAGATGATCAAGAGCAGCCTCAACCATCCAAGACTCGGCGGTTCTGTCAGTACAGACCTGACACCAACGTACCAGACTTCCAACCTCGAAGAGAGAAGAGCTATGGCAAGGTAGTAATCAACAGCAGAGGCAGGTGGATGTACCACGCAGGAGTCAGAGTCAACCCAGCAGCCAGTCACCATCAAATCTGGACGCCAGGTCGTCCTACCATGCAAGCAGATTCCTATCCTGATTTTCCGGCTCGGAGGATGTTGTGTCTGATCCAGCGGGGATCCAACCCCATGACACACATGTATGAAGACCAGGATCGTGGACGATTTTGATTGGCTCCAACGGGATTGAGTAACGTTTTACATTAGAATAAATCACTTACGATTGTGAACTAGACCGATCTGTGCTTTTGTTTTCCAATTTTAATTACTTCCTATTTCCAAATCATTTTACAAGAGGGAATAGGAACCTTGGATATAGATAGGAAAATAGGCGGTTCGCAGTCGTTTCACTTTGGTAGCTGTGGCTGGGCTATCGAAAATCAACTTTAGTGGGCGACACTTCTCATCTTTACGGGCCCTAAGTCTGGAGCCCTCTTCATCAGAACGGCCAAATCAGGAGACAACGCATTCAGGAAACGTTTCATCATGGCAATATCCTCCTCCAACACAAGAACTGCATCCGACACACCTGGCTCAGGAATTTTAAATACAATGACGTTTGACGCTATTTTATGCTTATCTTCCATCTCTGCCACCGCGGATTCAACGCTGAGTCCAAGTAAGTTGTCACGAGGCTCAACAGGACGATCGATAGATTCAGATTCCAGAACCACAACTCGGTCTTCAAAGTTGGCATCCATCAACATCTTAACATCTGCCTGCAGATGATCTACTTTCTTAGAGAGCATAGTTAGCCATACACGTGTCTATTTTTAATTCGACCCCTGAAATCATGCTTTTGATTTTGGTCTGGGAATTAGCGAGGGCAGCATTATCTGATTTCATCTGCAATGTTAGTTGGCCTACGAGTGCCTTAATATCAGCATTAGGGTCAACAGCCTTGACTTGAATGACAGATGCAGTTGGGGTTGGTTTATCGCCCTTAGGAGCCAGCACCTTGTTGACCCTGCACGTCAAACACTTCCATGCAGCTCTAGTTGATTGACTCAGCTTGCGGAAATTCGCCTCCATCATAGGGATGCAACCAAAGTGGAAGGAATTGCAACAAGTGTTGCAAGCTATTGAATCCGCCACTATAAGCGGTTCGGAACATTTCTTGCAATCCATAGTGAGGGCCTCACACGGTGAACTGACGAGCTCAATAACGTCTGTTGGTAGGACGGGAGAAGACGGGGAATGCGATAGTCAAAGAGTGGGGAAGGAGTAGTGGAAGGACTCAGTGATAAGAGATATTCTCCTCCACCGGTGGACTCCTCAATCGCAAGCTAATCCGATTAACCCCACAAGTAAGTAGCACCGAGCTCGCCTCTACACCACTGTAAGTCGTGAAACGTTCACAAGCAAATGGCACGAAAGCGATTCTCGTCCTGAACAAATGCCTCAAGAATGCCGGCAATATCGGGAATTAAGAACTTGCCAGAAAAACACACACAACTGGTGAGAAAAAAAAGAAAAAAAAAGGACAACAACTGGTGAGAAACGCAACGAAATCACGATCAAACAGTCATTAGGATGTAAACATCACACTCAACTACAATGATGAAAGGTTCAAAAGGAGGGGAACTGCACTTGACAACTGCCGAGAGATGACTGTTTTTTGCTTGTGTGACGTCAGTTAGGTTTTTGCAGAGATTTTCATTCGAGTTTTCTACTCTTAGAAACAACTAGAATATTCTTTCCATGCTCCTAATCTTGTTTTCCAGCCACAAAAGACAAGAAACGGACAACCAAAGATAAAATTTCGGACCCATGCAAGTTCCCTAATGGATTTTTATGTGGTTGGTGGCATTCATCCTATTTTATCATCCCTAGAGGGATGAGGTACCTTCAAAGCCAATTAGACTTTAAAAGAAAGACGTGAACAATTCCAAGTACGAAATTAGAATTACACATAGCTGATCCCCATAGAGAATTGAATAACAGGAAGAACGCTGCAAGCTGCTTCAAACTTGGCCAAAAATTGGCTGAGAAAATTGGGAAAAACTGAATGACATCACTCTCTTGGCACCTTACTACTACTTTTCGTAATAGAACTGGCTTCACATAAAATATTTGAGTTGATTTGGTTACCTACAGACTCCAATATCTAATTATTATTTCGAGTGTTACTATTGGAAACCCACTCACCAAATATTCCAGCTTTCTTCAGAAGTTTCTTTTTGGAGAGTATTTTCATTGCCTGTGATTAAAACAAAAGTACCTACGTTAATTGACACATAACTGGCATTCATACAGTTGTGATAATAGGCAGTAAAAATATCGAGTGGCTAATAGGACTAATGAAATAATAAAATGGCTTACGTAGTGTGTGTCATCTTCTTCATTGTATGCAAGTTTTACCAGCCCATACGAACCCTATGTATGAAAATGAAAAGCATATTTGTAATTTGAAGAAAAAATAGATATATATCTACGTTTTGCACTGAAAATTATTATTAAAAAAGTAAAATTAGCTAGTCAATCCTTGTAGATACTATTGGTATCCTTATGTTTGGGTTACTTCTTGGCGAGTTGATATTCATATACAGGCTACATGTAGGCCAATAATCGGCATTATAAATCAATCAAATAGGCTGGTACATTTCGACAGAACCTCAGCAAAACTGATTGTTACTTTCCCCAAATATATTCCCTATTCTTAGCATGCTCAAATTGGTAGAATCTCATCCTTAGGAAACCTTTTTGGAATCCTATTTTCACAGGTTTAAATAAAAAAGTTGTATAAACTAAGGTGCATTCCTCATTGGGTCATATTAATATGAGTCCTACAAGGTCGAATGATAATAGTAAATAAAATACCTGTCCGATAGAGTCCAGAAGGCGGTATTGATTCAATTGCAGAAAAGCTCCAGATTTGTCTATGCTAACTCGTCTGCTCTCCTTCAATGGTACTTTACGCCTAACTGCTCTGGGGGATGAGTAAGGAGAATATGGCACATTTGGATATATTACTCTTTTAGTTTTGTCGTGAATCGATATACCAGATGTTCCTTCCAAAACGTCGTCCACTGTGGGAGATTGAACGCTTGTGGAGTGTTCCAAGCGAGCACGTTGTCTTTCCATGAGTTTTTCAGGTTTTGGTTGATGAAGTTTGTTTTTATCATCACTGAAAAATTCCATTAAACTAATTAACATTGCATCATGATTAAAACTATTCCAAACCCATGCATGCATGTAGGTAGGGCTTCCATCATGGTTCATAGCGTCTGCGATAGACACAAACTTTAAAGCGAAGAGGATGTTTCAAAACGTAACGTGGAAAGATAAGTTACAGTCCGATTTTGATGAAATTCGGTTCAAGTTAGCCCCATGACCGTCCCCTATAAAACAATCTCCATCTCCGTCGGACTACAAGTGGCGAGTGCTCTTGCGCAAACGTGAATTTCCTAAAACAACTGTTCCTTGGAATCTCTCAGTGGAACCGTTCCGGAACTGTTCCAGGTTGCTCAACTCACCAATACCGATACAGCCCTGGACCAGGGACTGGCAGGATGCAGCTAGCGACGAGAGGGACTTTGTTCCTACTTTCATGGATATTTTACTACTTCCAAATTTGAAAACAACACAACTCCATGTCTTCAGCTTCTCCAGGTTTCACCCATCTTCATCGCCGTCAAACAACTAGTAGCGTGTGCGCATGCGCAGACGTTAATTGGCCAAAACTTCGATTTCCCAGTTCTTTTCACCAATTTATCTCAAATATGGGGGGTAGTTGAGGCTGACTCCAAGACAATTTCCTATGAATTTCGTCACGATTGGATCAATAATAGCTACAACAGCTCATGCACAAACTTGAAATGTGTTTTCATAACCATAACTCCGGAACTGCTCGACCAATTTCGGTACATTGTTCACTAACTGATTCTATACGTCCATGTTACAAAAGGGAGGAAGCTATACTGCCTACCCAACTTGCCAGACGTTTTTTCTAAAATAAGAATGGCACATTACGTTACTGATTTTTTTGAGGGAAAATAGTATTTTTTGTAGCTGTGCGCCATTTTCTTCCTCATCAAAAACCCTTACTAAAATAACAAGCTGTCCACACTTCATTTTCATTCCTAGGTGAGACAATTGCTGAAGGTGGGTGCGATCTACAAAATCAGATTTAGGTAAAATGCACTTGATACTAGTTACTTACTCTTTTCCATTCAGGCATAATCCCATCAAGATCTTATCCTGCAATGGGGCTGCCATTTTTGTTTCCTTAGACATTGATGTGGTTCTTTAGAAGAATTCATGTTCAGCTCCAACAGCAAAATCGAAGCATTGCCAGGAATGTTCCCTGCAACAATATTGTTAGAACTAATTCATCTCCTTTCTTTACTGGAATAGCATTTCCTAAATGGGGACTGCGCATGATTTTTTTAAACAGTTTAAAAAAATGGCCAAAGTGGGGTTATTTCATAATTATGTGGTCTCCCTATTTTTTTTTATCGACGAAGAGAAATGTGAACGTTTGAAGAAATGGAGCGCGCTGATTGGTCGAAGCGCATCCATGCTGAGACTACGTATAATATCCACGAACGGTTTTTAAAGGGACAGCAGGGGGAGGTGACGTACGTACCTCTGGAGGTACGTACGTCACACCCCCCCACGAAATTCAAAACATTCCATTTTAACATTACGATTTCTGCATCCCACATGGAGTTTTTCGTCCTGATAAATAGTGTTTACTAGTCATGGCAACTCAAATAAGATAATTAATGGTTTTTTTCCCAATTTTTATTTCTCATGCGCAGACCCCATTAACTCAATGAACAAGACTCTTACTGACTGTACCTATGCAATACTTATTTAAATTAGTAAGGATTACTCTGGAGTATTATTGTTGACCAACATCCAAATTTGAGGAAGTTTTCTCAATTCGATCAGTCATGGGACTTCTTTTTTTTTTACATAATTAGAAATTTAACTAAATTTGACTGGGGATGCTATAATTATATTAATTTTATTGGTTGGGTTGAGAATAAATGGTAGGTAGATACCTACTTCATTTTGCTTCCTCACTACCGAAGGTTGGAAGCTATGTACTCGTGAAAGAAATGAAAAAAATTGTTGTCCTCCAAAATCAAAATTTTCACTAGCTTTTTACTTCTGTCTGTCGGTCTGTGGTCGATTCCTTGTCCCAGGAAAAACTATATGAAGTTATTATGGTCCGAATTTGATGAAATTTTCAGGGATTGTGTGGGTTAGCTTGGTGACGGTCCCCTATCAATTTCATCGCCATCGGACCTCTAGTAGCGAGTGCGCATGAGCAAACGTGCCCATCCTGAAACTACGATTTCTCATTTTCTAATTGACCTATTTCGCTCAAATGTGGAGGGTAGTCGGGGGCTGACTCCAAGACAATTGCCTATGAATTTTGTCACGATTGGATCAGAAATTGCTACTGCACAGGCGTAAACTTTACATTTGTTGTCATGGGGGTAGCTCCGGAACTACTCATCCAGTTTTGGCGAAATCTTCAGGGATTACGCAGGCTAGAGCCTAGGGGCGCTATGAATTTTATCGCTGTCAGACCACTATCAGCATGGGAGCATGCAAACTTCAAACTTTGCTTATTTTGGCAAAGACAGAAAAATAATTGAAATAATACAATAAATAAGCTACCAACAAACATACGCAAACAGAATCGGGAAATGTGAATTCCCTGAAACTACGATTTCTCAGTTCGCAATTTACCGATTTCGCTCAAATTCGGAGGATAGTTTCAGGTTGGCAATTACATTCGAGTTTTGACATGATTGTATCAGTAATACCTACTGCGCATGCGCAAATGTGTTTCATAGCCATAACTCCAGAACTGTATACTCGACTAAGTTCGGTAAAATTTTCAGAGATTGTACGGGGTAGCCCCGTGACGGTCCCCTATCAATTCCATTACCGTCGGGCCATTAGTAGCGTGTGCGCATGCACAAAAAACGTGAAACTAAGATTTCTCAGTTCCTAATGGACCGATTTTTCTCGTGTAGTTGAGGGCTGAATCCAAGAAAATCACCAACGAATTTCGCCACAGTTGGATGCGTGATGGCTACTGCGCTTGAGCAAAATTTAAAGTTATTTTCACAGGCATAACTACGGAACTATTCTACCAATTTCCTGACAGTGAATTTCCTGAAACTACTATTTCTTAGTAAGGGTGCATTCGAACTTCACGAACTTTCGAACCGAACTCGAACTGCGTATCCCAAAATATTCGAACTCGAACCTGAACTCTTCTTCTCGAACTCGAACCCGAACTTTCCATAAATAACATAAAAAGTTCGCGAACTTTATTATAAGAAGTTTGAGTAAGGTTTCGAGTATTGCCTGTGACATCAAATTTATTGTTAGGTTGACATTCACAGGAGCTATTACTAATATAACCGCGACGGAATTCATGGGAAATTCATAGTGCCATTCCCAACTACCAAACGACCGTGGACAAACCGTATTTTTAAGAAATTCGGGTTTCCTGCTTATACGCTACTATTGGTCGGACGGCGATAAAATTCTGAATATGTGACCATCTAGGGGCTACCCACGTAATCCCTGAAAATTTCATCAAAATCGGGTGGAAATTGTGGAAGTTATGCGTGTTGCAAGGATTCCCTGACAGACAGACCGACAGACAGACACGAAACCAAAATTGTTCAGGAAGGTCTAAAACGCAAAAAGCGAGATGAAATTTGATTGTGTAGGTAAACAATTTTTCACCTCCCAAAAGTGAAAACAATGCTTCCGCTACCTTGGTGGACTCGGAAGCAAAATCAATTACTTACACATTGAAAATTTCACTGACTTATTATGCCTCACAGAAAATTTCAATTTTGCGCAAGCTCAGTAGCTATTCTGATTCAATTGTGACGAAATCAGATCCAATCAGATCCTGACTCTTAGAGTCAGCCCCCATTTACCCACCGAATTTTAGAAAAATTGGTCCATTGTCGGAACTGAGAAACCTTTGTTTCAGATAAATTCATATTTCAATTTCATAATTCACGGTACCAATGATCCGACGGCCATGAACGTGGTAGGGTACAGTCCATACCAACATTTTTCATTCAGGTTCAGTAGTTTGGAGTTGTGCCTATGACAACAAATTGCAAGTTTGCGCACGCGCACTATTATTGATCCAACCGTTCATAGACAAACCATTTTGGAGTCAGCCCCCAACTACCCTGCATACCTATATAGATATATGCATAATTATACACATATGAAAAAGTGTTAAATTTCAGGAATCCTTTTAGAATAGTCTGAAACGGATTTCCATGAAAAAAATTTGCATTACTAAAATTTTGGAGAAATTGCAATAGCTTAATTTTCTTCGAAAATTTGCTAGACGTAAGTGGCAATTCTAATTTTGGAGGAACAATTAGTATCTTCTACTTCTTGCACGAATATCTACTTAGCTTCCTTAGGTGCTAAGTAAAATAATGTAAGCAAAGTATTGAAAGCATGAAACTTCATGAATATTATATTAGAATGTATGTGTGAATGTTGAAATCTAAAAAATTCACAAAAAAATGACTATTTGGCAAACGGAGAACAGGAGACGTTATCAAATGGTGCTGACCTGCCAATTGCTTATGCCAGTCGCACTTTGAACGACTCCGAGCAAAAATATTCCCCAATAGAGTAGGAATTACTTGCAATTGTCTATGCCGTTGGGTATTTCAGACCCTACCTTTTTGGAAAAAAATTTAAAATCTTTAGCGACCACCGCCCACTTCAATGGCTTTTCTCTGATAAAGAGCCCAGTTTAAGACTGTTTGCTTGGAAAACCAAACTCCAGGCTTATGACTTCGAAATTTTTTACAAAAAGGGAGCTTTGAACACGAATGCGGAAGCCCTGTCAAGAATTCGAACTGTCAACACTCCGAATGTGCATACCATCTCCAATGCCCTCAATCGTCAGTTATCCATTAACCCAGACGACGATGCTAACTCGTTGATAGCAAACGTCGAACCTGAGGATGGAGGGGTGAACTCGGGAAATTCAGTAAATTCAAACGATTCTTGGTCAAATCTCACCGTTCATTCAAATTTCATGGGAAACACAATACCTATTCGAGAACCTTTGTAATAACCAAATTATTCTAACAGTCATAAATCACCCTGTTCTGAAACCCGTAACTACATTAAAACATTTTGGAAACAAAACTCGAATGATAGTAACCGTTAACGAATCACAATTCGAATCTGAAATCACCAACTTTGTCAAAGAATTTATCCACCCTAAACAAAAATACGGAATCTATTTTGAAACCGACTTCTACGAAAAATTCGTCCAAGTGATCGCAGAACTTGTGAAATTAGTGTGCGAGGTGGGACCCATGTCCTATACACTAATAAAATTATTATTATTATTAACAATTCACCCATTCGGAAATCAACATAACTAGATACACCAAAAGAATAATAGACGTTCAAAATGACAAAGAACAAAACGAAATAGTCTTGAAATACCACGACGGCAATACTAACCATCGCGGAATCGAAGAGACCTATGAAAAACTAAAAAGAGAATTCTACAGGCCAAATCTTAAAACATCCGCCCAAAAAATAATAAATAATTGCGAATTGTGTTTAAAAAGCAAATATGAAAGATCACCACTAAAAATCAAATATAATATCACTCCCACCGCGTCGCAACCTTCAGAAATCCTACATATCGATAAATTTACAATCGAAAATACTAAATTCCTCACTATAATAGATACCTTTTCAAAATACGCCCAGGCCTACCCATTAAATTCATCCACTAGGGTCGAATTGGTCAACGGTATCATGAAATTCTTCTCACACCATGGCATACCCCAAGCGATAGTTTCAGACAATGGCGCGGAATTCCAAAGTAACCTCATCAGAGAATTGTTAGACCTACATAAAATCAACTTCTATTTTATATCCTCCCAACATCCAGAATCGAACGGAGTAATTGAGAAATTCCACTCGACTCTCATAGAACATGTAAGAATCCTAAACCAACAAGAATCATTTAAAGGAGCCAATGCTAGGACAAAGGTCAATTATGCAATCAACAATTCGATTCATTCCGCGACAAAACTTACGCCTTTCGAACTACTGTACGGACACATTAACAACAGATCTGTATTAGAAATTGACCTAGAAAAAACTATTACTAATAGCTACCTTAACCAACATAAAGAAAAAGCCCGAACTCTCTATGCCCATATCAATAACAACCTTCAGGAACAGAAAGAGAAAATCACCGAAACCAAAAATATAGGACGAATAGACCCTCCAGAAATACCACCAGCAGTTTTTGTAAAAACCATTCAACGACAAAGTAAATCCAAACCGAAATTTAACGAAGAAGAAATCAAAGAAATAGATCCAGTTACAAAAACGGCCCTTATTCACCTTCGTCATCACAATACTAAAGAAAAAAATCACTTATCCAATATTAAACCACCGAGAAAATATTACGAATCACACGTTCAAAATGCTTGGAACGAAAGTTTACAACATTACGAAATTCTTGTCCACAAATTTGGCCTCCGATGACTAGGAAAAACCTTCTCACATTAAAACCAGGAAATTGGGTAGACGACATGATAATCAACTTTTACATGGAGTTAATTGATGAAAGAAACCGCTCAAATAAAAATCTCCCCACTTCTTTCTGCTTCAACACTTTTCTATACCCGTCAATGAAGGCTCACGGTTATGATAATGTCAGACATTTCACCCGGAAATCTGACATACTCAATAAGGACCTAGTTATTTTCCCCATCCACGAAGTAAATCACTGGACTTTAGTGGTCGTGGACATTAGGAAAAAGGAAATCAT
>JAEMON010000001.1:24842999-24855438 GCA_030264115.1 Lygus lineolaris | reverse complement strand
CAACCTCCTCCTCGCAACTCGTCGTTATATAGCCCAGGCACGTGCCGCCTCTGAACATACCCCTTATCATCGAACCTTGTGTACACTGCCGCCAACATTTCTTATGGATCTGCTAGCTAGCAGCTTTATGTCAGCTGTATTGATAACTTTATTAAAATACCAACAAATAACTAGTGGAGAGTTCTCTGTGTGTTCATATACGTACCTTCTTTGGAATTATTTTGGAGTTTAATGCATTTATTTTTTAATTGGCGTGTGTGTGATTTAAATGTCACGATCCATTGAAAAACAAATTGGTATTTTTCCATTATATTCACATAGAAGTCAATATCCATAGTTCTTCTGGATGGCTCAGCTCTTTCTGGATATTAATTGAGACCAGATACTAACCGCTGATTTGGAGCCCTGGAGGAGCTGCGTGCCGCGTTGTTCTGCACTTGCATGGATATATTCATCACTTGGAGTGGTTAATCATCTAATGGAAACCATCGATACTTACCTTCAGTATTATGGAAGCAATCCTAATCATCAAAATCAACACATTTACCTAAATCCTCTTTCTTCTACACTATTGCCAAATGTGATTGAAGCTCCTTTCCGGTTTCTCGGATGCATTCGGTGGAGAGCTTGCTGATGTCTTTGTTGCCCAATAAAGTGTCATTTGAAATTTTTATTGGTGGGTAAACTCGTAGAACCATTATGTATCCGTTATACTTACTTATTATAATGAGGTTATTTTTAGCACTCATATAAATCACGGTAGCGTCTGTGAACCACATAGGTTTGTTTCTCCTTTATTATATCTTCAGCATGGAACATACTTTTGAACATACTAACTTGGCCAAAAACGGTACATAACTTGTCATATATTATGGAAGAAGTGCAAATTCTGCCATAGTTTTCAAGTACAACCAATCCGTAGTTAGTAAAATTTAACTCTTCTAGTTTTCTTTCCACAAAGATCGTTTGCTACTTGTCGGAAACCGCTCAATTATTTATCTCAACATGTCATGCTTCCTAAGCCGATATAGTTATATAATATACGTGAAAATCAAACTCTGTGTGGTTACATCTTTATACATTTCTATATTTGGGATTTTGTGGGTTATTTATTTACTGAGTTGATCCGATAGGCAGAACAACCACGCGATATCCACACTCTTTTGGACTTGTGGCACAGCTCCTGCTTGATTAACATAATATGAAACCTATCTTCAAGAAGGCCAAGGGTTACATCGCGGCACGCTCTTCAGAGGGATCGACATGTCTGTTCCAACTACCGCACCAGCTCTTCAGTAGCACAAAACCACATCTTCCCTGCCTCACCCACAACCATTAAAGCCTATATGGCAGTAATCATCACGATATGATGGTGGAACTACAGTTATTTGACCTGCCCTCAGTTCCAAGTAGCAGTGGTTTATTTGGGATTTTGTGGGTTATTTATTTATTAATTATAACATAACCAGCTATTAGGAATACATACATAATGTATTTATTTATTTACCACTGCTGAGTCCTCAGACTCTATAACTCGTAAGTTGAACGAGTCAGCCAACAGCGAGCAAAAGCATGTTCCTCGTTCCTCAATGCCTTCGTACTAAGAAGCTATCTGTTTACCTTCCATGATATTAATTGTTCATCTCATATATTCACAATAATATTGGCAATAATACACACAATAATATAGCCACTGTGCATAGTGTGCAACGTGAAATCCTGGCCACTTGCACAACTTCCACTTTCTAAGTGTTATGATCTGCATAACAACTGATATGTAACATTCTTGATATTTACATACCTACCCCTATTGTCCACATTATTTATAGAAAGCGGTTGTAATCATTGGAAGATGGGTTTGACAAGAATTCGCGGACAC
The DNA here is from genome assembly GCA_030264115.1 of Lygus lineolaris. Taxonomy (NCBI): domain Eukaryota; kingdom Metazoa; phylum Arthropoda; class Insecta; order Hemiptera; family Miridae; genus Lygus; species Lygus lineolaris. The sequence continues at coordinate 24,853,559 of JAEMON010000001.1, read as the reverse complement.
ACAAGCACCCACCCAGACAGAGAGTCAAACAAGACTGACAGAACTAAATTCCCGTACCGGACCGATTCCGAAAGTCACCCTACTAAATTTTTTCAGGGAGAAATGGAAATTTTCAAGGGAAAAAACCGTTCACCCTTTGTTCACCTCCGTTATTGACCTTTGTTGACTCGAAGGCCAGAAATGCATTCAAATATGGGTTCGTTCATCGATTCCTATCTAGGCCTGAGAACCTAAATGCTCCCGGAGATCACTTATGGGCTACACGGTGGGATTTGGTTTCGTATGAGGAGTCGAGCTTAGAAGCATATTAAGTAGTTAGCTATATATGGCCTGCGTTCGACCTCTGCCTTTCTGTTGCGTTGGTCCCTCTCATTCAATGCTATGCATATATTTATATATGCTGTATGTTGTACAATGTTAAATTTCACAGTCGTCAAGTTTCACTCAAAAAAATTTACATTGCTATTAAGAATGTTCTAAACGTAGTTTTACGGAGGAAGGGGAACGAAACTCATCGTTTGTACTTAGATCGAGTTTTTAATGCCTCGTAACCTTCAAATCGGTTCCACATGATGCTTTTCTTTTCGGCAAAGGCGTTGTCGAAACGAAGCACGCAATGGAATACTTTTTTACCCAATTAGTCTCTTACTTTGCGACTTGTTTCAAAGACGTCAGAGGCAAAGATCGCCGGAGGTTCGCACTCGCCTATCAAGTATCGTTAAGTTAGTTGAGTTTCCGTTGTTATTCTCTGTGAGCGGATCGTCCGTTTCCGTCAGTGTTTTATCCGAGTGTTTGAAATGAATATCAAAATTGATAGCAAATATTCCAGTAAAAGGGGAAATCGTTGTATAGTAGTGAATAATTAGAAATTCAACGAGTTCATGACTTGCAAGGATGGAGATCTGATGAAGTTTCGTTGCAAAATGCAAAGCTCCGGAAGTTGAACGTGTCCCCTCAGTCGCAAATGAACACACACGATCCCCTTACCGATAGGACGATTGAATGGAGGAAAAATTGTCTCTAGTCTGAAGCATAGATATATACCCACCAACTACAGATGTAGGTACTTATCTACGGTCGGAATAGGACGCTCGTTGAGCAGTCGATCGATATCTTTCAAACCTAATAAATTACTTTGGCAGGAGTTGATTGCTCAGAGTACTTATGAATCGGAAAATTCCGACTTGTGGTAGCGTATGGTTGAAAGTTTCTTTTCTTCAACACGCGATGTGTCGAATAGTATTGCTGTTTTTCTCGAAACGTATTTAAATGCCTACGCCTAAACAAGTATGTGTCTAAACGTATGTTACGCTCAAATAAGTTTACCCATCAATGTACATTCATATTCGTAAACTACATATTTCATAATATAGGCATGTGCATAGATTTACTTTGTTAGCAACTGAATTGCTCTGTTTGATGTATGCTGCATGATGTATTGTTATTATGATAGTTGCGATTCAGCCAGTAAGTAGGTGCATGAAGGTCTCACATGGACTTTTTATAGCTATACTACGTTTCCACGAGGTAGAATTACTCGGCTGCATAGTAGTTTATAGATATAGCCAGAGTGAAGACTTCCACACAACATACATTCTTTATTCTTTACACGAGGTTAAAGGTCTAACTTGACTCATCCTCAGGTGAAACCTAAGAGCAGTCCAAAAACAGACATTTTCAACCCCATGAAATAAAAATATGAAACCCTAACAATATAAAAACTCAAAAACCCAGAATCCCCAAATGAAATATTCAACACTACAATTCTTCAATCTAAAGGGAGTAAATATGTACATTCTGGATTCTGGGTTTTAGAGGGTTTAGAGAGTTTCTATATTGTTAGGGTTTTATTTTTTTGCTTTCCTCGGCACACCTGAAAGGTGAAAGGAAAGTATTGCGATCAGCAGAAAACTCAATTTCTGAAACATCACTTTAAAATGGTCCTAATCGACATCTGATCAATTTTCTCCACGGTTTGGAAAAGTTTATGCACCTAAGTCCGTATGGATGTAAACAAGATAAGGTTTGGTAAGGTAAGGTGGTGTATGATCAAGATTGCGGCCCGCCCGAGAATGATAAGAAATTCCGATTTCGAGGATTGGTTTCTACATCTACATGTATGAGGATGATCCTACAAGAATTTAAGCCTTCCAGGTCAATAATTACTATTAAAGGGAGAAAATATTCAAAAAAGGTGAAAAAACGTCTTTTCTAGCATATTTTGTAGTTTGTCTCGCAAACCGCTCTAACGATTATGATGAAATTCACAGGACTTACTCTTCTTTCAAGTAAAACAAGCTGCAATACCCCTCATATCCACAAAAATATCCTAAGGGCCGAAATTAGTTTTATATGAATAGCCAGTTTTGAGGATTTTAACGCTGATTTCGGCCCTTAGGATATTTTTGTGGAGATGAGGGGTATTGGAGCTTGTTTTACTTGAAAAAAGAAGATTAAGTCTTGTGAATTTCATCAAAATCGTTAGAGCAGTTTGCGAGAAAAACTGAAACATGTGCTAAAAACGACGTTTTATAGGTTTCTATGGGTGAGGAAAGTAGGTAGGTGAAGCCTCGCACTAGATGTTTTATTTATTTATTTTACTTAATTATTTTCTTGCAAGGATTTCAAAAATGGCAATTTCGCGCGCCACACTGGCTCGCTAAGGCGCGTTTGGCGCACTAACCTTGTTTTTCCAAATGGGAACCCCCATTTTTTATTGCAGACTAAAATTCTAAGCAAAGTTTCACGATGTTCATTTCATCGTGAACCTTTGCTCCTCACTCGAAAATTTGAATGCGCAAAAACGTGCTAGAAGCAAGATGTCGAGGTTTTTGGGTAAATATCAAGCATGAAACGTACATGATTTTAATGTGTTTCTTCACGCTGAGTACTGTGGTGATGTTGATTTTTCGATTCAAGCCTCAAAATTTCAAATTTTCACGAAAAACAGAAAAACATTCTGGGTTGGTAAATTGTTTTTGTCAAATCAAAAAAATAATATCACTACGTTATTCAGCGTGAAACAATACATTAAAATCATGTATCATACTTGATAGTTTACTGGACCCAAAAACCTAAATTTGTTGCTTTTAGAGCACATTTGGAAAGTAATTTTTTCGCATTCCAATTTTCGAGTGAGGGGCCATTTCTTCATGAAATTTTGCGTAGAATTTGAGTCTACAATAAAAAATGAGGGTTCCCATTTGAAAAAAACAAAATTAGAGCGCCAAACGGGCCTCAGCGCGCTAGTGTGGCGCGCTAAATCGTCATTTTTGAGTTCCTTGAAAAAAATAATGAAGCAACAAAATAATTTTTTTCTTAGCAGTAACATAACGATTTTAGAAGGGGGGTGCCTAACTCGTGGACCACCCTATATACTACATTGCAGGTCTGCCTAGACCCATCCTCAGGTATGACAAAATTGATAAAAGATGAAAAATTTAACTGATGATTCTAAGAGGAAGAAATAATGAAAACCCCTTGGTTTGAAAAATAAAGGGTGCAGAAGAGCTGTGAGAAAACCAATCAAACCGAACCAGTCAACAGGGCAAGGCAGTAAAAAAGCGCACATCACCTACAATAATAATCAAGGTTGGTGATATGTCTGGTAAAAAAAAGAGAGAGGGAGATAAGGTGATTGATGCGTAATTCAAAAGGATTCAAGATGTTATAGCAGAAGGGGAAACATGAATCCGAAACCTCAGCTACCAAAAAACTGAACCTAAGGGTACCTATATCCAACTAAGCTAGTAGACCTGAAGACGGATCTAGTCAGAGCTGAAACGTAGTAAGATACCAACACAAAGTCCATGTGAGTTCTTCATACACCTACTTCTTCTGGTCACCAGTCGCTCGTATTAGTCGACACGGGTGTACCGGGAGAATCCAACTCTAAGAAGGCTGATGTGCTGAGGTCCGCAACTTCGTAGCCACGGTTTCCCCAGCCCGTCCGATCGTCGGGTGGATTTACACGGTGCCTACCTATTTTAAAACAGTCGAGTTTCCCTTCTCAACCTGGAACGAGGCTCCCATCGCGGGACTATCCGTGTCGTGGTGGCTTTTTCGTATAGGTACCTACCATTCATACATGTATCTAGTACCTACGATTATTCAACAATATACCGTATAATGTGCGTGATGAGTTCGTAACTTGTTCATCGTTACCCAACATGTTATTATTTCGGTACAATGGTCCCCAACAAGTTCGAACCGCGTTATGCCTGTATCCTGCCAGAGAAGCATCGAGCTGCAGCAAATGATGACGTCGAACTTTCATCAGATGACGTGTGTTGTGCGATCCATTTGCTACAATGGACTCACCTAATTCAAGGGTTGAAGGCTTTTAGCCCGACTTCTAGCTCTCATTCTCTAGCTTCCCACTACCGCCGGACTCTGCAAAAATTGGACAGGAATTTAGAAGAACTCATTCAATCCCTCCCCAGTCGGTTGGTTCCTTCACAAGCTATTGAATGGGTAAAATGTGCCCTCACGCACCAAGTCGAAGCCCATACCTTGATTGCCAAAGTCTCTGAGTTAAGTCCGTCAATAACTACGAACCACCACCAATCGCTGGAACAATCCCCTTTAAGAGCGTCATGTGTCGATACACCAAAACAGTTTGCAAAAACAAATGAACACTGTATCGCACATCCCCCCAAAAATATTGAATCCTCCTCAACCCCGTAAATATTGAATTTTCCTTGCAAATTATGCAGTGGAAAACATGCTTTAAGGTTGTGCCCTCGATTCCGCCAGTTGAGTGTAGTAGAAAGAAAGATTATTGTAATAGAAAAATCATTATGCTTCAACTGCCGTGCTTCCACGCATACAACTGATACATGTCAATCGAAGAATGTACGATCGTACGTAAGGATCGTATGCACTCATTGTAAAAGGCCTCTGGACCGTTCTATCCCATCCGTTTTCAGAACGCAGTTCCATCCGGGACTTGTACTGGACTGTATGTGCGAACAAACCTTCAATCTGGCAGTTGGTACAGCAATCCAGTTCTTATCAGTATGGTACCTACATAAGTTGCATACAAACCAGTTGGAACACACAGAATATTCACAAGAGTGAGCGGAGAAGAGGTTTGTTCCAACTAAAATCTGCGATTCGAATGATATTCAGTTCCGTATACCTAGCAGAAGGATTCGTGTACCTATTTAACTCTATTAAAACTTACTCTGGCAGCTGGAACAGGACTCCAGTTCTTATCAGTAGGTACCTAGGGCAAGTTGAGCACAAACCTGTTGGAACAGACGAAATATTCACAAAAGAGTGCAAAGAAGGTTTCTCTAAAATATTCGAATATTACCTGCACCGGCGCTAGTTAGAACAGACCTATCGCTTCCAGATTTGAGTTTTTCACTCCCGAAATTGAGCTGAGAAAGTTTCGAGGGATCAGAGGAGCAAGAATTACCATTCCCGTGATGAAACACGTCGTGGCTGGAAAGAAGTGGCCCAAGAACTCAACAGCTCAGGTGAGTTATCAGTTGGAGTCGAACATTTTGCGTACCTAGAAAACCAATACAAATTCCCTGACTTTTCCAGACTTCCGAAATTCCCCGACTTTTCCAGGTTTTCTAGGTCTGAAGACACCGTGATTGTTTTAACTCATTTATTGATATCAAATGTTACAACATGTTATTATTACAAAATTGTTAATATTGTAATCAAATATTATTGAATAAACTGAAATAAATATATAATAAACTGAAATTTTCATCTTCCCGTAGCCGCAATTTGTCGCTCTAAGTCGCGTTCAGTGGACAACGCATTCAAGAAGTTGTTTCAAATACTGGGTTCCTTGCATTGGAGGCTTTTAGTGGATGATGTATGCCGAGGTTGTTGGAGATGTATGCAGAGGTTTGTGATGGCGTGCGAGAGGATTCATAAAGTGAATGAAAGAATTCATACATTACAGGTAGGTACCGTCGGGGAAGGCCTAATTGAAGGTAGGACGTGTATCGATCACGTGGAAGGATCGCCCTTCCAAGGTGTAAGAGGGTGGTGCTGAGGGCGGAACCACCTGCACCTGGCGCATGCGCAGGGGGGCAACTGTCATTCAACTGTCACTACCTCACCCACATTTATCGTGCTCTCCTGCAGCCTCAGGTCAGAGCTTACAGGCCCCGCGCACTTCTTCCGCTCGACACCTCCTATCATCCTCTTTTATACACTCCTCCGAACCGCCTATACCTTGCATATTGCATCAGCAGTTGCATCCCACTAAAATTGAGTACCTGTGTTCTTAGTTCGGCAGGTAGGTACTCACGTACAACATCAACAGACGATCTAGGTGTTGGCAGCTCATCACTTAATATCACTGCAAAAATAAAACCGAAATGAGATCGAATCACGGATCGACCGATCACGGATGGGAATATTACTATCGCTAGGTGGCACTAAGAATGCAATACTTACCTGATCACCTAATGCATATTGTATAAAATATAACGGTATAAAACAAAATAAATATGTTTATTAAAAATAGTACCTAAGCACCACAACATAGAAAAAAGAATCAAGCGAGTAGGTACCATACAACACAGAATAGGTAGGTATTGATTTTACTACGTATCAAAGTGCTTAGGAAAATTTCCAGTCATGCAGTATGAGTTGATGAGCGAATTTTCCGATTTGGTATGATTCTTATAGGAAATTTTGCTCTGATTCCGAATATGCCAAAATGTTCGTATATTTGGTATGTTCATTTACACAAAAACCTCAAAAAAATACTTTTTTTGACCCTTATTTTTCAAAATATCACCCCTTGGTGTACTGGCGTACTCCAAAAATTCTGGCCAACGAACACATCCCTTCTTCTGTAATTAGTGACATTTTGATATCTTTTAGCTCGATTGCAGGGTCAGATATTGTCTGGAGGGACACGTACATAAAGTTCCATTCATGTATGGATACTCTGGAATCTACTCCAGCGGTCTTCACTACTGAGCTCAGCAGTCGACCACGGCCTCTCCCAAGGATCACACAACCACGGACTTTTTCAAAATGATTTCCTATCCGACACAAAATGTACATATGACACCAGGCGTTAGTAAATACTCGTATAAGCATTCATCCTATCAAATATTATTGTTCACATTTGAATCATCACCTTCATTCCCGTACCTAAGTCCAACCCCAAGGAATTGTCAGAAATCAGGTTATTCAAATTCGAGGTAAAATAAAACCTGGGAAAAAAGTACAAAAAGTTCCATTCATGCAGAATGAGTTGGTGAGCGAATTTTCAAAGAATAATTTTAACCGATTTTGTGGGTGATTCTTACAGGAAATTTCACGCTGATTCCGAATATACCATATGTTTTTATGTTTAGGATGGTATTTCACACCAAAAACCTCAAAAACACGTTTTTTAGCGATTTTTGAAACTAAATTTTCAAAATTTGACCCCTTGGAGTACTCCAAAAATTCTGGCCAACGAACTCATCCTTACTTTTGATATTATTGACATTTTAAAAATTTTTTGGATTTTTATCTCGATCCCTCGGGCAGATATCGTCGGGAGTGACACATATATATATATAAATATATAAATATATATACATATGAAAAACGTTTTAAATTTCAGGAATCGTTTTAGAATGGTCTGAAACGGATTTCCACGAAGAAAATTGTCAAAAATTTGCATTACAAAAATTTTTAAGCCATTGCAAAAGCTTCATTTTCTTCGAAAATTCGCTAAAACAGTGTTAAACTATACAGAAATCGTTTCAGACTGTAACGGATTTCCATAGAGACATTTTGAAAATTTGCATAACTAAAATTTTGAAGCCATTGCTTTAGCAAAGGAAGAAGTTAGCCTTAGATGGGATTGCCTACGCTGACATTACCTAGTGTTATCGCGGAGACAAAGTATGCGACAAGTATGTAGCTACTGAATTGGCAAAATTATAGAACATTTTATGACTAACATTTAGAACCAATATGTAGGTGTACTCGTGAAATCTTATTTTAGCGAATTTCCGAAGAAAATTGAGCTATTGCAATGGCTTCAAAATGTAAATAATGCAAATTTTTGAAAATTTTCTTCATAGAAATCCGTTTTAGACCATTCTAAAACGATTCCTGAAAATTAACACTTTTTTATATTTATATATATATTTACATATATTTACATATGTGTCATTCCAGACGATATCTGCCCGAGCGATCGAGATAAAAAATCCAAAAAAATTCTAAAATGTCAATAATATCAAAAGAAAGGATGAGTTCGTTGGCCAGAATTTTTGGAGTACTCCAAGGGGTCAAATTTTGAAAATTTAGAGTCAAACATCGCTGAATAACGCGTTTTTCGAGGTTTTCGGGGTAAATTACCATCTCAAACATATGACATATTCGGAATCAGCGTGAATTTCCTTTAAGAATCACCCACCAAATCGGTTAAAATGATTCTTTGAAAATTCGCTCATCAACTCATGCTGCATGAATGGGACTTTTAGCGAATTTTCGAAGAAAATGAAGCTATTGCAATGGCTTCAAAATTTTTGTAATGCAAATTTTTGAAAATTTTCTTCATGGAAATCCGTTTCAGACCATTCTAAAACGATTCCTAAAATTTAACACTTTTTCATATATATATATCAAATCTATATATATATACATATAAATATCAAAAGTAAGGCTGAGTTCGTTGGCCAGAATTTTTGGAGTACTCCAAGGGGTCAAATTTTGAAAATTTGGTTTCAAAAATCGCTAAAAAACGTGTTTTTTGAGGTTTTTGTTGTGAAATACCGTCCTAAACATAGGAACATATGGTATATTCGGGATCAGCGTGAAATTTCCTATGAGAATCACCCACAAAATCGGTTAGAATTATTCTTTGAAAACTCGCTCACCAACTCATGCTGCATGAATGGAACTTTTTGTGTGAATTGCCATCTTAAACATAGGAAAATAGGGTGTATTCGGAGTCAGCTTGAAATTTCCTATAAGAATCACCCACTAAATTGGTTTTAATGATCTTTGAAAATTCGCCCATCAACACATGCTGCATGAATGGGACTTTTCAAATGTACCTACCTATACTTCTTGGAAGAATGAATGAAGTCCACCAATTTATTGGTTCCTTTCAACATGTGATAAAAAATTCCATTCATTCAAATTACAATTCAAATTCATTCAAATTACAATTCAAAAAATTCCATGCAGCATGAATTGGTGAGTGAATTTTCACAGGATAATTTTAACCAATTTTGTGGGTGATTCTCATAGGAAATTTTACGCTGATTCCGAATATACCATATGTTCCTATGTTTAGGATGGTATTTCACACCAAATTCCCTCAAAAAAAGTTCCATTCATGCAGCATGAGTGGGTGAGCGAATTTTCAAAGAATAATTATAACCGATTTTGTGTGTGATTCTTATAGGAAATTTCACGCTGATTCCAAATATACCATATGTTCCTATGTTTAGGATGGTATCTCACACCAAAAACCTCAAAAAACATGTTTTTTTTAAGCGATTTTTGAAACTAAATTTTCAAAAATAGACCCCTTGGAGTACTCCAAAAATTCTGGCCAACCAACTCATCCTTACTTTTGATATTATTGACATTTTAAAAATTTTTTGGATTTTTTATCTCGATCCCTCGGGCAGGTATCATCTGGAATGACACATATATAAACATATACCCTGTAAAAGTGATCCAGTACTCATTTAAACCATCAGAACGTAAAGCCAGAAAAATTCTCTAAAGGAAAATACACATTGCAAATCGAAAAATGTGTAATTTAGTGGAAAAATCGTCCAATTTCAAAATAAGCAATATTTTGCTATTGATTAAAACTAGCTTTAATATCTCATCTTGGTAACATGCAGTCATGACGAGTCAAAAGCTTGTTAACAGGAATAAATACCTTCAATATAAAAAATGTAAAACCTGGCATCAGTGCGTAAAAAGGTTTCAAAAGTACTAAATACCAGAATGTATGCTAAAAAGGTACATCGTGAATAGTCATAAAATCACTGTGAATTGGCAACCACTTACAGTTTTTCTGTTTTGCGTCACGTAGGAATACTTACAGTAGTAGGTCACAATTATTATAGCATGCTAAAACAAAAACAAAAACCCCTAGGTAAACTAATAAGAGTAGGTAAAACGTAGTAACTTGCTAAAAACTGCAGGTACCCTAAAATTAAGTTTCACACCAATCAGATCCAACCAACTTATGGTTTCATGTCGACTTGAAAAGCTCCCTGGTTGAAGAAACTTGCTTAGAACATAAGTTAGAACATTAAAAACATTTAAAAAAAGTTTTTGAGGGGTTAGGTATGGTTAAATCTCCCCACCAAATTTCATTTTAAAAAAACTGTACTCAAATCACCCCACAAATCTTCATTTTCTACAAATATGATGATAAACTTATAAAACAACTCACTTTTCGGAAAACTCTTATTCTATATTCTAGTCAGATAGTTGAGTAACGAATATAGAGCTTACCTGACTCTGTGGCAAGCAAAATGAAATCGCTCAGCTCCTAGATATGACAGCCTTCGTCTGGATCACTTTTTTCACCAAAACTTTAACCCTAAC
>JAEMON010000001.1:24804719-24819840 GCA_030264115.1 Lygus lineolaris | reverse complement strand
CCCCCCCCCCCCCAGCTTGATTTCTGATAGAAAACGGTAGTGGTTGTCCAGCATTATTCTATCCTCGATGGTTACCGAGATATCCATGTTTATCTAAAATGGGATTGTTGGTGAAAGTATTCGAAACACGAGTCGGCTTGCTCTAATTGAGTGAAACATGGGTATTCGCAGCGCTGGGAAGGTTTATATCATGTTAATATCACCCACGCCTTCCACTTCTTGTCAAGGGGAACTCTCTTGAAGGACACCAAGGTAGAGTAGCAATCCGTTAGCGTGCAGTGCGCATTCCAATACAAATCTTTACCTCTTGAACGGGCTTCATTACGGCGGCTCTCCCGGAGTTTTATTTAATAGAAATTATTGTCAGTAAAGCTGTGAGAGGTACAGCAGAGTCTGGAATGTTGAGTGCGGCAGTTTGGTGAACGTTGATGGGCTCTACTCATGATCTGGCTGAATGGATCTCGAGAGCCTTGAAGTTTTTAGTTGCACTTTTTAATCCTTCCGTGGCTGAGCAGTCTAAAGACCCTTATCCATTCCTATGAGAACACTTTCTAGATATGATTGAGACATTTCCGATTCAAACAGTGTGGTCCTGGTGGCGATGCAACATACTCGAGCAGGGTGAATGCCGCATATATAGAGGTCGAGAACCCCCCAAAATCTGCCCACAAGTATCAACATTCTTGGGAAAAGACCAAATTTGCTTAGTATATTTTTTGGCTCTCTCAGGGGTGTATTTATGGCGCCCTATCCGGGGGACTTAGGTTTACACTACATAGAATATACAATTTCCCGAAAATTCTCCTTAACGCCAAGTTCAGATTGATCAATTGAAAGATGAAAAATTGAGCTACCTGATCTGCTGCGACGAAAATTGAGATCCAGATCCGCTGAGTCAAAAGCTGAGCTCACAGGGTCTTTTCTGTTGAGCTAGAAGGAAAAAACTTAAAATGCCAAAAAACTCAAAAACTTGGGGTTCAAACGAAAATGTCTATGAGAGACTTTCGATCAGAAATAATCCAGATAGTTAATTCCCGGCCTCTTGCCGAGCTGTTTCTGGACACCCCGTAAAGATTAGGAACATTAAAAGAAAATTAAAATTCGGAAACATAATACTACAAATCAGGTCTTGTCGAACATGATGAAGAAGTAGGAGTTCCTTTTCACGGCAGTAGGTCTACAGACTACAGTCTTATGTGGGACAACCCCCTTTCCCTCAATTCGTTCCGCCAGAGGTGGATGTGCAATATAAATCCATTCGGCTTTTCAGTAAGATAAAAAGATCAATTTTAATATCGAAGTGAAGAGCTGATAAGAGTGATTTTTGTGCTAGTCTACTTCATGCGATTGTACCTACCTACAATGGTATTTTACAAATGATTTGCTACACATAACACATTGTTTTGAATTTTTTGAGCCAGCAATCGAAATAATGTCTTTATTAGCGCAGTGTTTTGCTTGCTTTTGCATATGTGCCGCCACCGTGCGGTGGATTATTCGATCCACGCAGGATAGCATAGTCAAGGTGAACAGGAACTAGTTTAATCATAAATCTAGGATTCTGCTCTTCCAAGGGTCTGCTGTAATACATCTTATTACGTGAAGACACCGCAGTGAGCCACCTTTCAATTAGAAACCTATTTTGTACAACATGTACATATATATAACACAAATTTTATGTCGTATCAAACAACCAGATCACAATATTATATTAGATGCATTAAAAGATTAGATGGATATATAGGTATTAATTTAATGGGGAACTTGCATGGTAATTTTTCATTTTGTAGTTTGAAAGATCTTAATGAGGGTTTTCTAAAATGGTGCTATATGAGGGGTATCCAATGTGGGAAGTTACCGAAAATGGGTCTTGTAATTGGAACCTAACTGACGTCACCGACCCCGCGCCTGCCTGAGCTGGCCCCCCTTTTGCAGAACCCAAATGACGTCACGCGCTCCCTTTCAACCCATTTTCTAGGCAAACCAGCCGTAATTCAAGCTGAAAATTGGCACCAGGGAGTTTTGAAGGGCGCTGAATCAGATTTTGAGGTTCAAAATACAAAACTTCTACCCATTAATTATTCATAATTATGTTTGTACAAAAACTGAGTGCATGGCAACCTTCCCTTTGTTCGGAGGAGATTGACAAGTGCTACTCAACGCCACCTGTTTCAACAACTCACTTTGCCACTTTCCTCCACATCGCATCGGTTCACAATTATCAGTTCCTTGGTAGCAGTTACTCTTGTGTTATCGACATGTCACGTCAGCCCGAGATTGCAACCTGCCGCGCAGGCTCACCCCTGTTATATTTTGGAGGCCACCGATTCAGCCTGCATAAACATTATAGCCACTCACAGTCAATATCGACACAAAAAAATGCAAACAATTCAAACGTGCAAGTATCTCTAATTTTTTTCATTTTGTTGTAAGCATCCCAACGGGTAGTATCTACCCAAGTTTGCAATCCTGGAAACCCTGTGCTAACTTCGTGGTGGTCAAAAAACCGAGAAATGTTTGCTCTATTTTCAATTTTTACGACCTGAAGGAAGCGTCCCACGGATAATTTTACTGTTTTTCCTTTAAACAAGATAAAATTTGCTATCCTTTGAGCCCAACCCGAGATGTAGGTCGAATGGTTGCGGAGATACATGTACTCACAAATTGGCCTTTTCTCCCCAAAAAGTGAAATGTTTCTATATTGGTTATTTTTGAAGTCAAATACCGGTGAAATCAATGGTTCTAGAAAAAGTTCATGGGAGTGAAATTTGTATAGAATTCAACTAGCTTAAATGTGAAACCAAAACGGTGCCTCTAGCTGGATATTGTCGTTTTCTCAAAAACCTACAAATAACAAAATTGATTTTGGATAGTTATTCCTTCCATATTATGGACTCCTGAATACATCTTCCCACACGTCACCATCGACTAAGACGGCCGTTTCGTCAGCAAATATAGAGTTCTATTTTTGGAAAGGAAAGGTTCATTTATGCACATTAAAAACAACGGAGGGCCTAATGCACTAAGTACCTCAAGCATATCTTCATGAAAATGTAATATCTTAGAACGAAGTGAACGACACCCCAATCTAATTTTCTGTTTCATTCGATCCACAAAATATATTGGCCAATTAAACAAGTAAATAACTATGAGGTTGAACGGATTGGGCGCCAGACGTTGGCTACAAATGAGGCAATTTAGAAAACCTAACCCGGTTTCGCGTGCTGGAAGGGAGACATCTCAACTTCTCTTTCGTCCAACTCTTGAGCTTTGAGGGCTTTTCGTCAGATGTAGCTGACGTGTGCATATTTCTCCTAACTAGATAAGCCGTGTCGTCCATTCTCATTATCTTATGTTGCATGTTTTGGATGGTATCGAAATCATTTGTGATATATTATTTATTATGCGTACACTTATAGTATGAAGTAGAAACATTATTTTAAAACAATCGTTATCCTTACTCTAGTTATTTCTTAGTTCTTCTTCTTATTATTTGTGCCAGTCATTGTATTTTGTATTGTTGGCCCACAGAGTTTCTACTCCCTAAATTTCGAGTTTAAGGAAGAAGAGCTGTCAATAGGAAGCTGTCATTGTACCACTGCTACCCCAAAAATTAATTTGACAAAATTGTAATGCTCCGCAGAGCAGTTACTTCCTCAAAACTTCCGTTCAGATAGCGAAGGTCTGCTGTCTCAAAACCAAAAGATCTGGTGTAAAACTGCCAACTGTTTTCCTTACGGTTACAGACCCGAAAAGTATTATTTTGGATGGTTTCACGCTGATCATGGCATTCAGAATATTTCCCTAGGCATGAGTAACATACGTGGACTTGATCAATATCCAGTGAGTGGTGAAATGACGTTAACAAAAAGTTGTCCACAAAATTTCACTTGTTAATCAACCTTAAACGTTGTAATTTCTGCTTGAAATAATGTGTGTATTATATAGGAATCAAGCCTTGAAATGGGATATTTTTGCTCTTAAATTGGGGTCACAATCGTGTGTACAAACCCTTACACACGTTTGTAAAAATATTCCTATGTACTTCTGAAACGTACCAACTTAGATTTCAACTTTAGTATCAACACATATTCAAGGTTAGATAAAGTTTGTTTCAGGTTAATTGTGATACTTCTCGTTTGTCCTTTGGGTTAGGTATGGATAGTAAAAGAGTAAACGAGATGTACCGAATGAGTCCACATAGACATTGAAGCATACGTAGGTATTTCTGTGAGTTCATTAGTTATTGAGAATATAACTACTAATATTTGATTGCGAATATAATAATGTGATAGAGGTCACATATCTTTCGTTTTATGGGGATGTGATCATTGAAAAAATTAGTACCCAGTTAATTACGCCCATTTTTAAGTGCATGTACCTATTAGATCTCAAAAACAAACTAGGTCCACGTAAGATGATGTTTCCAGAGTAAACGGTAAGGTTCTCTGGATTTTTTCCACGGTCATGGCCGAGGTTAAACTCCTCACTTAGTATAAATTATTTTGTTGGCAATGCACTGTTTGGGCGGCTCTCCTTTTGGCAGCCTAACGGAAACACCCGAATGATTTTCCTGCCAATATGTGTAGCGTCAATGTTTTGGTTGAGTTTGACGGATCACGCACCTATGAGTATAGTTGGCTGTCATCATGATTGTTTCCTCGTAAGGGAATTGAACTAAGCATGAATATTATATTGACAATTTCATTGTTCAATCAATATTTCGCGATTCAATTCAATTAATTTATTCTGTAATTATGCATGTAATTGTATTTACGTTCGTCTTAATTTAGATGTATAGTAAATAATATTATAAAATACCTAGGTGATTAATTTTCCAACAGTAGGTACCGAGGTACCCACCTTTCATGGGACCATCTTGCAGGCTGTATCGCAGTGATAGATGTGAATTGCCGAAAATCAAACAGCCATAAACACATACACTCACAAGCTTAACAGCCATGCAATTAATTACATTCATTCCTCAAGTTAATTCCTCTGCAACAGTTTTCAAATAATCTACATACACGAACACGATCGAGGAACTCTTGCAGGCAGTAGGGAGCAGTACGCTTTATGATGTTCTTAACTCGATGCACGAAAATCCTCTGCGGCAGCATCCTATAATGGTTTTGGGTAAACAATTATTATAAATCTTCGTTCCAGTGTAGGTTATAGGTGTAGGGGTGTAGGTGTAGGTCCTGGGAAGCCAGTGATATGGAGTTGTTAGGTCACCTCTCTTGCGAGTGTTGTAGGAGTGGCCATCCCCTTGAGTCTGAAACTCACCGACATTGGCTAGCATGTACGCGGTGAGATTATCAAAATCCGAAAACCTTCCCCCCACAGAAACGTACTGACACCAACTTGTCAAGTATGAATGGAACAATTAGGGCTGGCCAAGAGAATCCATCGAATTTCAGATTTCATAAGTTGCAGTTCAACATTCAACAAATCTATAGCTTTCCGGAGGTCACTCTTCACAGCCCCAACTGCACGCCTCGAGTCCCTCGCAGCAAAACACCCCTGAACCAATCTAGTCACGGCCATTGCAGAGCTCATGCCCTTTTTAAAACCAAACTGAGCTGTTGTTATGTGGCCCTCCTTTTCGCAGGAACTTGGAAGCCGATTATGGAGAAGAACCTCGATCAATTTCATCAGTATTGGAATTATTGATACGGGTCTAATGTAATCATAGCTTGTAATTGTTGAGTGGTTCTGGCCCTCACACCGAGTAGTAAACAGGAAACCTAGGAAATAATGTATTCGTTTCATGCGTGATCTAGAACTTTATTGCAGGGTGATTCTTGGCAAGCAATTTTAAGTGCTTATTAGTGATTTTGCTTCCGAGTCTACCAAGGTAGCGGAAGCATTGTTTTCACTTTTGGGATTTGGTTTCGTGTCTGTCTGTCTGTCTGTGTGTCCCGGAATCCACGCATAACTTCCACAATTTCCATCCGATTTTGATGAAATTTTCAGGGATCACGCGGGTTAGGCCCTAGATGGTTCCCTATGAAATTCATTACCATCCAACCAACGGTAGCCTCTGCGCATGCGTGAACGTGAAATTCTCGAAACATCAATTTCTCGCTACCTAATGGTCCGATTTCGATAGAATTTTCAGGGATTATGCAGTTAGTGTGCCAATCCATTTGATGATTTTTTTAATATACCTTTTATATATAAAATCTTGTTATGGATACGAGGAAGCTATGTGCCACACCCAAGTTGGCAGACATTTTGTGACTTGTTATGTATTTTAAAATAATGTAAGTACCATTATGAGAACACTTGCTTCGTTCCTGAGGTAGTAATAGTTCCAAAAAGAGGTATTTGGGCATTGTAATGAAGAGCACTCTTTCTCAAGAAACATTTTACCTACACTCAACAGTCGGTAAAGCATCCCCGTGTGTAGAAATTCCTCCGTATATATATGATTCTCAATTACGACGAGGAAGAAATATTTCTGTGACGCTCTGTGATCCCACACGACGGATGTACGGGTTTCGAAGGTGAACGCGTCGAGGGACAAATGCCTACTTGGCCAGATTTGATAATAAATTTCTTTTTCGAGGCGTCCTTGGTGAGAGCAAGCCCGGCTTCTCCCAACCGCGGCAACTCAGCTGATAGCGGACGAACAACAGTACATACCGTAAGGTTCGTGTGACTTTCCTGAGTATTGGTGTCCCTATGCTATGGAAACACGAGCTATCAGCCACTGCTTCATTTTTTTAGAGTATATCGCAACACGCCCGATATGATATTTATATGCACATGATTGCAAAAGGTACCTATCGTGCAACCTCTTCTTCTCAGAGGGCCCCGCAAATTATTCGCCCATCTTGCCCACTTATTTACATGGTGCGCAAGATTAGGATACTTTCCTAAACAATGGAAGCATGCCTCTATATGCATGATTCCGAAACCAAATAAACCTGCCCACCTCGCGTCGTCATGTCGCCCAATAAGCCTCCTTTCATTACTCTCCAAGATCTTTGAACGTCTTGTTCTACCTCATCTCAGGCTCTACACTGGTCATCTTATTCCGAATGAACAATTTGGTTTTCGTGAGTCACACTCGTGTCCTCTCCAGCTACAGAGGTATGCGAATTTCATTAAAAACACATTCCATAAACGCCAATTCTGCGTCAATCAGTGTACTTTGATGTGGAGCAAGCCTTCGACCGAACTTGGCATGAAGGCTTGCTGTTGAAACTACAACCTCACCTCCCTAAAAATTTGTACTCCATGGTTCGCCATTACCTAACTAACCGATCATTCGTGGTGACGGTTTAAAATGAGCATTCAACCAGAAGAATGATGAAAGCATCGGTTCCGCAAGGGAGTGTGTGGGCTCCGTTCCTCTACTCATTGTACTGCCACGACATCCCCCTTCCAGCAGAACCACACTTCGTGGGTATGTGTATGCTGATGACCTAGTTTATGCTGTGTGCCATGAAGACTTGTCAGAAGCAACACAAACACTACAGGAACTACTAGTGGTACTGAGTCAGTGGTGCACAAAGTGGAAAGTGAAAATAAACTCACTCAAATCCTGTGTCGTTACATACACTTATAACACGAAATACGAAGAAGCACCCGTATTCTATGATGGACAGCCATACCAAAAGCCACAGGACACAGATACCTCGGAGTATTCCTAGACAAGCGCCTGACGTTCAACGAACATATTACGGAGCTGATTAGCAGAGTGCGAAGCCAAGTGTCCTGCCTGAAACCACTGTTGGATAGTAGGAATGTGTCAGTTCATAACAAAATAATAATGTATAAAACCCTTATAGTACCAATCTGGACTTACGCCCTAAACATATGGGGTACATGTTCCCGTTCTCAGTTCAGAAGGTTCAACAACAGAACGGTATCTTACAAAAGAAAGTTGTTCACACGCCTGAATTCGTCAGAAATGAAACCATTTATAAGGATTTTGGACTGGACACATCAAATGAAATTCTAAACCAGCACATGGCGAAGTTTGTACACCGACATCATGATCACAGCAATCCTCTCGTCACGTTTATATTGGTGTAAATTACCATCTTAAACATAGTATATTCGGAATCAGCGTGAAATTTCCTATAAGAATCATCCACCAAATCGGTTAAAATTATTCTTTTATAATTAGCTCATCAACTCATGCTGCATGAATGGAACTTTAATTTGATTCAATTTCAAAACCTCGCTATAAAGGACCAATCCCTTCGATATGTGTGACCATGAGCCTCGAGGTGGAAGTAGTAAGTAACCTTAACCCTTATCATTTTTGAATAAAACTTTAAAAACTCGTTAACTGAACATCATTTCCTTTGAACTTCGGTAAGTGAAAAAACTCAGTAAGTGAAAACCAAGCAACAGTTTTAAAGGTTCAATATTCAACGTATGGTCATGAGTTCGTCCTCACATTACCTGGAGTTTTGCCTTTCAGAGATGACAGATTTTTTTCTGATCCAGCCTCTTGATAGTTTTGCATGTAGTAGTACCCTGATCGTATGTATATAAGTGCCTTTTGAAAAAAATCGTATCAAATTTTAGTTTTAGTAGTGGATTCACCCATCGCATGGGAATTCTTTATTGCATTCAAGTAGGTAAGAAGTTGAAACTTGCTCTCATGCTCATCTTCATCTCATTCTACCATAAAAACTCGTAAGTACATACGTTTGTGGTGAGAAGTTATATAAAACCGTAAGAAGAGGGTTGAAATGATACCGTTCAAAACTTCATTCAAACATTTCGTTCAACTTGTGTGTTGATTTTCTTTCAATTATTCTTTATACTATGTCGGATTTTTGAAAATCGATGTTTGCATTTGAATGACTCAGATTTCTCCGCATTTTCAGGTAGGTGAATTTTCATTGGTTGGTAGATAAAGGGTAGGAGTTAATATTAGTACATAGAGAGAGAAAGAGAGAGAGAGAGAGGAACCCAGTGACCTGTTTGTGTTCTTCCTCTTGGTACATTGCCAACTTATCGATTCTCCCCCTTTCGTACCTTCCTAAAATACGATCGGCAAGTCCTCAAGTCTCCATCTTTGATAAACAAACTTCATCCTTAATCACTGACATCCTCGTAAACACTCATTGCAATCAGAGGACCATCCTCCGGTCTGACCGTTGTCCAGGAGTTTCCGAAATATCGGTAGCATCAGTTTTCAGTTATCAAAAAGACGCCTCTTCGCAACAGACGTTTTCTGCAGCTTTGTAAGCCAGATCAGACCTGTTAGATCAGATCACCCATTTCGTGAAGTTTGGCGGAATAAAACCTTGTTTTGTGGGGGTATTCAATGACCACATGTTTATTTTCTGTGTATTTTTTCACATCAAATCAGGTGGTGACGCTAGTTCTCTAATTTACGTTTCGAAATGTCAACTTTCAGGATTAATTTCTAGGATGGTCGATTTATCTTGACAGGATGATTGTGAATCGAAAACTGACTACACCACGTGATTCAGCGTGGAAAATACCCTTGAAATCATGTGTGGCCTAAATGAATATGAAACATGGGTTTTCCACGTTATGAGCACATTTTAAGAGTATTTTTGAACAGTTTTGCGCTCTCAAAAATTCGAGTGATGGGTCATTTATTCATAAAACTTTACGTAGAATCTGAATCTTCAGTAGAAAGGGTTGTTATTTGAAAACATTAAGTTAGAGTGGTTTGCGCACGTTTGGCGCTTGTGCCTGTGCGCAAAAATATCATATTGGATTTTACTTAAAAATTGAGAGGTAGATATTATAATATAGTCGTATAACCACTTATGCATCGTAAGAAAGTGTTGGCAACTAGAAATATAGGGGTCCACATTAATGGTTCCGGCAGACAAAAATTTAGATGTTAGGGGGGGAGAGGATGTTACGAAATTAAAAGTATAAATAGCTGATCCCCCTCGATAATTGAATAACAGGAAGAATGTCGGAAACTACAAACCGTTAGATGAGAATAATGGGAATAACTTGATTGCAGGGTGCCTTGGCCCCTTAATAGTACCCTTAATTGAAGTAATACCTAGTAGTTGTTAATTACTATGGAGATACCTACCTTGAAAAATTGCTATAACTTTTGACTACTTTTGGGACTTTTGACTTCATACTTTGTAGGCCCTGAACACTTTGCGATTGTCAATTCAATATAAAGTTACCTTTGTGGAAATTCAAATTATTCGATTGACTCCGTTTGCGTTGCTAAAAATGGTTTTCTCTAACTTCATCTCGAATGATTTAGTTCGGATCACAATCGTTGTAGTATGCGCGGAGGCAAGAACTTGATGCGAATCATTCTATAGAAATAGACACAGCTTGACATTTAGACGCCTTAGCGACACGTTACATAATACTATCACAACGAATCTCAACCACGACGGTATCAGCTTGCGGATCGCTATTATCCAGATATCAATCTTCAGGTCTAATCCTCTGAACATTATCACCTATTTTACGCCTTTTGATTTTCGTGGCTGCTTGACTTATGGTGAAGACTGAGTACGCTTTTATTGTGGCGTACAACTGGAAGGCTAATTTTGGTGAGCTGAAAGAGACGTACGCATTTAAGGGCTCATAACGATGCCCCGACGCAGCTCAAAATCCTTTTTATTATTGTTCACGTTTGCGATTTCGAAAATTGAACGATTTACGTATGTTGTACAATCATAATTACATACTTTACGATTTTAATCATAATTTTCCCATCCAGAGAAAACTGGAAGAAACTGATGAAAATCAGGTTTTCATCAGTTTCTTCCAGTTTTCTCTGGATGGAATATACTTAAAATTATGATTCACGTCGTAAAGTATGTAACCATTATTGTATAACATACGTAAATCGATGAATTTTCGAAATCACTAACGTGAACAATAATAAAAAGGATTTTGAGCTGCGTCGGGGCATGGTTGAGGCCGTTCTCGAGCCGGGCGTCAGCGCACCCTCAATAGATCGTGGTGCCAGAACAAGGTGTAAGTACAGCGCCAGGAAATGGTGTCGCGGCGTCAGAAACCGTGTCTAGCCATGTTGAAAACAGTTGATTTTGGGTCGATCACCTCGAATTCCGGAAGGTTTTATGGACTTGATACATACTAATGAAAATTTTTGGCGTCACCACCGGAGTCGTAGTGCCAGTCCGGTTGCAGCGGTTGGCGTCACATGGAATCACGTGATTGTTATAGTTTATCATGGATTTTGAAATGTTGAATAGTTTTTGGAATGTCACATGCCGTACAAGATGTAATGACGTCACCATTCTAAGAGCGTCCTCATTTTAGCTACGCAGGTCGTCAGTTGAATTCAGCGTCTTCTTTTGACCTGCGGATCCGCGCGGATTTGGATTTGGGGAATGGAAACCATAAACTTGAGATCATGAGCGAGTATTTATTTACTTATTTATGATAACGGGCGAAGCCCAATTACAATTTTCTTGTTAAAAATCACGGTTACTTTATACGCATTTATTGGGCAACTGGGAGGTTCAGAACCTGGGGGGTTCGGCTTTGGGGTTCTGGGTTGGGTTCTGGGCGGTTGGGGTTCTTATAGTAGGTACAGAGGATGATTGACAAACGTTTCATTATATATTTTAGTTTCATTATATATTATTATAGGCTCACTGATTGGCCAATGGGGAATTTGCATGATTATTTTTTATTTTGTAATTTGAAAGATCTTAGTGAGGGCTTTCCAAAAAGGTGCTATATGAGGGGTATCCGGCGATTGAAACTTACCGAGAATGGGTTTGTAATTTGAACCTAACTGAAGTCACCGACCCCCCCGCTAGCCTCCCTCAGCTCCCATCTTTTGCGGACCCTAAATGACGTCACGCTCTCCCTTTTAACCCGTTTTCTGGTCAAACCAGTTGTCTGGTCAAACCAGTGAAGCTGAAAATTGGCACCATGGGTTTTTCAAGGGCACTAAATCACATTTTGAGATTCAAAATTCCTACCCATGCAAGTTCCCCATTGCATTTATTGACTGACTAACTGGAGGGCTGCTGTTAGTGTGATAATGATTGTTAGGTACCTATGTAATAGTTTTGAGGGACCTTGACATGCGTGACATTACTATCTCCATAATAAGCATGACGTAAGATGGTCATGGGTTGTGATGAAATAGTCTGATTCCTTACGACTGTTGTGGTGGGTATTTATTTATACTATAACATTAACGGGACACACTGACGATAGGTAGATATTTATAGTTAATCGCTTATGTATATTCGTATATTTTATTAGACAGTCCGAATCTAACGGGCGAGGTATACTCACGGCCTGTCGGCATTGTTGAAGGTAAGGCCAGTTATATAGTTTCTCTAAAAAGGACTAGAATACATCAGTGGCGCACCTGTTCTCGATTCGTCTCGCCGACTATCTTAGGAAGCTCGCGTTGAGTCGCCCCCTCCTAATATCACTCTACTCCCGGGAGGGAATAAGCTCGCCGAGAAAGAGTCATTCGAAAAGCTTCAATTCAACCCCTGATTTGATGGCATCTGTCGGGACTCTCTTCTACGTAATATCGCGGCTCGAACTACTTGTTTAAAAGTGGTGCCACAATTGAAGGACATCCGGTACAAAGACCATAAATGCCATTAAAAAAATGTGCATAGCTAAATTGTTAAAGCAATTGTAATAGCACAGAATTTTCTTAGAAAATTCTCTAAAAGTTTCCGAAGTCTTTAACATTGATTTTTCTCGTCAACCTCCGTTATACATACAGTTAGATTTATTTTCGAAAAAAACCTAATTGGTCTATTTTGATTCCTTTTCCGCTATTATCGAAATTCGTATATTACATGCATGCATGCATGGTTAGTAATTTCGCAGTTTAGTCCGCAAAATCTGATTCAGCGCCCTCAAAAATTTCCCAAATGCCTGATTTTCATCAAGAAATTATGTTTGGTTTTGAATAGAAAACGGCATGAAAAAGAGCGTGTGACGTCAATAGGTGTCTTCAGACACAGAGAGTCCCACTCAGGCAGGCAGGGTGTCGGTGACGTCATAACGGTCATACGGGGTTTCATAACGGTCATGACGTCATAGCGGGGTTTGCGGTTTCGTCATATAGAACCTTTTTTAAAGCCTTAACAATTGAGAACGTAAAAATTCCCATACGAGTTCCCCATTCTTCTCCGGAAAAATACGAGTGTTTAATAAAAATTGTTATTCCCTATTTTTCTCTTCTGTAAAGCAGAAAATCATTCAAAAGGCATAAGTCCCACACCTCATATCTATGAAAAGCTTGTAGGTCATCGTCATCACAAATCCTTTCTTATAGTATCACATGTCCCGCATGTTTATGGGCGTGGATGTATGTGTGTCGTGTTTGTTTATTATGGTTAACTCCTGAACAGAAATGCAACAGCAAACAGAATGCTGATGCCAAGACAAAGAGGTTATCAACAAGACGGTAATAAAGAGAGCGTCAGAAATTTGCGCCACTTGGGGACTTATCGACAGCTAGTAGAAAACCGGTTGTTCGTGTATATTGGTCCAATAGTTCTGTTCTGTTCAGGAGGAGGAATTGACTACGGACTCAGAAATCGAATTTGCTATTGCTATTTTGAATTTGTTATTTTGTAGAACTTCATAATTATTGAGGTCGGTTGGACGGAACTGACTTCAATCAAACCGATGCATCATTAGGAAAAATTACTCGTGGTTTTTTGAGAAAAATTGAAGTTATAGATGAATCAGGTTCAACACCACTCATTCCGATGAACAAAGCAATCATGTGGTTATTCAAGAAAAAGTTCTTATTTTTATAATAGCTCGAGTGATACAGTGGGATCAGAGTATCGATTCGAAAGGAAAATAATCTTATTAGTTACTCGATCTGAATGAGTGAGTAATGGATTCTGGCGTCTCTCCTTAGCCTTCGTAAACAAACATTTGAAGAAGGGACAATTGGCCGTAGACCAGCGCACCATTCACCTGCCTCCTCCATCCAAAATATTTGGTATATTCCCATAGTGACCTTTGCTGAAGCCGACGATTTAAAAACAAACCATCCAGATTCACTCGTAACAGTAAGGGCCCTCGGAGGAAGATTTGTGATGTACAGTTCTGAACAGGGACCCGAAGAATCGTAGGCAGAGTAGTGGCAGGCAGGTAGCTCTAGGAAAGGCACTAAATATAACATTGAGCTCAATCCCAAAGTAGAATATGACGTCATCCGTCGCAGGTTTTGGTCTAGTCGTCTTTCAATACTTTCGACTTCCTCCCGTTGTCTGATACTACACCCACATTACAATCTTGTTCTACCGCCGCTCGGTTTGAAAACATCTCTGCTTCACGTTAGGCGATATGGTTTTTGTGGGTGACGTTTGAAACTTTGTTGATAAACAGTTTCACAAACTTCACATGGAATTCCACAAATGTTACTCTCCATCAATGATATACGGTCCCCTGAAAAGAAAAACTGACTTACTACCATTTGGCCAGTTTTACGATTTTTCACTAGGTACTCATTCCTACAATATACTAAATTTTTAAGGAAAAATTTAACATTTCGCTAAAATGTGGGGGGTAGGTAGGTAGTTGGAGGAAAACTCCAAGGTGATTGCCTACGAATTTCGCCATAACTGGAACAGTAATACCTGATGCGCGTATGTAAACTTGAAATGTGTTATAATTAGCACAATTCTGGAACTGTTGTGGGTTTCCTCACTTTTGTTACAGATGGGTGATCTGTACAGAAAAATAATAAACCGTTGTATCTACGTGGGGTGAGGGTGGAAGTCGAGTCGGATTCCTCCATATTCATTTTGTTTGTGATCTCATCATACTAGTTTCGCTTCGCAGAGCCTCGTCAGGGTGATCTATATGATGTAGGATCAGGTTACAGAAGATACACCCAACAAGCTACTGCTAATAAGAACCGTTGTGTAATAATTTTCAACGTTTTGTTATAGGAACAGGGGTTAGGATTCAGAATCAGCGCAAATTTTCTATAAGAATCTTTCATACTCTTAACATCTATGAAAAAAAGTTCTATTCATGCAACACTAGTTGAGCGAATTTTCAAAGAATGGTTTTAAGCGATTTGGTGGGTGAACCTTCCAGAAAATTTCACGCTGATTCCGAATGAATCATATTATGTTCCTATGTTTAAGATGGTAATTTACACCGA
>JAEMON010000001.1:24785944-24797258 GCA_030264115.1 Lygus lineolaris | reverse complement strand
CATTGCAATAGCTTCATTTTCTTCGAAAATTCCCTAAAACGATTAACGAAAGAATAGTGGAGTGGGCGATAATAGAAAAAAAACTGTAATGGCCCTTTGCAATATAACTGTCAAATTGATCTTTAATAATGTTGTTGGAGAATGCCTTGTTTCATGCAACATTTCGAGGACTGAAATGAAGATTTCCATCAGCAAGTATTAATTGGGTTTCAGAGCTTTCTGAAGTAATTTTATCCCATGTCTGTGGGTATTTCTATCCGTGGTCAACTACCCCGGTGAACTGAAAAAAAAAAAAAAACTATTCGATCGATTTTTATGAATTGAATACGTATCATACGAATTATGTGCACTGGTCCACGATTGAGAGTCCTCTGATAAAATGCCTTACATTTTAATCAGTAGTAAAATCGCGCATGTGCCAGAAATTATACGAATGATTACGACTATTCTTCCAATTTTGCCTGAAGATTAGATTCAAGTGTTGGTCCGACGAGTCTCGTGTGAATCGTGATCGGATCCAACAGTATGAGGTCTGATAACAAAGTTCCAGGACTTTCGTGATTGCGCGCCATCGCAGAGTGGTCGGAAATGGCTATTTCCCGGCAAAAAGTGAGCTTCGCTCCAAATCTGTATAGGTAATTTTACGCTGATTCGGAATTTACCCAATGTTCCTATACCTATAGTAGCTA
Source organism: Lygus lineolaris (assembly GCA_030264115.1). Taxonomy (NCBI): domain Eukaryota; kingdom Metazoa; phylum Arthropoda; class Insecta; order Hemiptera; family Miridae; genus Lygus; species Lygus lineolaris. The sequence goes on along the minus strand of JAEMON010000001.1, from coordinate 24,796,569 downwards.
ATTTGCTGCGAAATCACCAACAAAATTTGAACATACACGTTTTGACCACTGGAACCGCCCAAAATTATTTTTTGTAAAGAAAAGTTGAAGACCTGAATTCTGCGTCGAATGAGACAAACGACCAAGTCGTTAACACGAAAAAGTCGAAAAAATGGAAAACTTCCGTGGATTGGAAGTCTTCAAAAAACATCACTACGAACTTTTGAGCTGGCGTTGGTCTCATTCGACGCAGGACTCTCAGGTCTTCAACTTTTCTTTCATACAGAAACAATCATTTTGTGCAGTTCCGATGGTCAAAAACTTGAATTTGAATTTTTTGAATTTTCTTCAACTAGTTTAGGAGTCAATCGCATAGATGATATATGTACATATTACACTCATACTCACGCTATTAGATGAGTAAGAACCTATTATCTTGGGTGGGTTCCAGAAATGTTTTTCAGGTCGAATGCTTACTTTTCTTACTTTGGTTCAAGTAAGGAAAGTAAAAAGTTAGAAGGTTCTCGTACTCTTAGAGTGATTGCTACTGCAGTGCGCTATGCCAAACTCTAAGCCAAGTTCATTACTACCGTTGCTCAAATGAAATCCATAAAGGAAAACGAAAACGAGTGGAAACGCTACACAACTTTCACGCTTGGTACTTCACTTCCGTTACCATTCACTCTTGCGGACGAGAAAAACAGAAGGGACTTTCTTATTACCAGGTGCTGAGGCGCCAGAAATCGAAGGACCTTATGGAGGCGGTGGGGCGGGTTGGGGCGGAAGCCGCGGCCATCATGCTCCAAACTTATGTCCCACGCCCCGCACTATTTCCTTCCCCCTCCCCCACACCCTCACTCACTGAACCGCTCGGAAGGGGTCATTTTTCAGCTGGAAAATATTGACCGTCGGAGGCTGCACCAAAATTATGAATCATCGCTATTCCCAGCTGGTTTCAAAAACGGCGGCGAAATATAAATGAGATATCAAGGAACCTACCGTTTCGTACTGATCTCATAGCTCTTCGGGATGATTACCTAGTCAAGATTACTTGGATGATTTGCTACTTTCTATGAAAATGCTGATAAAAGAACAAGGTCTGTTCTAAGCGCGATGAGTTTTTGATTAAGTTCCATGTAAGAAATCTAAGCACAACCTACTGCTCACATTCAGGTGACGGTACTGTGTTCCAAGCATGTTTGAGTTTGGATTAAGTTTATTTGTTTATTTGTTAAAAATACGGTCAAGTCCAGTTACAATTTGGTTAATAATAAAATATAAAATATATAACAAGAGTTAACAAAAATAATAAAAATAATAATGTCTACCAGAATCACATAAGTCTATGGAGCGGAGAAGCGAGATTGAGTGGAGATTGGCTATTGAGGATTATTTATATAAAATGCTTTAATTCGGGATAAGGGAGAGGAGAAGAAATCAAGGTCTGAATGATTCTGCAGCATCGCATTTACTTCACGGGGGATTCTGGAAAGGGGTCTGTGGTATAGGTAATTTGTCTGGCTAAATGGAATTTGGAAAATTGAAGCCGAACGAGAATGGAACTGATTGAGTGAAAAATTGATCAGTGCGAGGAGTGAGGGGCAGTCGATTGATCCGTACACCAACTTGTAAAAAAAAAGAAATGTCGTTCCATTTACGACGGTGCTCGAGAGAGCGCAGGCTGCAGGCGCGCAAAATTGCATTGTAGTCAACCTCATCAGAATGGATATGTAGTTTGAAGGCCACATAGCGAAGACATTTCTTCTGTACCCGCTCCAGTTGGGCTATGTGGCACTTATAAAGTGGCGACCACACAACGGACGCATACTTGAGGACAGGGAGCACCAGTGACTTATACAGAAGGACGATAGCAGGAATGTTGGTAAAGTCCCTCGTGTGCCGCTTTAAAAAGCCCAGAGACCTCATTGCTTTGCTAGCAATACGGTCAATATGGTTGCAGAAGGTGAGTTCGGAATCGAACAAGACACCAAGGTCTCGCACTACATTCATCCTTGATAGTGAGGTACCGTTAAGCTGGTAGTCGAAAATGATGGTGCTGTGGATACGACTGAAGGTAGAAACGGAACACTTATTTACATTTAGGAACAGATTGTTCAGCCTACACCAGTCACCAACTCGGTCCAGGCTCCCTTGAAGTCTCAAACAGTCAAGATGTGATTCGATGTAGGAGAGAAAGTTCAAATCATCAGCGAATAAAAGACATTTTACCTGACTTAAGACCTCACGAACACCATTGATCATCATAAGGAAGATCAGGGCCAGGGAAGTTCCTGTTATTATCAGTCCTGCGCGTTCCAAGCGCATCAACTCCCGACCCGAGTGTGACCCTCTTGCTTCTTCGATGCCCGCCTGAGATCGGGGTTGACTTGGCTTTGGAAAGAAGCCTGAAGAAGTTAGGGGCGATGTGTTAGTGTTTCGGACAGACTGGTGGATTAGTCACGTGCGTTCCAATTGGTGACGGCGAAGCGGTCATCAAGTGAACCCGAAAAGGTACAAGACTAACCCGAGTGTGATCCAAATCTGAACTTTATTGTAACCCGATGTGGCCGAAGTGAACCAACAACGAAGACGGACAGAATGAAAAGAGGAGTCTCTTTGCGAAATGAATTATTACGGAACATACAATTTTGAATGAATTGGGTGTGAGCATAGTTTTTTTTTCCTTTTCCAAATGATAGATCTTAGCGAGAGCTTTCCTAAATGGTACAACAAGAAGGGTATTCTATTGCATACAATGTTCTTGAAGTTAATAATGATGACGTCACCGACCCCCCTTCCGCCTGGGAGGGGGGGGGGGGGGGGGGGGGGGGGACCCTCAGTGCCAGAATAATTATGCGACGCGCGCCTCTTTTCAGCTTTTTTCTGGCTCAACCAGACGGAATTTTCAGTTGAAAAGTGCCTCACGGGAGTTTTTGCGAACGCAGAACCCGAATTTGAGGTCAACAATGAGAATTTTCGACCTATGCGCACAGCCTATTCAAACATTCAAGCACTATTGCATTTTTTTCAGTTTTTTTTTTGTTGCGATATTGGCCCACGAAACCCCCATTTATATGATGATTTCTTATACGATTATCTTATACGATACTGCCTGGGTAACCCATGCGTTGCACAGGATAGTTTGGTGATCAGTTGGAATCGGTTGTGTAAACATATTAACCTCCAGCACAATGGACACAATATTTAGAACTTCTCAAGGTTCTCACATTAATTTTTGGCTAATTTGGAGGTAAACCCAAGTTTCATAGGATCATGTACAGGGACGTGATAGGGGAAAATGTCTTATAGATGAGGGGCTAAAACACCCCGTTGAGCTTAAAGTTGAGAAAATTTTGAGGGTCCATCATCTAGATTGATATTTTTCAAAAATATTTCCCAATACAGTCATGTATATGGCGGCAAATTGGACCAAAACCCGGGTTCTACCTCAGTTCCACTCCCAAACCTCCCCTAAGGCTCAAAGTTTAGAACATTTTGTGGTTCTATCATTAAAGTTAGACTGATTTGGAGACATCTTCCTCGTTTCCCACACTCAAAAATAAAAAACGTTTGGGAGGATAATGGGCGAAAACCCCGAATTTGCCCCATCCCATCCCCCAAAACTTCCCTTCTGGCTCAAATTTGAAAACCCCCAAATAGCCTATATTCTAAGTTGGACTGATCCGGAGAAATTCCACCGTTCACATCAATATATCGGATGATCTCTGTGGCCGCGAAAAGCGGACAAACAAACGGACAGAATTGTCAAAACAGCATGAAACGGATAAGAATAGCGAAAATTCATGATTTTGATCAATTTACGGACAGAAATACTTACTATTTTCTTATTATAGATTTTTAATTGATTCTGAATATACTTAGGTACCTACCCACCACATAGGTAATACTAAAGATATTCAACGTGACCCCCCACCCCCCTCCCCCCCTTCTAAAAAAAATCCTCAGGAACTGTTTCTTTGTAAAGCCATTCTTGACCCAGTTCAGATTCGGCTACTAAGAATGCTCCATAATTTCTGGCTTTTGAACTCATCCTTCTCATCCATTCCAATAGCTTTATTTTCCCCGGAAATTGGCTAACTATTGATCCACTCGTATTGGCAACTGATTAGCAAGTTGCTACCCAGTCTGCAGGATGATATTATTCTAAGGTCCGACAAAGAAATCTGTCCTTCGAGACGGATCACGGTTTGAATAACGCTGGTTGTCAAGATCGGGATTGAACTGAGTACAATATTTTGCTCTCCATGAATCGAATGGTAGTTGAGAAGAACTCATCCTCCTAATTCAGTGGTACTAGGTATGACGGTTTTTGAAAGACAAGCTGATAAGGATTTGAATCCCGAAAAATCAGGTTTTCCTCAGTCATCATTCGACTAACATAAGCGTAAGGGCACCTCTTTTGCTTTCATAATTTACCTACCTACTTCGTACCCAACTAAGTGACAATTCGATGAAGGAATGTAGAGATTTAAAGATTATAACCTTGGAGATCTTGGCCGTTCTTTAGGAGACTGTACAAGTCAGTGTCTTGTTTAGGTGTATGCAGCCAGTTCCACGTGGGTTTTGGACGGCTACTGCGATACGCCCTGGCGACGAACCTCTTGGCTTCTATTTGAGGCATATCGTTGAACTTATGAGCATGTTGCCAGGAAGCTAACACAAGAATGTTGTGCTTTCAACCAAGCCAAATTTTCTGACGCCAGACCCACCCCAAGCCGTCTGAGCCGTGTCTGGGACGGGGTTAAGTCATTCACTACAAGGCGTGTGTTTGTTTCTGAAGTAAATTGCTTTTCACTCGCAGCTTCATACCGGTATATTTATACCGTAAAGCAATAAGATTATTGTTTAGTAGGTACCTATATTATTGACTCAGTGGAGTTTGCACCAATACATGGTCTCTAAACTTCGCATGAATTATTTGCTTAACAAATAATTCCAAGTACGTTTCTTGTAGCTCCGAACCCCATCTCTAAGCGGTTTTCTCAAATAGTTTTGAAATTGAATTCGCCCTCTTTGTAGCTTCAACCCTCTTTTAAAGGAGGGATCTAATACTTTGGACGCAAAATTACATCATTCGATCTCTCGCTACGAAATCCATTATAAATGGCAGTCAGCTCGATTTCGAAAAAATATACCAACATGGTCAGCTTTGCAACTCAGCGTCTTAATTACAGCCTCTTCTTTCCCTTGTTGTAGAATCGACGGCCAATCGCAACTAACACCCCGTTAAACGCATCCGTCATTAGAGATCAGGCGTGCCTACCAACATTTTATAATCGAGCATGGAGAAGCTCTTCTCTAAGAAGATCCGAGCTAGAACGGTATTTGAATAAGAACGGAGAGGGAAAATCTGAGTTCTTTTCTGTTTATATTTCTATCGCTTTTAATTTGCGTTAAATTATCCACACATTTTGTTTTTAGCAGGTTTTTTATTATCCACATACATTTTCCAGGAATATCTAGAAAAAAACAAACATTTTGTTTATATTAATAGGTATTGATAATATTATTTGTTAATTTTTGCAGACTTATTTTGTTAGGTACCCTTATTTTTTGAAGTATGAAGAAGCTTCTATAATTCTCCATGCTAGCAGGCCAGTGTGCATGTTTTCATAGCATGACTTCTACCCTTAATTATCGTTTCTTTGGTTCTCCGTTGATGAGAACTGTTTGTTTAAACAAGATTTTCGCTTTAATTGTTTATTCACTCAATATTTTTCGAACGGTTCCTCACTGGAGATTTTAAAGGATTCGCAATGTTTAGTAGTGCGCCGTGATTATTCTTTGAACGTAATCGACCTTGATCTTGCAAGTATACTTGATGTTGACTGAATTTTCACGCAGTTTTGTGTATGCGTAGAAGACGCCATCACCAGGAAGACACCGAACTTATAGAAGCGAAAATACACTGCCAAGGACATGGCACAGAAGCTTCCTCGTAGCCTCAACAGTATGTCACAAATAAATTTCCAGAAAACTAGACATGACCGGTTTGCGATTGAAAATGTGACATACGTACAAAAACAGCGGAATAGGTCAATTAGGAACTGAGATATCGTAGTTTCAGGAAATTCACATTTGCGAATGCGCACACGCATACTAGTGGCCCGATGGGTATAGAATTACTAGGGAACTCTCTAGGGGCTACCCCGTACAATTTCTGAAAATTTCACCGTAATAAGTAAAGTAGTTTCAGAGTTATGCCCCTGAAACACATTTCAAAATTGCGCAATGCGCAGTACTTATTACTGATACAATCGTGTCGAAATTAGAAGGTAATGGTAGCCCTCAACTACACACCGAATTTGAGCGAAATCGGTCCATTAGGTACGGACTGAGAAATCGTAGTTTCAGGAAATTCACGTTTGCGCATGCGCAAACGCTATTAGTGGTCTGATGGCGATGAAATTCATAGGGGCCTCTCTCGGGTCTAACTCGATTAATCTCGGAAAATCTCACTGAAATTGGTCTAGTTGTTCCGTAGCTAAGTCTATAACAACAAATTTCAAGTTTGCGCTAGCGCAGTAGCTATTACTGATCCAATCGTTACGAAATTAATAGATGGTTGTCTTAGATTCAGCCATCAACTATCCTCAAGATTTGAGCGAAATAGGTCAATTAGGAACTGAGATATCGGGGTTTCAGGAAATTCTCGTTTGCGCATGCGCTCACGCTACCCATAATCGATGGCGATGAAATTCATAGGAGACCATCACGGGGCTAACCCGCGCAATTCCTGAAAATTTGGTTGAAATCGGATCAAAATTGTGGAAGTTACCTATGGCTGTGGCAAGGAAATGTGGACAGACAGACGGACAGACAGTCACGGAACCAAATTTGTTCAGGAAGCCCTGAAACGCAAAATGCGAGTGGAAATTTTCATTTTGGAGCACAAAAATGTTTTTCGTTTCGAAAGTGAAAACAAAGCTTCCGCTGCCTTGCAGACTCGGAAGCAAAAGTAAGGAAGCAGTACGAACCTGCAAAAATATCCGAATGACGGACTTCTAACAGCTTCTCGCTGCTTACGGAGTATCTCTGAAAAGAGTTACCATTTGACAAAAAAGCAAACAAAAGTGAGTTGTTAAAGGTCGGTGAACCAAGAGCGATGCGGCGGCCCACCCCCGTTCTTGTTTGTCCTACTCAGTCCTCCCGGCAGGGGTTGCGGACGTTGTAAGGTGATCTATGGCCAGGCTAACCCTAGGTGCTGACGGAAGCTAAGCAATAAAAATCCTTGGGGATCCCCTGCTCTCCACCCCTCCGGTCCTTTCCCTTCTCCAAAATTGTTGTCGTTAAGCCTTCTGAAATCCTAACATTTATAATAGCATTAATGTTGATGGAGCGGGCATTCCTTGCGAGCGATTAACCCATTCCATGCATCATGAATTCACCCTCTCCCTCTCGAATAAATAATTCATCCCTACCTTCTTTCTTTATTTCCAATAGATTTCTTATGACTAAGTTAGTATGGTCCTTTCAACTATGCAGACTTTTCAGACCTATATGTATCGTATGCTAAGGTGCTGTTCGAAGTCCATGAGATGCTGGAACATTTTTTTCATCTGCTTTGTGCTGATAACATGACTTGAATTTGTGCTGTTTACGCTGTCTTACTCACTTGGTTTCACATGGGTGAAGTGCAGTTTATATGTAACTGGTGAGGAGTGTCTGACGGGGTGTGGCCTCGGTTACCGCCTGACTTGTGATCTGTCTCCTCTATCGGAGTAACGTAATTTTTCAATGGGCCATCCGTTCCCTTCAAATCGTGTCTCATCGACACCTAGGAAGATGGTCACCCCTCGTCACCTAGTTAATGACGTGAGGAGGGCTCAAAATCGAAACACAACGTTTCCATGATGATAATTTTCAAACATTTGCATAACTAAAATGTTGAAGCCTTTTATTTTATTCGCCAAAACAGGAAAGTTTGGCTATAGATGTAAATCATGTGCGAAGACAGAAGAGGGAATATCGTTCTTACTATTTTTTCATCTATCAGATTCCCGAATAATCATGTTATTACAGGGTGTTCCAGCTCTTACTCGTACTTACCACCTCTCTAAGTTCCTTTCGAAGCGTCTTCCAAGAAAATTTCAAATTGTATTTCCCTTTTGTGTTAGCGAGGATGTCAAATCCGGAGTCGGTTTCATTCATAAAAAAGTTGAAACTCGGAGACTGGCCGAGATTTAAATGAATACCCTCCCTAATATGATATTATCACATATTTGCATAAGACGTTGAATTTCATTAGGAAAATAAGTTGTAACAGTCGAAAATAAGAACCCTCTTCCTACCATGGGGCTGTACGGTACATTTTATAGTCTTATTTGGATACATTCGTTAGAACAAAAATATCGCATTCCTATAACATAACTATTGCCACTCGATTAGCTACTGGAAAAATCGTTGAAAAGGCAGTGTTGAAAACTTCTGTGCATTACTACATTCTGTACATTCACAATGGTAGTGATGGTGCGATCGTAATGCTATTGACACTGGAAACTCCCGGAGAATCAAACCACTTCAAGATATAAGCTTAGATTAAACCGGAGGGCTTACAAAAGTTTTGTATATTCACTATTATAATGTGGCAAGATCGGTGTAGTATACTCGTACTTATTAAATGGACCAGTTTTCCAAGAGATAACACCTTCTGTACGCCTCCTATCGGATGTATGGGAGAAACCACGCGCTCCCGTGTGGAAAGGTTTTTGTTCATGATATTAACGATTGCTAAAATAAATTAACGTTTAATGTGTTGTAAAGGGGAAGATAGCGAAGGGTTGAAGAACTCGATAGATAGGATGCGGAAGGTGATACGGGATCGTCGGTTCCTTTGCCGCAAGAACGTGAGGGGTGGGAACATTCCCGCACCAACTTTTCCGGTGTGGTGAGTTATGTTTCTTTGCCCATACTTTTCCACAACTGGTGTCAAATACATAATTCATTCTTCAATGGTGTTATTGTTACCGTCATTACTGCCTGTAATAATGCAACTCACGTGAAATGTGCCAATCTCAAAAGAACCCCGAAAATACGCTACCCGAACCAACGCGCGTTTACTGACTTTGCTGGCTTCATTTTCTAACTATTGCAAGAATTTCTGGGACCAGTGAAGCAGTAAGCGCTTCGAAGTTTTGCTATTAGCCAAGAGTATCAATATGAAAAAACAGAGATGCTGCTTAAAATCCAGAACACGAATAAATGTACTGGTTGATGGGCAGGTGATTGAAATAATTTTCATTGCATAACTAACGTACATTATAGAATCAAATCTCGAAGCCAATATAGACCTATGGAGCGTAGCTGTGGAGCTGCACAGCTCAGACCACTCTGTAGAGTGTAGATCATCCAGAGGAGGATGCTACGGAGTACATCTGGAACAATAAATTTTTCCAAGGTTTTAATTTATAGCAATCGTCTCGGTTGAACTACATAAATATCATCGACGGTGACTGACTGTTGACTCCTCAAAATCGTTGTCGCCAATCAAGTGACCGAGATGTTACGTTAACACAGAAGCTGTCAAATGACAACCTGACTAAAAGAGTGAAGAGACGAAAACCGCACGAACTGACACCGAATGTGAAGTGACGATATGATGTGTTTTCATAGTTATCAGAACAATTAAGTGAGAACAATTGCTACCGAATTTCATCACCGACATCACCGTTGAATGAACTGGAGAGAAATTAGCATCAAACCTCATCCATCTCGTAATAATAAGTTATCCTTATATTTAGTGTAATGTAAATTCAACGGATGAAAGTAATTCGCAGTTGGGTTTGATCTTAGCTTCAAATCGTTCCAATACTGGCTGTAGAGGCAATGTGACCATATTATGACAGATACAATGTGTCGATTTTTTATCCTCCAGAGTCAATCACGGTGGTAGGGCAGTAGGGAAATAATCATTTTGGCTTATGGATATTGTGGGTAGCGTAACGTTTTAGGCATATAGTAAATTTTTTTCATGATTTATTCACTTCCACTGAATATTTTTGCAATATTGTAGTGTTAATTCAAAATAATGTTATGTTTCATATTAAAGCCATAATAAGACCAGAGTATTATATGTTCCCATATTACTTGTAGCACAGCGTTCATAATTTTTTGTACTTTTGGCACAACCCATATCGAGGTCCGATAGGTTCGGCTTGAGGTGCCAAAGTTCTCCTTCGTTGTCCGTAACGTCAAGCATCTCCAGATTTTCGTGTTTGCCCAGGTGACCATCCTTGTGTATTCACCGTTTTCTTTTGTTTCAAGATGCCCAAATGCATACCATCGACCAATACATAATTCTGAACTTGATCTTAAAGTCCTCATTATTTTGGGTTAAAGCAGAGTGAGAACAATGAAGCCGGAGCATCATCAGTGTGTGAAATCAACATATTAACGTGGAGGACAAACTATAATATTATTGTAGAGATAATTTTACCTCCTATACTTGGGCAACTCACCCAGCTAACTGCCGAAGGTCTTTCCTGTCAACCAGTAAATGTGTGCGGTGCTGGAAAAGACAGAACAAAAGTGGGGAACGAAAAAAAAAAAAAATCAACGCTGTGTACGGAAACGAAGTTTGAAAGGGTACGTGGGGAATGAGAAATGAGACGTGAACGGTGGGGGGG
>JAEMON010000001.1:24761589-24775325 GCA_030264115.1 Lygus lineolaris | reverse complement strand
CAATAGCTTCATTTTCTTCGAAAATTCGCTAAAAGACTTGTTAGGTGATAGTGGTGATGATATATTTAAATTTGATGAAGATTCAGAATAATGGGAATCATTAATCTTCCGTCTGTTCCCATATTTACTTTAACTTATCATCATTACAAAACGTGATTTACTTGTTAAATGATAACCATTGATTGAAGATAATTCAAGAATCTCCTGACAGGTGATTAATGTCTGTTTCAGGATGAGTTTCATCCATTTATCGAAGCCCTCCTGCCGCACGTGAAGTCCTTTTCATACACCTGGTTCAACCTGCAAGCCGCCAAACGGAAGTATTTTAAAAAGCACGAAAAACGCATGTCTCTAGAAGAGGAGAGGCGATGCAAAGAAGAGTTAATGGTACGTAAGCCCATTTATCATTTTTTCTCTCGACTTCCCACTTCAGGAGCATTTGTCTGCTTTCTTCTTGGAATCCCAAGACTTATTATGCCCGCGTTTCTTCTCAATAGAAACGTCAATACCATGGAATTATAACAATAGGTAGGGCTGAATTTTTCCCTTTTATTCTCAAGATCGGCGCCACACGGCTGGAATATTCACTTTAGTGAATATTCACTCGTGCCCCCAGCTTGAGATGAACATTTGAATTCCTACCGTCGAGTTTTTTCCATTCAAAGACTTCCTTATTCCCAATAACTATTTTATTCCGAAGGAGTCAAGGTGATCGAGGGATAACTAAATTGAATAAATTAGACGTATTTCACTCATTGATCCAGTTTTCATGCCTCTACATTTTATCCAGAGAGATACGTTCCTACTCTTAGTAAAAATACCTACTTCTAAGAAACATTAGGTACGAGAAATTTATCCCCATCGATGGGTAAGAAGTCATTGAATATTTTCATCAGCCATGACAGTTTTTTTTTTTTTTTTTTTGTAAATCAGGACGGTAGACTTATAACGATAACCTGGGTTAATTCAAGGTGGGTCCATTGAAAATGAATAGGGAGCTAAAAATGATGAATTAGGATACCCTAGGGAGAGATAAATTACGGATTAATTACCCTTACAGTTTGTACGGGTGCGAATTTCGACTTTTGATGTAATCTCAATCAATCAGTCAATTTTGGTGCCCCTCTTGAACAGATGTCTAATCGAGTGTGTTAATGGGTTAATTCAAGGTGGGTGCATCTAAAATGAATAGGGAGCTAAAAATGAAGAATTAGAATACCCTAGGGTACCCAGTTGTACGGGTGCGAATTTCGACTTTTGATTTCATCTCAATCAATTAGTCAATTTTGGTGCCCCTCTTGAACAGAAGTCAAATCGAGCGTGTTCCTCCCAGACCTTCCTGCGTACCGCCATACAGCCAAAAAATCCTTGTAAAATTAGTTTAGTTTCACCAGATCGAGAACGTGGGAGCAACTCAAAGTTGAACATTTGCTCCCCAGAGTCCATGAGTACCCCTGTTGAACAGATGTCAAATCTAGCCTGTTCCCCCCAGGCCTCCCTGCGTACCGCCATCCAGCCAGAAAAGCCTTGTAAAATTAGTGCAGTTTCACCAGATCGAGAACGTGGGAGCAACTCAAAGTTGAACATTTGCTCACCAGAGTGCATAGGTACCCCTCTTGAACAGATGTCAAATCGAGCACTCTGGTGAGCAAATGTTCAACTTCAAGCTACTCCTACGTTCTAGGTCTGGTGAAACTACACTACCATAAATATACCGCTTACATCAACCATATGGCGTCCATCTCGTTCGTAGAGAAAGTTTTGGTGGGCACGCTATAGCCCTCGACGATTGACTCAATTTCGTCATTCCAGCCTAAAAGTCGTCCAAGGTGCAGGATTTTGATTCATTAATACGCGACTCTGGCTATCCCCAAAGGAAGAAGTCACACGACTTCAAGTCAGGAGATCTAGGGGGCCAGTGAACGGACCAAAAACGTGGTACGAGCAGGGAACAACTCGCGTACGACGGCCATAGTGGCGGTAGAGGGAAAGTAGGTACAGGTGATGGCTCCTCATGACATGTTACTTCTTTAACTTTTTGGTCGGCAGTTTAATTTCCCTCGATACCTGCGTGTCTTTTTATCCAGCATAGGATCACCTTTTGGCCTATGCCAGAAATTTACCTTCAGTTTTCGGCTTCTGTAGCGATCAGAACGGTTGAGAGTTTAAGAGAAGAGAATTTCATCACAGAGCACTCAAGAGTCTGTAAAAATTACTATTTGCCTCGAATCGCTGGTTCTGAAGACGTTTCCGAGGGATATAAGTATTGCATGCACTTCTGCAGTGTAATTGAAGACGTGAGCCCAGAGGCGAACACCTTGACAGGATCCAGTGGATCAATCGAAGAAGGCACTCCCTGTGCCTCCACCGCGGCGGGAGCCATTAGTGTATACAAATCTGCTGTTAGGCCACTTTGATTGGAGATGCTCCCTGAGGCTGGAGCTGAAAGCGTAAGCAGTGCTAGGCATTTTCATAGAATCAGCAGGTTTTCTGAAAAAGGAGAAGGGAACGGTAAAGATGAGCGGAATGGTTGATTGGGCTACCCATTGCATTTCATTTCCAAAGTCCGTGAAGCTGCGGCATGGTCATAGTAATAGGGAAGGTTTTTTGGTCCAGTAGTCGGCAACAAGATTTTCTATCGAAAGTATTCGTATTTTTTCGTATTCTCTTGGGTCTTTGCTGTAGAGTTTGAGAAGGTGCCTGTCCGCCAGAAGTTTTGCGCAGGTGCAAAGGAGGTTCTCCAGCTTCTGCAAGGAGAGCATTGAATGGATTTCTGGGTAGAGTCCCTAGAGCAATTTGGAGAGCTTTGTTGTGTGCCCTGTCCACCTTCTCCAAACTGGTTCTGGAAGCAGATCCTTCTTAGAAGATTGCGCCGTAATCTAGTACAGACCTTTGGTGGCTCTGTGAAAGAGCAGTCCTACTTTAGGGTCTGCTCCCCATTTATCGCGAGTGAATATCTTAGCTAAATGGCTCAATGTTTTGGATAACAGCGGTGATGTGATCATTCCAGTTAAGTGTGGTTGTGAGTGTGACTCCAAGGAACTTTACTAGTCGCCAGCAAGGGATGTCGAGGCCTCCGAGCCATTCCGTTTCTCCTAACAATAATCAACGACGGCGAGTAAAAGGGCAGACAACTGATTTTTGAGGTGGGATGCTAATGCCGAGATTATTCAAGAAATTTAAACTTTCCATCCTGGAGGTTTGAACCCATTATTTGGGTTGGGAATAGGTAAGCGTATACCACTGTGGCATAATCAGGAGTTCTCAAGATTTTTTAAATTCCATGTTCCGAAAGGTAGATACCAAAATATTCATAGGTAGGTAAATACATTATTTCTGTGTATTTATTCACTCTAATTACATTTTTGATTGATTACCATTGGTTCTATTGCATTCTAGAGACTCGGGCGATTCGAACGATATGATTTTAACATGGAGAATGACCCAACGATGAAAAACAAAAGTATTCAAAAAACTGCGTTTACCCAACACTTCAATGTAGTTTTTGTGGTTGATAAAACTTGATATTTTTTGCTCCAAATTCAATTTTCAGTGTGTTTGTTTTTTCTTGAGTGCAGAACCCACTTTTTACCATTCTTAGAGTATCCGAGAATGGTAAGAATGGTATAGCAAAATAATGAGCCTTATTTACTTGCTTGAAGAGGAGGTTGAAAAGTTCATTTTCCTTCACAGGGTAGGTAACCGGTTTCTGTTTTAATCTACAACCGTAATTGTGCAGCTGAAGCCTGACCACCTTTTCAATGTCTGAGCGTTGAGGAAGCATTTCCAGGAATAATTTGGATGCAAGGACTATACACAAGTCCTATATGGATAGTTAGCCTTTTCCTGCTATGTAAAATCGATATTACATTAAAGATTGCTAAAATAACAACTGAAGCTGGCGTTTTGGTGTATTCTACGAGTATGATAACAATTATTACTAATATTAATAATATTGATAAAGAATATTGGTAATTGTTGGGCCAATTAATAAACCTGACCCATACGATGTTGAACAAACTGTGCGGAAATCCCTGAATCGCAACAAGTTATTCATGAAGAAGGGCTTCATACCTTCATGTTTCCTCAACCTGAACCCAAAATACATAATTCATTGAAAATCATAAACGGTTAACTGTACCTAATACTATCTACTTACGTACTTACTACCTACTTTTTTGTACTTCAAGGATGAGAATGAACACCAATTATGCCAAAATTTTTAATTTAAGTATAAAACATTCCTACCGTTTTTCGAGACACCAGTAGTATCTTGGATTATGCCCGGCACTGTGTGGGGGTCCGATGCCAATTCATCCTCCGGTTCTATAGAAGAGACTGGAAGAAGTCTGCATGGCCAGAGAACAATGGCTTCACGAAAAGGCTACATGTCTAGAATTGATAATCGGATTTTTTTTCTCCAATGACATGCTGTCCGTTAAATCTTTGCCACGTTCTATTACAACTCCCCTTCTTTTATTTATTTAAAAAAGGTGCCACCTAAAATGTTCAAAGATTCCCTTTCAGCAATTTTTTCAAGAGAATGAACGTATGTAGGTACTTCAATGTATCTTAAAATACAAAAGGGAGTTCTTGGAAAGTTTCTGGAAAATCAAAAGTTTCCAAATCCGTTTTATTGCGCGGTCGGAACCACAGCAGTTCCAAGCATCGATCCCTATAGTTCGAGAGCCAGTGACAGATTCATTTAACCGGAAACATATATATCATGAAAGTACACCACCCAGAGAGTTCGGAAAAGCGCGTCTGCCTGGCCGCCAGTGGTGGAATATTGTCTTAAAATTGATCAAATTCTTGAAAAAAGGGGTGTAATTCAACCGGAAAAACATAGTCGTCAGACTTTGCTCATTCGAAAGCTTGTTCCATGCTGAATCCAAATATGTGCGTCTGCCTGGCCGCATGTGGTGGAATATCGTATTGAAATCCATCAAATTCTTGAAAATGTAGGTATAGGTACCTACCTACTACCTCTAATTCATCCGGAAGAATATAGTCGGCAGACTAGGCTCATTTTATAGCTTGTTTCATGCTGAATCCAAATATGTGCGTCTGCCTGGATGTTAGTGGTGGGTTACCGAATTAAAATTCATCAAATTCTTGAAAATGTAGGTAGGTAGGTACCTCTAATTCAACCGGACGAATCTAGTCAGCAGAGTAGGTTCATTTTAAAGCTTGTTTCATGCTGAATCCAAATATGTGCGTCTGCCTATCTGACGCTGGTGGGGAAGCGAAATAAAATGCATTAAATTCATCTCTAAATGGCTTACCTACTTCAAAATTGTATCGAAACTTTATGATCTTATAGTTGTAACCTCTCAGGAAGTAGAGAATATCCTTGACCAAATTTCAAAACATTTTGGTAGGTGTACCAATAAGTAAGTGGGCCGTAGTTGAATGGTCAATACATTTTGTGGGTTGTTGGGTTTTCGGTGGAGAACCAGAGGTAATATTCTCCAAATGTCTGGATAATGAGGCTTTATCTGAATTTTTCATGGATCCATCAGGATGGGTAAGAGCTCGGGGAGTGGGAATAAGTTCATGTTTCAGAACTTCCGAGATATCTACTTTCTTCTCGTCAGGCAGTAACCTAGCAACAACAGGCAGACGCACATATTTGGATTCAGCATGGAACAAGCTTTAAAATGAGCCTAGTCTGCCGACTAGATTCGTCCGGTTGAATTAGAGGTACCTACCTACCCACATTTTCAAGAATTGGGTGAATTTTAGTTTGGTAACCCACCACTACCATCAAGGCAGATGCACATATTTGGGTTCAGCATGAAACAAGCTTTAAAATGAGCCTAGTCTGCCGACTATCTTCTTCCGGTTAAATTTCACATCAATTTTCAAGAATTTGATCAATTTTAATACGATATTCCACCACTGGTGTCCAGGCAGAAGCGCTTTTCCGAACTCTCTGGGTGGTGTACTTTCATGATATATATGTTTCAAAACTATGTTTTTCCGGTTAAATGAACCTGTCACTGGCTCTCGGACTACTACATCAGCCATAGCCTATTCGGTTCAAGGCAGCAACTACACTCTTCAACAAAGTACACACATATGTCATAATGGTAGGTACTTACCTGCATCGATTCTTACCTGTTATTTATGTCTCCCACCTGAACCCCAGTAATGGTTTTAGGTATGGTTCCGAGCACGTCACCAAAATGTTGTCTAGATGTTGAATCCATGTTATATAGGTTTTCCAAGTCAGATTGAGAATTTTCCAAATCAAATTGAGAATTTTCCTAATCAAATTGAATTTGAAAGCAAGTTGATTTGGAAAGTTCTCAATTTGATTTGGAAAGTTCTCAATTTGATTTGGAAAATTCTCAATTTGATTTGGAAAGTTCTCAATTTGATTTGGAAAATTCTCAGTCTGACTTGGAAAACCTATATATACATATAGCTGTATAAAATGAATATGTTGCATAATTGTTGTTGTAACATTGTTCTGACATCTCTGATACCACATTGAATGCATGCGAATCCCGTTTTGTTTGCTTCGTGATTTTGAAATATGCGAGACTGGCTTGGAAAACTCGATTGAGAAGTTCCCCATACCACGAGCTTTACAACCAACTGACAATGATGAAATATGTTTCACGTACCTAGGTACCTATTTCAAAGGGTTGAGCCAAATACCTAGCCCAACGACTATGCATCAGACTGGAATGAGAGTCTACAGAGGTGGGGAAGAAATGGTATGTACATGGATGTGTAGGCTCAGAACAAGTCCAACAGTGGGAGGTTCCTTATAAAAATCAATTTTGACATATATGATGACCCAAGCTGACCCTATAGGTAGATACTGCAGCGATTTTTTTTTACGATTTTTGAACATGGAAATTAGAACTTGATATTTTCGCATCAAAATAATAATATTATCATGCTTTTCAAAATATCTTTCCTCTGCGTTTTACTTCTATGGGATTTTGTTACTGAAGCTGTGCCCTGTTAGTTTTCCCCTTTCTTCAATAATTCAAACTCTGCTCGAAACACTGTTTTTTTTTTTTTTGTTTTTTTTAGTTATTAACAAAATTTTGTTACGCGACAATGTGTTTCTTTCTACTTTGATTATTATTATTAATACCCTTTTAATTCAAGCGAACATTTTTTGAGCTGAAAAATGGGAGGGGGTGGTGAAACGTTTTTATAACATTTTCCCATCTATTTAAACCTTTTCCACATTGAATTACCTGAACCTTTTTTCACTTCCAATTAAACAATTTTACTTTCAATTGAACCTTCCCCTCTTTAATTTTAGGCGAAAGAGGTTTAACTGAAAGTGAAAAAGGGTTAATTCATTGTGAAAAATGTTTTATCCAATATGAAAAAGTTTAATTGAATGTGAAAAGGTTTAAATAGATGGGAAAATGCTATATAAACTGAAAGGGGCGTTGGGCTTATAGGTTGGAAAACTATGAATTCGAATTCAGTTCGGCACTACCTCCTTTACCTATGTTCTGGAGAAATATGATCAGCGGTTACTATGCTTAGCGTTCCAGTAATTTGAAGACTATAGAAGTTGTCACTAATGAACTACGTTTCTCCGAGAAACTCAAGTTGTCTCTTCAAACAGGTCTACGTAGAAAAAGAATAAAACCATCCAGGCAACTACCTTGACCTTGGTCAACCCCTACATAACTAGGTAGGTACTGAGGAACTCCCATTCGCATTTTCCATGGCAAACGAAGGAGCAGGTGTTGGCTACTGAATTTATTCATCATTTCTGAAAGACGTTCACCGCATGTATAAATTTCATGGTTACTGCGTAGGACTCTCATACACATTTTTGCAGAGCCAATTTACTTTCCCCTGGTAATAACCGTAAAGCGTGGTTCCCTATAAGCTCCAATGTTGAAAGAGAGTTTGATGCTGGTCTGGAGATATAGAGATTAGGGGAAGGCTCCGAACCTCCGCATTATTGACTTTCAATGATTCTGAATCATGAATGACACCCACACTATGCATAATGAATGCAGGTTTAATGTTTTTGTTTAAAATGCTCCATACATTTGGTATTCGTATGTAGTACAAATGACGTATCGATACGAGTAGGCATTCTTTGGAACCTCAACCCCATATCGTTGTGTCAAAGAGCCTCTTTCCGTACATACGCACCTGACCCTATCACTTCTGTACCTGGAATGTATCACTTCTGTACTGAAACTTCATAGTATCACTCATTCCTTGTCAATGGGTTTAGGGAAAGGGTGAGGGGGACGCTGCCTGCCATATTTTCCTAAAATAAAGCCTACATCTCGAGTATCAAAGTGAAAGGAATCTTCTGTAATCCTTGGATTGCATAGCTTGGCATATTTCACTTTTGAGCTTGCGCTGTCTCTAATACTGATCTGAATTCTACGAAATTCATATAGGACCATTAAAGGGCCTTACCCCGAACTACTTACAAAGTTATGAGATTTTTGTATTATACGTTCGTGTGGTAATGGTGGTTGGCAGAAATGCGTACGCACATCCGTCACACACCACACTCGCGCACTCATCCACCCTCAAGTAGGTACCTGAGATTTTTTTCGACGGATTTTAATTTTATGACAACATTTATTTATAGTTCATTGCTCTCATCGGGTTTGAGAAAGAAGAAGAATGATGAAAACAGAAATAAAATTGGTCAATTATTGGCCAAGAAAAGTTGAAAAAACTGTTCATTTCTCCTTCGGCACCTTCAAGGACCAAAGTCAATCATCATTGCTTGCTCACTTACTATAACAACTATTCCAAACTCCTCATTAAG
Source organism: Lygus lineolaris (assembly GCA_030264115.1). Classification (NCBI taxonomy): domain Eukaryota; kingdom Metazoa; phylum Arthropoda; class Insecta; order Hemiptera; family Miridae; genus Lygus; species Lygus lineolaris. Next base: position 24,766,543 of record JAEMON010000001.1, on the reverse strand, counting down.
AAATATGTCATTTATACTATACTAACTATGTTATGTTATACTATACTTACTTGGATCTTTCGTGTAGCGAAACAATGAAATGAATGAATGGATGAAATATTGGCTGTTATAACGTTATAAATATGGAGTTAATAGTTCAATCCATTGAAATTTGATTATGACGAAAGGAAACACAGCCATCAATGTACTCTGCTTTACTAACAATTGCCATTACAGTACTATATTGTCACGATCAGTGCTTCCCAATACACGGAGTATTACATTCCATTCATCCACTCTCACATTTTTCTTGTCCTTTCCTTACAAACACGATGATATATCTCGTCCAAGGGGGTACCTATCGTCGAAATATGCACGTCCACCTCATAACACACCGAAATGACCATTGAGAAGGGCCGATATTCCGAGGGGGGATCCAACAAAAAAGGGAGCGGGGAGGAGGCGCTCGGCCAAACAATGCTGTAAACTATCGCTGCGGTTGTTTGTGAAGGAACAGGAATCACCGTATCGGACTGAATGGGTATCTAGAGGTCTTCCTCACCCAGGACACTCGGGGGAGCGAAATATCGTATTATCTTCATTATAAAGAGCGAGCCTTGGCGACATGGACGCGATCTTACATTTATTGTGAAACATGTTATTTAATAATGCATGCTTCACAAGGGATTTATACTCATTATTAGTATAAAATAGCGGCATGAGAATTATTTATATCAAAATATTCATAAAATTACTAGAAGTATGTGTTCTAAATTGGTTAATATGTATTGAATCATTGATCATTGAAAACTGAGCTTTCTTTAAATTTATAATTACTACGTACGTTCACGTTTTATTTGATGTTGAAATATGCCTAAATTGATCCAAGTAGGTAGATTCTGGAATTTGGCGTGGCCTTGCGCTCATTTTATTTATAACTGGATTGTAGTTTTCATTCATTCTGGTTCGGTTACAAGAAAATGCTCGCGCAGGTTGCACACAGTGTTTTAGATGGGGCTGATGAATTATTTAAGGATGTCAACCCAGCTCTCCTTCATGCTATTGAAAATTCGTAACCTCACCGCCACAACACTGGGAGGAGCCAGGGAGATTCCTGGAACTCGAGAGAGATAACTAAAAAGAAACTGCCTTTATCTTTATTTCTTAACTGAGAAAAGCTTTTTCAAGCCGGCCCCTTTCGGGATCGAAGTGATTGCGAGGTGGAATAAGGAGAGGCGCGACTGGAGGGTGGAATCGGGCTTAGCAGAGCTCTTCTTGGAGGTTCTAAGATCCCCTTCAACCACCCACCCTTCCCACTGCAGGTTTTCCGAATGGGCAATAAACAGGCTGCTAACAGCTCACCTGATCCGACTTGGTGTACATCCGGTAGAGATATAGGATTAGCCGCCCCACCCTCTTAGCTAATTACTTTTAAGGAATGCGTCTCCTTGTTACCAACCCTCCTCGGTTGGAAACGTCTCCATTAATTCTTTCATCTGTGGAATTTGGCATTGAATTCTGTATACACGCTTTAAAAATTAGATTTTTAACAAACTTCAGTGTCAAATCCAGCCCGATTTGTTATTCTCGATCATGTTGACTTCTTTCTCGAAATTTCTCCCAAAGTCATATCTTTGGAGAAACCCATTAGGTTCATTTTCTTTCTTTTTTCAGATTCAGTAGTGTCCAACGAATCATCGAAAATAATTTGCAATCATTTTAGACTTGCCCGTTACCCGTGCGTTGCACGGTCCCACGACGGTTGGTTGTCCAGAAGCTCGCTCAGAGCTCGCTTCGCTCCCGTGACAGTGGGGCAGCCCTCAGGTCGAATTTTCTTTTATAAAAACCTTCTACTGATATTAACGAACACCACGAAAAAAGCATGCACTCATTCTCAAGTTATTGCGTGACATAGGGAAATAGGGATTCATTTTTATTTATTAAAGATTTTGCTAAACTGCTCAATTGATCATTTCGCTCGTCTTCATATTCACAGGTTTTGAAGAACAAATGTTCTATGAATTATTTCGCAGTAACCGAGTTTCGAGTTTCCGCCATTTAGTATTTGCATACAAAACTGAAAATCACCCCCCTATTTGCTCGTAATCAATCTCAAATCACTAATGATCAGAATGATGGTTCAAAATGTACTTGCTAATAAAATTGAACACCAGGAACGGTGTTGATCTCCCTTGTATCCAGACTCCAATATTCTTGTTGGAAAGTCATTTTGGGACTTGGTCCAGGCGAAAGTGTCTGAGAGTGATTTTGAACGTATTAGGAGTGTTTACCTTGTCTGCTTACATTAGCAAATGAGCCCATCAGTAGAATCCTGCTTGACAGGGGAGTCCTGAATGTCACCAAATCCACCCTTTTACCACAGGAGAATTTTTGTCTCACTAATTCTGCTTGTCGTTCTGATATTATGGATTGAACTTTTGAGTCTAACGTTACCTATTCAGGATGTTCAATATCCTAAGGTTTTAGGAACGAGAATTTCCTTGTCAGGTTGGTGACATAATCAATCCATGTAATAATGAAATCGCATTGGGAGTCCGTACATTGAGATGAATTGCGAGATTTCCCATTGTAGGTATATAATGGTGAAAACTCAATTTTTTCCACTGAGATCAGTGATGAATTGATGTAGGCATCACGTGTCCACACAGATTATCGCCGTTGATAGAACGAGGTTCATAACTGCCTCCGCGTAGAGCGGGAGAGATGAAAATTAATAGGCGTCTTGTTTATCCGACTCCCCTCTGGGGAAAAACGTTCGATTGAAGGGTGTGACAAATTTATTGGCCCAACGGGCGAGCCGTGTCTACATGGCTGTGTGTATGTGTGAGAGTGTGTATTATAGATGATCGGAAGAGGGCGTTTGAAAAACGAAGGGGTTGGTAGCCTGTCAATCCAAGAGCTGTGATTCCCAGTTAGGGGTTTTATGCCCCATCAAATCAAGCGTGTCTCACTCTTGGGCGATCCCTTCCCTCCAGAACTAGCCGATATGAGTTCCCCTCGGAGGAATTGAGGCAGGTCAAACTATACACGTCGCCATCCCCTTTTACGGCCCCTTTCACTTGACCGTGAAAGGACGTCGTTTTGTCAAAGTCCTCCCATCGAGAAGTGTTTTAATATGCAACATTACCTCTATTCATGTTTTTTCAATTTGCCCCGTTTCTTTGCCCTGTATTTTTGTATGTTTGTGACAGCTTGCAAATGTCTAATGATTCAATTCATGTGTACACTAAATATAAAACATAACTTTTATGGTATGTTCATGTTAGGGATTTAGTATAATGATAATAGTATATTTAGCATTAGTGTACCGAGTGTCCCAAATAGCGTGAACACCTAAACTTCTTACTTAGTTCGTTAAAAAAAAAACACAATCAAACTTTGAGTAGGTAAATTCCAATCAATCTAATTTTTGAGCGCCGAAACTACGTAACGGGCACATCCATATTTCAATAGGAACTTTTTTTTCATCACATCATTATATATTACGAGAAACCCAACGAAGTTTTATTTCGTAATCAACATTTTTGTCCAGCCAGAAATTTTCTCCTTAGTCCAACATGTTACTTCTATGTTACGTCTATAGTATTCCTGGGTTCCGGATGTACACGCTGTCATTTTTCGTGGGAATCTTATTGCAAACTAAATCAACAACGATACCCTTAATTCACGGTTATTTATGTTTCCTGATAACAAAAACCTAAAATTGTAAAGTTGTTACGGTGGTTACGTTACCCAAACGCAATCAAACCGAACTGAAATGTCAAATGACAAGATTTTCGTTCTTTCCTCCTCATGTAGTTTTGGGTTGTACTTCAGAGAGGCGAATGAAGTGATAAAAAGTGAGATGAAGTAATATTTTATGCGGGATGAGGATTTCAGAGGGGAACAGAACTAACTGTTTATAGACAAGCGCTCTTCTAACTGGCTAGACGGCCGTTTTCAGAAGGCGAGTAGCATCATCGCGATACCGAACAGAAATAGACCAGTCGAGAACGGAGGGAGATCCCTGAGGAAGCATCATGCATATTGGGGATTTCCAGGCGCCTTCTTGTCCCACGCCTCACGAATCAATAGGTCTTTCTCTGGTTAGGGGGGGCTTCCTTCACTCCTCTCCTCTCTTATCTACTTTCTTATGAAAGTCCGAAAAGTCGAGGGAGACTCGTCTCTTTCCCCGCGGTTTGCGTTCAAACGGGTGTTTAGTCGGGTCAACCGGATCGTGCTGTGTTTTATTGCAGATTCGCCGCTTCAAGCTGAAGCGTTCTTATACGACAGATGTACAGTACCCGTAGGGTTTGTGTGTTATGGTGAACGTCTGAAGAATGAGACGAAAGTGTACACTCTCTGATGAGTTTTTATTAGACGCCATTATGTAGAAAATTCTCTAATATACAGCTTCTTCTGGTGGAACTTTCTCTGGAATATTGCAGAGTAGAAATGACCCCTCCCCCTCATTTCCACTGATAATACTTACCTACCACTGAAGGGACCATAATACCGTAGTTCGAAGGAAAGAAAATACATTATATTTCTAGAAGGCAGTTTTGGAAAGACAGCTGCTAACTAATTTAGTACCTACCTAGTTGACCTTTATATTACCATTAAGAAATGAAACCAAAAGTCCTTGATGAAGCTGAATAAAACTAGTCGTACGAAATTCAACATTTAATTTTGTCCCCATTCTCAACCCCTAAGAGAACGTGTATTCATCTCAAACTAGCGCCCTTTAAAATAGATCTGGCATTATATTAATACTGTGACTTTTCTTCGATATGCTGAAGAGTGTCCCTAGAATATCTCGTTGAAGGCCTCATAAGCAGTGGAAGGTCTAATATACGGACTAACGTAGAGAGAGAGAGAGAGACACGTAGCAAATTGATGAGAACAAAATTGGATCATAATGGGGTCTGCGCATGATATTTTTTACAATTTTTATTGAAAGGGAATCGATTCAAAA
>JAEMON010000001.1:24741230-24754567 GCA_030264115.1 Lygus lineolaris | reverse complement strand
GTTATTGTTGTGAGTTGATTGAAAAGTTCATTCTTGTGTAGAACACTGTGTTGATACGTTTTGCGAATAATAGATATTACTACAACAAACTGGTCCTAAACGACATCTGATCAATTTTCTCCACGTTTTGGAAAAGTGTATGTAAGTCCGTATGTATGTATGTGTGTGTGATCACGATTGCGGCCCCTAGAAAAATGATTAAAAAAATTCTGATTTCGAGGAATGGTTTCTACATGTCTGAGGATGAGACCCTAAGAATTTCAGCCCTCAGGGTCAATTATTTGGGGGAGAAAATATTCCAAATAGGTTAAAAAACGTCGTTTTTAGCCCATTTTTTAGCTTTTCTCCCAAACCTCTCTGACGATTTGGATGAAATTCACAGGACTTACTCTTCTAACAAGTAGAAACAAGTTCCAATACCCCTCATCTCCACAAAAATAGATTGAGGGCCAAATACAGCTGAGGAAAGTAGCGTGAAGCCTCGCATCAGATGTTTTTGGATCAAATCCGACGATGTCAAATACTCACATGTGAGATACTAGACCTATAGCTACATAGAAGCCACCTCCACTCCACTGAGTAGGCTCCCAGTGCTGCGCTATAGGTAATCGATTTTTTGGGCCTATCCACAGGCAAAGTCGAATGATCTTTCCAAAATGCACTTGATCCTTTTGAGAGGACAGCCAATCAGGTCCGTGACGTCGGGCCACCTCAGACGGACGTTCTTTCTGATCAGCACGTAATTTTGAGGTATTGCATTACGTCGCTGTATTCTATACCCAATTGAAACCCTTGATTCCAAACTCATGATAAGGTATCATCAATACTCATGTTCAGTAATCAGTTTGTAATTCAGCCACAGATCGGGAGGAATGTTGACTGATTGACTTGTTCTATATCCTTATATTCTATGGCCTTACCATCATATTGGACGTTTCTACCTTTCCTCATACGATTTTGTTGAATGTCTTCTTCTAAACTTGATTGCGAGATAAACTCAAGACCTCAATCCTGATCCTAATTAATCTCAATTAGTAGAAAACGGTACTGGGGAAAGGTGTGGGAAAAAACAAAAGGAAAATTATAAAAAGGTCTTTTGTCCCTTTGGATTGAGTGTTATAGAAAGGCGGAAAGGGCATTATTTAAGACACTGGAATATGGAGACCAGCCAAAATTGCCTACTCGAGGCTCTAACCCCTCTCCTTAATTTCAGAAAAGGCTCATTCTCTTTTTGAATCCCTTGTTTTTAAATATATTCACATCTTATGATTTAGTGAAGAGTGGCCCATTATTGCCACCTACTATGGGGACTATTGGAGCATACGTTTTTTATAGGCCATTCCGGGTCGTGCTAATCGCTCCTTAACGTCCTTCCCCCGCCACCTCAGTGCCCCTTCTTTGCTTCTCTTATCTCTCCCAAGCTCAATTAAATCCAGTCACCCATCCTCGCTAACCAATAGATCCCCCTCTGGTCCCTGGTCGCTATTGAGCTTTTCGATCGATAATATCCCGTCATCTTCTTCCCTCTTCATCTAATTTATCCCTCAGCCTGCTCAGTATGCAATGGCGTACCTGGCCCTTAGTACACTTGTCTTGCGGTGTGGTTGAGATATGCAATCTCTCCTGAAGGTATGCTTATTGTTATTGGTTTGGGGGAAAATGGTTAAGGAACTTGGTTCCATTAAAGGTGCTCGCCTCCTTCAATGAGATGATTATAAGCAAAATAGTAATAGGTAATGATATAAGGTATGAAGGAACATTTAGTAATAATCAACCAAGGACTGACAATATTTGTATGCAGAGTGATGTGGCAGGAGAGAAAATTGTTGAACCTAAGGAATGAAAATCTTAAATCTACTTTAGTGAAGATGCTAATCAATAACGTTCACGACATTATTGTGAATTATTGATATTTTTACACGAGTACATTGCAGCACAAAGGAAGGTAATGTGTTTGACCTTACTGTTGCTGGCTCTATTACAGTTTTTAGAGAAAATGGCTGGATAGATTTTTATGTATGATGGCTCAAATCGCTCTTATCTCTTAAGTGGTCTAAAAAGGTCTGAAGTGGTTATATATTATTTAAATGTACAAATTTAGCACTCCACGTGAAGGGTGACTCGACATATAACCAGTTATAGAGTAGCTACCTGGAAAAAAGTTTGTTTTAGAGACTTTTTCGGTCAGAATTATTTCAATAATTAATTTTCCGCAACACAACTTTTTTCAATTTTTTAAAAAATTTTTAAAACTTTCATCCCTTGATCGATATTTTTTCTGCAAAAAAAAATAAAATAAAGGTCTCTTTACTTCCCCCAGCCACCAGTTGAAATACTTATTGCTATCGGCCTAAAACTGATGTTCCAAAAAAATCTCCAATGCTCCGGCTTTTTGAGGGAATTTTCCTCTTCCCCCCAGCAAAGGGGGCAAATTGTGGAGCTTGTCAATAATTGGAGCACCTTTTAGGAGATCCACGGTACCCAAAATTTCCCGATATTATCCGAAGTGGACGCAAGCGCGTGTAGGACACTCCGATCCCCTCTTCATGTTCTTGACAGATGTTTATGGAGTTGCATATACTAACTGGTATTAAAGGTTGAAAGGCGACTTGAAGTACGTAGGTATGCATCCAGTAATTATTGTGGCCCCAATGTTGTGGAATAAATACAGATTTCGATGGCTACCATCCGTCTGGAGTAGCCATGAACTGGGTCGAGAAAGTGCTTTTTACTGAACTTGACTACGAAATTTCATTTAAGCGTAGAAATTCATGATTTTGCAGTTGTTGTGGTGTTTTCCCAGTTGTCATATAGGTACTCACTAGGGCATCCAGTACAGCACAATTCTCAGAACAGCTGTACTCGTCGCTGTACTTGGCCAGTACAGCTGTATTACAGCTGTAGTACAGCAACACACGGACAACGTGGAAAAAAAAAATTTTGTAGTCGTAGACGTATAGGTATATACCTATTATAATTTTTAAGGAACAGCAACAGAGAATTACCTCAAATAAATTGAATTCTTTATCGAAAAAGTAATCGTACGTTACTAAAAAAAAATCAAGCAAGAAGCGCTCGAAGCTACAAAAAACCAATGGGGGGAAAACTAATGGGATCAGAAGAAACTACAGAGGGGTGTGAATCACAGAATTCCTGGTGGGGGTGGCGGGGAGGGGTGCGCACTGAGCAGGGTTGGGTATCCCAGAGACAAGGTAAATATGAACTTTGTACTCGGGGGTAAACCCTTCCTACAGAAAACGCGGTGTGAATCACAGAAAACGTGGAGGGTGCTGTACCACCGGTACAGCTGTATTTTGAGGTGCTGTACCTTGGTACAGCAGGGGAACAAAAAAGGTGCTGTACTTGCTGTATTACAGCTGTACCAATTGCTGTACTGGATGCCCTAGTACTCACGTGGTGCGTGCAACAGCCCAATGATTACGTGACTTTCACGTATCTCATTCGTTGGGTACATTCGTAATAAGTCGCGAACTACAACGATTCTCCACAAATAACCTATCAGAGATGAGTTAAGAGCGTTCCACGCGATCGATTGCAGATTGAAGTCCCCAACCACCCATTCCAATGCGGCTAGTCACTTCATCACTCTAAATCACTCATAAACTGAGAGGCCAATCGAGTGAAAAGGTTGTTTCGTTAGATGTTATCTCTTTTCCATTTTTACCCTTCGAGCTGCTCACTCATCTGATTATTATGTATTCCATTACCTCGATCGCACCAGACAGTCACAAAACTGAAAGAGAAAAACTCAAGAATCTGTCAACTCAGAAATCAATGAAGCAGATAATAAATACCGCTATTCAATTTAAAGAAATTTGTCGTTATGAAACGAATAAATTTACGTTATAGTTACAGTGTTACGATTGAATGTATTTTCAGTTGGAGGAGTTGAGTGATCCTCTCAATGTCATACACGCCTCACCATTAGTCATTCCATCTGTACCCACCTTGTGCGGCTATTGAGTTAATTCATAAAACGCTGGGTTTATTATTTTCCCAAAATTTTGTTTGCGTAGATCACTGTAGTTCTGGTCGAAAGATACATATTTGTAAATGAGTGGGTACAATTTCCTGACTCTCTAGTAAAATTAAAGTGAAGTAAACAAACATTATAGGCTGGATTTTCGTCCGTCTGCCGCTCCCGACTTCGCGGATGTCATCAGCTTCCTCCAGAGGGTGGATCAGAATTTGATCGGGTGATTTCGCTTTCCCCTTGAGTGGAGAGGGGATCGTCTATGGCCCGACGCGAAAATACTGAGATGTGTGAAGCCACGCTGGTGGTCGCCCATCCAAGTACTAACGACGCCGCTGGTACCGGCGATCTTCACGCAAACTAGTTTATTCCACCAGATAAGGCCGCCTCTCTAGTATCCGAGAGTACCTATCGACCTTCAGTAGGCATGAAAAGTTCAGTAGGAGTTTGAAACTCGATTTGATAAAAATTATAATACGTTCCCTCAAAATCAGCTCAGATGTATGAGTGGCGAATTGTTTCCCTTCTGTAACTAAACATGGATTTTGATTCACAATCGTGTTTCCGCTCTACTTTCCGTTTTTGATTGTCAGGGGTTTGTCACCTTATCCCTGAGTGAAGTGAAGTGAACGGACGAACAGTGAAGCGGGTGACCACACCCGATCCTAAAAATCGTAATATATATAAAACCATGAGAAAAAATATTCATTCCATTGAAAGTTTTCGAGCAAGAAGGTTTTGAAAATTGGCGGACCGCGGATAAGGCTCGGATGGATTATTTTTAGCGAATTTTGGAAGAAAATGAAGCTATTGCAATGGCTTCAAAAATTTTGTAATGCAAATTTTTGAAAATTTTCTTCATGGAAATCCATTTCAGCCCATTTTAAAACGATTCCTGAAATTTAACACTTTTTCATATGTATATATATATATTTATATAGATGAATTTTCTCGCTATCGACCGTTGGCATATAGTGTGAAGCAGTTATGAATAACTATGCTTAGGGGTTGTCCCTGACCGAACCTCGACAACCCCTAAGCATATTATTCATAACTGCTTCACACTATGTTTATATATATATTTATATGTGTGTCACTCCAGACGATATCTGCCCGAGGGATCGAGATAAAAAATCCAAAAACATTTTAAAATGTCAATAATATCAAAAGTAAGGAGTTCGTTGACCAGAATTTTTGTAGTACTCCAAGGGATCAAATTTTGAAAATTTAGTTTCAAAAATTCGCGAAAACCCGTTTTTTTTTAGGTTTTTGGTGTGAAATACCATCCTAGACATAGGAACATATGGGGTATTCAAAATCAGCGTGAAATTACCTATAAGAATCACCCACAAAATCGGTTAAAATTATTCTTTGAAATTCGCTCACCAACTCATGCTGCATGGATGGAATTTTTTTCAATTCGATTTGAGGATTCTCCGTGTCGATACCGAGGGTTCATTATTGAAGATGATAAACCAAACGATGTGGGCAAGCATCGCGATTCCTTCAATTATTCTTATTTAATTCACCTAGGTACTATCCTCTAACCTGTAAGCGTAATTTTTCAATTTGTTTCAGGTAAGCTTCACAACCTTCACAGGCAATAACGTAAGCAAAGTTCATTATAGTTCTAATTTCCCTCTTCCGTAGAGTTTGTTTATTTTGAAACTGTGGAAACACTTTCTGGTCGAAGCGTAACGTAAGATCAGGTGATAATTATGTTTGGTTCTTATGTTTTTGCATGTACTCTAAGTTTATTTGATTATAAACTTCACGATTCAAAAACCTTTACGATGCTTTGACCTCAACATTATGGGGCTGATGGGGAAAATCTCTCAGGCTAACGATGAGTAAGCATTGTCTTTCCCTTTATTGATTCTCCTCGTCCTACTATAACTAAGAAGGATCTTCTACAAGAAATCCTTTCAAGGACGTCTCATCCAATAACTTAGAGAACAAATATATTTCCCTATCAAAACCATTAGTTCACTCGATGTTTAAAAAATTATTTGGGTTGAATAGGTTGTTTGACTTTTTTTCTTTTTTCAGTTCGTCCTTGATTTCGATGAGGCCTAAGCATGTACTGTAGGGTCATTTCACTTATGTATAACGTTTGATAAATTATGGGTAAAGTATATAAGGTAATATACCTATAGGTTATAAATTAGGTATGTTGCATCAACATGAAATGTGTTTTCTACATCACTTCACAGTAAGTTAAAAAAATATTGAGCTTCGGTTTTCCCAAAAAATCTTAACCATGGATAAATTAATCATTGTTTTAACGAATCGGAGATTTTAAGATTGATCAAGGACAAACTGGTTTCGCGAGTGTAATTAACGAATAGGAACTTTTAAACTTTGCTTTTACGGCATCACGGCCTGGAGGCATTTGCCCGGCGAAATGAGGCGTTGGTCGATATTACGATTGATAACGTAGTTGTTGACGTGCATTGTGTGTTTGCCTGTGATTTATATTTATTCGTTTTTGTCGTTTGGCTAGTTGAATGTCGAAGTCCCGGAAACCTTTGTTTGATTTATTTAAGAAAAAAGAAATTTCAAAAAATTGTTGTCTAATACCTAATAATAATTAGAAAACAATTTTTTGAAATTTCTTTTTTATGTTGAAATTGGTTGTAAAAAACGTTGGGAGAAACGCTGTTGGAATGTTTTCCACCACCCTTACATTTACAGTTATAGTCACATTCAAAAAGTTACATTTTGGATATGCAGAACAGCATGATTTAATGTGTCAGGCCAAAAAAGCCCATGTGTCACCAGACACTAGAGAATGGCACGTGTCATGCAAAGGGTTAAGGTGTAATATATAAATAGGTACATATTTCGAAGGAATAGGAACTGATAGAATAGTCAAAATGCAAATAGGAATCGTCACATAAAAATGTTTGAGTTGTCAAAAGTCGAATGTCCTCCTAATTTTGTTCTAAAAAATGTGGGTTAATTTAAAACTGACAAGTTTTACATTATACTGGTATCTTGTGTCGGACCCACTCTCGAACCTATCAATACATGGTTGTAACTATTTTGTTTTCTTTGCGGGACGACTTTGGTTGTGCACAAGTCACTTTCAGCTTTGCTTTCGATAGAAACCTGAAGTTAGCACATCTCTTGAAGCTGCGGTTGACCTTCGTGACAGTGGTCTTCTTGGACAGAATTCGTTTTCTACTGTTCTCAAATAAGCTTTACACTTCAACTTTCGTTACGAACAAATCCACCGCTTCTCATTCCCTCCTGCTAAGTATTTCTAGTAAACAAACTTGAAATTACCGTGAAATATTGCGTATTTATTTTCTCGGCTTCCACCTTGTACGAACACCGAGTCACACATCGTAGGGGAAACTGACTTTCCCCTTGAATGACCCTTTTCCCACCCGTGAAAAAATCGTGACCAAGAGTTAGGTACATAGATACATAAATATAACATATCAGTCTGAAACGAGGTATGGTATCAGTTTGAGTATTTCTGGTACAAACTAAGTGGAAACCAATTCCAATCAAGAAAAACGAGTTGATGAAAACATTGTCTATTTCCACAAAAATAATGAGTTATAATATTAAATCGATTTGAACGGTTAAGTTATAATCAATAACAAAAGAAGAACTGAAGGTTTATTAGTGAAAACACAGATTATATGTGTTTAGGGAACACAAAACACAAGTGATAGGGAACTTGAGTCCTATTGGCTGAAAAGCTAAGGACGGCTGGTATACCCATTCATCGGGATCGAGCTATTTCTTGGTCAAAATGGGTAAAAAATAGGGGCTTTCATTGGAAGTACCTAGCAAAGAGGTCGCGCAGAAAATTACCCTTGCATTTCCAATTATTAATTGAAAATCACTTGAAATTTACTTTTTTATTGTGGTCCTAATAACCGTAACAGCACTTGGCGTTAGAGAAGCTTTTTCCCCTTTTTCAAGGACGTATTCAGATTTTGAAGAGTATAAAGTAGAAATTTCCTACCCTTGCAAGTTCTCCGTTGCTTAATAATGCTGGGGAGGTGTTCATTGAAAACAGGGAGCTTGGGAACCCTTTGCCCGAAATTCCTTCTTTTTTTTTGTCCGTTTTGTTATTTGAAATATAATCACACATCAGTGTAAACGAGGTACAAAAAATACACTGCCAAGGACATGGCAAAGAAGCTTCCTCGTGGCCCTCACAGTAGGTCACCATTAAATTTTCAGAAAACTAGAAATGACCGGTTCGCCATGCTCATGACGATAGAATGCAGGGGAACCCAAAATTAAAATATCATTATTTTTGGACAATACAAAGCACGGGGGCAAAAAGGATTTAAACCCCCCATTTAACCTCACGCAACTGCTAAAATCGACGGAAAAAACGGCGTTTATCTAACTTTGCGCTTGCGCAGTAGATATTACTGATCCAACCGTGATGAAATTCATGGGTCTTGGGTCAGCCCCCAACTACCCTCCGAGTTTGAGCGAAACAGTTCCGTCAGGAACTGAGATATCGTAGTTTCAGGAAATTAACGTTTGCGCATGCGCACACGCTACAAGTGGTCCGATGGCTATCCGAATAATAGGGCCCTCACTATCTAGGGGCTACCCCGTACTATCTCTGAAAATTTCACCGCAATTAGTCGAGTGGTTCCAGAGTTATGGCCATGAAACACATTTCCAAATTGCGCATGCGCAGTACTTATTACTGATACAATCGTGTCGTAATCAGTAGGTCATGGTAGCCCTCAACTGCACACCGAATTTGAGCGAAATCGGTTCATTACGAACTGAGAAATCGTAGTTTCAGGAAATTCACGTTTGCGCATGCGCAAACGCTATCAGTGGTCTGATGGCGATGCAATTCATAGGGGGCTCTCTAGGGTCTAACTCGATTAATCTCTGAAAATTTCACTGAAATTGGCCTAGTTGTTCCGTAGCTACGTCTATAACAACAAATTTCAAGTTTGCGCTTGCGCAGTAGCTATTACTGATCCAATCGTTACGAAATTAATAGATGATTGTCTTAGAGTCAGCCCTCAACTATCCGCCAAACTTGAGCGAAATAGGTGAATTAGGAACTGAGATATAGGGGTCTCAGTAAATTCACGTTTGAGCATGCGCTCACGCTACCCACAGTCCGATGGCGATGAAATTCACAGGCGACCATCTCGGGGCTAACCCGCACAATCCCTGAAAATTTGATTGAAATCGGATCAAAATTGTGGAAGTTATGGCTGTGGCAAGGAAATGTGGACAGACAGATGGACAGACGGACAGACAGACGGACAGACAGACGGACAAACAGACGGACAGACAGACACGAAACCAAATTTGTTCAGGAGGCCCTGAAACGCAAAATGCGAGTGGAAATTTCGATTTTGGAGCACAAACATTTTTTTCATTTCGAAAGTGAAAACAAAGCTTCCGCTGCCCTGCAGACTCGGAAGCAAAATAATAAGAACCTACAAGGCACCCTCGTAGGATCCGCAAAGGTGAACAAGTGTGGACGCGTGCGGAAGTAAAGGTAGTAAAGGTGAACCGAACGTGCGGAAGGTGAACCGACGAGGGCGATCCCAAACCGACTCGTGTCGGTCCACTTCAAAGAATGCGGATCCGCATCGAACAGTCTGGACGTGCCGATCACCCTCAGTCGGGTCGCAGCCCATTTCATTCGATCTATAAATAGTCATTTTTGTGGATTTTAACGCTGATTTAGGCCCTCAGGATATTTTTGTGGAGATGAGGGGTGTTGGAGATTGTTTTTACTTGAAAGAAGAGTTACTCCTGTCAATTTCATCTAGGTCATTAGAGCGGTTTCCGAGAAAAGCTGAAATAAAAGTGATAAAAACGACGTTTACGCGAATTTTCTAAAAAAAAATTAAGCTATTGCAATGGCTTCAAAATTTAAATAATGAAATTTTTGAACATTTTCTTCATGGAAATCCGTTTCAGACCATTCTAAAACGATTCGTGAAATTTCACACTTTTATATATGTAGGTGTCATTCCAGACGATACCAGACCGAGGAATCGAGGTAAACATCTGAAAAAAATTTCAAAATGTCAATAATATCATAAGAAAGGATGAGTTCGTTGGCCAGAATTTCTAGAATACCTACTACAAAGGTTCAAATTTTGAAAATTTAGAGTCAAAACCCGCTAAAAAAGGCGTTTTTTTAGGTTTTTGGTGTGAATTACCATCTTAAACATAGGAACATAAATGGTATATTCGGAATCAGCGTGAAATTTCCTATAAGAATCACCCACCGAATCTGTTAAAATCATTCTTCGAAAATTCTCTCATCAACTCATGCTGTATGAATAGGACTTTTTAATATGTATATTTCAGATGACTGATGCTTCAAATGTTTATACCATTCACTCATAATAATTATCTTTCCTGACCATTGTGATGCAATACCAATCGAGATAAAAAAAAATCCATAAAATTATTTTAAATGTCAACAATATCAAAAAAAAAGAAGGATGAGTTTGTTGGCCAGAATTTTTGGAGTTCCTACTCCCAGGGGTCAAATTTTCAAAATTTAGTCAAAAATCGCTGAAAAAAAAAAAAGTGTTTTTTGAGGATGCGACGACTTTCTTCAGCAGCAACTCCAATGAGGATTGCAGCGGCAGCTGCGAGAATTTCATCCTCGTCACTCATTATTTCACAACCAAAAAAAAGTTTTCGAAATTTAAAAATTTAAAATTATTTCCTTTTTTTCAAAAATAATTTCATAACCACAAACAAAATTATCAACTATGCATCACAATCGGAGGCCGAAAGCTGACTGAGGGCGACGAGGGCGATCGCCCCGTCCACATTACTCTCACCGTCTGGACGCAATGCCGAACCGAAGAGGCCGACTCGAACGTGCCGAACCGACGAAGCCGAATGACCTCATTCGGCATAGTGTGGACGCGGCTTTAGATTAAAAGATGGCATTCCAAAGGTTCTGGAGAATATTTGTATAAATAAGTCAACGCAAAACACAAAAGCTCAGGTAGAAACATGAAACACCACCTAACATACACTACTTAACATAGAATACTAATCAGATAGAGGGGACACCCTTTTGCATGTCACTTTCCCGCCCCAGGACTAATAACAACAGGGTTTAAGACATATTATAAGATTATAGATATACTCTTTTTGCTTTACCACAACTTATTGTTTCTCACATCAACTTACAGAAAAATTAATTGAGAAGAAATCCATGCAAGTTCCTCATTTAATGAAGTCATACATCACTACTGGCTATACAGCTTAATCTAAATGATGCCGTGCATACAGTAAATGATACCTACTCCCCCCCCCCCTCCCCCACCTAATCAACGAGCCCGTTATCGACGGTTGAGCGGAAAGAGGAAGGGCCAATTTCACTTTGAGATTCGTAGCTAGGAAAAAAAAGTGAGATGAGACCTGCTTCCGCTCCACCGTCGATATTATGGTGAGCGTTGTAAAGCCTTGATTCAGATGATGCTGACTCTCGATGATGTCTTAATATTTAAAGCACTCTACTCGTCTACTTGACAACCTTTACGACGGGTGGGTACGTGAACAATAATTCTATACTCATAAATTTCAGGTATGTTTCGTGTCAAAACTCACTCTAGCTATGTAAATTGAATACTTCTTCTTCGTCTTCTTGATATTTAATCGTCATAATTCTCCACTGTTCTTTCTGAACCCCAGGAAGTGAGATACGCTTCACGTAACCAACACCTAGAATCCTAAAATCCAATTATTATGTGTTGGTATGAGACACAGGGTTGACTATCGACTGTCAGTCAATCGCGGTTTACGGTCAACGTCATCCATCTCATCTTCGAATATGGTTGTTACAAGTGACTTTAACACCCATGCAATAAACTTGAGAGCTGTGACATACCTCCCCTCATCGAAGATTAATACTTTAAAAATGCATACAGCAGCCCCTCTCCCGTCTTACCGGGAAGAAAGCAAAAAATCATAGTATGGAAGGACCTCCTTGACTTCCTCACGCAACTCCTTCTTCCTCTCCGTCTTCCGATCTGCTTCAACCATTCCTTTCTCTCCAGGTTTGATCGAAATGTCTCCAATAGTACCATATCACGCCTAATCATAATTTCCAGATACTTTAAGGCACTAGAAATACCAAAGTACCTATGTGAATAGTATAGATACAATATTAATAGAAAATTAATGAACAGATATTAAAAAAAAACTGTTTTTGTTAAAATTGAACTATATTTTTACTCACACGGAATTTTCAGCGAATTTTCGAAGAAAATGAAGCTATTGCAATGGCTTCAAAATTTTTGTAATGCAAATTTTTGAAAATTGTCTTCATGGGAATCCGTTTCAGATTATTCTAAAACGATTCCTGAAATTTAACACTTTTTTATATGTATATATGTATTTATATATATATTATATTTATATATTTATATGTTTATATATGTGTCATTCCAGACGATATCTGACCGAGGAATCGAGATAAAAAAATCCAAAAACATTTTAAAATGTCAATAATATCAAAAGAAAGGATGAGTTCGTTGGCCAGTATTTTTGGAGTACCTACCCCAAGGGGTTAAATTTTGAAAGTTTAGAGTCCAAAATTTCTATTAAAAAAAAAAAAACTTGTTTTTTTGAGGTTTTTGGTGTGAATTTCCATCTTAAACATAGGAACATTATGGTATATTCGGATTTTTCGGATTTTAAATGTAAACTAAATATTTTTTTATTTCGATTTTTTTTGTTTAGTGCGCCCCTAGGCCCCGGCCTATTTAGTGGTAAATCCATGCCCGATGATATGCTGATGATAACGTGGTATGCTAAACGATTGTGATTTTTCTCCCTCAATAGGTTGGTAAAAAAAGTAAATTCTTGGGAAACCGGTCTCTTGGTATACATGCACAGTGTTGTAGGGCAAAAGGGAATAGACTCATCATTATTTGTATAGTGTTTCACTTTCGACCTTGATCTTTCTGGTAGAGTAGGAGGGTTTTTTCTTTCGGTCACAGCGGAACATATTGCAAACCTTAACATATTCAGCCAACAATGGCCTTGATTTCTTTTGCATTGGGCTCTTCAATAATTTTATTTTGAGCCATTCTAACATCAAAAAGTGTTTAACGTTTTTGTATTTAAACGCACTTTTCCCCTAACAACCAGTAAGTGAGCTGTTTCTGGCACTTGAAATTCGTAATTTGGTCCTTGGGAATGCCTGGTTTACGAGCTCTCCTTTTTCTTGATTATATAGACATTCATGCACCATTTTGGACTTCTTAATCCTAAGGATAGGACACCGACTGGAGTAAAATACCAGTCTATATATATATATCGTCGCTTAAGAAGCAATACGCCCTATCGACCATTT
>JAEMON010000001.1:24724625-24740230 GCA_030264115.1 Lygus lineolaris | reverse complement strand
ATTTTTGATGACATTTTGGGCTCCGTCCCTTGCCCCCTTAAGCGACGATCTAGGACCTATACAAATTTTGAACCTCAGGGATCAATTCGGAGTACTCTAAAATAGATTTCTATAGAGAGAAGTTTAATTAATGTAATGAATGTAAAAATTTGCCGACCAATATGTTCGGGTCCATTGTGATGTTAATTTTTTCAAAAATTCGATAAAAATGGCAATAAGTATGCGCCGTTATACCGTTATGAGACGTTTTCACGTCGGTGTCCCTCAAGCGTGGGCACCTCTGTCCACTTACACGTGCGGGCGAGATTCAGACGGAGTTATTTCCGTCTTCATGTCCTTCATTAGGGCACAGAATAGAAACAGATCCAACTCGCTCCCTGTCCCAGATACTCCCCCATTGGTATTGCCATGAGAGCGGGTAGGTATTGTAAAACATTTAGGTAAACCCATCAAAATATAGTGTTGCACTTCCCTTCCTCACCCATATGCTTTCGCATTGTTTTTTATATTCTGTAACCAGGAGTTGGCAAATAAACTTGTAACTATATTACCTCTTTGCCTATTCTGCTTAAAATGGGGTCTACGCATGTGATGGAATTTTTTCACTTCGACCTAAAATTCGGATTTAGCTCCCTCAAAAACCTCTAGTTGCCATTTTTCAGCTCGGAATTCCCCCAAATTTGACCATAAACTGGCTCTTATATCGAATTTATCCGTTCACGATGTTTTATAATGAATATAATAGTTTCAAGCAGTGGCTTAAGGACAATGAAATCTGGTTAAATTGGAGTTAATTGGGCCAGCTTTTGAATCCAATTTATGAAGGTTTCCCACTTACTCGAATTCCACATATCCAGGATCGTTATTATTATTACTCATCCAGGTTTAAAAAGGGGCCGAAAATTCGATTCTTTGCAAAACAACAAAACACTGCAAAGCAACAATGTGGGGAACTATTCCCACTATATTTTAGGTCGGCATTGCAGATCAATGAGTGATAGCGTTCCCACTCATACAGGCTCCGGCGGCTGAGATTCCTACTCATGGAGGTTGTCTTTGGGAGAAACGGATCCCACTCATAAAGGCCTCATTTTCCCACTCAAGGAGATCTTAATAGGGCTTCATCAAGGGGTTGGGACAGGAACTTTCTTCCCAGACATATAGAGGTTTTCCACTCACGCAGGCCCTATACTTATACAGGCTCCACTGAAGGTATATGAAACCAGTAGGTACCTACACTGCCGTCCTTGGTTGTCAGGAGGTTCCCGTTAATAGTCACTAGGTTGTTATAAGACATTGTTTTTGTTAGTCCCATTCGCAGATGTATAGCAATATCGCAGTATAAAACCTTTTGATCGGGTACCAAATTGAATATGAGCAACCCCAATCCGTAGTGACTAGGTGCAACGGATATTTCGTCTGAAATATGGAATTAAATCTTCCGAATGACAGCAATATTCTTTGATGTTATCGTGAATTTAGGGATGAAGGGTGTCTCTGTAAATGTAAGAGCTCTTGGCGACCGTGCGCTGCTTGCAGTGCGCTGAGGGTGTTGCCAAAATGTCTCTCAAAATCTATTCGACGATAAAGTTATGAATATTGTGCATTCCTTCGAGTGTGCAGAGTGTTGTCAATTGCAATTGGTTATAAAACCATTAACGTATCAGCAGACAAGTAGACATAGGTGCAAACATAACTGAAATATCAACGTGATATCAATCCGATCACTATTTAGCCGCAACTGGAACTGGAAAACCTCCCCTTCACAATGGTAGGTCCTACATATACATAATTTACTGCGATCTCCGATGTATGGTTCCACACTTACAGCTTTCAGAATCTCCAACATTTGTTATGAAACTCCGTGTATAAATAGTCCAGAAAAAAAGATGAGGGTCAGAATTCATTCATACCATCTAAAACGTGCTTCAATAATTCACATCTTAACGATCCGATATACGTTTGACGGACCAGAAAAAGTTTATCGCGACATTTTACAACTATATTATAGGTATTATACGATAGTTATCACCGTTGAGTTTTGCGGGATTCACTGATCTGGTAAGAGAACTAGCGTTATGTTTCGAACTTGTGTCACTGTTCCCTCCTGTTTATCCATTCATCTCCCAACCAAGATGGCAGAGGATCAAAAGCTTCCAATCCCCGTTGGATCAACTGATCCGATGCTGTGAATCATCCCCTATACTCATAATCGTTTTGAGGGGAAACCACTCTCGTCTTAATTTCTTCTTTCCTTCTTACAAAATACGAACTGAAAAACACATTTCAAGATCTCTTTCACAAGAGGCCTTGGTTTTACCAGACTTTTAAATCCGACCAGATATTGATAGCCGGAACTTCGCTCCTTTACACGCTGCAGCGGTCGTAAACTCGTGAAAAACCTCAGCCCCTTCACGTAACCTTCGCACTTACGCTCTAATTGTCAAAAGGAAGGAAAAAAGTCGACGCCTCGTGGAAAACTCTGATATTCCGACCCTTCATTTCGCCTGGCTTATTGCTCCGTCGTCCCCAGATTTATAGAATGCATTAGCCGAGCAAGTTTGTCCCCAAACAAACGGGAGCTAACCCCGGGGGTTTCCCAACAATCGACTTTGCGGGTTATAATTTTTTCCTTTCAAGCTTGGTTCCCCCTCCACTCGCCCTCTCACCACCAACTCTTTTGTGTGGCGTGACAACGCCTGGACTTAGGAAGTCGCGCCCGGCCTTATTTATAGGCCATTACCAGTAAAATCACTTCCAATATGTCGACTGGAAATGGATGCCTCTCTATTTCCGCCCTAACGCCTTTTGATTAATGACTCTCGATGAATTTTTCTTTGCTTTTTCACTTCATAAATGCAGTAATAAACTGGTAGGCCGCCACAGACAGGTTTTCTACATTCTCTGGAATTCCATAAAGCGGGTCCAATGGTGACTCATGGAGTGAATGTTGAGGCAGGCCATACGAACAAAAATCTCGTTACCGTTTCCGTGAGTAGCTTTACCTATTTGGGATAGTGAAAATCTTTCTGAAGGCATCGGTGCTTTTGTATGGTCTCTTTGGGTCGTCTATTTACTGAGCTGATCCAACAGGCAAGCGATATCTACCATTCCGGACTTGCGACCAGTTCCTTCTCGATTTACCTTTGTAACCTACAGTCAAGAAGGCCGAGGGTTACAGCTCGC
The DNA here is from genome assembly GCA_030264115.1 of Lygus lineolaris. Taxonomy (NCBI): domain Eukaryota; kingdom Metazoa; phylum Arthropoda; class Insecta; order Hemiptera; family Miridae; genus Lygus; species Lygus lineolaris. Next base: position 24,737,044 of record JAEMON010000001.1, on the reverse strand, counting down.
TCACCTCAGATTGAACCGACATGTCTGTTCCCTCTACCACCACCCCTTCAGTAATAAAAACCACGTCGTATTGAGACTTGATATATATGTCGAATCTCTACCATTCTACTAACGTGCAATATGCCCAAGGCCCTATAGGACTTTCTACACTGACCATGTCGGATGATCGTTCAACCGATTTCCTGCAGACCCATTTTGCCGTCTGTACTTGTAGATCGTTGGGACAATAATCTTCACCAATTTCAATTATCCCTGATCTATATCTGATCGAGTTATTGACCAACAACTAACTATTGCTTTTGGCCGGTCATTTAAATCAGTCGAGTTGAGCAGATAGATTGGTCGTACTCGTGTTCGGGAGTTTTGAATTGATGAAAATTTGAATTTTACTTAATACTGATTACTTCTTGTAACCATTTCGATCTGCGAGTTGCTACCAATAAGCGTGGTAATCAATATTAGCCCCGTAACAATGGCATCAGTATATCTATTCTTCTAGAACACTTCCACCGATATGCATAATATCGGAGACTGATGTTTATTCGGCAGTTCTCTGCAGAGTGAACAATTGGTCTATTTTAGAATAAGCCAGTGTTTTCTATATCCTCACGCGGTTTCTGTAGAAATTGAAATACGTATATAGTTATCATCTACCGAGGAGGTTCTACAGGGGTTTGGTTGAATCAGTTCCGTTTACACATACATGATTATATAAGTTAGAATTGTTGAATTGGTTCGGCTCATTGATCAATTTATTTAAAAGTGAAGCACTGGGCCGGTAATAGTAAATGTACAAACCCTCATCTATTTTGAAATTGAGAACGATAGGAGGGAAGAAAAATCTTAGAGGAAAATTCTTCCGGCAGTTGGAAGAAAATAACAACTTTCAAGTGTTGAGCATCACTATTCTAATTCTAGTCATACTTAATGTACATGCGTATCATATGGAACTCAACAGTAATGAGCTATGACAGTCCTTCAAGTTGGTTCAACCACTCGTGCTGGTCGATGATGAAGGGGAGGAGCAAATTAGTTTAGATAGGATTACAAATTACAAAAAAAACCGCCTTGCTACTGATATTTGGAAAAAATTAGAAGAGGGGAGCTGCGTTTTGACCTTTTCAAATACCCTGCCCTTCTGTGGGTCTCCACATTAGCATTTACGTCTTCGAATCTATGAGGCCCGGTGCTCATCAAGGAATAAAACCGATGGGAGAAAGCACTCACTGGGAACAACCATGTAGATTCACATTAAATTATTGTAATCAAAATATTTTTTTTATTTTACTTCCACCATTTAGATATATAGATGCTACGACGTCATTTATTTACGCAATTTACAGTAGTACAGTTTACAAAATGAATAGTTTGATAATTCTTAATTTCATAAATCATAGTATAACCAAACACATCGGTAACACATAGCAATATACCTAGGTATATGTATTCAACGATACACCACGGGAACGTAAAACTTATAAAACAAAAAATATTAAAAAATATTGTGGGATTAATGAATAGGAAAGTACTTTAATTGGGGAAAATTATATTATTAACCACGTAATTTCTCTGGTAACGCTGGTGAGATGAGTAAAATTTGTAGGAAAAATAGGGAAATAATTAGCAGGAGCGTAGGGAACAGAAAACATTTTGTTGGTACCGAACATTATGGTTGAGAACCGTTTTAGAAGGTGCTCTTTGACAATTTTGACATTTCACACCTGAAGCTGTCAGAAACTGACTTTTTACCACCGAAACATATAATCCTACCTACCTTCCAAATAAAGAAGACTCCATACACATACATTCCTGAACGGGAAATGGTTTTGCCAATCCATCATCCCACAAACAAAGAAAGGACGAGTTCGTTTGCCAGAATTTTCGTAGTAGTCTGAGGGTCACATTTTGAAAATTAAGGGTCAGAAAACGTGTTTTTGAGATTTATGGTGTAAATTACCATATTACACCTGGTTACAAATAGTATATTCGGAATCGGAGCAGAATTTACTATAAAGATGACCCATAAATTATCTTTAAAAAATTATATTACAATAGAAAATTCGCTCATTAACTCATGCTGTATAACTAGAACATTCAAAGAATACTGGATTCAGACGATTGATGATGACAAAGGTTTCTTCACCTTTGACTAGAATGTCAAAAGTATTGTGCCTTCTTCTAACCTCACAAGGGCCATCATATGGCGGTTGCAGAGGCCGTCTATGAGAGTCATGTCGCATGGTAACTTGTGTTGCTTTTGTGAGCTTGGAATGAATAAACAGGTTACGGCCTGAATGAATTTGAATGAAATCACTCGAAGATTGTTCATTGTGTACTTCAACTTTGCAACAAATTCATGAATTAATGACGGTCCTATAAGTTCTGTTGTTCTTTGAAAAATTCGTTTGGTAGGTACCTTCAATGTGGAACCATACACCAGTACAGCAGATGACCACTTTAGGTCTTCTTTTAGCGATGTGTGCATTCCTAATACGAAATATTGAAGACCTTCCATCCAAGTTTCAGTATTGTGACAACGAATAAAAGCCTTCACCTGTCTATGAATCCTCTCGAATGTCACTGGCTTTTGGATTGCACGCGGATGTGAAATTGTACTAAGTTCCCAACGTGGCTGCGAGCTTTATTATTTATCATTTCGAGTTGATGACCCCGATCTGGAATACAACGTTTACAACGTTCAGTTATGAGGCAGCAAAGCTGTATTGGAACATTTTATATTCATGTCCTCGATGAATTTGGAAGTACTTGAGGGTATAACGTAAATCATCTCCGTTTACATACTGGTTGACATGGTTCCTCATCTTAGATATCTTTAATCGATTGTGCTCGAGATATACTAAGAAATACGCATTATTATCTAAGCCTCCCACATCGATCATAGTGACATACCAAAAACTTCCCGGAACGTCGAAGAAAGAAAGCCCAACAAGGAAGGGAGGAAATAACTACAAATAATACTTCCCTGGTTTCTCGTGGTGTGAAAAGTTTTCTCCCCCAGACTTTTCGCCCTTGCGTCTTCAGTCTGGTGCTTGTTTCCGGCTTTTGCCTCTTTCGAGTTCCGCTTTGGACTTTAACAACATGTTTTCTGTCAGTTCACCCACTCGTCAAGAGGACTGATCTTCCAATGAAGAAGTATTTTTCCCTACGTATCAGGCGATAAATTCGCCAGGATGCAGCCCAGTGGGTACTGCGAAATAGATTACTTTATCGTCATCCGTTTGTTTTGTCATTAGTAATCCATTCTCCTCAGCACTTGATATAGTATTCTGTGGAAAAATGTCAAATTTTGGCTATGATGTTCTTGATTATTTGATTCTTGTTATGGTGAGTTAAGAACAATGCTCTAGTGCAACAGTTCTCTTTCGCTTCGGTGGTGACCAAAACCAAAATTTGACGTGTTGAAATTGAGCCTGCCATCTCAGAACGTTTGCTATTCTATTTGATTTATTCATCTGGCAGGTGAATAATTACTTATAAGGATACACGGTTGTCATAAATGTAGTATCCATGTTGAAATGTTTCTGAGTTCTGCCTCCAAAAAACTCTGCTTGCATTTTTCTTTTTACTATTTTTAGGAATAAAGTATCTACAGAACTTTTATCACTTGTAAAAACATGAAAAATGGTTATTTTCGGATTTCTGGACGAATTCTGCCTTCCGGTCATTACAGTTACCTAATAATTGTTGACGTTTAAAGTGGCATTTCTGCAGAAGCTTCCTTTCGTAAATGGATAAACGAATCCTGAAATTGGAAGTTTTTTACCTCATCAAATAAGCTCACAATATGTGAACTACAAGTTCCGTTGATACACAAACACATTTGAAACATGCCTAGATGTGTAAAATGACTTCATAATGATTATGAACGTAAATTCCGCCTAGATTTAACTAAAATATCTTCAGGCTGGTTGCAATACTTTCCTATTACTTTTCGGAACACGATAGGAAAGTAAGAGGAAAACCGCAATACTACGTTACACCCTATTGCTATAAAGGTCAAGTTCCAGAGCATGATACAACTAAGAGAAGAGGGAAACTGAAGGCAATAAATGAAACATAACCCCGCCGAGGAGAGCCTAAAACCAAGAAAAACATCAAGGCTGCCACACAATAGAAAGTCCCTGATCCACCCTCACTAAATCTAGAACCTAACCTATCCTGGTAAACACCATAGATTTTAAAGTAAGAAATTTCATTGCCGGTAGGTACTAGGGCATCCAGTACAGCAATTGGTACAGCTGTAATACAGCAAGTACAGCAGCTTTTTTTTCCCCTGCTGTACCAAGGTACAGCACCCAAATACAGCTGTACCGGTGGTACAGCACCCTCCGCGTTTTCTGTGATTCACACTTTTGCAGGGCCCTCAAACCACAGTGGGAGGGTTTACCCCCGAGTACAAAGGTCATGTTTACCTTTTCTCTGGGATACCCAAACCTGCGCAGTGCGCACCCCTCCCCACCACCCTCACCAGGAATCCTGTGATTCACACCCCTCTGTATTGTTTTCCTCCCATTAGTTTTCCCCGATTGGTTTTTTGTAGTTTCTAGTGCTTCTTGCTTGATTCATTCAATGAAGCAAACGAAATTGATGAATTGAAGAATGCAGTTTATTTGAGGGCTCTGTTGCTGTACCTTTAAAAAAAATTAATATACAGACGTCTACGACTACAAATTTTTTTTCCTTCGTTGTGGTGTGTTGCTGTACTACAGCTGTACTGGCCAAGTACAGCGACGAGTACAGCTGTTCTGAGAATTGTGCTGAACTGGATGCCCTTAGGTACTCGAACCAACTAGGTATGAAATGATTAGCATGGCAGGCGGATCTCTATCCATGGAGGTGGCTCGCTGCCTCCAGAAAGGCTTACTCTTGGCCCGAAGAGGAACCAATACTTTGGTACTCCACTTGGCACGGATCATTTGGCTCACCACCAAACTCTCAACCTCCCTTGCACTGACCTTCCCTAACTGGCTAAGTCTATCATCACCTATATATCAGCCTCTTGATAGTACTCTTGTTTTCAGGCTCGACTCTCCATCTCCCCAAAAGTCGTCGCCTGCGCTTTCCACCCGTCAGTTCTAGGTATCGTTTTCAGTCTTTACTGCCCATCCAACTGAGTCTGGTAACACCATAACATCCCTGTGAATCTGCACATGGCATTAAATAATTTATGAGATATCTCTTCGTGATTCTGTCCAAACACAGCACTTTTTAAAATACAAATACAAGTTAATTTCGCGCTTAAGGACTTTTATCTTAGAAAATTATCCAGCAAAGCAGTAAGTAAAAAATATGATAGATATCTACTCGTATTTAATAACTATAGGAAGAATTCATATCAATATATGCATTGAATCCCATTCCATGAAAACTCAACTCCCTTTGGAAATCATGTGTTAACATAGAAACCTTGTGATGCCACTAGGGTACATTTTATTTTGCAATAGGTAGTTATAAAATATTATAATTGGATATAGGTAAATACATATATATTTGTGACCATTATTCTCACGTGCTCCCTTCTTTTTTCTTTTTAACATTCTTCATTACTTGATATTCTTTGAATGAACATTTTATCAATTGTTCTGGAAATCTCGGCTTGGCGAACCCTCCCTAACGGCAAGGCCTCTTCAGTAGAAACAACCGCCATACAAAATACAACCAATACAAAACCTCCATAGTTGGGAAATGAGAGTGGCGGGTTTGTTCAGCGATCGACTACGACTCACGTCGGTTGTCTGTTCCAAGTGGGTTAGAATTGGCACGCCGATCGAATATGGACGAGAGGCGACAGCAAGGACGATAAACCAAGAGATAGGAGAAGGGTCGATGTGGCACCAGGCGCAATAACAGAGTAGGAGCCGTTCCCACGATACCTGCACGTCCCTTGCTTGCCTCTACAGGATACACAACGTCCACATACTAATCATCTATCTATATTCAAACACATGTACAACTCGGGTCAAGTGGATTTCAATTAGGTATACAGTTCCCTAAATCTCCTGCCCGTTTCACGATTTGTATTCCCGCTGAACTGCCCTACTAATTCACCCTCCTTGTGAAAGAAAAACGGAGTTGCAGTAGTTTCTCTTCGTTGCTTCGAATGACTAGGGGTTTTGTTCACCATGGGAGGGAAATTGACTTGAATCGTAAATCTTCTTTTCGTTTCCCTCCACCCACGTCTTTATCATCTGCTAGATTTTAGACTAGTGACGATGGGGGGGGGTCATCGTTATTATTCTGGCCGTGTTCAGGTTCTTTCGTGAAAATATGCAATTGTGATCTTATTCCAATCATCTTATTCCATCACAATTTGATCCATACTGGGACCAATAGGTACTCAAGCATTGCCCAACCATTGAGGTTTATTAATTATAGATGAAGAATTTAACTAGATAAATCGAAGTTGATTCTAACTAAACTGTTTCTGTTGAAATGAAAGGGGGAGGTTAAGGGTTCCGCATGCAAAAGTAATAGATTACCAAATCTAGTTTGAGAACTTGATATCGTTCGTTCTATTTAAGTAGGAAGTACCTATCTTTCATGTTGAGAATCGGAGACCAGAATCTGTATCAACTTGGACGAAATCCAACGAATAAACACTCAATTGGAAATGACTTTTCTAGTTCCCCTACACTTGTTATCCCTTGATAATATCCGTCTGATGTAGAGTCCGTAGTATTTCCCACACCCACTCGTCCAACTTGGGACGTAAGGAGAGTAGAATCATCCGAATACCCATTATTTGTCATGTAGGTACTATATTCCCACCCATTTCTTGTGAAAACGATTAGGATTTTTGTAGGTCTTAATATTCCTTACAAGAAATTATGATAATAAGTGAAACGCAGTTGAGAGCTAGAGAACGAATGTCAAATTATATTTTTGGTATCTAACGAATTTTGTGGGTGATCACATGTAAATAAATAAATCATAAAAATGGAGTGATGTGGTCCCCACATCTACTCCCCCTCCAAGAACCGCACTTCCTGTAAACGGTTCGGGAATTTCACTGTCCGCCCTGCTCTCGTCATTGGCTTCTTCACGGCTGCTGGGGACGGAACTTCTGGTGGAGTATCTTCTTTCTTCTGCTCTTCTTTCTTCTGCGTTCCTATCTTCTGTTCTTCCTCCGAATCTGACAACATATAGGCTGGTTTCTTGCGATCAATTGATATGTTCACATGTGCTCCTTTCATTTCGAGTTTGAAAAATTTATCAGCTCGCTCGATGATCTTGAACGGCCCTTCGTAAGGGTTAGCAAGAGAAGCTTTCATCTTATCTACCCTTACGAATACATGGCTGGCATCCTTCATATCTTTGAAGACGAACGGAGTGAACTTGCTCTTGTGTTCAACATTTATTGGCTTCAACTCGTTCATCTTTGCTCTTAACTGTTTCACGAAATCTTCCTGGTTTTGATCTGATTCTGAAGATTCTTTGAAGAAATCGCCTGGCAATCTCAGTGGCATTCCATAAACCATCTCTGCTATTGAAGCAATGGCTTCTAATTTTATGGAGCTTCGTATACCCATTAGAATAGTGGGGAGAACTTCTGTCCACTTTTTCTTCCCATGTGCCCTAATGGCTGCTTTCACTGTCCGATGAAAACGTTAAATTTTGCCTTGGGCTTGTGGGTGATATGGGGTGGTCTTTGGAGAGTGATTCCACATAGTTTCGCCAATGAGTGAAATAGTTCAGACTGGAATTTACGACCTTGATCGCTGTGTACGCGTCTTGGTGTACCAAATCTGACTATCCACTCTTTCATTTCATTTCTTTGTAAAACTTTTTTGCGACGGTTTCAGCATCAATATTTCTCAGGGGAATCACTTCAACCCAACTCGTGAATCTGTCTATGCATGTCAGACAATAGGAGTACCCTTCTGAAACAGGCAATGGCCCAACTATGTCGATATGAACGACCTCAAATCGCTCATCTACTTTCGGGAATACTCCTAGAGGTGACCTAACATGACGAGAAATTTTACTTTTTTGACATGATGAACACATACGAACATGGAAGAACAAGAAGCGTTATTAAAATACCTTGTGTTCTTACTCTCGTGTATACCTACTCGGACATCCTGGAAGACAGACGTGAATGCAACCAAGTCACTTGCTACGTGCATTGCCTGGCCGATTTTGTTACACATTTCATTCGCATCGCAAATTAGGATGTAACTATCGTGTGATGTAATAGGATATCGCGGAATGGGGAATAGTGAAGTATATTGGTGGTAAAATCGTAGTGAATTGAAACCAGATGATGCGTAAATGTTTCGCACTAATTTCATGGAATCCATTTAATTTAGTTAGAACCTAGTAGTAACAGAAATTTAGGGTGAGAAATTTACGTACCTACTTACTTGTATTGCTGGTAAAAAGGCTGGGTACCTTAATACGCATTCACAATTTGACAATTCAATTTTAAAAGTATCCTAAGGAATATACCCGTTGGGAGGCAAATACACATCTAAATTGACAATTTGAAAATTTCAATTTTAAAATTAAATTTTAATATCAATCAATTATTCCTGGGAAACAATACTTGGAAGCAGGGAACATACCCGTATAGTTTGTCAGGGGTGTTGTGGCTGAAAGGTTACGCATCCACAAGAGCGTGCTGTCCTGATTGAAAGGCAATTCCAACGTAAATCGACAATATTAGACTTACCTTATGCGCATCCTGTTAGCGACACCGTAAAAAAAATTGGAGAGGGGTGGGGGTTGGGAAAATATACAGGTAAATAGCCTAAGCAACCCGTATTATTATATTACTGACACTCATTTATCATGTTCAGGCACGCTCCTTGTAGAGCACGATTGCAAGTGGTTAGTCGGAAGTTTACTGATTTTCATGAGAATTTTATTTTCGTTGAATTTCTATATTTCATCTTCAACATTTCTACACCAAAGTTCGTAGGCATAAAATAGCTATCTTTCCTATTTACCTTGCTGATTTAAACTTCTGATGTATATTTTTAATCCTAAAGTATCTTTCCTTTTTATACTGTTTCGTAAGTGCGTAGGATCCACAAAGAGCATACAAATAATTGAGGTTTCTTATATGGTGAGGCCCATCCTTAGATTTTCTTTTGGAGCTTCTAATCAGTGAGATCATCGAACTAATGAATCGATATCCGAACATGGTGGCAGGGGAGGTGGCTCGGAGGGGGATCTTCTGGTATGGTGAACTGCAGAAGATTGCTCGACGATGCGGCTGCACCTTCGAGGGTGATTTGGAGCGCGTCAGCGGGTGGCTTCAGGAGATGGAGGTAATTGTAGAGAGGGTTCGGACGTCATGGCACGAGGACATAATGAAGATAGCTAAGACATGATAGCCAAGGCACTTGAATCAATTATCCGCATATATCGCCAGCAGGATATGGATGTTGTTCCCGCTAACTTTGCAGCTGGAAAATCAAAAATACCCGTTATGGTGATGCGCTGGGTGCTACGCTTTAGAGGAGCTCTGCTAAAATTAAATTGTATGCCACATGGCGAGAGGCCCTTACTGCGATGTGCTCTATGAGTAATTTGGGCGTACCGGAGGACCTATTCCACTTCTTGGCAGTTTGTCCAATCATCGGTGAATTCCGGGTACAATATTTCGCATCGAGTCGACTTAACGCGAGTGAGGTGCTGGAGCTCCTAAATGGCGGAGATTGGCGGAAGTTGGCACGGTTTGGTTCGACGGCGTACAATTACAGAAAGGACCTTACCTATATATCTGAGTTCAACTGGTCGTATGAATCTGGAAATTGTTGTTTATAGTTAAGTAGTTTCAGTTCACAATTCAGTCCAATTGTTAATTAATTTTGCTTCCTCACTATCAAAGGTAAGAAGCTATATATATATTTTTTTTGTTATTTCGGCGTAAAATTGTAAAACTATCTTGAAATGTATGTGTCTCAAATTCCTTCCGACAGACGGACCCAATGTCCATTGTTTTTTTCTATCGTCCACTTATATCTATCTATCAATAAACATGTTTTCTTCTTCTTCTTCTCTCTTCTTTTTCTTCTTCTTCTTCTTCATTTTACATTTATGTTTCATATTTACGGCAAAAGTGGACGGCCTCTTAGTAAAAAAAAAAAAAAACTACCTACATAATATGCAAATCCCGTGGAAAATCTAGATAATCACTATCTCACTTCATCTCTACATTCAAATAGAAAATTTAAAAAATCACGTCATCTTGGTTCTCGCATAATTCGCATATTACCACATACTCGTTAATGACCACTCGTACAACAGTTGCAGATATTTTATTTGGATTACCTCCGTCTCCCATTATGTTATAGGTTATTTAATTTTCGACTGGTGATACTTGTTGTACGAGTGTATTCGTGTTATGCTACACTGTTGAATGATAATAGATTGAGTACTGCGGTTCAGCTTGCTGTGTGAATCGTTGTGATGATAGAGGAACTAACCTCGCTGCTATGTCGGGAAATCTCCTTCCTTTGGTCGCAGGCTTCTGCGGTCGCGGTGGTCCCTGAACTCCCTCGAGAGGTTCCTGCTGAATCCGCTTGATTCTTGTCTCAATCCGCTCATCCCGCAGGCTTTGAAAATCGTGGTGGTGCTGTGGTGGGGAGGGGGTTGCTGCGGGCCGGAAGGATATCTCCCAGGAGAGGAACGAGAGAAGCTCCCGAAGTAATTTGTGGCCTCAACAAGAAGTAATTAACGGGTTGTTAGGGTCATTGCTTCGGTCAGGTGGATCGCTGAGTCACTGCGGTTCGCTGAGATTTATTACCGGTCACCATCAATCCTCCCGTGATTCTGACGGACGATCCGACTAGCCTTTTGCCCAACTTCTGCTTCTACCACCCCTCCAGGCTCTTAGTCATCTGTTTGTGGGGTGTAGATGGAAGAAAAATAACGGATTTAATCGAACAGTTGTGGTAAGACGTAATGATTAAAGGACCAGAGTATGGAAAATACATCGACTTATACCAATGTGAACGAGACAGAGAAAATCGGATGAACACAATGTGCATATGACCTCCCTCCTTTATGGATGTACCAGGTGGACTGCTTCTACACAGTAGTAATCGTGTTTTTCTGCCAGAAAATATGGGTTCTGATTTTATGCGAGATGGTTTTGCTTGGAGCTATACCTAATGCTCCCAAATTGCGGTTCTGTAGGGGTATTTTTTAAATGTATCTTGATTTGCCCATGTATTTATCTTCAATTGGGATTCTAGAGGTTTTTATGAAATATTGTTGTTTCGGGGGACGTGCTTCCGTTTGTACAGATTGCTTCAGCAGGTAATTACCAGGGTTGGCCATCAATAAACTTCCTATTTTAAACATCGTTTTAGATACCTACGGTGAAAACAGGCTCATTATTGGAAACAATAAACCAAATAACAACTAAGATTTAAACATGTGTTTTAAACAATGTTTTAAATAGCGTGTAAAACCTTGAAATTAGAAACCCTGGAAAAACCAAAGTGGTCGGGAGGGAGGAAGAGGCTAGCAATAAATTATGGCACCTTGAACTGGGTCAGGTATCTGCTTACTAGGATTTGGGAATGGAGAAAAAAATTGAAAAAAATTGGGAAATAGAAAAAATTGGGAAAACTGAAAAAAAAATTCATTTCAGTTGAAGAAACATTTTTTTTTGCCAACCCTAGTAATTACAATATATTTGGCTAGTTACTTCGGATCTGAAACAGCATAATAACTTCATTTTGAACTTTAGTCTAAGGGTATGATACTAAAGACTTTGGTTAGGAATTGCTACGGTTGAACAAATAACTTGACAAAGAGTTGGATAACTTACAGTTTTCAGTATCAGCACCTATAGTTCAGTTCATTCGCTTTCTTATAGCATCTTACCACAAACTACAACCACAAATGATATTAGTTGGAGCTTGATATGGTTATGTGTGAGTACAACTACAGAAGACAGCGGCTAAGTAACTTTCTGCAGTTTGTGGAAGTTACACTACATTTGCTGGAACTGCTGTATGGGAGTTAAAGCGAATATCCAGGATGATGGGTTTCAGAAAAGAGGCCTCAGGAGATAAAACCCTGTTGGTACTTTTTTTGCCAAACAAACGAAAAAAATACAAAAAAGTTTGGGAGGGGGAAGCTAGAGCGCAAAAGTTGTAAATATAGGGGCGTTAGATATGAAGGTATGTGCAAGGTAAGGCCAAGGAAGGACGAGGAGATAAACCTGGTCATGAATTCCCAAAGTAATTGGCCCGTGAAAAATGCTGAATAGGGGTGCAGCGCGGTGCTGCGGCGGGGACTATGTGTTTTGAAGGGGGCGGACGTGCCAAGTTGACCTCTCCTGGGTGGCGATCGCCGAGCCACATCCTGCCTTTCTTCCCCTTCCTCTAATTCTCAACCCCTTTTCTCCTGTTTACATAATCCTCTTCTTTTCCTTAGTT
>JAEMON010000001.1:24703723-24723625 GCA_030264115.1 Lygus lineolaris | reverse complement strand
CCAAATCAAATTGAGAACTCAGAACTTTTTTTGACACAGGTAGGTATATTTTGCAGAGGAGACGAAAAAGATGAGTAGGTAATGGAAGATGGAAAAGGATTCATTTATTGTTTTAAGTTCATATCAAAATTACGAAAAAGTGCAGAAATAGAAATACATAAATTAAAATTCATATCTTTTAAAAAAATTTAAAATGCAAAGAGAACGGCACTTTTAGTGAAGTGGAATTCCACAGATGCTACCTTGGGAAGTTGTATCATCATATCCATGACCCAATTTTAGCAGTCGTCCCCTCCAAAAAGGAACATGTTTATTGTTTCCAGCCATCTGGACGAAGGTAGGTAGCGACAATGTAAGGGAAGAGGGTGCAGACGGGCAAAGTGCAATATAGGATAGGTAAGTGGGCAGTTCGGTAGATGTGATACCTACCAAGGTCTTTCCGATTTCTTTGATAAATACTAACGGATAATCACTGTTCTTAGTTTCGCCATTAAAAATTATAAGTTCTCAATTTGATTTGGAAAATTCTCAATTTGATTTGGAAAATTCTCAATCGGACTTGGAAAACCTAGGTATATTTTGTTGTTAGTTATAGTTATTAATAATAATGGTATCGTTACAAAAATGTCAACGATACCCTTGTTATTATTAACCATTAAACCATAGGTATTAATATTTCTAGCAATCGACGCATTTTGATGTTGAAAGCTGTAAAATTGCACGATCTTTCACTTTCACCATTCACGAACGTGTTTATTCGACCATCGTCACTGAGGTAGGCCGATTTTACGATGAAGGAAAAGGATGTCCGTTGGGGGGTCCTTGAACTAGGAAATCCGCATGGATATCGGAGTAGCCGTTCGAGCGTGATTGAGTCAACTACAAACAGACAGAATGCCAAACGGAGCTTGTTATGAATAAAGGTATCGCTTCATTCGTGAACCATTACAGGTTTGAATGCGTCAGTGTTTTTTAATTTATCTATGTATTGTTGCCTAATATTAATTATCAATATTACTGCTCAATTATGTCGTTCTTAGAATCGTTTTAAGAACATGGATTAGATTAAGTATTCTATTAATAAATATGGAGGACTAATATACTCTTTAGCAGTAATAATAATCGTGCCTTTCAGATATTATCACAGTTTTATCAGGTAAACATCACAATATTTTAATCACAGTTTTAATATTTATGTATTTTATTTTCTCAGCTCAGTTTCTCAAATACTGCTATACTGTTTATGCATCACGAGGGTGCTCCTACTAATATCGCTCAGCTATTTTCTTAAACTTCAGGTTGAATAGGTAGTCAGATTTTCCTACAACCATATTAAATTTATCAGTGAGTAGGAAACCGCTGCAAATTATCACACAAAGGTTCATTATTTTCTGAAAAGATCACCCATCTACAAAAATCCTATTGGTACATATAGTAAATACCTACCTACCTCAAATGTGTATCGCGAGGTTCACGGTCATTTCTGGAGACAATGAGTAGTACCTACTTGTAATTATTATCATCCGAAAGTTTTGACATTCATTCATAAAGAAATTCAGTAACTAAGAAAGCTTCTCAAAGTAAACAAGAAACTTGGTTCAGTGGAATCAAAAAAATAGCATTCGATCAGCTGATCTTTGAACGGGATTTGTCTTCGGAAAAATTTGCCATTCACACTATTGTTTCCGCTCTTTTTTCCATTCAACCTTGGAGCCCTTACAGGGAGCAAACGGTTGGTCCTAAAATGCTCCGCGAGGTCTCATTCAAAGGGGAAAAATTGGGTTCTATTAGAAATCGATAAACAAAAATATATACCTTCCTATTTGAAGTTTTCGAGCTAGGGCGTTTTGAAATTTGCATCCCCTATTTTCTACCCCTTATAGTCTACTGACGGTAACGCCAAGCTTCGGGCACAATTCATTGAATTTTTCATTGATTTTGGACCATGACTATACAAAGTGCTGCGGAGGGCCAACGTAGGATGGACGGATTTTTTAAATAGATTTTTGAATTGTACGTATCTTGAACGAATCGTGTTAATTATGGGAATTTCCACAATTATTCAAGATCACGGATTGATGATGGATTTTCCTTCTTTTGAAGGCTTGAGGAAAGCGTTGGCAAGAATCAGGCCGATCGAGGGTGTCGACCAGAAGGAAACAATTCACGGCCCTTTAACGTACGTTTAATGGTGGAAGAGATGTCTTGGAGACAGGGGCGAATCACATAAACAGGTTGTACCTATTGTTCTTTAATCGGTTGGCCGCCAAGATTCAAAGCTTAAAGCGAAGCGTCTCCATTTTCAGCTGACAGCAAATTTGGTATAGAATAAAAAATGTTGGGTGGACGAGCGTTTCCACCAAATCAAGTCGAAAACTATTCCGATTCTATTGAGAGATATTTTGACAAGCGACAGCCAAGAGGAATGCCCGAAATCTTCGAAGGGGGGAGGATTTTAGAGCACTGTGGAAGAGAAAGGGCATACACCTATTTTGCGCAGACCTTACAAAGTTATGATATCCATGGATAATTTTTCGAAGACTCTTGTCTGTAGTGAATGAGGATCAAAACGGGAAAGAAAGAAAGCCACATTGAAAAATGTATTGCAATATCATCATTCCAAAAATGTATTGCAATATCATTGCCATATCATTGCAGGATGATTGCTCCCAAGGGGGAATTAATGTGATAGCGTACTAACTGCCCAAAGGGATGTAGAACGTAACTCCGTGCAAACCAAGTAGAAGGGAAATGCACGGAAAGAGATAAATAAACTTGAAGCAAACCCACTATTAACACAGAAAGAGAAAAATGCTCAGAGGAGCACACGTCTCAATTACTAAAAATGGTATGCCAGCACCACGTATTTTGCTTCATGTCCATCCAAACAAAATCGGGGTCTATTTCGTCATCTTGGTGATGAAATATCGATTGCCTACGCCACGGTAATTCAAGCGAGGTAGAACCCTTATCGCACCTTGATAACGTCAGCTGGCCGGCTGATGAGCAGCCGTTGATTGGCACCATCTCCTTTTCCCGCTCAATTCAAATTGCCGGTCGGCACAATGGGCACCATTTGCATAAATGACTAGGAATATCCACATTATTATCATTGTTACCATAATAACTCAATGATTGTGGACGGATGAAATGAGAATGACACAGATCGTGTCAAGAGTGCTAAATGTCGTGTTTTACATGTATTCCTTATTGTTAAATCTATATACATATAGATTCATGTAAAGGGTATAGATCCTCACATACCACAAACGGGGTGATTGACGACGGTGAGCAGCATCACAATGGTGGTAAAACCTTTTCTAAATCCATACCGGTAATAATTCCGGCTTCTTTTTATTTTACTTAGGTAGTCAGTAAATTAGTCTGGCAGCAATCAGCGATATTTTTTTAAACACGAGTAAAAGAGCAAAGGGGCAACCACCACCGTACCACCTTCGAATTTACATTGGAATGACTCATAAATTAGGTAACTGAAGACTTCAGGAAGCGGTTCAGCTACAAATTCAGCGGAATGTTTCCCTATTCTAATACTCACGCGGTTATTATCCTTTGATGTGGAAGTTTTCAGCTTTGAATCAATGTTGAATACCATAATAGGTTGGTCATGATATGTAACATATTATTAGCGAATTTTCGAAGAAAATGAAGCTATTGCAATGGCTTCAAAATTTTTGTAATGCAAATTTTTGAAAATTTTCTTCATGGAAATCCGTTTCGGACCATTCTAAAACGATTCCTGAAATTTAACACTTTTTCTTTTGTATATATAATATTTATTTATTTATATATATATGTGTGTCACTCCAGACGATATCTGCCCGAGGGATCGAGATAAACAATCCAACAACAAAATTTTAAATGTCAATAATATCAAAAGTAAGGATGAGTTCGTTGGCCAGAATTTTTGGAGTACTCCAAGGGGTCAAATTTTGAAAATTTAGTTTCAAAAATCGCTAGAAACGTGTTTTTGAGGTTTTTGGTGTGAGATAAATATCCGGAATCAGCGTGAGATTTCCTATAAGAATCACCCACAAAATCGGTTAAAATTATTCTTTGAAAATTCGCTCACCAACTCATGCTGCATGAATGGAACTTTTTATCTTCTAGTAGTTATAGGTATACTTATCGAGGTATTTGTAATGCGAGGTTATCAACATGTAACTATAATTTAATTAGTATTCTTATATTAAGTATATACCTAGGTAAATCTTATAGAACTTTAACCCGCCACATTAAGTTAGCTACGTAGTATTCCAGCAGCCACTTATTTCGCAAGTTTATGTTGTTGGTTCATTTCATATTCTAGCCCTGTCTATGTGAAAATAATTTCGTTCAACACGGTTCTCTGTACACACTGTGAAAACCTGAACCATTGGAGAAAACTTTTCTCTCTCTCTCTATCGCTGAAAAGGAATCTTCGAGAACTCCGAACTAAAAAAAGAGCGCTCTGCGGCTTGAAATGATTTTCTGGAACGCTGCAAAAAAGCATCAGCTGTGATTTAAAGAGGTTCTAGTTTTCATAGAGTTCTAAAAATACCCTTTCGAGTCACCGCCATCCTCAGTCGCAGGTTTCATGTGACACTGGAAAGTTTTGATCTGGTACAGCTGCCTCACGTGCGAAACGATTTCGCGTTCAAACTATAAACTTTCAATATTATTTACTTTATGCATGAGTATTCAACTACATTCTTATATGTACAACATGTACATTCTGTAGAGAAGTGAGCACTTCGTGAATAATTTATTTTATTCTTTAAACAATTACTATAATGGGTGTCCCAGATATTATTTACCCTAATTTACGAGATAAAAACCTCTGCGTAACAGTATTTACATGATTTTTTGCAGATTCACAAAATGTCATTCTAACGCGCGTGCGCACTTCGATCTGACTTTATTTTTTCGAATAGCAACCTCCATTTTTACCCCATATAGCAGATTCGGATTGTACGCGAAATTCCATGAACAAATTAGCCGTCAATCGAATTTTTGAGTGCGCACAAATACGCCCGAAATATGCGTACCAAAACCATAAAAAACCATCTCTTGTGGATGTATTCAATTACCAATTCAATTACCATAAAAAAACATCTCAAAATTCACTACAAAAAACAATATCTCACCTAATAAGAAGTGGAGTTTTATTTCTGTTTATATCATTGTAACAAATACCTAGTAAATCTCCTTAGTTATTATATGCTATGTAATTAACTAATCACAGTAGTATCACTATAATTTGAATTTATAATTTCAACAAGTCCTCCTCACAGCGCAAGTTGTAGACTTACAGTGGGGAGTAGCATTTTGTTTATATTAATTTCTGTTCTGTTTTAATATATATAAATAGATGCATATTACAAAAACAAAAAAACAAAAACACCACATGTGATACATGATTTCCAGGGTATTTTTTCACTCTGAACCACGTGGTGATGATAACTTGGAAAACCGCCATCAACCAGAATTGCACAACCGTGAAAAAATACCCCGAAAATCATACATCACGTGTGGTAATTGAATACGTCTACTACACATGGTTTCCACGTTTACGCGTATTTGCGCTCGTTTTCGCTAACTCAAAAATTCGAGTGACTGGTTATTTCCCCTTGGAATTTCACGTAGAATCCGAATCTGCAATAAAAATTGTGGTTCTCATCTGAAGAAGAAAAAAAAAACAAAGTTAGTGCGTGTTGCGCACGTTCCGCGCATTCGCACGTGCGCGAAACTATTATTTTTGCAATCTACAAAAAACATCATGAGGAAAGTAAGGATGAAAATAAGTGGGTGGTAAGTATAGCTGGGACACCCTGTTGTATTGAAGTAGGTACGTCTTTTAGGTTAAGAAGAAGGAGGCTATACAAATCAAGGAAATACTACTTCCCTTCCTACTGTCTAATTCTACAAACTCGAGTTGGAGTTTTAAATTATTCAGATTCCAAATAATATTGTCCTTTTTATTTGGAGCTGATTAAGAGTCAACGATTTTACCTGAGATGATGATATCGACCCTTTACGGTAAACGAGGGAGTTTCGGTAAGTCCTTGTTAGGTACTAATTATCTCTCAAACATCCGGTTTTGATGTTAGCCTTTGCGCTGATTATTATTACTTGGCTATGGTGCTGGTAATTTTTGATCTAGTCTTCTTTGAAGCTTTTCTCAATCAATCAACTTCATTCGGTTACGAAGTTTATACTTTCATGACTCGAATCTAAAAGGGATGTTCTCCTATAGGATTTATTCTTTTCCTATAGGTTGTCCTTCATTGGGTTCGTGATAAACTGTTGGCGGGGGAAGGCACATGGGACCTATGATTCACTCCCCGTCTTATCCCCAGGCAGATCTTATGTTTACTAATGAACAAAGAAGAGAGGAAGCTGTTTTTTACTTTCCTCAGTTTTTTTCGTAACCAGAACCTCCTCTAGACGTCAAACCGGGTCTATACTCTATCAACCAATAAAATTGCCGATTTCTTGGATACATTCGACTCTAAAATTTACGTCAGACCCTGAAAATCATATTTTTTGTATAGTATCATTATTACTGTATATTTTAATTTGAGTAAGTATATTATTTCTTATTATTGTTTTCTATCCTATGAAAATTATCCAATTGAAGAAGGAATAACCTCAAAGCGGGAGAAAAAACAATCAGATATACAAATCCGTTTCGCAACACTCGAACCCCCCTCTAATTACCAATAAAAATCATTGTGTAACGGGGTGCCACTAGAGTTCTAAGAAATAGGTAAATCGTGGTTCTCGACCACGGGGTCCTCTAGGATTGGTAAAAAAAAGTACTCCTCCTTACACGAAAGTTTCGAACCTACTTAAGGTATTTGTAGGACTCTAAATCAGAAGAAGGTAGGTAGTAACTTCAAAATTCGAGATCCTAATTTTTTGTAGAAATTTTTTGTCAGCCAGGTAAGTACCTGGTTTTACCCCACCCTCTCCAAACAATGGGATTTGAATGTTCTAAGAAATTTAAATTTTCGTGGGAAATTTTTTCAAATTGAAGGTAGATGCCCGTGTTGACATTTTTTTGTTCAAGAGGGGGACCTGTGCAGTTTGGTGAGCAGACTCAACGAGAGCTGCTCCCAGATTCCCATCCAAGGAATTAATGCATCATTTACGGTGCATCATATTAATGTTTAGGAGTGAACTTACTTAGTAAAAACCCTTTTGGTACTCCGTTTTTTCTCAACCTCCCCTACATGATCATTTGTTATTAAAAGGTTCCATTCATGCAGCATGAGTTGACGAGCGAATTTTCAAAGAATGATTTTAACCGATTTGGTGGGTGATTCTTATACGTAATTTCACGCTGATTCCGGATATACCATATGTTCCCATGTTGAGGATTGTAATTCACACCAAAAACCTCAAAAAACACGTTTTTTTAAAGCGATTTTTGACTCTAAATTTTCAAAATTTTACCCCTTGGAGTACTCCAAAAATTCTGGCCAACGAACTCATCCTTCCTTTTGATATTATTGACATTTTCAAATTTTTTTGGATTTTTTATCTCGATCTCTCGGGCAGATATCGTCTGGAGTGACACATATATAAATATATAAATAAATATATATGTACATATACATATGAAAAAGTGTTAAATTTCAAGAATCGTTTTAGAATGGTCTGAAACGGATTTCCAAAAAGAGAATTGTCAAAAATTTGCATTACAAAAATTTTGAAACCATTGCAATAGCTTCATTTTCTTCGAAAATTCGCTAATAAATTGTAACATTCTGCAATATTATTTCAAAACAATTTTCGTGATAATTTATTGTGTATGGCTTCATTTCCTGAAACCGATCGGTCGATTTGCTGTTAAAGAAAAATGAGCTAGGTGGAGTTAAGGGAGCATTAGACGATGCCCCTTGGGTACCATAATCTTCGACACAAACGGATGAAGGATTGGTCGTATGAAATATACGTTGTGGGTGTGGCAGGGGGACGATAAATCCGGACTCGGTTACACCTTGCGCCTTAGGCTTTGGTCGATACATTTCCCGCAAAGCAGAAATGCCTGCCGATTAGTATCAAACACCTTAAATATTGCACGGAATATAGAGAATCTGTTTTCTGTGAACAAATTTTCAATACTCAACTGCGTCCATCTTATCCATTCGTTCTACTGTTGTTCACAATCAGTAAGGTATTTAAAGCGGGTCTCCTTTGTGTTCCCTAGATCCACTACTACTCGATATCTCAACTCGTGCTCAATTTTATTTTTAGCCCAATCAACAGAGTGGGAAAAAAGGCTGTTCTTGCCTTAATTCCGGGAAAAGCTTTTCCCCCTGGGATTGTTAGGCATGTCCTGGAGAGTGAGAAACTAAGTTTTTCAACTCGAACGCCGGGATGGAGAACTATTGGGAGCCAAAAAACCTCGAAATTTTCGGACTTTTTTCAGTTCATGACGCATTCTATAGAAAAAGTTGCCAAGTAGTAAATTGAGGAGTATTACATTTTGCGTCGATTAAAAAAAGTCCAAAATCGGTCCAATGGGCGATCAAAAACATCGTTTTTCCAACTTTCGTAAAAAGTCCATTTCACTCGTTTTTAAAGGTATATTACACCAAAAAATACCTATAAATTCGCTACCCTCCTCCCTACAGGTTGTAGAGAATCAAGCGGAGAGCTCAAAAAGCACCAAAATTTTCCAATTGGGCCGATTTGGATGGGTTTAAAAGCTATTTTTTTTAAATATGGCGATTTGCGAAAAAGTGCTTTTGGCTGTTTTTTTGAAAGATTTAGGTGCATATCAGCCCCGAATCCCCTCTAGTCAAAATAGAAAGTCCAAAATTGGTCCAGTGTTCTAATTGGACCAATTGGTCCAATGTTCTAATTTTCCTGGATGACCTTAGTAACCAATATGAAATCGTGGGAAGGGGAATGCACATGTTTACAAAAATGCATAACAAAAATGTATTTTGAATGAAAAGTAAACATGCATGATTTATAATACTGATATAACCAATCTATTTGCCTGATGCTCCAATTTTCATGGATGACCAAATCAGGTTCGTTTTTGTCATAGCTTATTCCTGAAAGATCACTTTTCATCAAACGTCCTCCTCCCTCCCCAAATTCTTCTTGAAAAAGTTCACCCTTTGGCCAGGGGAAGATGAAGATAGCCTCCTTCCTTGAAAACTCCCAGAAATTTTCCCATGAATTTTCACGTAAAATCCGTATCTGCAATGAAAAATGGAGGTTTCCATTTTTTAAAAAATGACAAAGTTTTCAACATTTTCATGCGATTTCGATTTTGTATTTGTGATTTACTTAATAAATCATGGAGAGTTACCAGTTGACTTTTTTCTTACTCCCTTCCTAAAGAAAATAGAGAGGTGGAGGAGGGGGCGTTTCGTGGGACAACCCGAGAATAGCTCAGCCGCCTCGGACGGACGGATTTTTTCTTAATCCATATTCTATGTAGTACCTTCGAAAACATCGAATTTTTGAGGGAATTAGTATTTTATGTGTATAGTGGACGACTCCAAATGTCGTGTTCTCTTGGCGAAGACTTCGTATTCGAATATTTATTTGAATTGAAGACCACAGGGGAAGAACGGTACATGTCAGCTTTTTCTAATTGTTCACCAGCGCTTGTTTTCCACGAAAAACGCAATAACTACTCCAAGGAAATATGAAAAAATAGTTTTTATGGCTAATTTAATTGTTAATGTACCAGGTAATATAATCATTGCAACAAAATTAATTAAATTTATTTTTTTCACAACGATTCATTTCCTAACTAACTTCATGTTTTGCGAGTTAGTTTAGCAAAGAACCTCTGGGCACTGCTGCTTCAAAACGTCTTCAAATGTTGTGAATCATTGTATTTTTCTATTGAAATTGGTATTATCTTGTCATATGCTCTTATTGGAAAGTAAAATTCGAACAGCAGATAACACAGAACATCGGATAACAGAACAGAACACAGAACTGAATAACAGGTAATAGAAACGTAAAACACAGAAACGGTGTGTAAAAAAGAGGGGAGAGAGGAGCGTCAGAAGAAAGCTGGATCGTTTTTCCCCTGAAGCGCTCGAAGAATATTCCCCCTGTACATAAACTTATTTTCACTCGCTTTTTTTCCGTATTTAGTATCATTGTTCCCCAGAAACGATAGTCGCATTGCATTCGCCTCACTTCAAGCTATCGCGTAAGTACCATCAAAAAGTCATTTTCGAAAAACATGTGACATGTATCGTTCTTCCCCTGTGGTCTTCAATTTTGATCATTTTGGTTGTAATTTTTCTGATGAAAGGGAGAGTTGTAGAACGTCCAGACGTCTTCTCGCCCTCCGTCGGGGCACGGGGGAGGATCGATTGAGGAAGAAGGGTCGGTGGTATTTGGCTCGGTGTGCCAGGGGGGAAATCAGCTGGTAAAGTTGGGTGAATGCCACTACTATCATGAACCGTCTGAGTTACAACGTCAACAATACCAATTGGAGCCAAAGGAAGATGCGAGCGGGGCTGCGGCCTTGGGGTTGGGCAGGGCTAGTGAACTCCCTTCCAGGAGTCCTATGACACGTTTGGCACTCGCACCCCAAACAGAAACTAGATTCAATTCGAGAAGGAATTTGATCACGTTTCAGTTCAGGAAACGGCTCTCATCCGTACATCATATCCAATGGATCGTCACTGTTATTCACGAATGCCTTTGCCGTTCCTCCTCCTTTCTACACTCAAAGAGTCAATTCATAAAAAGCCATCAGTCATTCCTATATCTTTATGAGTTCGGGAGACTCAAACGCATTAGTTTCCTACTTCCAGTGAAAAAAGTACTCCAAATTTTAGAAACGATACGATACGATTGATCGGAACCCCACAGGTTCGGATTGTTCGTCTGGGTACATATTTGTGGTGCACACTTTTGGTTCTACTCGCTGAAAGTGTACAGGTTGATCCGTGGAGATTCGAAGCATGGTAGCCATGGAGCCATCGTTGTAAGATAGAGATTATTTGGATTTAGATGTTGATCGAATCGCACGAGCTGAGTTGTTGGACGATTCAGTTGTATGAAGATTCCTGCTGGTTTCCTAATATTGTTACCGAATTTTCGAAGAAAATGAAGCTATTGCAATGGCTTAAAAATTTTGTAATGCAAATTTTTGAAAATTTTTCTTAATGGGAATCCGTTTCAGACCATTCTAAAACTATTCCTGACATTTAACACTTTTTTACATTTATATATATATTTCTAAATAATAAAAATTTAAAAATGTCAATAATATCAAAAGAAAGGTCAA
The DNA here is from genome assembly GCA_030264115.1 of Lygus lineolaris. Classification (NCBI taxonomy): domain Eukaryota; kingdom Metazoa; phylum Arthropoda; class Insecta; order Hemiptera; family Miridae; genus Lygus; species Lygus lineolaris. The sequence goes on along the minus strand of JAEMON010000001.1, from coordinate 24,712,347 downwards.
ATTCGTTGGCCAGAATTTTTGGAGCACGCCAAGGGTTCAAATTTTAAAAATTTAGAGTCAAAAATCGCTTTAAAAAAACGCGTTTTTTGAGGTTTTCGGTGTAAATTACAATCTTAAACATAGAAACATATGGTATATTCGGAATCAGCGTGAAATTTTCTATAAGAATCACTGACCAAATCGGTTAAAATCATTATTTGAAAATTCGCTCATCAACTCATGCTGCATGAATGGAACTTTTTTTTATAGTCGAACCGCAAATTTGTTCCTATAAACTGTCCGTCACCTGCCATCGCACACTGTGTAGCTTTCCACCGAATCTAGTTGCCGAATAGCGGCTTAGGCTAGAAGTTCAACATTTGAACAACACTCTGGGGTCCTACGAAAAATTCAAGCAGTGGGTCTCCCACTGTGCTGCTGGAAATAGATTCAAAACTCTTGTTAAGGAGACCAATTATAAAATTATAGACCCCCCTATCATCCAATTGTAAGCTTATTTATATTTTATGGGTCCCCCAAAATCATAACCTTCAAACGCCTCTAAATCCTGAAATAGTTATTGCTATCTGTTTTGCCATGGAACGTTCACTCACTTACGGTTATACCTGGGATATTCTCTCGAAGAGCCAGAATTGGCCATCGTGACCCCGAGACCTGACTCCTTATACATTTTTTGTTATGGAGGTTCGTCAAGTCAAAGATGTACCTCATAACTCAAGTCAGGGAATAAATTCGTCGAGAGTCTTGACGGGGAACTTCATACCATGTTTGATGTCCTCTAATTGTCGTGTTAGAATCGAGACAAAAAATCCAAAAGAATTTGAAATGCCAATAATATCAAAAGAAAGGATGGATTCGTTGGCCAGAATTTTTGGTGTACTCCAAGGGGTCAAAATCTGGAAATTTAGAGTCAAAAATCGCTTTAAAAAAACGTGTTTTTTGGTGTAAATTATGATCTTAAACATTGGAACATATGGTTTCTTAGGAATCAGCGTGAAATGTCCTATAAGAATCACCCACCAAATTGACCAAATTGGTTAAAATTATTCTTCGAAAATTCTTTCATTCATGCTGCATGAATGGAACTTTTTTTTTTCAATAAATTTTGTAAGATTCTAGGGCGGCGTTACTTTTTAATGACCCTAAAATATTAGGAGCAGTCAGATTTAGAATGCAGAACTACTATGTAATGATATTGCAAGTAGAATTGTAGTGTTTACATGGATATTTCAGCTTTATCTACGTTATTTTATATTCAATTGCTAATGGATTCTTCACTGTTCTTTACCCTTATACTGAAATAGAAAACACCTGCTTTTCAGCAAATTCTTCGATCGTCTAATCTACGAAAACTGGGATTGACAGACCCGCGCCAAACAGCGGTCTCGAATTATCAGCTTAGACTATCAGAGCTTACTTACCCAGTTAGTTTCCGCAAAGTTCAACGCCGGCTAACCTTAACGTCGATGACCTTGATAAAAACCTACATGTTACGTCAGAGGATCAATGAAGACGGAAGGATAATTATTGGTGGTTTTTTGGCCCGGTTTCCCCTAGGGGAGAATCAGCTGGTAAAGTTGGGAGCATGCCACTTCTATGAGAGGCCTTACTATAAACCTTGAACTGCACAGTCGGCTAGGAGGAAACAGACCCCATTCCTTCGTTATCCGTATCCACGTCTCCTGGCAAGGAAGACCAAATTCTTGGACTTGAGTCGATTTTTTGTGGGATATTTCGATCGTTGTAATTTTTCGTTGTTCACTCCCCTTTTTTCTTAGAGCAGCAACAAGTTGAAGAACTACATCAAACGATAAAACGTAGGTAATAACAATACAGAGGCTCAGGTACCTACCTGTTTCTCAGGAGGAACTTAATACTCTGGATACGAAAGGAATATTTTATTTACAGCGGAAAATGGGACCTATAATAAGCGAGAAATAACGAAAAATTGATATTAAATATTATACGTGGGCTGAGATGTTTCAATAATAACTCTGGTAAGATCAATACCGCAAACGACTCGCAACTGATCGGCATAGTATTCAAACTCATTCGACTGTATCCTTAGTGGAACACATTAGAAAATAGCAATTGATGGGAACATATTATTCAAACCCATTTGATCCTGTTTGCTTCTACAGTTTACCAGAGGGGCCGCTCATGTATTACCTACGTCCAGGTTACCTAGAGTCCAGGAACCTTGGACTGATGAGTGAAAATTACGTGTTTCTATATATTATTAAAATATTTAATAATATTTATAAATTTTATTATTCATTTTGAGTAAGTAAAATGAAAACTTCCAGAAAGGGTGAAATTCTGCTTACATGATTTTGAAATGTACCATGAATTTAAATGCGCCGGCTCAGGCTGCTATTTTGTGGGCGATCATGCCCCGATCATGCAGTCGGGGATACCTGACTCATGTGAATCATACCTGATTGGAAGTACATAATCTTGAAATATTGGTGTCTAATGAAAAATTGAGTTTTCTTTTTGATATTAACCATGTTATTCAGTTACGATAAGTAGGTAATGATGAATATTTCAGTGCCTATAAAATCGTGCAAGGTTACCTAGTATCAAAACGAAGATCAGGAAGAGCGAAGATGAGGAAACTCTAAATACTCTTATGATTGAAAACCTTAATTGATAAAAAGCATTTTGTATTATTATTAGGTAAGTTGGTATATAGTTTGTGACTGAACTTGAGTTGTCTTGGGAGTTGCGAGAAAAAATGGATCAAGTTCTAGGACTCAATTTACGAGTATGAATGATAGGTAGTAAAGGGGCTAGAACTGGTGAGAGTATAACGAAGTAAAGAAGAGGAAGTAGTGTGGGATATGATTTTTTGAATGGCTATCTAAGCAGAGGTTTTCAGTAGGTACATATATGAATGAATGGCTAAATACTCGTATCATGAACAATACTCTAATCGATGTCAACAAAACAAAGAGTACGGTTTGTCACTCTCAAAGCCTCTTTTTAATGCACATTAAGAGTCGAATGCTGTTGGTTACCAGGCGTCTATAGGTGTGAAGGTACTATTTTGTTCTTGAGAGAGATGACAAGGTGAGCGCGGGTAGCTTGAATAAAACAGGTCTGAAGGTAGCTTTAGCAGGTCTTGGAAGGAGGAGAAGACTGTTAATCTATTCTTTTAATTTGTCAATCTTTTTATATGCGAATCTGGAACAACGATCTCGTGCCCCCCGGACATGCATCGCACGTGGGAAGAGCACACGTGGTCGTTTGTCCCGCGTACAGATGCTTGGAGCCCACACGTGTCTATCACCCCGGGAGTCTCACAAGGAGGCAGCCCTCCTCGGCGTTCTTCATTTCTTCATACATTAATAATTCTTTAACCCGTTCACCAATTGCCTGTTAATAATGATTTATTTATTCACTTTTAACTAAAAGAGTCCATCAGGTATTGGTGGCATTTTTTTTTGTTCTCACAGATATGGATTTCAAGAGTAAAGTATGAACGAACAATCAAGGAAAAACTAGCAAATGCCCTAAAAGTACATAATATTTTCTCATCTCAAAAACTAAGGTCCATTTATTGCTTGTCGTTAGATATAATCGTAACTCTCATCGAATAGCCAAGACACAATTCTCCCACAGTATTTAAAAATCCTTCTTCATATTCGAGTTACAGTTAAAGGTTCGGTAGGTACTTTAATCGTAATTTTGATCACGTTAGTTTCATACCATATTTTGAGGAGAGTTGGAATTTATCAATCACTTGATCATCACCTACTACGTAGTCGTGCATGAAATTTAAAAAAATCGTTATCCTCCAAAATCAAAATTCCCACTTGCTTTTGTCTCTATGTCGATCTATCTATGGTCAATTCCTTGTCCCAGGCAAAACTATACCTACTTACTCGTATATGAAATTATCGTCCGATTTTGATGAAATTTCCATGGATCGTGCCTGTTAGTTTTTCAGACGGTCCTATATCAATTCTATCGCAACCGCACCTCTAGTAGCGTGTGCTATGCGCAAACGTGAATTTCCTGAAACTACGATTTCTGTATTTAGTTACTGAAGGACCAATTTCGCTCTAATTCGGAGGGTGGTTGGGGGCTGGCTCCAAGATGATTTCCTATTAATTTCGTCACGATTTGGATCAATAATAGCCACTGCGCATGCGCAAACTGTAAATGTGTTTTCATTTCTACAGCTCCCGAACTCGACTAATTTCGGTGAAATTTACAGGGATAGTACGGGTTAGCTCCTAGATGGTTCCCTATTTATTTCATCGCCTTCGTACAACTATTAGCGTGTGCGCATGCGGAAACGTGCATTTTCTGAAACAATGGTTTAGGAGTTTGTAATGGACCGATTTTTCTCGGATTCGGGGGGATGCCTCCAAGACGATGGTCTTTGAATTTCGTCACAATTAGATCAGTAATAGCGCAAGTCTAGTGACTAATTCTATACATCCTTGTTACATATGGGAGGAAGCTATACTGCCCACCCAACTTGGCACACCCTCTGAAATCGGTCAAAAATAGCATAGCAACGTAGCATTTCAAAATTCTTTTGTCACACTGAATTCACTCGATTGTGAATTGACTTGCAGAGTTATTTGGCGAGTTTTTATTGGTCGTCTCCCAAATCAGCCAGTCAACCTCACACCGCATCATTGGAATCGCTGAATTTACGTTGACAATTGTTCCACTGATTTTTTGTCAGCAAGAAAAATCTAAATTCGATGCAGCTCGACAGCATCCCAGGCTGTAGGTATACATTTAATATGTAAAGGATCAGTTCCACTAGATAAGAACACGTAGGTACCTTCTATGAGAGAATCCGTCGCGAGTTGTAACTGGGCTTGCCAGTTATGCCGGTTTCTCACATAAGGTACGTTAACTATTGTATTACAGGCTCCTTCCCGTTTAGACTCTAGTCTCATCTATGGTTTAATTCGTTTTCAAATCTCTCGCATCTTGTGTTCCGATCACCAGTATCTCTCGGAGAATATTTCAAGAATGCGTGGGACAACGTCTCGAGACCACTGATGTATCTTTTACTGTTGTACAACTTAACAAATAACACTTACTTATAGCAGCATATTTGAATTACTAACTGACCCTTTATATACAATGTTCAGGTCAGATTCAATGGGGATTTTTCGTTGATTTGTTGCAGAATGAAAAAGTCGAGGTGAAGCAAAAGTGGGCCTCTCGATTGCTGGGTAAGCTTCGCAAAGACATTACGCAGGAGTGCAGAGAAGATTTCGTGCTTAGCATAACGGGTAAGAAACCTGCGATGTGCGTTCTTTCGAACCCAGATCAAAAAGGCAAGATGAGAAGAATAGACTGTCTCCGACAAGCCGACAAGGTGAGTCAGTGGCTTCTGTAATGTTTATTACTACGGAAAATTAAAGTGTCTAAAACGTCCTTGACTCCCTACAGCGTAACATGCCTCATCCATTCAAAATTACGTAAGTGTTGGTACCATTTCAATGTTCTAAATTTAGTTTTCACAATGTAGATATGATGGTTATCCCCCGCTTGAATTCAATTCTGAATAACTCGTACCTACATGTCTCTCAAGATCTTATTTTCGTGGATTTCCAGTAGATAAATTTAGGTTGGTGTAAAATTCTATTTGAATACTACATAGAATAATAATAATCACTGTACTTTTATAATATACGATCACAATCCTGACACATGAGATTGTATGATTATGTTTTGCAGACCTTATAGTATAGTGGCGGTGCGACAGCTCAAATCAGTACACACATGTAGAATTCCACATAAAAGATAGAACTTTCTCCCCTAAATTCCCACAATCAGCGATAACCCTTTTCATGCTATAACCAGGTACTCTAATGTGATGTTGGTTGCTCTGGCCTTGGGCAGTGATAAGAGGGATGAGCGGCAGGAGATGATTATTACATTACAGTCTGATTAGTTCGAATTAAACATCTTTTATTACATCCCGGCAAACACAATAAATTGGCGCGGTCGGTTATTAGTTTCAGTATTTTACGTTCCTAACTTAGTTGGGGAGTGTTGTACCTACTTACATTTTACATTACCTACGCAGTTAAGTTTTACGCCGGGAGTCTGTTGCTTACCTCGCGTGTATATTACAGTGATACAGTCAGCGGTACAGTGATCAGGTAGCCACTTGTTGTGCTTAATACAAGTACGTAAATACAACGCCAGATTACGTAAGTAACAACCAATGTGGAACAAATAGTATTGGAAGCCTTACAGAAACAAGAGTTGTCTTTTCTAAAACTTGTTGCTGGGATATCAAAGCTCGCCGATAAGAGTGAATCGCCTGAGACGGCGGCACTTGCTATATAGAGTGCAAATTTAGCAAAAATAGCCGAGTGTTTCAAAGCTTGCCACTAAGGACCCCGTCGTAATTACTGAGTCTGGTCAGGTGATAAACAACCACTCAGATGTTAATGTTAATTTTGAGAGATACGATGATTCTGTTGAGACTTTCCAAAGTTACCTAGAGCGTTTGGAGGCGTATTTTCCTATGCGAAATATCCAGGAACCTGAGAAAGTTCATACTTTGGTTTCCTTGTTGAGTCCGAAGAATTTTTCGCTGCTTAAAACGTTGTTGCATCCAGCTATTTACAATAAGTAAGTAAGCCCTACAATTATATCAAAGAGATAGGTACTGCGTACACATTTGAACCCCACCCCTCTAGTTATACCGAGCAGACATGCTTTCATTAACCGCAAACAACACGAGGGGGAGAGCATTGCTCAGTATATGTCAGAATTACGTAGATTGGCAGCTTATTGTAAGTATAATGAGTCCATGCTGAACACGATGCTCAGGGATGTTTTTGTGCGCGACCTTAGGTCCCGTGTCATTTTAGATCGTCTCTGTGAAGAGGATGACATCGACCTCGCAAAAACGTTGTTATTGGCAACAGCTATTGAAAAAGCATCTGAAGGGACTTCGGAAATACTTTGCCCATCATTGGTCCCAGTAAATAAAGTTAAGTTAAATGCTTCATCCAAACAGTCAGGGAGCTCAAGGGCTGGCTGTGCAGTGCCTGAAGTGTGCAAGATTTTCACACAAAGCACCAGATTGTAGGGGAACAAACCTTCATTGCACTCATACTGCAAGGCTGATTCTCATGTAGTGGAAGTGTGTTTCAGGAAAAAGAATAAACAAAAAACCAAGGACGTGAAACACCTTAGTGATTTGGATGGAGCTGTAGGTCGTATGGAAGACAATGGAATGGACAACAATTGCTACGATATGGACTACGATCCAGATTACGATTATACATATGATTATAATTACGGTAATAATGACGATGATGACCAGGCATTTCCATTGCACTCGATCCACTCTACAGATTCGGATCACCCGCCTATGTATGTTGAGTGCTGCCTGGATGGAACCAGGGTTTCGTTTTGAATTAGATAGTGGTAGCAAAAATACTATAATAAACCTGTCAACGTTCAATAAACTATCACCTGATGCAAGACTGGCAACGTGTGACGGCTGGCTTAAGGCGTACAATGGAGCAAAGATTCAGCCATTAGGAACACATAAATATAATGTTAGGTACAGGGATGTTGTGGCAGCACTGCAGGCGTTGGTGGGTAAGGAATCCTTACCATTAGTGTTGGGCCGATCATGGATGAGCGTATTGGGGATTACTTTCAGATATATCGATGCTGTTCACAGCTCAACTGAGGAGGTCCCTGCTAGACTACATGCCCTCGTAAAACAGAACAAAAATTTGTTTGATCCCAAAGTTGGTACAGCCAAGAACTTTTTGGTGGAGTTGAACTTGAAGCCTGCAGCAAGCCCAGTATTCAGGAAGGCCAGACCGGTACCATTTTCCCTCTGAAACGGTGTAGAAGAGGAGTTGGAAAGCCTGGTGGGAGAGGGAATCCTCAGGAAGGTGGATACGTCGCCATGGGCAACTCCGGTTGTACCTGTGGTGAAGCCAACAGGGGCGATCCGTCTCTGCGGTGATTATTCCTCCACTGTTAATCATCAAGTGGAGGTAACACAGCATCCGTTCCCTGGATTCGAGGAAGCATTTTCAGCTCTACAGGGTGGAAAGAAACTTACCGTTCTGGATGTAAGATCTGCTTTTCTCCACTTACCTGTCAGTGAGAAAGCCGCCGAGATCTTGACAATCAGTACTCACCGTGGGCTCTACCGGCCTCAGCGTCTCATGTACGGTGTAAGCCCTGCACCTGCCATTTGGCAAATGTTCATCGAATCAATTCTGGGATCCACTAAATGTACAGTAGTGCATGACGATTGAATAATAACTGGAAACAATCATGATGAACACCTCTCTCGCTTACAGGAGGTATTTGAGATCTTAGATGATTACAATATCAGGTTGAACGAAGATAAATGTAAATTTTTCAGGACAGCTGTTGAGTTTCTGGGATACAAGGTAGATGCAGCAGGAGTACATAAAACCACAGAGAAGATAGATGCTGTATTGAAAACAAAGCGACCTGCCTGTGCAAGAGAGGTTAAAGCATTCTTGGGTCTGGTCTTATTGTATGGATGGTTCTTCCCAGAGCTAACCACCATTGCTCGTCCATTGTATTAGCTCACACTGAAAAAAATTCCATTCATGCAGCATGAGTTGGTGAGCGAA
>JAEMON010000001.1:24663274-24686492 GCA_030264115.1 Lygus lineolaris | reverse complement strand
CGCTCACCAACTCATGCTGCATGAATGGAACTTTTTTCATGGCGGTCAAAAATGAAGCCCTTCTGTTACTATTTTAGGTAAGAATTGGTTTGCCCGGGTACAACGATCCATTTGAGAAAAAAATTGCCGTGAATCTGGAGAAATGCAATTAGGTTCACTAGAGCAGATTTTGGAAAGCTTCATCTCCACGCATCTCAACACTAGTCTCCATGGTGTAAAAAAGTGCACAATTTTATTAGAAAACTATGGACTATCAGAGAGAATGAAGTCCCTTAGTATAGCCATGTTCATTAGTATAGCCTGAGAGTATTAGAAGTCACTTCGCGCAATTAGGTGTGTTGCTGGTTTGTTAACAACTTTTAAAATATTTGATTACACCATTTTTATTCATTGCATTGTATAGTTTCTTTCTAAGCCAATAAAGATTAATTTTATTGGGGGTTTTGCCATTCCGCTTCCCTAAAGGCAATATCAGTATAATTGTGTCTAATTGAATTTTTAATCGTGTTCAGTCCGATTCTAATCATCAGATGGAAGGTGAACTGATTTCCAGCTCACTTTTCCGCCTAGAGTAAATGAACTCGCTATTACTACTGTTCACCCAACATCATCTACGCGACCATTTTCGCAAAATTCAAATCGGGTACACTGCGGGTATTTCAACTATTTTGAAAGTTCTCACTGAGCTCTTTTGAATCCCACGCAAACAGTTTATTTATAAATTGAGTTGTTTGGATATCTTCCCTGCTGAACTGTTGTAATCATTTTGGGGTTTTTGTTTTAAAATAAAACCACCTTATAACAGCCAAGTTATTTATTATCTGGTAACGTTTCAATCAAAGATTACGTGGATCCTAATCATACCTTATATAAGTAGAGTGAAAGAAGTTGACTGATTGCACATTGACAGTTGAAGTTTGAGGAATAGCGTACACGTTGACAAAAGAATATTTATATTGACTATATTTATATTGTCAAAACAAAAGTATATTTATAAACGTTGTGTCTGAGGCCATAGGACTGATTAAGGTTTTCATCTTTACCGACTGTCCGCATTGATGACTCCTTGATGCAATGAGGAACAGACATGATTAATAATGTTTGCTACTGGTTGAAAGTAAGCCCCAACTAAAGTGACGTTCCCTGAAATGCATGCATTACTAAACAATATGTTTATGGTTTCAAATTGCAAGTCCAAAAAGAGAGAGAGAGAGATTTTTCCAAAAAGGTGCAGTATGAAGGGTCGAAAATGAACGAGTGGGTGAAAAAGGGGGAAGGATGAAACGTGTGACTTCATTTGGTATGTAGGTATTGCCCTCTCACTCCCTTATGTGGGAACATCACGCATTTTTTCATTAGCTTATTCCCGCCTAGCTATTCGGCTTTTGGAGCTTAAAATTGGGACATTCATGTCTTCGAGGGAGCTGAATCCGGTTATGAGTTCAAAAGCAGAAAATTACAACCCACATATGTCCCCTATTATCGGAAAAGGTGCTCGTATTTTGAACAGCTCTAACAATACCTGTCTATAAATGGGTGGCAATTAAAAAAATTATAATAAATCTTCAATCGCCTGACAACCATTGGTTGGGGATTGGTTGGATCTTTTCTGTTTGATCTTAACGTTTCGTTTCAGATGGAACAGATTTCATAGCTTGAGATCAGTAAATCCAGAAGTTTACTTAGACGTAACTGCTTCTGCTCCTCATTAAATAAACAGATAATGCAGAGAGACCTTGTTATTTTCCGCTTTTCCCATAGGCATAGAAATCTTAGACATCTCAATAGGATCTAGAAAGGCCATAAAACGAGTTGAAAAGAGATAGGGGGCAAGCCTAAAAGGGGGACACAACATTGATTCGTTGAACTTGCTTCCAGGGCCATAGGGCGTATACACCCGCTAGTCGCTACAATAAATAACAATGTGCGCATCCCTTAAGTCTAGGAACCCAGGGTTAACCCCTCTCTTCACTGCCTTCCCCTTCACTGCCTGTGCCCTTTTTCCTCATTATAAATCTCTGCTCCTCCATATCATTCCCTTGTAAGGGGTTTCCTTCCCGACGCAATATCAATCCCGCCACGAGGTCCCCATGCGCCAGACTGCTCGTCGTATCGCGTCAACCGACGCCACCATCCAGCTACTCAGTGTTGTCAGGTACCAATGACCCACTGGGGAACTTTCTGACTGGATAACGAGGAAATAGATGGACCAACTTCAGGAAAGTCTCCAAAATCAAATCGATTGATCGCAAAATACAACAATGCAGCCGTAGCAAATTTACAAAAAAGCCTTCCCATGGGCTATGACCTCATGAGACACCGAATAGAGTCACCTTAAATCACTTTCAGGGTAATCAAATTGTTTTTGATTGTATAATCGGCTCCCATGAGAGCTATTTCTTGTTACCTAACCTGACCTATGATGGTATTAAATCTTATTGGTCTTATGGTTCCGCTAGTGATAAGATTACAATAATTGTTTACGTACCTCACTGGGGAATCCGTCGTAACTAGCAAGTCGAGTACAGGTGGCGAGCACTTTTGATGTAAGGACATCATCATCTCTCTCGACGGCTTGATCAAGGTTCATGGCTTGATCTTATGGAATAGTTAGTTAGGCTCCTTCGAATAGTCACACAGATACCCATCCATCTGATTGATTTTGTTTCGGCTCTAAAGGAAGCAGCTTTTGTCATGGTTTAACTCAAATATATATAATATATATCTAAACTACATCATCCCATATGAAAATCATATTTTTGTACAACAACTTCTTCTTGTCTTGATTCCAGAAGTTTTGAGCGGGCTCTGTGATACAATCACAGATAGAGCGGGTAGTCGGCCTAGCCAAGGTAAGTGCGCTTTTTTATTTATTTTTCTGTCGCCTCCATGGACGTTTCTGACAGTTCCTTATTCATCATAAACCTTGCTATCAATACACCTGCCAATTCTGTGGCCCATTTCACGATCTTACAATGGAATTTCATTTGACCCTCTTATAGTGAAAATTCCACCCTGAATGGTTTTAATTGATGTCCCATCGAATGAGTGAATAAATGACACCTACACAAATTAAATCCCTCATGTGCCAGATGGAAAACATAAATGATTTTTTAAACGTTTAAATCAATTTAGGTCTAATAGTTTTAAGATGCAGATGTCCCGTCACTTTTGTTCCATTAGTTCTAAATTCAGACCCACTTGTTATCCACAAAATCATCTTATTTCAAAAGTACCTATTCGTTCATGTTTTTATTATGTCTATCATACGATAAGTTGGCCATCGATCAACATTCATTTCCCCAGAACTGTAAAAATACACTAATAGGTCCCCCCGATAAATAACGCCATCACGCTTACAGTTATGTACTATAAGTGATTTCCGTTGTGTTACGTTCTGAACCAAAAATTAAACTTATAGATAACTGTTATTTCCCCTCGTACTCACGTGACGTGCGATTTTTTTTTTTTTTTTTTAATTGGAATTTCCAATGTATTGAAACGTAAATATGAATTATTATTTTGAGTTCGTGAAGGAATGAGTGAATGTTTGGTCGGGCTCTCAGAGCTTGGTATTCATACGGGTAAAGAAAGCACTTACAAGTCTCTGTTTATACTAGAATGAAGTAAATCAAAATCCTGTGGATTAAATAGGAGTAAGAGAATCAAGGGATGTTCAATTTGCATTCATTTGATTCTATTCATCATAGTTTCTGGAGTTGTTCTGTTTGAATCAAGCTGATGGTGACCAAAAGCAGTATTTATTGCGACCTATATAAAGGAACTCATTAATGGAAAGGCTTTGTGATTTGAGTTACTCACTTTTATTGATTCCTTTTGATGTAAAAAGTGAATGAAGAATGAATTAGACACGACCTTGGTGTTAGGCGACAGATCATTCTTGCCAAGCTTACTTTCTATACTGCTTGTCTGTCAAACGGTACCCTATACAAATCTTATCCTATAAACCACCCACCACTTTTAACACAAAAAATTAACAGTTTTTTCGCTTGAGAATTCAGCTGCTCAAAACTTCGCTCCTGTATTATTTACCTTCCTCTCCTTATTTCACATTCATTTCTAAAACAGCGATAACATCTTATGTTGGTTACTGAGTGATAACCCCACCTTAGACAGCATACAATAACTAGCTCTATTACCCGTATGTTTTGCGGGATGTATTCACAATCAAACACTTAGAAAGTGAAGAACGTTGGGATCATGTTGGATAATCCACTGTATGTTATCAAATAATTCCCAGTGAGGATGCATCAACTCGGCTATTGGACTCATCAGGCTTTAAATGATTGGTTGATTGTGATTCCATACATCTTGATCCAATTTACTCTTCTTAATAGTTATCAATTATGCTCAGATGATGACTTGTGCCATATAGACATAGCCATAAAGAATCTTCATACCTATCCACATCGTGGACACTGGTGATGTTGGGAGTATTAGTTAACAAATGCATCGTCCAATGATCTCCCAGGCGGCCATCAAGGGTTCTTGCGAGTATTGTCCTCAAACTACCCGCTGAATAGTCATGCATTGTAACAATTATAGTTGTTTCTGTAGTTCGGGGCCAGAGTTCATAAATGGTTCCTTATGAATCTCGTCGCGTCTGGACTAGTATTAGCGTCTGCACTTGCGTAAACCCGCCAAATGCCCATAATAACTCATACGACTCCCCCACCCACCTAACACGACCATCCCCATTATGTCCTCCAGTATTGGAGATATATAAGGAAAATAATAGGAAAATAATAATAATTAAATAGTACCCCCCTTAATTATTCGTGTAAAATTTCAAAATCATTGTTTTGTAGGCAACAGTGGCGCGCCAGTAAGGCGCACAACGCGCATCAACTTCATTTTTTAAAATGAAAACCCCCACTTTTTATTGCAGATTCGGATTCAAGGTGAAATTTTATGGCAATATATACCCGTCACTTTGAATTTATGAGTGCGCACAAACGTGAAAATGTGAAAAGCATAGTTTTTCAAGGTTTTCAATTACCACATGTGATAAATGTTTCTCGGAGTATTTTCGCAGGCTGAATGACGTGGTGATGTTAATTTTTCGATTTTAAAATTACATTCCCAAGTACCAAGTAACGTTCTGGTTGTTGAGCGGTTTCTCAAGGTACCATTGCACAGATCGAAAAGTGAACATCACCACGTGATTCAGAGTGAAAAATGCCCCAAAAAACACGTATCACATGTGGTATTTGAATACCTACCTTGAAAAAACTATGTTGTTCACATTTTGCGAGTGTTTGCAAACTCAAAAATTTAAGTGACGGGTCATACTCGTATTTCCATGAAACTCCACCTGGAATCCGAATCTGCCATAAAAAATGGGGGTTCATATCTGAAAAAATGAACTTCAACTTTTTATCTGCGGGCCAATATGAGGAAAATGAAACTGAGATCTTGCTGATCTTCTTGATTGTATAGGTTACAAAACAAGCGTAAACATAGCTATTGCTAGGGACTATCCTTGCAAGCGGTAAGATGCACATCTATTAGAAATAATTTTCAACTTAAGATTCACCAAACGAGGGAACACTACAATCGTTGAATAGGCAGAAACTTAGCAGATTCGGGAGCCTCTAAAAGAAGAAATAAACCGTTTCGGATTCGAACAGAACGCTGTGGTTTGGCTGAAACGGGTAGCAGAGTGGGTAATGCAATGTAAATAGGGTGAGGGGTGCAAGAAAATATCGGCAAGAAGTGGTGGCTAAGCCTTGCGGAAGGTAGATGGAAGATAGGAGGACGAGACCTAAATGTTAGCTAATGTTTGCGACTCAGTTTCATTGCTCCCTATCTCGTCTCGCATTTAGATAGCTTTCCCACGCCTCTCCGGCAGTTAACAACCTTTTCTCAATTGTCTTATCAAAATTCTTCCATTAGTTTTTTATCCCCACCATCAGAATGTGTTTCAATTCGTTGGGCACCGCCGTTTAGCTATACGGTTGAAATAGCTTAAGGTGCGCTACTGTACTTGCGTCGACACACGTTCTCAACGCATCCTAAAATTTTCTCTCTCATTCAAGTACAATACAACTCGACAGCTTATAATAATTTTCGATTCATTTCCAGGGTATATGACTTCGATAAGAAATCCATAATTTACAGCGGATTCTATAGATGTATCGCTCTTTTTCCTAATAAGTAGACAGGTGGTTCATATAGACAGGTGGTTCATATTATTTGTACCTGTTCATTTATAGTACAGGAGTACAGGTATACTAATAGATGAAAATCTCGCCTAGCTTCTCATGACAGCCCTCAATCTTCTGGAAACACTATGCTTGTCCAGTTCGTATACTTGCACAAAAGGAAAACCCACGTTAGTTTTCACGGTGACTGAACCAGTTTCCTCATGCCTGTTGGGGACGTCATTCATATTATCCGACGAGGGTATAATTTTAATGAAAATTCTATCAACATAAATATTATATTGCTATCTAAATCTCAGCCTTCTACTTACAGTAAGGTTCTAATTTGTATACCACCAAGAATATGGAGATAATTAGGGATCTGAAATACCACTCCTTGCCTTTTAGCGAATTTTCGAAGAAAATGAAGCTATTGCAATGGCTTCAAAGTTTTTGTAATACAAATTTTTGAAAATTTTCTTCATGGAAATCCGTTTCAGAACATTCTAAAACGATTCCTGAAATTTAACACTTTTCCTTATGTATATATACCTATATATACATTTTTAATATATTCATATATTTATACATGTATGTGTCACTTCAGACGATATCTGACCGAGGAATCGAGATAAAAAATCCGAAAAAATTTGAAAATGTCAATAATATCAAAAGAAAGGATGAGTTCGTTCGCCAGAATTTTTTGAGTACTCCAAGGGGTCAAATTTTGAAAGTTAAGTATCAAAAATCACTAAAAAACGTGTTTTTTTGAGGTTTTCGGTGTAAATTACTATCTTAAACATAGGAACATATGGTATATTCGGACACAGCGTGAAATTTCCTATAAGAATAACCTACCAAATTAGGTAAAATTATTCTTTGAAAATTCGCTCATCAACTCATGCTGCATGAATGGAACTTTGTTTTATCATTTTATACATCTACCAGTACCGTCCGATCGTCCATTGATTCACCATAAACTCAAATAAATCTGAAAACTCAACTGCAGTTCATAGATAACTTAAATGTAACTCTTCAATTACAAAAACATTATGTCATGTGGCCGGTAGAAGAAAATTCACTCTGCATGGAAATGGTAGAAGGCATACAGAACGAGTGGAGAAATAGTCAAGGTCTCATAACATTCCCCATTCCCTTGCGATCTCCGATTTCTTATTCCATCTCTGATTAAACTCTTTCGGAACAACCGACCCTCCAATTCGTTTGCGTTCCGGCTATGCAAGTCGTGTTCAAGCCATTGGACCCGCAGCCTCTCTCAACATGAAAATTCGTCGCCGGGTATTGTTCTGACCCAGATCTATTTTCTTTGATTTTATGGATAGTTGATATCATCCCCCTGATTCGTGTTTATCCTAATTTAAATCTCATAAACGAGCGGTCAATCAAACGAGGTTTACGAACAGCATAACAAATTACTACTTATAGTCATTGTTGTATTGTTGAGTGCTATCAACACTGTGATATTGCAAAACTACAAGTTATTCTTTAATGTGTCATTTTTTCACGATTCACCTTGCGACCGACCAACCACAATCCACCACTAAACCCATAACCTACCAACTATATCATATTGATTTTAATTTTCTAGAAATTTAATTTAGTTCAGCTTTCCTGGCTTACGAACTTTTGCATGCTTTTGCACTGCCACATGAGCAAACCTTAACAAATTACATCATCGCAAAACTTCACAGAGTACATAGTAGGTACACCAAAATCTGAATTTAATGACAATTTTGTCTACACGTGGAATTTCCTCGTTTTCTTAACTGCTGCTCATGAACAAAATCGGGAGTACCTATTTACCTCGCGGGTTCTCAATCGTTGATAACCTCATATTGAAAAACAGTATTTCTCCATAAGATCACTTGACTCCTCCTGGTTTCTCAGTATAGTCCGCAACTCACGGAGAATTACAGAGGAGAGGGATAGTCAGTTCGTTTTGGTAAGTAGTACCTAATTCAATCGCGGTAGTAGCGTTCTTTAACAATTTCGCTTGATATTCTAGAGGCCATGAAATGGTAGATACTTATTACAATTGTCGATGATCTAATCGGAATAAATTGTTCGCAACAGAATAACATAAGTTACGAGCAAGCAACACAAAGAGAGTCGCAATGTTCTATAGATGTAGGAAGGTGCAGGAAGTATTTTCATTTAATTGAAAAGAAAACGGATGCGATCACAGTGCTGCATGAATTATACAGTTTTTAGAAGTTCTCTTGTAAGCTGCTGGCTACAAAGTACCAGTCTACGTCGGCAAATGGTAGAGGAGCCTGTTGAGGCAACTTGAAGAGCGATATTCATTCTTCATATGAACCATTTTTGCGTTGCATAGTTTTTCTCATTTTCTCAGCAAAATTTTAGCGGATTTTGATGCGGTAGGCGGCATTTTCCCTATTTTATCATTATCCAGGGGGATGAGGTGCCTCTATGTCAATTTGTTTTTAAAGGATGTGAAAAATTCAAAATTTCGAATTTTAAATTGTACATAGCTGATCCCCATGGAGAATCGAAAAACAAGAAGAATGCCGCAAACCGCATCAAAATCGATCAAAAATTGGCTGAGAAAAATGGGAAAAGCTGAATTACATGTGTCCTTGGCCGGCCCCTTAAGGGTGAATTTGTGCAAGGTGCATTCGATGGTACCAAACATTTATTTTACGATTTTGGGTCTTGGTTACGACGCAGATAATCGCTGTACGAGATCGGTAAAGTAGTGGATTCTAGAAGGACTCCTGTCACCAACTCGTATACAGGAGAGGATACCAGATCAACTATTTCATTCCCAACGAGCGGGGCGGACAACACGAGAAACAAATGAGTTGGTTTTAGTCTCCGATGCGTAAAAAGTGTTGGGAAAAGTTCGGGGCGGTGAGAAGGGGAGTGTTTGTGGAGACTCGCTGGTGCCACAACACGCAATAAAAATCTTTGTCTCGTGCCCGCAGCCGAAAGGGGAGCGCTGTGGTCGAGGGACGGGTGGTGAGTTCTTGGGAATCTCCAAGGGGTCCTGGGAAAAGTGGGCTACGTTTGGAAGGGCTGAATGTTGACACATGACGTTTTTCTATGTGGCAAAATGTCCGTTGGTGTCTCATCATGTGAGTTTAGCTTCTCAATTCGCCATCTGCCACTATCACTCTGTCTCCCAGGGGTCCAGGTCTAAAAAGATATTATGAGTAATTTAATAATGAATAGCACAAAACGCCATAGTTAGTTGAAACTTGATCACTCTAAACAAAGAGGTCGTTCCTAAATGTGTCAATTTCTGTATTGACTATGCAATTTATTGCCATGACAAAGTAGGTGTAGAATCATTTCAAAACCATTGAAGAGCATCGTAGCCTATCTGAATTAATTCGAGAAAAGACAGAAGAAAATCATTACATTAACTCAAAATGTCGGTGTATCAAATTCCACCGAAAAGAATGCTGAAAGATGGTATAATGGTAATAGATTCCTGCTTATGATGTAGATGTCATCAATACGAATTGCTTGTATGAAGTATGAAAAATTACGTCTTCTATTCGGATTTTTTCGTATGTCGGGTTCAGTTTAAAAGGTCATGATAAGAATATTTATGTAAAAACTGATCAAAATACTCATCATTATATAGAAAATATATATATTTTAATTCGAATGAATGCCAATCCCATTGAATTATAATAATATTCAAGTACATTTCATTTAAGGCGGTTTATTGCGTAAGTTATTAGCTGCTAGAAAACCTAAATGATAATGAAGAACGATATTCGTGCCCTCGTAGCAGGGACCTTCAACATCCTCACATACTGACTCAAGTTAACATATACTGGGTGACAAATAGCGTTTTGAGCGATGAGTAGCGGCAGGCGGTAATCCTCCATCCAGTGCATTTATCTGGGTAGTGACCTACAAGTCGGTTGGCTCCAAGACACGATACCTATATTTAATTATTATCACTTCTGATCGTCAGATTGCATTCTGTCGCAACACCAGTGGGCGGGATGAACAAGAGTGAACATACAGAAGGAGGTAGCCAGTGATAAATAGGCGTTAAGGCGACCAAGTCGGAAAGGGGGGATTTCGGGCCTATTGACTGCGATTGCCAATATGTGAAGTAGAGTCGATAGCGATTTTTTCAGCCTTTCTGGGTTATTGCGATGGCCTAGGTCATAGCATGAGTGCTGTGGAGGGTAGGTGATCTGAATTTGTAAGGGAGATTTTTTTTAAATTTGCTTGCTGGCTTTCTGGACTCACTCCAAGTAATACTTCTTTTTTTTTCAAAAACATCGCTAAAACTTATTTTTAAGGTTTGAACTTTTAGATGGAGATTTGAAACAAGAATCGTTTTCCTAAATTGCACGCGCATGAAGGCGGGATTTATTGACGGTCATAGAGTTTTAAGGAGACCTTGAGATCGTTTCCTTAAGCTGAATCCGTATTACAAATTTCGAGGGGACCACCTCAAGGTCTCCTTGAAACTCGAGGACCGTCTATAAATCCCGCCCTAAATCGCATTAGTAGTACCACACAGAAAATATTTTAAAATAGTTATGATGTCACTACTTACCCTGTGGCAGTTCCAAGATCAGACGCAGCTTCGACCAAATGTTACAGTTGTCAGTTCTGGAACGGTAGGTACTTGAATAGAAAATTCGGTACGATTATGGATATATTTTCAAGTCTCTTTTACTCACTTTCGTATGAAGGTTAATCACCTCGTCGCATTCCCTAAGGAATTTTCTGCTGCATGATAAAGATGACCCCTACTTCCATTAATCACGACTAATTATGAAACTGCAATAAAACAAGTGTCTGGCGAAGGCGAAAGGAGCTTGCTGAGTTCTTTAGCTTGAATGAGTCTAATTCAATGACAACTTTTTTAACGACCGAAAGAAAAAATCTGAAAACAAACTTCATTTTAATGAAGTGAAACGAGTTCGTCACTAATTAAATTCGAGGACGTTTTAGGGTTAATGAATTGCCTTTTAGGCTTAATCCGTTTATGGAAGTTGTGATTGTAACGATATGGTTAATTTGAGAAACGAGTTTTTCTCACTCCTTGTTATGACTGGATGGGATATTAAGCAGGGATCCTGGGGTGCTCGAGATCTGAGTGGGGCAGGGGGTTGGACCCCCAGCCCCCCTCTTTCGCCTCCCCTCCTCCTTACCAATCCGTGGCGCCTCTCCAAGTATTATTTGCTTCAGTAACGGCCTCGTTCTATCGATTCTATTTTTCAAGCTTATATCTGACCATGGGGAAAAAATGAGAAAATATAAAACAACAAACAGCTGCAGGGGTTCTTTTCAACTGAAGATGGGATGGCAGCAACGGTTGCCGCTTTCTTGGTAAAGACTGTAAAGCGTTGGATTTCCAACCATTCTATTTGTAATCTCTAAATAGCCCAATTAAATTCCGTGAAGTATCGAGGATGCTTCCGTTCTCTCCCAATATGGTATATTATCGTCGAGGGTTGCTGTTCATGTGCATTATTTGTCATGTTTCTGTTCCCATATGATGGCTACTGTCAAAAATAGTAGGATCGTAAATCGAGAATGATGTCACGAATGATTGTAATTCATTCGATTATGAATGGGAATGGTCACTACTTTGGTCAAATGCGTTTTCTTGCGGAATCATTTTCCTTCAGATAGAACTCATCGTCTGATAAATAAAACAATGCAATATCAGCCCTTAAAGAACTCGTTTAATTTTGAATGGAAACAAGTCAATGACTTGTTCCGTTTCACGAATAAACGTTCCAAGTTGGCAATGAGATATTCCACTTGATTTTTTTAATTATTCCGACAAGATGTCGGTGAGAGCTTTCCAAAAAGTTGCAATATTATGGAAATCCGGCGATGGGAAGTGGGCGCAAACGGGTCGATCAAAGCCACAGCAACTGAAATTCAATTTTTAGCTTTTATTCAAATGTTCACTAACTGATTCTATACGTCCATGTTACAAAAGTGAAGAAGCTTTACTGACCACACAACTTTTTTTTCTGCGGTATTATAAAGCTTTATGTGAGGAAATAGACTAAAGAAAAAACCCGTGTTTCCGTTGGGTTTTTGTTGCTCAAAGTGTGTGTAAAAAATGAAAAATTATTTTCGGTGTAACATGGGAGTAAGTACCTACATTCTAAATATGCGCAAAATGTCCTTTAAAAATAGAGTTACAAATCCCATTTTGGAACCAATGTACGGCAGGCAGTTGATCAATCCCCGTCCCTCTTGGGATTTTAGCCGTTGTTCGAGCTTACATAAATTTACGTTCGACATACTTACGGGATACGTACGGTGTCCCTCTTTTACGCCCTTGTAAGTGTTGCACCTTCTGCTATTACGTCGTCTCTACTGATAACTTATTTTTAGCCTTATCCCAAGTCACGCTCAAGTCCCATTTTACTCGGATGATTAGGAGAAAGCGATCAGATGAAGAAAGCGCTTCTCCTCACTGGGACGCAGCAGATTCATCAACATCTGATAGGTATTTTTTCTTAAGTTGGAATTCATATAAAGAAATATACAGAAATCATATAAAGCAATTTGTGTACAAGCTTGGTAGTTTTGTGCAAAACAAAAACGTGTCTGGCATCCGTATTCTGACGACATGCTCATATTGTGCTGAAATTAAACGCGAAATCCAGGTAGCATTACCGTATAAATTATTTGACTGATTGGTTGCGTCTGATTCCGTCAATGATGCGTGATAGGTAGAGCTGCTTCTATCCATTGGAATACATACGTACCCTCCTCCTCCGAGAAATACAGATATGTGAATGAAACCAACATCAACGTTCATAATATCGAGCTCAAATAAACATGATAAAAAGATAGGTACATTATGTAAGTAAATGTTTCGGATTGATGCTCGCTATCCCATTTCCTATCCTTACTCACCTACTCCTCAAGCATTGTTTGACAGACGAGCAGAGTGAATGGGACATACTACAAGAGATTGAGACAATTGGTAATGGATAGTTTTCAAGTTTCACTCATACTTCTTTATAGGGGATTTTATTTTAATGCAGGCTATGAATAATCGGGTAGATTTAATAATATGAGTATACAGGTAACTACTTTATTTTATTCAATGTACAATCAAACATTCCTAGTTGAAGAAATACATCAATAGTTCCAATAATAATTGTCACCAATAGATGCAAATCTCTCTGCAGGTGGAATTACGGCCACCGGTACTAGCTTGTACCCTGAACATATTCAGGAAATTAGGCAAACTGAATCTTGTTATTCAAATTCCATGATGGTTAATCACAGTTTTCACCACTACTCATATAATAGGTTAGATATATAACGGAATTCGGAATTTCCCCAGCATTTTCACCTGTCTCGGTTATATCATGATCGAACTATTGACAATTAAAACTATGAAGTAAAGTACTCAGCCATTCCAGACTGAAGTTTTGCGTCCAGCTGCCCAATACAGCAGGGAATGGAAACTATATTCTCAATATTTTCCATGCATGGGGGTGAATCAAGGTAAATTTTTAAAGGGTAAAACAGAAATTGTGAGTTTAGAAAGGTCTTCACTGGTAACCAATTCCTACTAAGATTAAAATTGAACATTAATACACTCTTCTACAGTCACACGTTTCAGAATTTCTTTGTACATACAACAATATATTGGATGCATACTTCTTGTAAAATTACTTCTACAAGTCCGCCATGGT
Organism: Lygus lineolaris; assembly: GCA_030264115.1. NCBI lineage: Eukaryota > Metazoa > Arthropoda > Insecta > Hemiptera > Miridae > Lygus > Lygus lineolaris. The sequence continues at coordinate 24,672,637 of JAEMON010000001.1, read as the reverse complement.
GTTAACAATTTTGTCCAATATTTTTGCACGTGCTACAAATAAGTCGGTCGATGTAATGACAAAGGTTGTTTGTTATTAGGGTACGCTCACAACCCATACAACGGTGTCGTTTGTAACGACACCATTCTAGCGACTGGAGTATTTTCCTCTAAGGAGCTCTGGAGACTGTCTAAAGGTAATGAATTTTTCATGTTTAATCATGTACGAAGTGTGAATGAATTTCCACGTCCTTCAAACAATTCCACATCCGCGAACACCATTCTGCTCCCACTTTCATCCCACCTCCATTGTTCACTGTATGCTATACTGTCACGACTTTCCATATCGCGAATAGGGTAGTGTTGGCAGAACTATTTGCCCACTCTATTGTAGATGTCGACATGAGTAGATTCCGAAGTGTTCTCCATCAAGAACCTGATTCCATCCACGATAAATTTTTAACCTGTATTTCAATTTAAAATCAACACGCACATCAAACCACAAGAGCTTCAAGGCATATGGTTTTGAAAATCACAGAATATTTGAAGGGTGAATCAAATTGATTTTGAAGACACTATGAGTTATAGCTTTCACTTCTTGTGAACCTTATCTGTGATGGACAAGAAAAACAAAAAATTGTTTTCACCCGATTTCATCTTAATATTGTTTTATTTTAGCGATTGTTGAAACAGTTTTTCAATTTGTTGAAAGCTCTTCGAACTCTTTTCCTAATCTGGAATAGCCATGTAAATGTAGTCTTCTTTTTTCGAGAGTCCAATGGTATACATTCGCTGCAAAAACTCGTTTTAACGTAGATCTATTACGTGAGAGTACCAACAGAATTGTGTGCCTAATATCGCCCTTCAAGCAGTGTCCAATATCACCTACAAAAAATTGTAGAATTTGACTGAAAATAATTGTTATCCCCAATTTTTGCCCCTTCAAATTCTATTATTTGCTATGTATTCGATCTTTAGTCAGAATACATTACCCAGGTGCGTGGTATTGATAGACAAACAGAAAAAATGTCCTAGTTAGCGTTTGTACCAAATTCACATTAGTCACTGTCGGAGAATCCTGGAATTACCTCAAAATTGGAATGTGTATCTAACTGGCAGCTTTATCAACATTTCCTTGAAATTTCGCCTGATGGGCGTTACTGGGAACAATTTCCTGAAAATTCTATTACAATTTTTTTTCCATTCTGAGTTTAATAACACCACCCAAGGGAGGGGTAACAGGAAACTAGGTACTAAAGCAAGATAGTGAACACATTACCCAAGTTGTGACCCCCCCATTTGTAACATTTATCAAGTTTCCAGATTCATTCTTGTTGTGGGGGTGCGATATAGTATTAAACAAAAATAAAGGTAGGCAATACTACTCGGGGCACTCACTATACTCAGTCTATATGGCCTGCTGGTCTGGTCTGCTTCTTAAGAAAGGAGTTTAAAACCTCTTGTGTTTATGAATGGCAATTGTTAAGAGCATATGTATAGAAAATAGGGGCTAACCCTCACCATTCCTGAAAATCGTATCAAAATTGAACAAATTTTCAGTGTAGTTTTGATGCCCCGGATAAGAAATGTACCACAGACAGACGCGGAACCTAATTTGTTCTAAAAGCTCTGAATCGCAATAAGCAAGTTAGCGGAAATTTTGATTTTGGAGGACAAAGTTTGTTCACTTCTTACACGAATATAAGGGAATAAGAATATGAGGGTAATGAGGGTGGGTTTTTTCTAAGTAAAACGTTGAAGAACACGGTCCTGAAAAACACTATGTCTTAGGGATCTCCTCCTTTGCTGTTTTGGGCGTGATGTTGGCCGCCAGAAACTATGTCGTTCCGGTTTCAACCATATAGGCAGATTACTCGACTCAGACTGATTACGAAGCAACATTATAGACCATGTTCACGAACCTTCCCATTTCCGGTAGGAATGACTGCCTATGAAATCTATATTGTGATCCAAGTTCGGGTATGTATAGTATGGCTTGAAAATTCTTTTTCATCCTCGAGGACCCATGGTTACGGTTCTCAAAATATAAAAATTCTAAAAAGTTGTGATAAGATATAAAAATTATAATTTTATTACCTTTTGTATTTACGTTGTTGTTGCGTTAAATGTGTCAATTTCCTCAACGTGTAAATTCACTGCTTCCTGCCATTTCTGATAGTAATTCCACATAATTAAACGTTTTAGACGATTAACCACATTTTCAAAATTTAGATATGAGAAATCTTAGATACGAGTGGGTGATAGGTGTGGTCAAATGGACGATTCTGATTAAATGAAGAAGTGGAAACAGTTCAAAGTGGCCCCAGTGGGACTCAATCAAAAATCAAAAATTTCTCGTTCACTTAATAATAACCCTCTGGGCATTATTCCAGATCCACCCAAGAATACGTTAGTAAATGGGAGAGGGTTTTATGGCAGTTTTTTTTTTTTTTTTTAGATACTTCAGCTTACTTTTTTTACATTTGGACATTTATTTTCTAGTGGGATATTTTACACTTCTAACTGTTCTTCGAGTTATTTCATGCACGTTAAAATTGAAATCTCCAGCCTCCAGGGCTTCTAAGGTGTGCAGGCGACAGACACCTGTATTTTCGTGTGTGAAGAGCCTCCATTTTATTATTGAGAGGGCGATTATTCGCAAGTGTCCTTCAAATGGGCGAAAAATCTTCATATTGTGAAGAAAAAACCGTCAATGGAATTGAAGCATCGAACGACTGCTGGAAAAATCAAGTAGACTCAAACAGATTGAAAATTTCAATTCTACATCATTCTATTTCATTTCTACTCTACATTTGTAGTAACTTCTGCGGTTTCCTATGATTCGTAATTTTCATTTCTTTGTCCCTGTCTGATGAAATAATGCAGCCGATGATGTGTACACGTTTGAAAGAAAGCTCACAGTTCTGGATGTTTCTTGATGAACAGTAGATGAAACATTATACAGTACAAGGCTGGACTACGCTAATGAAGATCTCGCTGTAATCAATGTTGTTGCCGTGAATATCCGCCGAAATAAAAAAGTCATTATCTCTCAATACCATTAGGATTACTTGAAATTGCAACACCACTGTCTTGTGGTGGTCGTCACATTGATGGGTGTTCTTGCTCTAGAACAACACACAGTGCATGGGCTTGGACCTCAAGTATTTCTCAAAATCTGTACCTATGTCTCTGCCAGACTCATTCGAAATCTATCTTATTTTCTTTATTGACTGTCGCATATTTGGAAATAATAATAGTTGATGGGCTTTTGAGCCTTGATGGTGATTTTTTTCCCTGTGTTTGAACTTAAGCACCGAGACCGACCTGATTCATCGAGAAACAGTTCTAATTAAAATTGATGGATTATGGAGACATCACTTTCACCAAATTTTGATTCCAGCAAACTCAGGTTTACCATAGAATTAATAATTAACCTGGTAAAAAGAGCTCGCTCTGCCTAATCCTTTGATTTCCGCTTCTTCACCTGGAGCTTGTGTTCTTTCATTGATTAATCGTCCTAATTTTTGTTTTTCTTAACTCCACAAAGGAGAATCAAAAGAGGGGAGGAATCCCAAAAAATACTGGAGTTCTTTGTTTACATTATATATTCCACACGTGAGGGGATGATGTAGTCGTCTGTTTTGCCCAAAATATCACCGTGGCTGATTAATAATCCCAATAATAGCATTTCCCCATCTAAATAAACCTTCTCCACATTGAATTGAAGCTTTTTCACCCTCAATAAAACAATATCCACTCTCCGTTTACTTGAAGGTAAAAAAGAGATAAGAGATAAGATATGCTATACAACAAGAGGAACCACGTGTAAGGGAAATATAACAGATCAAATGGAAATACAGCTTTATTATCGTATCGTCTGATAATCCAATAAATATAACCTTGCCTAAATCATAGGTAGGTACCTAATCATAACCAAATAGGAAATTATACAAGTTGGAACGCGTTGGTAAATAAATAAACAAATAAACCGTTCAGTAATGGACTCAAACATTCGTACATTCCTGGTATTTCTCCCGGTAAACATCCAAAAATCATCGGAGCAAGTGTTTGATTTTTCTTTATACCGTAGGTACCTACCGTGATAGTGGACTTGAGAGAAGTAGGAACTTCACATGCCAGGCTATCACACAGGATCATTGATACTTTGTCATTTACACAAACTATCCCTTCATTTTTCCAACTCATCCATCCTCCTTCCGTACAAATTGAGCCGTTATGGTCAGTGTGATTGTGTGCATGATTAACTTTTCAGCTTTTCCTATACATTTATTACAACCTTAGCTATATATCTTAAATAATCTCGCAGTTAATGCTGATGAGGCGTATTGTAATGATCAAATGACTTGATACACCACATCAGCCACAACTTCTATTGGTCCTGGATGAATAAAAACGCCTTCTAGTCCATCATTTTTCGTCAAATAATCGACCTGGTTAAAGACCTGTCTTACAGCAACTTTCCTTGGGGAAAAAAAAAGACTTTTGAACTCAATATCAGTGAAAAGTTAAACGTCAGAAGTGATTGAGCGTATAAGTTAAAACAGTAAACAGTGACATGATATGTGAAGGCGCTTTTCTCATTCTAGCCAACATCCTTAAATACTTTTCACGCTTTTAAGGTTGACTTTGTTTTATTTGTTTCAGCATCTATTGTACAAAACTGCAACGGTATGCAGCCCCCTATAAATGTAATTAAAATAGAAAACCCCGGCTACTATTGCAGCAGCTATACACCCCCAGGTCAAGACCACACCACCATGATTCCTTCGGCTCAATATAGTAAGCAGTCAGCAGTTTTTTCTATAGTAACTATAGTACCTACCGTCAGTGACAACAAATACATACTCGAACAGAAGGTTATCATAATATACATAATTCAGTGACCTTAGTAGTATTGTGAAGCTCATGTTTTAGGAGTATTAGGGAATCTAGGTCATTTGTCCTTTTGCAGGTATATCCTAATACTTCAAGCCATAACTATCATATACTCGACCCAAATTGTAGCTATACATTTTCATTGCTCACCCATATTATGTTATCGTGGATGATTTTGAAAATGTTCGAAGTGGTGCACAGCTTTTTTTAGCCTCGCCAATTACCAGAGTAATTTAGAGTAGCTCTGACCTCTTTCGTCGCTCGAAATCGATTTGCGATTCACAGTCCTTCCTTTGGCCATTCAATCTTGAAAATCGTGATCTATTTAACCCTACCATTGTATTGAACGTTTCCGAGCTAATACGTTTCAACAATTTCACCCCCTAATTTTCACTCCAGTCGTGACTCGACAGTATCTTCGAGTTTCAGTGCACAACTAAGACCCCAAATTATACCTGCATACCGGATTCTGTTCATTTAGGTCCGCAGCCGACCTGTATCTATGTATCCGAAACAAGAAATATGACGGAAGAAACATGATTGTGACGTATATTTTGACAATAGAAGAAGATCCGTGCTAGTTTGTTTCAGCTCTTCTATACGTTTACTAATGTTATGGATACTGCACATCTGCTAGGGTGTTTTACATATTTTTGGATATTCGTCGATTCGATTTGAAAAACTTTAATTTGGTTTGGAAGAAAATTGGTTTAATTTGAAAATGCTATAATACTTTCCTTTTCTCATTTTGGGTTGGCCGAGGAAACTAAAAACTATGGTAGGTGGATAGCGAAGCTGCCTTTCGCTCCCTTCTTCCCTCCTGACTGCTTCACTATGAACGCTCCCATTCCAATTCAGGTGTTTCTTTTGCATATTGTTGACATCCATAATGTGAGCATCGCTAGGGTCAGCTGGTCGCTAGGGTACGCTCGTAGTGACGATGCCTCCCAGAGAAACAAACTATTTTGCTTTTACCCTCAGTAAGGAAGCGCTTATGGAGGAAACAAAGTAAGGTAGCTTCGTAGAATGTACCCTCGTGATCAGCTTGCCCATCAGCTTATGAGGGTACGTTCATATCGAAGCTACCTTTCTTTCGTCTCCTCAATGACTCCTACCTCGGTGTTACCGCTACGTTAGTAATTCTGTCTTGCGCATTTTGTCGCGGTATCAGCGGTGCCATCTCCACTAACTTGATACCTTATCTCATCGAAAAAAGGAACACCTGTATTGAAATGGGAAAAGTGTCTTCGCGTTCACATCCTCTCTGCCTCTTCCAAAAAAAACTACCTGGTGAGTTTTTACCTCCCAGTCAGGGAGGAAGCAACGAGGAAGTTCACATCGAGGAAGCGAAGAAAGATAGCTTCACTATAAACTGAACGTATTCGCATTGTTTCATTAACGTAAAGTGGGTTCGACAGGCCCGTTAGGACTCCCACGAAGTGGTCAAAGCCCTGGCGAACCGCGCTCCAAGAGGGTCCGTCGATTGAGCTCAGCAGAGGACGACATCGAGCTCGGTGGCGGTGGAGGCACCTCCCGAGGAGCGGACAAGGGACAGCCCGACGTTTCGTACTACGGCCAGAGCCCAGCCTCACTTTCTAGTCAAACCAGCTGGCACTCTGACGTGGAACATGGTAAGATACCTACCTATCTATTTCATTCATTAAGTATACCGACATTCTGAAATGCTCTTCCACTCTACTTTTGGTTGCAAAGTCGCGGATCGCTATCGATATAGGCGAACTTTAGAAAGGTTGATGGGCCTCTCATACATTCACAATATAGACTTCTGTGACCAGGAATCGAACCCATTGCCTCCTATCATCTACCGAAGACACAAGTGTCTGATGCCAAGCGGGTTCACATCTGAAAATAAATAATTTTATTGTTTCTTGTTAGCAAGGTAGAGTAGACTAAATTATTAATTAAACCAGCTCTAACCATTTGGTCTTGCATTCAGCCTGCCAGGCTATTTCAGTTTAGAAATTAGCTACTGACGTCCTCGTTTCTATTTACGAATACAGGAATATGCGTAGTCGAAATCCTATTAGCTGTCGAAACTATTAGCTATTCATTGCCTCGACTGTCCACGGTGATGTTGTTAACCCACATCAAGTCCATACCTATATGGCAGTGTTTCTCAACCGGGGTGACAAGGTGGTGCCGTAGACCCAGACCATGGTAGAAATGGGTTCGTGGGAGAAAATGAGACGAATTATATTTTCCAGAGAAATTGTTTAATATAAAAAAATGAGACTTCTGCCTGCAAATTCATTTGTTTAAGTCATTTCGTCTACTCTTCTCATTGAAAAAAAACTACCTAATAACGCCTCTAGCTGATTTTGAATATCCATGACCTCTTATCTTCACCCTACTATCATGAATATCTTCGACTTGCGAGGCCGTGAATTTACTCTTTCAGTAATAGACATCTTGGGTGTGCTGGGATTTTGGATGCTCACAAATATTAAGAACAAAAAACATAGAATAATTTATTGAGACGTCTCTGGCTACTGGGGTCTACCTGTTTTACAGCTTGCTATTTGTGATTAATCAAATTATTTTATATTCCTACTATCAAACGGATTATATGAAAAATAGGTTATTCTGGCGCTATGGTAGTATTATGTCTTGGTGCCCCGGTTGAGAACCACTCGCCATGCACCTCATTGAAAGCTGCTCACTCAAAACTTGTGTTTAGATTCGAGGACATGATTTTCAGGGTATCATTTTTGCAACTAAAATTTCAAGTACCTATACCAGTAAAACGAAAAATAGGAATGAGATGAAAAATCGAGCTAAATCGCGATGTATGTTCTACTTCCAGCTGAACATTTTGTAATGAAAACTCAATGTATTTATAGATTAAGATGTCGATTCGTATCCCTCCCTATATAAATTCGTACTTCTATAATACTCGTAGCTGAGGCAATCGCGTCATTCACGCCAGCGTGTCATGAATGACAGAATTTTTGATTGGGGGAATTGTCATCGTATATTTATATTATGTCATAGTTCGACACAGAGGGTGAACACAATATGAAAGTTATTACCAAGTTACCAGTTTCGCTTTCATCTGAGAAACATTCAGCTCTTAATACCAAGAATTGTGAAACTGTTAGCTACAAAAATGCGAGCCACAGTGGCATTACTTGTTTCTTGACCATGATCGTGATTCGTGAGAATATCTCAAAAAATATCATGGGTACATGTTTCGGCGTAACCCGAAACTCAAATCCATAATAGGAGGGTTCTTTTTTTTAACTCATTCATGACAGGTATTAATGATAATGGTTACAAGCATAGCGACTATCAAAAATGAGTGTCGGCTCAAAAAACCATGTACAATTTCCTTTCATACCTAATAGTGATAATTTCTCTCATCTCTTCTGAATGCGGGTTTGTGCATTGTGTGTCATAAAATTCGGAGTATTATCACGGTCTTACGTCCTTCACATAGAATAGGCGGATTCCATCATGTAAAATATGAAAATACTCGCTTTTCCAATTCATTTTTACATTTATGCTATGATTCTTTGTATATTTTCGTTAGTTATTTTTTTGTTGGACTTTGATCGGACTGTTGTGAACAGACATAGGACCTAGAAGAGTGGTAGTCATAGGATAGGTGAAGTAGGAAGTAACAGCAAATGGTTTTGTTTCAGTAACCTCCTTATATTGCATGATGTCTCTCCAGTCTAACCAGGTACTAACTGTGTGGTTGTTATTGGTGTTATATATCCCTTATATTTTCCTTTCCACTCTCTAACTTCTTATTTGTTTTTTGTTGTTGTTAAAACGTAAACATAGCAAAGCATTTTAGTGCAGCTTCAATTTGACTCGATGTAGGATTTCATTTCAATGGTATCATTTCATTTTGTTGTAGCGGTAATGCCGTTAACTCCTTACTCATATCATATATTTTCCGATTATGTTTTTCAAAAGTCCCTTTGTGTATTCATTTATTTATTGTTCTAACATTGAAAATATTTAATTTTTCGTGATCACTATTGTTTAATATTCTCGCCACATCAAAGTCGAGTTCTTTCATCCAAACCGATTAATTGTCCGATTGATCTTTAATTAATCATCAACTATCCACCCAACCACATTGAAGATCCCCTCTCCCAAAAATTCAACTTATACCCATCAACGCTACAACAAACCTTCAACTATGTTAGGCTAAATGTGATCATGTTTGCTTCTTTTATTGGTCTGGATGTTCGTACTAGTATTTCGTGTCGATAAATGTTTAATTTTTGTAACATCATTCCATCATAATTACCTTTTTTCAATCATCTTCAAGTCTTCGCCTCTGTCAGAATCACATCTGCCTGCTTTCGATGTACAGACGTCTTAGAGATGTTTACCTTATTCTTCGTATCCAATCGCATGTAAAGGAGAAAGTGGTATTGAAGTACTGGGTAGATCGATGAGGTAGACGAGGTATCCTCGGGGAAATTTCGGTTTTTTTTTAGTGGGGGGGGGG
>JAEMON010000001.1:24597538-24612297 GCA_030264115.1 Lygus lineolaris | reverse complement strand
AGGTATGCAAAAACTAAACGTACCGGAACATTGGAGGTGATAATACAACACCTGGTGCCGGTGATTCATTGTCGTCATCTGATCACGGGGAATATTCACTTCCACTCACATTATTGCTATTATCTCCATCGATATTTTCAGTAAACACTTTTATATTCGACATAATCAACACAGAAGGTAAACTTGACAGGGACGAAACTGACAAAAAATACGAATTTGGACGATGAACCAAATGCTAAAAGGGACATCTGCTAAAACGAAACTGAACTAGAAACACAACCTGTTAATATTATTCACAACCCAAAGCAGCCCTGCGGCAACTAGAAGTACATGGAAGGCACAACGGAGTGCTCTGCATACGAAATTATGAGAAAAAAATGCTGGATACAAACTGTCGTCAGGAGTCCCTGGGGATAGTTTTGCTTGGACGGATATATTGTCAGGAGTTCTCAAAGGGTTAATACGTAGATAGGAATTGGTATCCCAAAAATACGCAATATTTTAAAGCATATTCAGCAAAATAATTATTTACGAATATAGTAAATGATTATACTCAATAACAAACGCAATTTGTTATTGGTTACCGAAAACTAATGAAATTTTGGTCCGAGAATATCTGCTAAATTGAGAGGGGAAAAGTGTGAACAAGTTGGCGATTATTGGCACAGACGTTCAGCATAGGCCCTGCCACCAGTGGCAACAAGCGATTTTGACGAAGTTTTTCTATGTAGAGGTATTTTGTTCGCCTGTTAGTTTTATGTCGAGTTTTCTATTTGAAATTTAAGAAATATTGTTATTGCTTACACGTTGGTAGCAAATCGCTACGAAACATGCCAAGCAGCCAGTTTAATTCCGACGCTATCACAACAAAACCATGTGAGATATGGCTATTTCGGCCAGGAAGGGGAATGGCAATACATACGACGACAATGCACTCGACCGCAAGAGCCTTACAACAGAACCAGAGCAGCAACAACTCCGCCATGGCGTGTTAGCCTTTCAGACACTATAACGTATAACCTTCCATAATGTCAATGATTGCGAGCAGGTCTCTGAATGTTGAGGCGGAAGACAGTGACTCTATTTCTAAATTGAATGAACTTAAATCAACGCCCCAGGACAAGGGAGGGGGATTTTGTGTCCGTACTGGAAACAAATTTTGTCATTGAGAGGGAGACAATGCGATCTGCCAAGTGGGCTGGTGAGCAGCAGATTCGTGGAGGTTCTGTCAGATGAGATAACTAAGCTGACAGTTGGGGATCATACCTCTGAGAGGGTCTTAGTGTTCTTCAGCATCCTCTGCGAATGGTAAAACAGGCAAAAGGACATTCGAGTCCTGCTGGAAAGACGATTGAAAGTGTGAGCTAGTGATCAGTTTGTGCCACCAGAGAGGGTCATCACAGAGTCACTGACACTAGACAAGAAACTGGCACATAGTGAAACAGGATAAGATTAAGTGCAGAAGTTCCACAGGCTCATGGCACAAGGAAAGGTCCGAGAGGCAATGAATTCATTGTCAGAAGGTGGAAAGTCCTGAGTATTGGATCATCTAGCACTTGTCGATGAAAATGGAAGAACAGTAATTGACAACCTGAACTCAACACCCTTCTTAGACCATTCCACCTTCTGAACTTTTGCATATTCCAAATGATGTGCCATACTTAGCCCCAGTGCTCAACTTGCAGATAACAGCAGGCATAGTGGAAAAGGTAGATAGAAAAATGCATAGAGGTCCAAGTGGGGAGGGCAGAACAATGGATGTGTATCTACTACGTTATGGGCGTTCAAGTCTTCGATTGCAAGGAGCACTGGCGGCCTTGACGAACAAGCTGGCCAACGAAGATGTTCCATGGGGAGAAATCAGAGCAATGATGGGAAGCCAATGGGTGGCATTTGACAAGTGTCAAGGAGTGACTGATTGGAGTTGGGAGAGTTTGAGAAGGCTGTTGGGAATGTATATGGCTGAAGTAACTGGAGATAACGTCACCAGGGCATGTAGGCAGAACCAATTGTGGGGGGGGGGGTCTGAGTGGTGGAATTGAAGAGGCAGTTCATGTGATGAACTCTATGTTTGAGGAAAAGGCAACCAAGAATTCAATGTGGGGACTGCTCCTCGTGGATGCTACAAACGCCTTCAACACGGTAAATAGAATCATCGCACTGTGGTATGCCCGTCCTTATTGGCCTAGCTGCGCTCAATATCTATTCAACACATGTAAGGGGCAAGCAGAATTGGTACTACACGGCAAAGGTGGTAATGGTAACCTGTTCAGCAAGGAAAGAGTGAAGCAGGGTGAACCCTTAGCAATGTTGCTGTACAGGATCTTGACGCTGCCCAGTGGGGGTTTGTCAATGTTGGTACGGAGATTATTCGTCGGTACAGGGCTCCTTTACCCAATGGTAACCGGCTTACCCAATGGTTACTGGTTGGATGAGTTAGTAGTACAGCATGTCCCACGATAAAGGTGAAGCAGAACGGATTTTCGAGGGCACAGGTATTTCTGTAGTCACAGGCCAAAAGTTCCTTGGTGGCTTTGTAGCCCAAGATGGGGAATAGCAAAAGTATTTGGGGCGAAAGGTGGATAATTGGGTTCAGACTGTCAAGAAGTTGTTGGTAATTGGAAAAGAACAGCCCCAGGATGCACATGTAGCATTCATGAAGTCATTCAAATTCCGTTGGCAATACTTACAAAAAGTTCTTGATAGGAATGGAAATGAGTATCAACAGCTGAGGGACGAGATACGGAGCACATTTATGTCAGTGGTGACTGGGAGCAGAGTGTCCACTGGAGAAGCTGACATTTTTTATCTGCCAGTAAATAAAGGGGGGATAGGGTGAAAAGACCCAGTGAGAGGGGCGGAAAAACTTTTTCACACCTCAAAAGCGGGTGCAGTAGTCCTTCAGCGTGCTTTAGTTGAAGATGAGATTTTTTGCATCATGAGCTCAGTTGCAGATGGCGAAGAAAGCGGCCAAAGAAGAGCGAGCAAAGGATGAAGATGTTTTGCTTCAGTCCTCTGTTGAAAACTTTCCAGAGAACCAAAAGCGAGCAATAGGGCGAGGGATCCTGGCAAACATCAAAGTGAAGACATTGACGTGGCTCTCAGCATATTCTGTGTGGAAACATCACTTCGATTTGGCTATTAGTGAGTTCAGGGATGTTCAGGCAGTTAGTTACCTGTGGACCCCCATTGTCATGCCCAAGACTTGCGATGGTTGTGGGCACAACCCCTTCTCTTTGAGACATGCCTTATGCTGCAAAACTGGGGGAGGGGGGGGGGGGGGGGGGGGGGGGGGTTGGTGACCCGGTGCCATAACGAAGTCCAAGATGTCTTAGGGGACCTGATGTCAAAAGCCTGTGGAAATTGTTGCAGAGAACCGGTCATTCTGGAGCCATCAGTCTTGGAACCAGACCTTAGAGGAGATTTGGTGTGCAGAGGTGTAGGGGAGCTTCAGCGGAATGCGCTATTTGATGTCTGTATCGTTGAGGCACCCTCACATGAGTCCTGCACAATCAACGCAGTTTTTCCAACAGCAGAAAACAAAAAGAAGAGAAAATATCTCCGGGCATATGAACAGCGGCATTGCTCATTCACGCCCTTGGTGTGTTCCGTCGATGGAGTGTTTGCTCCTCAAATGGAGAGTTTGGCAGGGCTGGATCAGAGCCCGAGGTGCATTTGCAGAGACTGGTCCGGCCTCTATGTACATTCAAAAAACCCGGAAGAAGTAGAGGAGCGTTGGGGAGCTATTGGGTTTTGGGGACAGTGCTGCACTGCAGGTGGGCTTGGACTGAGAAGCCTGCAAGAGCAAGAGGATCGAGGAAGGGAAAGAAGGAATCGATGGTGAACGGTCATTAATCCATCATGAATCATGATCATTCATCCATACTTAGTTGCTCCATTATAAAAACAGATTTGGAATTTTAAAAAAATTAATGATAGAAAAAAGTTATTTACGAATTTCCTTACCTCATACTTCCCCACTTTATCAGCGTTCAAACAGTTTAGCCTTCCTGTTTCTGCAGCCGGAGGTGACATTGGTGAATCGTAGTAATTATTCTCAATATTTTCTTTGCGACTGAAGGGAGAAGGAGATGGAAACGTCATTTGAGGGAGAATAGACGAATTTTCGGCTTCATTCTCTATATTTGCGAAATATGGATGTTTGATTGCAGTTTGGTTCAATACGAATGTTGTACTACGCTCTTGTTGGTGTTTTAAGCGCCGAGCAAAAAGTGCGTTGATGTTACATTCATCCATGTCGCAAGACTAGAATCAAAACGAAATTGGTTATTGACCTTCGCTAAACAAACAAACAGCATGTAGAAGTGCATAAATTCATATTTCATAAGATAAATCAATAGAGCTACCCTAGAACCATTTCTAAATTTACATTTTCTGATACTAGTTTTCCTCGTGCCTAACAAAAGTGAGTGAGTAGATAATTTATTCTCAACAACAAAGTGCGCAACGATCTCCATAGGATAACCCAGAATGCCAATTTCCCAAAAGGGCCGGGAAATGTAAGGCCAATCAATATCCCCACAGAAGTCAGAACTGGTCTCTATTCCCCTTAACAAACATGACTTGACGGGACACGAACACCAAATAGGTAATATAAATTTCCCACAAGAGATCCAACCATTGTTTTACTTTTTTGGTAGGTACACGTTTACAAACACCGGATCTGACACAGCCAGACAATGTTTTCCTGATTTATTAGTGAGAAAATAATCAAAACATACTCACGTCTGGGGGAGGGGACAGCTACAATCGTGGCTGCTGTACAATTGAAAAGAAAAGAAGCCCCATGAATATAGTACGCCACCCAATCTGTGATAGAGAAAATGGAGCCCTTCATGCACCTTGGACCCAGATGTTACATACTGCTGGTGAATACCGGGCAATTCTGGCTATTCCATTTTACTTGTTAAACTGGAAGATTTCAGAGAGAGCTTTCCAAAAAAGTGCTGTATGTGGGGCATCCGCTGATTGGAAATGAGCGAAAACGATTTCCGAAAAATCGATACACATCACCCACTCCGCGCTTGCCTGGGGGACACTCCCCGCTCCTCAGAATAGATGACGTCACGCGTGATCTTCTCATCCGTTTTACAGCCAATCTAATGAACATTTTGAGCTGCAAATTAGAACGAGGGGTTTTTCAAGGGTGCTGAATCCAAATTTGAAGTCGAAATGCAAAATATTATGACATGGCGGAATTCCCCACTGGCCGGAAGAGCCACAAAGCCATGTTGCGTCAAATTTTGCAACACTGTATGTTAAGCTGATGATGCATTAGGTACTCAACCACAGAATAACGGAGGCAACAGAGAGGAAAGCTAGCGTTAAAATGGCAGGCAAGCGTTTCAGTGGCCATGCAATGGTGCTTCCAAGAGCCAAGTATCAGAACTAAGGAAGCACACGAGCACAAATCCACGCTTGAGTCTCGAGCTTGCCACCAGGAATCGGCAGAAGTCGCTACTTGAGAATTCTGAGGTGGAAAAGAGGGGTTCTCGACTTTCATGCCAACAATCCTTATCAAAATCGAGATTATTCAGGGTCTCGGCTGTTTCTTTGAAAAACCAATGTTTTCAATAACCAATGAAATGAAATAACCAATGATAATGGAAAAATAATATAAATTATACATTGGTTAAATTTCAGCTACTTGGGATCAGTCAACGTTCCATGTGGTGATGCATTCACCTGTGTTTTTGGATTTTCCCACTATTTTGAGTCCCGGTAATTGACAACAATATCAAAATATCCAATTTCCAATGCTGGAATTCCTCGGCTGGAAAGGAGATTTTGTTTGCTAACTACTCTCTAACTTGACTACCTAGTCTGACTCTTGGCGATGGATGTGGAGAGTGGATTGCTGCTGCGCTCTCTAGTTACCAACTGTAACAACATCCAGAAGGTCGACCAACCAGAACACTCCTCGAGTTCTCAGGCTTAGCTTTCAGGGCCCTATACTCGGCACAACATTATCAAAGGTAATTGGAGGAAATCGAGTCAATATGAGAAACAAAAATCATATGGAAGGGGGGGGGGGGGGGGGGGGGGGGTATTTTAAAGCTCTCATGGTATCTGGTGCAGAGACAATTCATTACCAGTTGAAACATACAGTAGTGCATAATTCTACGCAACACAGCTTTTTCACTGTTGAGTACTGCTAATAAATTATTCACCACAAGTTTTTAAATTCACCTCAAATTCAGTTTAGCAAGCCACTATCGGTATCATTGATGGATCCAGCCACTTTGAGATCCAGTCCAAATTTCTCAAATGTGGTTAGCATCCGTATTGCCCTCCCTAGCTGCCCATGATACGTCTCACCGTATTGGGAAGAATGGATCTACTAGAAACCCTGTTGAGTCGTCCTATAGTGCTGGGCCCAGTGGCTTTGCAGAAACGGGTGATGGTAAAGTCACACACTCAGCGGGCAACATTACAAAGAAACTGATCTCTGGGGAGATTCCATAACCTTCACAAGTTATAACCGATTTCATCTACTGTCATCCACTTTAAGTATAGATAAATGGAGGGCTATTGCTGCTAGTTTGAACAGGAACCATACGTGCCGCCACCATCGAATTTAAAGAGGCCTTTTTAACCCTTTACCTCCGAGGCCTGCGGTACTGCGTAAAAATTAGAAGTAACCTGGGGCTGAGGCCTTCCTTTTTGCGCAAATGGTCAGCCACGCGCTGCGGCCGAGGTCCGCTTTATCACGTTCTTACGCCATCAACTTGAGTCGAAATAACTATTCTCAAAGGACTTCCTGTTGGAATGGTGAAATATATCACCATAGAAGTCTTCTTCTTTATATTATCCATCATCGTATTATTTCTAAAGCTTAGCGATAAATGACGGAAAGACTGTCTTTCTGTCATGATGTCATGAAGGGTTGAAAAATGTTCTGGCTGTGGGGGGTGCTGGAGGTCAAAGGTGCTTTGGCCTTCGCAACTAAGGGGCGCGCGAGCTTCCAGTAATAAAAAGGTTAACACGATGGCCGCCGCCTTGATTGATTCCAAATGTGTCACTCCTCCTCCGGCATCAAGCTGCATCCACACTGTAAAGGGGACCTCTTTCGAAACCAAACGCGACATTGGTGGCACGTATGGTTTCCCGTTGACTGACAGACAGGGAAAAAATAATGTTATATTGCGAAAACAATCGTGTGTGGCACAAGATGACGTGGCACAAAAGAGCACCCACATCAGGACTCTTGTTGATACACATATTGTATCAAAGTTTTGAAGAATAGAAGAATGAAGTCCATTGAGCAACCTGTCCGAATTTCCTTGGGAGAGGTACCACTACTCTTCACAGTCCCACCCAAAATAAAACCCGACAAATTTAAACACCTTCAGCAGTTGAAAGAAGTTATTGCGAGTGATTATCACGCATTTTATGATCAGCTTCGTCACTTTCCTTAACTTCACGTTACCTTTTTACTTATTTATTTTATTAATTTTGTTACCTTAAGTGCCTAGTTCCAATTTTTCGTTACCTGATCAAGTTACCTGAGTAGCTCCTTGGCTTAAAATAATGTTATTTCTGTGATTTTTTCTAGGTAGTTTTGTTTTTTCCAAGAGAAAAAAACTTGACGTTCGTATCTGCAGGTATAAATAATTAAGGGTGATAGAACCGAATACCTACCCAGTGAATTGATTGAGTTCTCTCAGGTATCTTTTCTGGATGATCTCGGCAGTGACCACAATCTTTTTTAACAGTACACCATTACCGAGGTATTTACGTTTATAAGTACACGACGTAAAAATGACGTAGTGTACATCAATCAACTGCTGTCACGTGGTTTAATTAATCCCAGGACACTTTTCCCAGTTTCGCGCCACTTCACTACTAGTTTCCCAAGGCACTGGTGAGAGTAGGGTGAGCTCAGGCAATAAGGAGGGGTGGGGGAGGCAAAACTTCCCCATTCACACGTAAAACTCACGTAGTGTGCCCTTCCAGGGTTACATGCGCTACAAACTTAAGGGTGCGCGGGACGATGGGCTTGGGAAGCACATCAACCATGCCCCAACGCAACTCAAAATCCTATTTCTTATTTTTCACGTTTGTGATTTTGAAAATTCATCGATTTACGAATGTTTTACAATAGTAATTACATATCTTACGATGTGAATAGTAATTTTAAGTTTATCCCATCCAGAGAAAACTGGAAGAAAACGATCAAAACGAGGTTTTTCATTGGTTTCTTCCAGTTTTCTCTGGTTGGAATAAACTAAAAATTATGATTTGCATCGTAAAGTATGTGATTATTATTGTTTGACATATGTTAATCGATGAATTTTCAAAATCACAAACGCGAAAAATAATAACTAAGATTTTGAGTTGCGTTGGGGCATGGTTGAGGTGCTTCCCGAGCCCATCGTCGCGCGCACCCTTAATAAATCAGTTGTTCGTGCCTCCTGTAAAATTTGGAAAGAAGACTTACATTGTTTTCTGACGTTACTGTCGAAAAACGAATTACCTATATTTCTAGCACAATAAAACAGAACTTGACATACCCTTGGCAGAACCTGACAGCAATTATAGTGACCCTTAGGTTGTTTTACCCCGATGGAAAATCGATGTGTACCAATGCAAAGTTGGTATAGCGATTAAAGTATCAAACAGTACCAACATAAATAGACAACGACTGTACACCGATACTAAATGGAAATTAATTATACCTATCGGGAAGTGGAAAAATGTGGCCCACAAACTGATTAGGTAAAGTGCAGAAGTAGAAGGAAGAAATTACCAAACCGAAGACCAAGCCCTTTGGTTGGAACCTCGCAAATCCTAGATAAAATAATGAAATGAGATTTTACTTACCAACTACCCGTCTCCAGCAACGCAGCGAAGAACAAATAAACCGACAAGTCACTGCCACAGAATAGCAGAGGATTTTCAGTTTCTCAGTCAACAAATCATGACAGCAGGTCTCGACGCTAACAGTGGCCCAAAAGGGAAAAGAAACCAAACAAAATAATCTTGAAAACTGACAACTGCTTCAGCTCAAGCTTCAAAAGTCGAAAAGAGAAAAGGTATTTTCATTCAATAGTATCACACATGAACGCTATATCAGCGCAGCATCATGGAAGTTTCACTTTCATGTACAGCATCCACTTCAAAGAAAGCATCTATAAGCCCATGCATTGACTCTTGGACCAAGAAGCATGGAATTTGGAAATGATGCCTACATGGAAGTAGGAATAGAATCTAAGCCTACTTCCATGCGTTTGACGAGAAAGGACAATTCTACTCTATTCCGTCGCGAGTGATTTAGTTTAGTTCCTACTTCCAACGAAGTTGGAATCAAATGAAGGGAACAAGGAAAAAACCGGGTAACTCAGCTTCTTGATTTTCGTTACCCAGCATCATTTTCGACCAAGAATCGAGCTACCCGGTTTTACCCCTGTACTCTTCAAATGGAAGTCCCCCCCTTGACAAAGCCGCCCGCTCAGCTGTGTCCAAAACTCGAGCGGCGCCGCCGTTTGCTCCCCACGGTAGGCAATCCCGCCGCAGGTGGCCCAGCTAACACAGGCAGGTATAGGAAAAACGCTGTTTTTTTGGTCAATTTCTCCGAATTTACGGATTTTTCTCAACATTATTCTGCACTGTTATATCATTGTTTATCCTCTCAAGACCGTCTACATTGTTGCCAATCTCAACAAAATTATCTGTAGGTATTTTATTTTATTTTCAGAAGGTCAAAACTTTTTGATATACCTACTGACTTTTCGTCAGTTTCCTGCCCTGTCTTTTTGTTTGGCATCAACATTGTACGACCATCGATGCTCATCCCTCATCTGTCGCGATTAGCTTCTATATACATTTCAGTAATCAAATTATATTCATCAGAAAGAAAAAAAATCTGAAAGAAATGATGACTGAACTTGAGAGAGACATCCGACAAAGTGTACCTCTAATATTTAAAAGGTTGCACAACGCTGGTATTTAAAAAATAAAATAAAGAGGGAAAAAACATAGATATGTATGAAGGACGCCGAAAGTGATAGTTATAGCTGCCACTCGATGACTGGATCCGATGGAGAGAATCGCCACAAGAAATGCAGATATTTCTGATCACTCGGGTGTAGCCCAATAGCACTATACATTTGACGAACATCACATTTCACAGCAACTTTTTGAGTGCAAAAACGTGACACGAGTTGGCCAATGTCACCTTGTATTTTGGGACCAACTAATAAGCAACTATTGAGACTAATCCCAGGGGATCTTTTCCCGAAGGTTCGAAGACCCATCAACCTAACCTTCATGGAATCCTGGGAAGAACCCTTCACAACGCCATGGTGAGTCAAGAGGTAGTCGACTGGTTTCTCTGCCTTAACCATATGCCCTTGATTCACATAATCCCGCAAACAGGCTACATTGAGGTCTCGATATTGAGGATTTTGATCAAATTGACGTTCGAGACGAAAAATAAGTTCAAGTGCTCTGCCTCTAGTAGTACACCGAGTGTAGGAAGAATAGGGTACCATTCACAAAAGGAAGCCTAGCGATGTATCGACCAGACTTGTCACGAGAAATAGTTTCCTTAAAATGCCGCTCACATTCGATGTCCTCGTCTGAAAATTGGCGAGGAACCCCAACTTCTTACTGTTCCCAGAAGGCCCATATAGCCTGGTCTAGGCTAAGGAGGGGCGAATCCGACGATGTGGGAGCTAGGAGAGAATGGAGGACCTTAGGTGCAGCTTCGAGAGGTACCTACCGAACCCATGATGACATAACCGAATAGAGTAGGGACTACAAAAGGAAACCCTTTGATAGGAGCAGGATTTTCCAAAGTTGCATCCAAAACGTAGCTCGAGGAAGGCTTAGGACATACATTAGCTAAA
Organism: Lygus lineolaris; assembly: GCA_030264115.1. Classification (NCBI taxonomy): domain Eukaryota; kingdom Metazoa; phylum Arthropoda; class Insecta; order Hemiptera; family Miridae; genus Lygus; species Lygus lineolaris. The sequence goes on along the minus strand of JAEMON010000001.1, from coordinate 24,601,426 downwards.
GAAACCGTATCCGGATTTGCTGAAGGAGTCTGGGAAGTACCGCTGGGAACAGGGGAGGGGGATGAACCCTCCGACACGTGATCCTGATGTATCTGTAGGGATACATGACGGCGTTTGGCCGAAACCCTTATCTTTTGTGATTCCTTTAAATTTGAAAGTTTCTTGTAATTCTCTTTTTTATATTTCGAACAATTATTTTTCCAAATTTAATTATCAATTGTACATTGATTTAAACTTGAATTTATGTTAATTGTTGTATTTTTTTTTTTTTAGCACGTTTTGTTGTGATTGCGCTTAGCGCCTTTATTCATGATAATGGAGTCAGAGTGAGTAGTGAATTGATGTTGATAAGATTTGTTTAGTGAGTTCTGAGTTTATTTGAATCTCCGTTAATTTTACCCGATTTTATACAAGTTGTATTCTTTATTTGCGCAATAAAGAACTGTGAATTAAGGCATCAGAGGTTGTTTCAGTTCAAGTGCCTATATATCAAATAATTATGCGACCTCCGATGACAAATTCGGCACGAGAATGTCGATTTATATTAAGCTGTAGGATACTTAGCAAAACATGCGTAGCATAAACGCTTTTTTTGAATAAAGGATTTGCGCCCAGGTAGCACCCCGAGAATGAAATGGGCACAACTTGAAAACGCCATTTTTGGGAAATCAGCTTTGAAGTTTTTCATTTTTTCAATGTATCTCCCACCTACAGTTTTTAAGATACTTCTAATTTCATTTTTGGATCATGAAGGTATATTACAGTAGTTATAGAGCAGTTAAACGTTATTCAGCTATTTTTCCACTTAACCAGCTAAAACCTCGACTTTATCCCAAAAAACGTAGTTGTGCCCTTTTCATCCCAAAAAATTAAAAACTTAATGCAGAAGTGCCCTTTTTGTCCTGGAGCAACTTTTATAAAATAGCTGAGTGGAATCAAGAATTTGCGATGAAAACCAATTAAAAAAGACTTATTCAGAAGAAAAAGGTATCATTTTAATAAACAACTTCAACATGTAAAAGTTTTCTATGTGTTAAATGCTTCAAAATCACTTTCAACGTAGTGTAGTGAACGAAAGCTCATCCTTCAGCAGAAATGAGAGACTGACACCAGGTCTTCGGTGGCCGAGGTCGTTAGTTGGTGAGTCATAGTGGAATCCATCAGATTTCGCTGTGACAATAAGGTTGGAACCCCCTCGAAGTACCTCAATTTTTTAACGATTTCCCGTCCACAACAAGTGGCACAGTCTGGTAGGACTCGATACTTGAAACAATCCTCCAACTTCCAAAAAGGCGCACAGGACTGCGAAAAAATTCATAATTCACTTCTCTCTCATTTCTGCTTACATCACAAAAAGCTTCTCAGGATCACACTTCTTAAAATCGCAGTGTCTTCGGGTGACTAATAGGGGTTGCCATGCGGGCCCCTTCTTCTTCCGGCTCTCCCACTTTGGAGCGAAAAACACTTGCCTACTGATGTGGCTCTCGCTTTAGCGTCAGCAACTCACACTTCCCAGTAAGGTCAGAATGTTCAGCTACCCTGAGGCCGGATACCTCAGTTCATTAGCCCCGCGGAAGTGTAGTGAACGAAAGCTCATCCTTCAGCAGAAATGAGAGACAGGCACCAGGTCTTCGGTGGCCGAGGTCGTTAGTTGGTGAGTCATAGTGGAATCCCTCAGATTTCGCTGTGACAATAAGTTTCGAACCCCCTCGAAGTACCTTAATTTTTTAACGATTTCCCGTCCACAACAGTAGTATAAAAATTATTCCCATGAAAATATAGCGCTTTTACCTTCAGTCCTAATTACTCAATATCCTAATTACTTCAGTCTTAATTATTCAAATTAATTTATTGTGATTCTCGGTACAGTTACCACTGTAGAAGGATTGTGCTAAAAAAAAACTAATGACGGATTCTCCAGTAAGGTACCTACGTAAACAATTGTATTCTTATAACAAGCGGAACTAACCCTTAAAGCTAATGTGATTTTGTAACAGTACCTATTATTACCAATAGTCTAAGAGAAGTAGTCTACAATCGTTTTGAGTGATTGAGACTGAAGATTACTAAGTTAACATTGAGTAATTAAGACGAAAGCTAAAAGCATACTATTTTCGTGGTATTGTGATTTTGTAAAAGTATTATCTATAGTCTAAGAGAAGCAGTCTACAATAACAATCTTTGAGAGTGCCAAAGTTAATTTGAATAATTAAGACTGAAGATTATTAGGTTAATATTGAGTAATTAAGACTGAAGGTAAAAGCGTAATATTTTCATGGAATAATTTTTATACTACGTTGAAAGTGATTTTGAAGCATTTAACACATTAAAAACTGTTCCATATTGAAGTTGTTTACTAAAATGATACCTTTTCATCTGAATAAGTCTTTTTAATTGGTTTTCATCGCAAATTCTTGATTCTACTGTGCCTATTTTATAAAAGTTGCTCCAGGACAAATAGGGCACATCTGCATTAAGTTGGTATTTTCGTGGGATGAAAAGGGCACAACTACGTTTTTTTGGGAAAAAAATGAAGTTTTAGCTGCTTAAGTGGGAAAATAGCTGAATAACGTTTAAATGCTCTATAACTACAGTAATATACCTTCATGATCCAAAAATTAAATTGGAGGTATCTTAAAAACTGTAGGTGGGACGATAAATTGAAAAAATGAAAAACTTCAAAGCTGATTTCCCAAAAATGGCCTTTTTAAGTTGTGCCCCTCTCATTCTCGGGGTGCGAACTGACTTGAGCAAACTCGTCGAGATTTTTCATTCTCGGGGTGCGAGGTATGCTCATAGCCAAAACACGCTCACATCTCGATAATTTATGATGATTAGTTTTGGAACAGTACGAGCAGGGTGACACTTTGGCAGGAGAGGAAGCCGTTGAGGAGGACGATGTGGAGAAAGAATCGTCTGAACTAGATTTATTCGCTAATAAAACCTTGGTGCCTTGCTTACTACTTGTCTTATTGGTATTACTCGTACTAGAAGTGGAAGGATTTCCAGTGACCGGGGCATGGAGAAGATCCGGTATTCTACTCTGATTTAGTAGATAATTCGAAAATTGGCGAAAAGTGGGAAAATCATTCCCCGAATTCATGGTTTAGATAGGTATAAAAAGAGGTACCTTGGTGAAGGATCCTTCGCGCTTCCCGTCGACGGGAGGGTTGCTAGCTTCCTCGAGGGGTGAATTCCGCCAGTTTGGGATGCACACCACGAATTCAGTACAACTGGTAGAAAAGTTGAGAAAAAATATAGTTTATTTACGAGGTCGGGTAGCGTGGGTACCAGGCAGGACGGCGAACGAAGAGCAACAAGTTGAGGAAGGAGGGTGAGGTGTTCACCTGAGGATGGGAAGGGCATCGACAATTATTGTACATGTCGGAAATGAACTTCATACCCTCCGTGGGACAGAAGATAAGAAACCAAACAGTGTACTCCGACAAGTAGACGAACAAACATCTGATTTTCTAGAAATCATTGAGACACGTTTTGACGAATATATGGTACAATTCCAGGACTGCATGAAGATACTTAAGCTTATCTGAGCAATTCCGTTAGAAGTTGTTAACAAGATACCCCTGAGGAGATGACACAGGCACATTTTGATAATTCGAATGACTAACAAGATTTTCATGCACTACCTAGTTGACATTGCGGTCGATTCCCCTTGATAGGTTAGGACAGGGACAACTTCCTTCTTCATCGAGATTCGTTGAAAAAATCCGAGCTAATCGCGGAAACACAGATGTATTTCCTTGGATCACAGGCGCTACCACCGCTGAAAAGCCTGGATTTAATCTAAGAATTGAATGAGGAAATAATTTAGTATTCAAACCTTCCATGACACGAACTAAATCACTCGCGACGAAGTTGTGGAAACCC
>JAEMON010000001.1:24546041-24556070 GCA_030264115.1 Lygus lineolaris | reverse complement strand
TTCGCTCACCAACTCATGCTGCACGAATGGAACTTTTTCTTACGTTAGGTGGATCAGAAAATGGCTCAAAATCTCTAAAGAGCAACACAGCGTATCAAAAGAGTGTAAACGACAAGTCCTATGAAAAGGTTCTTTTGCCTGTCCAGTTCAGGTGCATGCCCACCTCTTATAATCATTAATAACATTGTGGTTTCATTAATCTGTATACATTTTGTTACCCAGAGATTTCCCCTATAAATTGTGAGAATTTTCATGTTGTAGTATTTGAGCGGTTTATAATAATAACCGAGTGGAGACAAGCCTTTTTCAGAAGACATGTTGTTCACCTGATACGACCTGTTGTATGACAAAAATATTATTGATAACACGTGTTGCTGAATTCGATTTTCGCCTTTGCTTTTTGCTTACTTTGTTAGTCCTTCCTTTTGGTTCATGCTTCATGACCTCATCTAAGTTCGTTTTAGTTTCTCCAATCTACCTCCTCTTTTTTAACTTCTCAGATTTTAATCTAAAAGGTGCAGTCCAAATAATATTCAGTTTGGGAATACACAATTCGAATAATCTCATGGTCGTCTCTCAAGGTCATAGTTGAGTTCGATCTTCGGCTTGAACATTTTCGAACTGAACATTTTAGTTGGAACGAACCTGAGGTACACGAAGGCTTTCTTTGTAGTCAACTCACCCCTCCTCCTCTGCAGGCGTGAAAATATTTTTAAGTTGAGTGTAATTTCCATGGCATATGGAACACGATTCCAGTTCTTATCTGCCCGTGAAGTTGCCCACAAACCAGTGCCAACAGACAGAAAATACCCGAGTTGAATATTTTCCACAAGAGTGTGCGCAGAAGCTTAAATATTTGAATTGCACCTGGACCACTGCCATTTGGGATATATCTTTTAGTTTTCTCCTTCCAGATCGATTCCTATATATTTACTTATTCCATACTCCAGTATTCTGGCATTGTAAATAACACGACACAAGCAACCAAAGTTACACTTTTAGACCCATGCGAATTCCCAATCCAATAACGAGAGCCATACAGCCACCTTACAGCACCATCTTACAGCAGAACAAGAGAGCTAGTATGCTGAAGAAAACAATGATTAAAAGAAGTGGAATTAGTACCAAGTACCTGACGTCGCAAACATATATTATATCCATTTAAACGAATGGAGCATTATGAACTAGACACAAAAGTTTAATCAGATCCAAAAAAAATCACAGTTATTTTCCATGTTAAATTCAAAACCAGAGGTGAAGAACTTTTTGAAGAAGATAAACACTATATATAATGTGAGGGGCATCGTGATACAAGGTAGGTAACTGAAGGTCTGAATTCAAACTAGGTATGAATGGGGAATTATCATCAATTTTTTCTGAGAGATAATGACTCAAAAGAAACAATAATGAAGTCGTAAGGCAAGAATAGTGTTCCTGTAATTTTAGAAAATTTATTGAAATATTTATTATTGTAATATGGCGGGAAAGTGACGTTGAAAAGGGTGTTGTCTGTCAATGGCCAATTCCGTCCAATATGCCAACCAAACAAAACGAAACACAAAGCCCATCACAGTTTGGGCACCTGATGAGTGAGAATAGAATTTACATCATTAATAAATTGATTGAATCATTCAATTATTAATTATTTATTTAAATTATTCCATTTTCACTGCTCTCAATGCGATCTCAGCGCATGCTTTTTGGGTTCAGTTCTTTAAGTGTGACATAGGAAAGGGTTTCTCAAGAGCCTTCGGAATTCCGCCAGTTATTCAAACAGCTGAGATTTTATTCCAAGTTTTCTCCACACCCAAACGATAAACTATTTTTTTCTTTGTATAGGCAGTGTTATTTTATTCCAAATAACAATACAAAGGCAGAAAAAATGTAATTTTCTCATACACGATAATTCCCCATTATCTTGAAAGTGCACAAGACATACATACTAAAACGAGATTGGTTTAGCACTGTCAATGAGTATGTCGTAGGTATAGACAGTTGTTCCTTTAGTGAATATTTGACCATTCTGGAGGTTTTAAAGTATTGATGAGATCATGAAATGTAGCCCATTGTGGGTTCTACATTGGGGGTAGAGGGTATGATTCTTGGATTACGAAACTGTTTTTAGCCTCTTAAGATGGAGACAGTATTAAGGGGGCAAGGGACAGAGCCCAAAATGTCCTCAAAAATGCCTAAATCTCAGATACCGAAGGGTTTATGAGAACTCTCACTATAACATTATTACTACTTAGGACCAATAAGTTTAAAATTCGGATAACCTCCCCCCCCCCCCCCCCCCTAACCAGTTTAGCGTTGCACAGATTTTCCATTTTTCTCGACCAATTTCCAACGGATTTTGATGCGGTTGGCGGCATTCTTCCTATTTTTTAATTTTCTACGGAGTCTATGTGCCTTTATGCCAATTTGACTTTTAAAAAAGGACGTGAAAAATTCAAAATTACGAACCTAAAATTATATATAGATGCTCTCCCTAGAGAATTGAATGACAAGAAGTATGTCGCAAACCGCATCAAAATCGGACAGAAATTGGCTGAGAAAAATGTGAAAAACTGAATTACATGGGTCCTTGGCCCCTTAACAAGAAGCGTGATCCAAGAACATCTACGTGGGAGATCAGCAATCTACCGACACATAATTGAAATGAAATAATATCAAGGGTAGTACCTATTTGGGAGTATGATGCAATTATTACATAAACTATTAATTTCCATAAATAAATTCCAAAATAACTACCATAAGTTGTAAAAGATTTTCTGTCACAATAATAAAGGAATGTACCCTCACAAAACATTTAAAAAAATAGGTAGACAAAAAATTAGGTTGAAGGAATTCATTGCAGATAATATCAAAGTACTCCCAGTGCAGACATCAAGTATACCTACGAGAAAGATAGACGTAGAGTGAAATGGTTCGTAGCTTATTATTCTTAGTTCTTACCTGGAAATATTCATACTTCAAACACAAGGAAAATGGCGTTGGGCTATCACTGACACATCAACAACTGTTTTCATTATCATTACCACTGTTATTGTCCACAATAGGAGCACAAACCATAACTATGGAAAATATCGGTTAATCAAGGATACAAGCATGAGGCAATTCAATAACTAAAAAAGCTATGCTACTACTAAAAGGAAAATTCCAGTTATTTATATAACGCACAATGGTGCCCAATAAAGTTAAAAGCAAAATTAAGAAACAACAGAAAATTTAGTTCTGAACGTTATCTAGAGATAGGAAATCCAGAATAACATTTTAGTAGACCAAGTTATCTAATAAATAATAGAGAGCATTTGACCAAAACCAAAGCTATATCAAAGTCATCACAATGGAAAATTAAGGGGAGAACGATTGAATCTGCTCCCATGTTCATATACAACCTACATTTTTGCCTGCAGGTATTCAGGGACATTACAATTATTTAAATAAAACTTGGAAGCATGTTAATCTTCATATTGGGTATATTATTACTACACCCAATTTCAAAGCGAAATGTAATGTTGTAGGGTGTTATTCAAAGTTTCAACGTAGATAGGATTATTACCATGAACCCTTACATCATTCTGCCACGAATTTCCTCCCAACAAGTCTGATTTTAATACTGACTTAATTTACCTAGCTAGGCAATAATAATAATTAATTAACACAATTCTCGGATGAATGGAATAATGAAATTTTTCTAGACGGCTCGGTAAATGAATGAAATCAATTCATCTTATACAGGATTTTAATCATGGTTCCTATTTGATCTATGGCATTTCTAGAATCTAAAACCTGGTAAACACCTGTTATTTGGCTTTACATAAAGAGAAAAAATTGGCTTACTAGACAAGTCCAAATGATATAAATTGAATTGCCTCACAAAAAATGACTAGAAATACATTTAAAATAATAATTGAAAATATAGGGTTCAATAGGGAGAGGCACCTTTCATTTGCTATCCAAGTGCCCCTCCGTAAGCTCTCCACGAGTTTACCTGAGTACTTGTTATAGAATCTTAAGTTAGTTTCAAAATTGGGCTAATGATAGAAGTGCTTCCTCGATTATTAAAAATATGTTTAAGTTAAAACACCAAGAGTTGAATTAGATAGAATGTTGGAGGGAGATAATGGAAAATTCTTCAAGTGAAAATTGGATTTTACTCCGAACAACAAACAAAGAATCTGAAAACTGACGAAATCTTGCTGATGAATGCACTTAATCCAAAATGGGTAGGTACCAATTCTAGTTATGAAACTCAAGTCCAAAGTGGAATATTTTGAACATCTTGAAGATATATATATCAAGAATAGATTAAAAGAATACAATTTATTGAAGTACTAAATACTTTAAGGCAGTAGAGTGAAGTTAGTAAAATAATTTATTGTACATAGGGCTTTCACCCCTCATAGCGTAATTAGTGGATTCTAAGCACAGGTGATATAAACAAGGACTGTAAACAAAAATAGGTATTAAAAAAGTTGATGTCAAGGAAGCACTATTATCAGCAACCAAGTATTACACTGGTTCATTTAATAGATAGAATCTTTTTAAAATATACCGTTCAAATATTCATCATTTCACTATATAATCATATAAATATAGTATAATTTAAAGTCCACAAAGACAGTAACATCAATTCAAGTAATGAGTGCTATATCAGTCTGTAAATAACAAAGTCATTTGCAACAACTTATATAATATATACTCATAAAATGAATATATATTTATAAACCTTACTAAAATATTCTAGTTTTTTTTTCCATTTTACACATATTTACAATGGCAATAAATACTTCGATTAATAAACACTGCTTTGATAAAAATTATCAGTATTGTTCAATATAATATATTTACAATTAGAAAGCTGCAATTTGTTTTAAATAATGTTAAAAACTAATACAAATGGCATATAAAAGCTTTATAAAGGGGTATATAATTTACATTCAGGACAATAATTACATTATGACACTTTTACTAGGAAATATCATAAACTTTCCATCTCTCTCCACTTTATACAAAACATCATTTCGAGCTGGTACGTGCGAAAACGAACTAATTGCATAAATAATAGTAATTTGACAGTTGACTTTTCATAAATATAATCTAGATACGGAATCGATTAGGAATTAATTTTATTTAGGTTCGTTATCAAAACTAAAAGCATTAAAAGACTCAGCCCACTTCGATTCATTACATGGAGCTTTAGCAAACTTATCCTTACTTTTGTGTGACGCTCCCTCTTCACAAAAAAAATCGTCATCAAATGGATCATTGTTTCTAGCAAATATGTTGACCGATTCGGATTTCCTCAAACTAGAAGTCGAATCAGACCTCTGAAGGCCTGAGGTTCTAGATTTTTTAGATTCAGGATTCGATAGCTTAGTATCAGATAAATTTTGAGCAATTTTGAGTTCAGTTACATCTGGATCAGCAATAATTTTACCTGGCATACTATGGGGTTGTGGATCAACATTATTATTTTTGCAGCTCTTCAAGGACCGATCAGCATGACTAGCACTTTTGGGTCTTCTCGTCTTTTCAGGGCACAAAGACTTAACCGATTCAGTAGGCCCAGAGATGAAAACGTCATCACTCCCTCTAGGATCACTCATATCACTTGATGCACTTCTTCCGCTACAACGCCTAGTATCAGCTGGCGCAAAGTCATCTTCAAATGGTGATTGTTGGTAAGACCTGCTGAGTTTAGCACTACCGGTAGATTCCCATGTGTAATCCAAACTATGGACATGAGTTGGAGGGTTAGAGAACTCAGACAAATCCTTGTGTTTACTGGATTCATTGAAGCTTGGATTTTTAGTGATTTCGTGTAGTGAGGATGGCTGTGAGACTTTAACATCAGGATCGAAAACTTCAGCGCCTACAGGACTATCTTTGGGGAAAAACTGTGAAGAAAAATCATCTTCAAAGGGTGATGTCTGGCTGTGTTTCCGTCGTTGCTTTTGACTTTGTAAAGTTTGGGCCTTCCTTCTATAATCCATCTCAGAACTATGACCTTCTCTTGATCTCATATAACGTCTTTCTTGAAATTCACTTTCTGCACTATGGTGTCCTGAAAATGGTCTTCTACCCCTATCACAACTTCGAGGTCTACGGGACCACCTTGTTCCCTCGTCGTCACCATGGTCACCATATTCACTACCCCAGTGGGAATCATGAGGTCTATCTTTGTAGTACCTATTACTTAATTTCATACCTTGTTCACTCCACTCTCGGTCTCTCCAGCTTCTATTTCTATTATGACTGTCCTCCTCCCATTTTCTTCTCCTGCGGTCCATGTAATTCCTATTTTGATATCGTTCATCATCTTCCCATGCTAATGACTCTCTACTACTTTTCCTATCAATATCACTAGACCATGGCATAGGTTTCCTCGACTTGCGGGGCTCATCGTAATGCCTTCTTCTTTCATCTTCTCTACCTTGGCTTCTGTGCTTTGAACGCTGGCGTAATTCCTCTTGCCAACGAGGGTTATCCCACTGATCTTCACTCAGTTCTCTATCATCTTCCTCCCATGGAGACTGCTCTCGTGAATTCCATGGAGACATTCGCCTTCTTCTTCCCCGGCGAGGACTAGGATAGTCACGTTCAACATAAGGAGGTGTATCACCATAAAGGGAGTCTCCATCACTCCATCCATTTTCTCGCCATGATGGACTCCACGCCCTTTCCCCTCGGCCATCCCACCCTTCTTCAGATTCTTCATCCTCTTGCCATTGATTGGGCTTATGCCTTCTCACTTTGCGGTGTTTACGCTTGTCTCTACAAGCTGGAGATAAATCATTACCTATAATACTTTCTGTAGACCATGGGGAAATATGTCCTTCACTGTGAATACTCGAACTATCAAGAGGAACCACACTGGAATCAAACTTAGCCCATGATGCTGATGGTTCAGAGGTTTTTGGCTCACTTGGACCAGTGACTTTTTCAGGAGGAGAAAAGCTTACATTATCATTGAACTTGGTGGCTCTGCTGGATTTCAGTAACTGCTCAGGGAGCTCAGGTGTACTCACAGCGTTATCTTTCAAAACTTCTTCAACAGGTTCTTCAGGAACGTCGTCTTCATCAACATCTAAAGCACTGATATCTTCTTCCATGATAGTAGCTTCTATGATGGATTGATGTTCTTTCATCGTGACAGTAGGGGATTCAGTGCTTTCACTGTGTGGTCTAGATTGAGGGAGAAGATCGGTATCTTCTTCCAATCTCGAAGGTTCAATGATACTATCGTCCTTATCACTTAAATCGTCATACTTTTCCTCCAATACTTCATCGAGACATATATCGCGCAATGCTGCATATCGATCTTCAGCTGGAGGAGTAGTCCTACTTGAGGGTAAAGTTTTGAACTCTTCAGAGGTTTTGCCTTCATCGTCGTCATCATCGTCGTCTTTCTTAAATGTACAAGGAGAAGGCGCTTCACTATCATCAACATGATTTTCATCAAACAGGCTGTCATCGTGTTTTTGTTCTTCTTCTAATAGTTCTCGAAAAACAGCATATTTATCAAAAAGGGACTCTTCTTCTTTTTTAATGACGTCTGAACCACTGTTAAAATGAGCATCAAATTCAGCTTTGAAAGTAGAGGTATCCTCTTCAATAGAATCTCGAAGAGCTGAATAACATTCACTGTTCAGCATGCTAGGTTTAGCACTTTTATTTTCCGAAGAGATATTAGATAACTGTTCGGGATCATTCGACAAACTTGTGAGACATTTAGTTAGATCCTGAAGCGTCATTTTAGAAAGAGAAGCTGGAGACATATTGAGCATAGCAGCAAGGTCGCTGAAACCAGTTTTTGTTAATTGACTCAGAGTTATGTCAAGTGATTTATTAACACCAGGTAGTGGCTGTGTTTTTGTAACAGGATCACTCACAGGAACAATGACTTTCTGAGCATCACTCTTCTTTTTAGGAGGAGGCAATAAGGGAAATGGTTGTAAATAATAGTCAGGTTCTGGTGTTTTACTCGTGTTATTTTGCTTCCTAGCAGGTGCTGGAAGAGGAGGGCTATTTATCTCAGTGTAAGAAGTTGTTTGATAATTCTCTATGTAATCATAATCAGAATGAGGAGGTCTTGGAGGAGGCTTGGATGACATTGGCGCTGGCAATCGCTTAGGAGGAAGTGGAGGTGGTTTCATTGTAACTGAATTGAGAGCAGATCTTGGAGGTGGCTCAGGAGCAACACCATCAGAAACTTGTCTATCCATGGTAGAATAAATATTGCTGCTTCTCCCTTTCAATGTAACTCCTTCCATGATAGGGGACCCTCTGTCACCAAATGTGTCAGCAGAAGCCTGATTCAACATTCGAATACGACTTTTCTGTTTAGGACTGGGAGGTTTTAAAATGGAACTTACCGAATTAGCTTTTTGTAACTTGTTCTTCCGAGTTAAAGCCGGACTCAACGTACTACTATCATATGAAGTAGAACCTAACTTTTCAGGTGGGAGAGACACTTTCAATGGAGCAGGTTTTGATTCATTATCACCAAATGAGGAATATCTATCATGAGTGTTATCTTTCTTGCTTGACCTAAAAGAAGCGAAATCAGCGAATTTCTCAAAGGGATCACTATTAGAAGGTGTGAAAATGGATTGAGAAAAGTCAACCTCAGAAAATGGATCTTTGTCAAAAGGATCATCTTGAAATGCATCACAAAAAAGCTCGGAAGGTTGAACAGGGTTGGACACACTAGGTTGATCGAGCATATCTAATGAATTGGAAAGTAACTCATTCTCTTTATTACCAGGATAAAACAACTTGTCCGTTGAGCCTTCAGTAACTAGATCTTTAAGCACTTTTTTAGGTGGGTTCTTCAGGTCTTGGAAAAAATCTTTCTTATCCACATAAGGCTTACTCCGTCCAGTTCCAAGAGGATCAAGATCCGTGAACACGTCGAAAGAAGAGCACACCTCCGTTTTCTTGATTGATCCATCTTCATTAGTCTGGAAATTCAATACATAAATTAATATTAATTTCCGCGTTACGTTCAGGTAAAAATTAGGATGATAGCCAGGCGATATTTCGCACATTTTGTTCAAAACCTAGGAGACACTTTTTCAACAGATATCGATCAGCAGCTTCCAAGCTCTCTTCACTGGCCAAGGAAAACCAAGACAAAAAGAGGGACTGATTAGTTGTTAGATTGACGGAGTTGAGCTTTAATGAGAGAATTTGTTTGGGATAGTATGAATTAAATCAATTAAATGTATTAAATAGGCGAGTAGATGACAGGCCTCGAAGACACTAGAAATAAAGCTTAAAATACCTAATCATGCAAATGACGAAGACCTGTATCCATAAAATGAGTACTGTTTCAATGTAAATCACCTAACTCAATCAATGTGATGCACAGGGACAACAAAGGGAGACGGTTCATGGCTTCAGAAATCCGCATGATTTGAAATGAGAGAGAGAAGCAACGTTGGATCAAGAGAACAATTGAAGATAAGGCCATATGACATGGGTAATATATTGATGAGGTGGATAAGAAGAGAGACTATAGCGAGTTGGTGGTAAGTACCTATGGTGTCCACTGCACATGCGCAAACGTAAAAAGTTCCAGTCATGCAGCATGAGCGAATTTTTAAATAACACTATTGACCGATTTTTAGCTATTTTTGAACTATGGAATTTTTTTAAACTAGGTGGATATAGGAAATTTTTTCGAAGATTCCGAATATACTTATCTACATACATTCCCATAACTTGAGAAGCTACTTTTTAACAAAAAACACGTTTTCATAGCGATTTTCAACCCTCAATTTCAAAAATAATGGCATGTTTTTGGATTCTCTACACTTTTTCTATGGTCAGCTATAGTCTGCAATGGCAGTGAAGTGTTTAACTTCAGGAATCGATGCAGAATGGTTCAAAACGGATTTCCATGGAATTTTCAAAAATTTGCATACCAAGTGAAGTAATGAAAATTGAAAATTCTTTCAAATCATGGGTTAGTGCTCAAACTGGTTTGTGAAGGGCAGGCTGGTTAGTAGGCCAGTCATG
>JAEMON010000001.1:24525463-24536763 GCA_030264115.1 Lygus lineolaris | reverse complement strand
TTCCACGTAATCCCCGGCGACGTCAATACATTTGGTATATCGTAAAATGAGCTTCCTGGTAGAAGCTTGCCGCCTACTCCATGGTCCAGTTGGTGACAGCTTCTTTCACTTCCTCATCACTTGTGAAATGTTCTCCCGCCAATCCCTCCTTCATTTTATTAAAAAGGTGACTGTAAGGTGGATGGGCCAGAATATCCCAACCAAATTCATCCAAAAGTTGGGTTGCGGAACGAGCGACGTGAGGCCGAGCGTTAATGTGTAGAAGACAAACACCAGAGGTCAACATTCCTCTTCTCTTGTTCTGTATTTACCGACAAAGCTTCTTCAGGGTCTCACAATAGCGGTTGGCGTTAATTGTTTCACCTTGAGGCAAAAAGTCAATCAGGAGAATTTCTTTTTTGGTCTCAGAAAACAGAAGCCATGATTTTCCTAGTTTCCTCCCTAGACCAAGGAGGTGGCGGCAAGGTTCTATGAGGTAGGAATTTCGAAGCTCATTTAGCGATATACCAAATGTATTGACATCACCGGAGATTACGTGGAAAAATACAAAATACGTAAATAAATACAAATACAAAAAATAAAAAAAATAATAAAAAAATACAAAATACATTGTTCGACTACAACGTCTGTAAGTTTCGATTTGTTTCAATGAAAACTTGTTAAAAAAAAAAAAAAAAACTGAACTCATTTTCTAGACGACCCTCGTATAATGAAAGTACTTACAGGGTTATAATATGTTGCAATTTTAATGACATTCAAGTCCACCAAAGTACCTATCAGCACTGTGACTTTTTGGGGGTTCAAAATTGTTTGATTTTGATGTGGTCCCGATTTTTCTAACCTACTAAAACTGGAGGGCGTTAGTTGCATTGGCCTATAGATGGTGAATTGCATCCATTTAAAATTTCTTTCAAAATAACAACCGAACCTCAAATGACCTCTGAAATTGCCTACAAACTCATAGCCTACTTTTTGTAGATATCGTTGATATTTTGACACTATTTTGGATTTTTAGACTGTCCCTATTCCTAGGGTCTTACAAGATTTGTTCCAACTAGTGGGGGTTGAAGTTGAGATCAAATATTTTGCTGCGCATAACCTTCTGCACATACTCTTGAGGGGAAATAGTCGAATCAAACTCAACTCTTTCTGTTCCAACTGGTTTGTGGTCAACTTCACCGACTGATAAAAACTGGAATCCTGTTCCAACTGCCAGGTCAAGTTGAATATTTTCAACCCTGTAGAGGAGGAGGGTTGAGTTGAATACAGGGAAACCTTCTGCAACCTCAGGTTTGTTCCAACAGAGTTCAGTTCGAATGGGATCAAGCCAAAGGTCAAACTCAACTTTGACTGTTGTGAGAAAAAATGTTGAGAACTGCTATACGCACTATATACTCTCAAACTCAATATTATTTGAACTCAACATTGTAGATGGAAGAAACCTATAATCGCGTCGAGTGACTCATTCATGTAATATCTTAGGTAACCACGCAAATAATACGTAGGTACATGGGAAAAAATAGTAGACATACTGTTCAAACGAACAACAACATCAATCAGTAAATCATTATATAATTTTGTTTCATGAATGAATAGTAGTACCTATAACCTACCTACAGTGAAATACATATGACATTATTGTTCGCCAGAAAATGGTGAGATGAAGTGGTGATGAGATGAAGTTGATGAAATCCCTTAGGAAGGCGAGCAATTTGCAACAAGCCATCTGCTTCTATGTGTTCTCTCCTCTCATTCACTTTCAACTCCTCCTCTTTGTCACTAGCTACCTGCTTCTATGATTGTGTTCACTCATATTTATCATGCCCGCTGCCAGCAGATGGAAAGAACCAACCCACCAACATGCCCCTCAAATTGTTTTCCTTCTAATTTTTGGCACTTGAAATTCTCGTGCTCCTCAAAAACTGGTGCTTAGGGCAAATTACCAATTGGCCCATATGTAATTCGGGGACTGGGTATAATTATTGTGAAAGTACCTATTTGAGGGAATTGAAGATAGCACCTGAGTTGAGGGAAACGTCGGGAGTAGAAGTTCATGATAACTAAAGGACTGGCTAACATTATTCAAAATGTTTCGTTGTTCTATACACCCATATATTATAATAGACACAAAAGACACATAGCCACCAACTTTTTTCATTCCAATCAATTTCCTTTTGGTAGGTACATCGATGAATAAAACATGTAATTGATAAAGGTAACTAACCTGGCTCGCAGCCTTGTCTGTTTTTATGCCGAAAAATCGGTGGCCTGTGTCGGGAGAGCCAAATATGTAGCCAAACGCACGTGAGTCGGACATGTCTTGAGCAATGAAGGATATCTTATGCACAGGATGGTGATATAGACAATCCTACAAACAGATAGGCAAGTTAATAACTAAAAAAATTGATGAAATAAATGTTGTGAAGAATATATAAGTTAATCGTAGGTAACCTAAACAACATTAAGACTTATGGGAGTAAAGATACCAACCATTATGGAGGAACATATAGGTTTGTTATTGGTTTCACAATGAATCAGTAGTACCTAGACTCTTCGAAATTATAAAAGGAATCCAACCAACGCTTTTCAAATGATGTAATGGGGTATTCCAGTGGGCCTACAAATATGAAGTTTTTTTTTAAGTTTTCCCTCAAATTACCTACTCTGAAAGTATGTAGAGTGTGGGAAAATGTATCTAATAACTGTGTAATATAGGAAGGAAATACAAAATAACCTATCGGATGTTAAAAACGTGTGGGAACTATAGATGAGCTAGGTGGTGCATAGACGTTATAAGACATTGTAGTATCCATAGTGATCCATCACTGATTCTGCTAAAGCCAACATTACTTTTATCATGGAATGACATTTAAGAGGTTTGTTCCAAATGTTTGGGTTCAAAGTCATGGAGTGGTCAAAGTTATGGAGTGGTCAAAGTTGTTTGTTTGGTTTGATGCCCAAGTGCACTTGGGACACGGGTTTAGTCCTCATCAGTAACTCAACCCTCACTAAAAATGCTTACAATAAATTGTGTTTTGGTTTAGTGACCTAAGTGTGGGTAGTAGGTTCTCCACAGATTTTTGCAGTGTAACCAAACCCACCAGGCTTGGAACAAACCAAAAGTAATGCCCTTTATGGTAACATTTTCTTGAATTTCACTTTTGAAAATTCCTCTCCTCTTTTTTAGTGACTAGTCTTGCTCATCGTCATCACATACCTATAGCTAGGTATCAGCAGAGGTTGAAGAGAGGAATCTTCAACCATCACCAAAAACCCACAGTGAAAATAATGACCAACAAAATTAAAATAACCTGGGTTGGCTTTGTTAAGATTTCCGAGTTTTTTCAACAGTAGGTAAGAAGTACTGGGGCCTATTCCTAAAAAAATCCTAAAGAATCTCTTGTCTTTGCAACTCTTCGTTTCTGCTCTTCAATCTGCGGATTATGAAAAGTAGGAGTCCAGTCCGTTCCTAAAGACATTGCGCACCCACTCTGCTGTTCTAATCGATACAAAGACTGTTTGGAAGAGTATCTTCGTTTTGTGGAGTAACCTCCAATCATTTTAGATTCTGTTCATTTTCATAATTGTTGTGTTCTAGTTACTTTCAAATTCTTTCATACCAACTTATTCATTAGTTTATTATCACACATTATAATTCACATTCATTACTATCATTCATTCGTATATTTGGCATTCCATTTAGTTTACCATTCGTCAAAATTCGACCACTACCATTTTTCGAATGATACCGTTTGACAAGTAGTTTTGTTTTCCTGTTGGTTCCGGTTAAGTGTTTCCACCACAAATAGGTGAGTTCTATTTGAATTTACCGAATTTAAGTCGGTAGTTTGATACCAAAAATTAATAAGTTTGTAATATATTAGGTATAGAATACAAACATGAAGCAACGATTGGCTTTGGTTCTTCATTGTGTAGTTGGGTACTTTTCAATGGGACTGGTCCAAAACAAGGACTGTCCCGTTTTCAATAGAGATTTCCACTAATGATAAGAATTCAATTGTTTACGTACATACCTCACAGGAGAATAACGTCGTAACTAGTAAGTATTCGTTACGAAGTATTCAATATGCAAGCGTTCTATTCTAGTAGTAGGTAAGGGCGCTCTCCAGTAAGGTAAAAAATGACCATTTTAGAAAAGAGAAATTCGCAACTCTCGATGCACACAAAACCAAAAAAACCCTGAGTCTTCATCATATAATCCTCCTTCTGACACAATCTGAGTATACCCCATAGGAGCTAACTTCGTAACTTCTATGCTATTTTATACGCTTGCCTTCACACTAATTGGACCACCCTTATAACCAATCAAAAGATTGAATTCTCTTCTTTTTATTTTTGCTACCAAACGTTGAATTTAGCGAAGTGATAAAACCTAAAAATCTATTTGAAAAGTCGGTATTCTACTGTAGTCATTTGGGAGTCTGCAAAAATGTTGGTAACTCTTCATTTGAAACACAGACAATTCACTTTGCACTTTGCGAAGGGTAACCTTTAGGAACGGAAACGCGGGAAAAGCGTAGAACTCTGCGATTCTACACTTTGCATTTCAGTCTTCCTCTTCAAAACAAAACCATTCTTTAGGAACAGGAATTCGTGTGTAAAGTGCAGAATGTGGATTTGAAGAGTGCAGAGTGAAGAGTGAAAGTCTTCAGGAATAAGCCCCTGGTTATTTCCATCAATCGAAAAGTTATCTAAAGAGTTAAAGTTATCTATCAAAGAGTTTTTTCATAGAATCAAATATTTTATCAAGATATGGGTTAATGGAGTAATATTTTTTGGGGGCTTTTGTGGGTTATTTATTTACTGAGCTGATCTGATAGGTAGTACATTCACGCCATATCCACACTCTTTCGGACTTGTGACACTGCTCCTTATTGATCAACTTATGTAACCTATAGTTAATAAGGCCAAGGGTTACAACGTTGCACTTTCCTCAGAGGGGACCGATATGTCTGTTCCCCCTACCACACCAGCTCTTCAGTAGCACAAAACCACATCGTCCCTCCTCACCCACAACCAAAAGGTTTCACGGCAGTAATCATCACAATAGGAAGGTGGAACTGACGTTATTTGGTCTGCCCCAAGTCAGTTCCAATTAGCAGTGGTTTACTTGGGGTTGTGTGGGTTATTTATTTACTCAGATCAGCTGGCCGATCTGAACGCTTCCAGCAAGCTCAGTTATGCTATGCTATGGCAGTTCAGAATGCTTGCAGCGATCTCATATTTCAGCACATGCTCGCCTAAACTGTGCGAGACTTGTTACTGTGAGACCAGTTCATAGTTTACCCGTTTCATGAAAGCTATTCTTAGGTGCATGCATACTCACTCCAGTTTTTTCATCTCTTAACCTCAAACCATCAATGGCAATGTTGATGTTGATCCTTTGTTTATGCTCTCCAGCTGCTCTGATGGCCATTTTTAGGTCAGCCAAGGCTTCTTGACACATCCGGTCTCCTCTGGCTTCACTCACTTCCAGTATTCCGATCAATTTGGCTTTGAAGCTCACCCCATCTCCCAGGAATCTCGCGGGCTCATTTTTATCTGAAAATATGCATAACAGATTGCAAATTACATTATCATTGTTTTCAACCTCTAATACCAGAAAGTATATTATTATCGTTAAAAAATTAGAATTTAACACGCCAAAAATGTCATAATAATCTATATTTTATTAGGAAAGTAGCAATCTACTTATTTTTAATTATTGCAATTTACTCAACACTACACATTAGTGTTTGAGAAGGGGTTTTTTTTGTTAACATAACTTCTTAAATTCATTAATTTTGAAAAACGTGAACATGAGGGAACGATTCCTGTGTAGATTAGAGTGGGCATATGTACAGAGGGTGGTGGAAACCGACGAGGACCTGTAAACTCCGCTAAAGGTAGCAGTCCGGGAGATCCTGATCCCAGCTCTGATGGGTAGGGAAGTCAACGACGATGTTGGGGACATGATGGTCTTACCAGTCAGCCTCGGAGGCCTGGCCCTAGGGGACCCAACGAGTGAAGCAACATGGACTTACAGGACATCCCGGGCAGCAACTGAATACCTGTAGGGCTGCATAGCTACTGGGGCCCTGTTGGATCTACGCAGTCATGAGGATGCAGTCAGCGAGTGTTGGGAGAGACCAGGAGGACCAAGAAACAGGAGGACCAGGCCAAGGCGGTGGAGGTCACTGCAAGACTCAATGAGCAGCAGCAACGAATTCTAAGACGGCTGTCGGAGTGTAAGGCATCAAACTGGTTGACAGTACTGCCCCTTGCAGCTGACAACCTAGACCTGACCCCGGTCCAATTTCAGGATGCCCTGCGGATGAGATACGGGTATGAGTTGGGAGGCCTTCCAGAAGCATGTGTTGGTTGTGGGGAGCCCATGTCCCTACCACACGCCCTCAACGGCAAACGGGGGGGGACTGGTAAAGTTCGGCCATGACAACTTGAGAGACGAATGCGCCCAACTCTTAACCCTGGCCTGGGGAGGAGTGGGGATCGAGTCAGTGCTGCGGGAGGCGACGGGGGAACGGCCGGCGCTGGTGGCAGATATACGAGCGACAGGGGTGTGGGACAGTGGGAGGGTGGCGTTCTTCGACAACCGGATCATCAACGCCGACGCCCCCTCTTACCGTCACCAGACGTGGACCCAAACAGCACAGCAGGCAGCGAGAGCCAAGCACTCAAAATATGACGTTGCAGCGGAAGACGCAAGGGCCTCATTCACACCCCTCATTGTGTCCCACGATGGCGCTGTGCATGTAGAGTTCGCAGCTTTCATGCGGCGTATGGCTGACACCTTGGCCCATCGATGGGATCGGCCATTTGCCCAAATCATGGGGTGGATACGGACCAGGGTTCAGTTTGCAGTAATCCGGGCCGTATCCATGAGGCTGAGGGGCACGAGAAAAAAAATCAGGGAACTTGGGGCAGAAGACGGAGCGCCCCTTCCCCTACTGCGGGATTGAGGTTTCTGAGGGCCTACTGAGGGACTGGTCTTCCTGACAGAAGAATGCCCCAGCCAAAGCCATTTGCACAGGTTTAAGGCTGTCGATTTGTTGAAGATGTTTGTTTGTTTTATTGTTAGATGACGTTTTTTTGAATAAATTATCGAGATTTAAGAAAAAAAAATTAGTCTGGTCAATAGAGGAGATCCATACTACATCAACTTTGGTAGTTCGGTTTGGTAGTGGTAATTTGGTTATCTTTAATATATTTTTTGGGATGGTTAGTAGGTGTAAACCCCGAGTTTGCGTCATCCCCACCCCTGTGCTCGATCCATCATCTTGAAAAACCCGAAAAAGCGGTACATTTTTCAGTTTTTGCCCTATAACTTCTTCCCTATGCATTGTAAAGAAAAAGATTGCCCCATACAATCTTGTGGCGGACAACATTTCCTAGGAGCTAGCCCTCATACATTTTATCATAGGCAAAATAGTAACATAGCAATGAAGCATTAAAAAAAGGAAAAATCGTGACTCAGGCGAAATTTAGCACCTAGCCACTTTGGATCGCAAAAATTCCAATAATACTTGATTCTACCGAAGGGTCTAGAGAATGAGACACAACATTACCATCTATGCCATCACCTAGTGGATCCTACAGCTCATTGGGAATGGGGCTAGTTCGCATGGGGATCGTGTAAATCTTCTTGTGACTTCTTTGCCAAAGCACAGCCTTAGGTAAAGATCAGTAAGACCGCTCCATTAGGTCCAGTCAACATTTGACAACTCCCATCCTACTACCACTATTTCATACTACTTACTATGCATACGTTTCACTAGGTGATAGTTTATTTTCTGAAGATAGAGTCATTGAACTCCAGTTGAACAAAATAACCATTCACCATAAATGATAAGTCCAGGAAAAGAGCTGTACTGCGAGAACTTGTGAACAAATCGTGTAATACACTTTTTGGAATGTTGAATGACGTTAGCCTCGACCCCAAAACTAGGTCAGCGCATTTCCAAGTTTTGGAGCAGTGTTCCAACTCAAAACAACCCCAACTATGAATCAAATATGGGGAAAACACCCTCAGCAGTAAACTCTGTCTCGTTCACATTTGTATACAGTAGGCAATCATCAACAGGGTTTCTCAACAAATAATGAAATTTTCTTTTTCTTTTACCTAGGTAGGCACATATTTAAATTTCTTTAAGGGCCTACGGGACGGAAGCGCCTTAACCATGCCGCGACGCAGCTCAAAATCGTTGTTATTATTTTTCAAGTTCGTGATTTCGGAAATTTCTCGATGTAGGTACGTATGTTATACAATCATAATTTTCACCATGTGAATCATAATTTTAAGTTTTTTCCATCCAGAGAAAACAGGAAGAAACCTATGAAAAACCAGGTTTTCATAGGTTTCTTCCAGTTATCTCTGGATGCAGTAAACTTAAAAAAATTATGATTCATATCGTAAAGTATAAAGAATATGGAAAACATACGCTCATCGAGGCATTTTCAAAATCACAAACGTGAAAAATGGGATCTCAAAATGGGCTCTCTCATGGGATTTTGAGCTGCGTTGGGGCATGGTTGGGAATATGGCACCTCAATCGTGAGTAAAAACAAAATTGAAACACCACACAATTGAAAGATGAGGATCACAAAACGTCATGCATGTATCTACCTATGCAAATCCGAGTAGGGTAGGGGAGGGGAGGGATTTAAGACATCCTACTGTCTTTCAGACCGTGGTCCCGTTGAATTTTGGGGAACATTTCAAATGTCTCGTACCTATTTTCCCAATGAGAACGAACAAAAAAAGATAGCGTTTCTACTAATTCAACCCAAGGCTTGGATAGATTCTACTCAATTATTATTATTATGTATTTTGAAAAGTTAGTCGATATTATGTAAATGTATTATGACCAAAGGAACTGTATAAAATATCCATAGTTGCCTCAAAATGTCAGTAAAAATACAATACTTATACCTAATAAAAAATAATAAGTACATATATATGAGCATGGTACAGAAGGTAGGTTTCTACGAAAATATGGCAGGCTTATTTCGAGTCCTACTTCTGAAGACGGTGTGTACACGTATCATACAAAGCAGAACTCAGTCCTCCAGGAAGAATGAAAATAATAGTAAAACTTTACTGGTACGAGTACCTACTGGCAACCAAGTAGGTGTACTTATGTTGTAAGAACAGAGGACTAATATCATGGGATGGTCCACCTTGAGATTGAGAGTTGTTTGGAGAGTTACGACGAAACAACGCGCGAAAGGTGAATTATTTTTGTCATTCAATCAAGCCACAGTCCTACCGTTTACCTAAAGTGTGTACAACACTCTGCGAAAGTACCTACGTAATGATAGCCACCAAACAAGGAGGCACGTATGACCATGGGCAATTTTATGACGTTCGATTATCATTAATGTGAACGTGAGTATGTATGTCAACTATGTCAATACCTAACGAGCAATCAGGGGGAAAACAATCCGGCACAAGGGGAGGTTCCTCGAATTTAAATTCCAAATTACCGAGTGAAGGTTCTGTAAGGTCATTATGGGACCCAGCCAGTGTTGGAAGCGCCGGATGCAGCTTAGAACAACGATATCGATATGATGAACCAATTGTAGAATTTTGAAGCAGGCAAACTGATTATTATTTGGAGTGCGGATAGCGGTGTGCATAATAACAAAACCCCTCAAACCTGAGATCAAGCAACAAAGCATATTAAGTATGTACTGTCTCAAACGGCAACTTACATTTGCAAGGGCTCGTCTTTTTGCGTAGCGTTTGCATCAGACTTAGCAAATTGAAGCCCCTAATATTGCACGATAGGGATGAGGGCTAGTCAGACACTAACAGCATGGTTTGTTGTTAACGACACGGCACATCACGAAGCGCACTCCCACCCTAAGGATATTTTCCATAATAACTGGAAGAGACACATGGGAGGTGAATTCACCCAATTGATCCAAAGGGGAATGTAAGAACCAAGTGGGCAGGAAGAATGGAGCATGCCCAGTTCATCCCTTGCATTCAATCAATAACCCCCCGCCGCCCGCCACCAACCAATTCGGACATTTTCGAAGGAGCATGAAAGCAAAATGTAAACACGCGCAGGAGAACAATCCATGAATGGGAGACAATAACTGGTTAAGCGGAAGCACAGAGCCACTGCAAAATGTCGGTGATAAACAACGTTAGCAGTAAAGAACAAAAACCCTTCACAAACATACCTACCTTTTCTCGTGAGCGTCGAGGAACTGATGAGCGTCTTGAGGTACTGCAATCCCTTGTTTTCCCTGGATTCATCCTTAGGTTGTTGGTAATCACTGTGGCTCAACGATCCGGAATTTCCCTTAAAATCGTTCATCCCGCTTTTTCATGTCGTTCCGCAGACAATAGAACATCGTTGAAGTAAATCCTGCCAAACCATGAAGACGACTAGATGAACATTTGAGAATGTGAGTCTATCATGTTCACGGTATTTTTAATAATGCCCTGCGACAAAGACATGTACTTCCTGTATGAGAGGGATGAAGTACAATAAAATAAAATAACTCGGAATGATTATTATACAATTTTGTAGGATGGAAAATGAGTTGAACGGTTTATTAGGGTTTCAGAGCCAATCAGTAGAATTCGTGATGTAAGAGTGATCGGAAGGAGATTTGGTTGTTCAGCTACCACACAATTCAGTAAGGGCCAACGCTTAATGAATCTAGATTGACAGACCATGAAAACAATCCACGTTCTACTAAGCACAGGAAAAGCGGCGAAAGGCAGAAAAGCGAGACCAGGTATATATCCGCACAGAATGATTATATGTAATGTATATCTACCTATGGAATGCACAGGATGCCACTCGTTCTTTTCCACTACCGAAAACGTAACGCAAGCGATTTGCGATGAGGCATAATTTCGTTTAGTAAGTGATGAACCGTTTCCGCTGGTTCGAAATCAACAGAACACCACACGTCGCACTCAACGAAACCGGACGAAGATGAGGCTTGATGAATGCCAGAGCACGACGCCTCCAGCAGTCGGCCTCAAAGAATATCACGACTTCAATCAATATTCTTATAATAGTGGTATTCGTATTCCGTCGATCATTCATTAACATTCAAATAAACAACCCAAACAACTTGGAAGCATTCTATCACGCACAAGCACAGCTGATGATGGGTAGGTAATGTAGGTAACAAAAGGCTCGGCCAAGGTTACCGCCCAGCTGGATGCTTACGACTATGTCTGTCATGGATGTCACCATGGACCTAGGACTGTGAGGCCTATCAGACCTAGAAGGAGAAATAATTGACAAGAAACA
>JAEMON010000001.1:24441036-24452377 GCA_030264115.1 Lygus lineolaris | reverse complement strand
TTTAAATTTTGAAGCCACTGCAATGGCTTCATTTTCTTCAAAAATTCGCTAAAACTCTCTCTTATTGGTATAATTGTGGCGAAATTCAGAGGCAATCGTCTTGGATCGCCCATTACCAACTAAGAAGCCGTAGTCTCAAGAAATTAATGTTTGGGCACTTGCACTAGTGGTCCAACGGCGACGAATTTAATAGGGGACCGTCAAGGGTGCGGATCCACAAACGGATCTCAAAACACTTGAATAGAAGTTCATGGGAGCAGCAACGGCGGCGGTGTGAATATTCATACCGCTATCAACTGAACTTACCTTTTAGCGACTTTATCGAGAAAAAAACGAAGGTACTACAATGGCTCCAAAATTTTTGTTACGCACATTTGCGTCACTTCAGACGATATTCCACCCCAGTTAATGATCTTGTTTTTTTGGGATTTTGTAGAGCATAATATTATAATGCTCTAAAAAATCCAAATGTCAATAATATAAAAAAACGGATGGGTTCGTTGGCCAGTTTTTTTTTCAGTTTTCTGGGGGATCAAATTTTGAAAATAAAGGGTCAAAATCGCTTAATCGCGTTGAGATCATTCTTTGGAAATTCTCTCATTATAACTCATACTGCACGACTGGAACTTTTTAATCATTCGTGCGATAACATGGATCCAAATTTGAATGGCCCCACTTGGCAAACGAGAATATCACCTATCGTCAAATCCCACCAAAAGTGGTAAAGTACCTAGTATACTTAGTACTAAGTACTGCTACTAAATCTGAGTACTTAGAGTTGAGAATCAGTTGAATAGAAGATGAAATGGCATCCTAATCTCAGCGGATAAAAAAATGAAGCTATTGCAATGGGTCCGAAAGAATGTTTTCATACAAATTCATTTAGAGCACCCTGAATTTTTATGAACTATTTTATGTGAACCAAAATTTAAAAACAAATTAAATTTCAAAAATTGTGATCCAAGAATTCAAAAGATCTTTTTTTTTTTTCAAATCAAAAGTGGTCATATCGTTGTTAAGGTGTTTTTTTAAGCCACTGAATCCAGTACAATCAGACATAACGCCCCGGAAAAGCCTCCTAACCAAAAAAGTACAATGTTAACGGTAATGTAGGTTTTTGAGGAGAGAAGTTATAGTCGGGTCTTCTCGTTTTCAATTGGTTTTATTCCAATAGTCAGCTTAGCTGCTAAGCTATTGGAATAAAACCAATTGAAAACGAGAAGACCCGACTATAACTTCTCTCCTCAAAAACCTACATTTCAAGATGGGAACACCAACCAAACTAATTTTAACGGTAAAAATAGTGATTTCGTGATTTTATTATGAATATTTTATGATGACTGTTCTGTGATAGAACTTCCTTCTTAATAGTTTGGAAGAAAAACTATTAATTCGGTTCTAGTAATTATTCGTAGGTAGTCATTCATCACAATAACTACCTGTTTTTTTTCTTTTCATTGAGTTGATCGTAGCTGCTACAATTTTAAGATACATCTATACAAATATATAGGAATTGTTTAGATTGTTTTGCATAGATACATCTATACAAATATATAGGAATTGTTATCATCGCTAACATGAGACCCGAGTGTATGAAGGAGTAGCAAAAATTACAAAATATGAACGTAAGAATAAATAATGTTAGACTCAATCAAGTAGTTTTCTTCGGAATGAAATGCCCCTCAACATGAAAAGTTGAAGCACAAAAATGGAAATAATTGATGTAGGAACAATTCGCTAGGTAGGTACTTGAATACCTGATCTTAAAAAAACGTCTGCCAAGTTGGGTGGGCAGTATAGCTTCCTCACTTTTTTAACATGGACGTATAGAATCAGTGAACATTTCAGCGAAATTGGTAGGATAGTTACGGAGGTATCCCTATGACAACAAATTTGAATTTTGCGCTTGCACAGTAGCTATTACTGATCCAAAAGCGATTAAATTCATAGGTCTTCAGTCAGCCCAACTACTACCGAGTTCGAGTGAAATCGGTCCATTAGGAACTGAGATAGTCCTAGTTTCAGGTAGCACGAGCTACCATAGGGCCAACGTTAATAAAATTCATAGGAGACCGTTCAGGGCATCACCCAGACAATCCCTCAAAATCTCGTCAGAATCGGACCATAACTTCTGAGAGCAAATTAGCTGTTTCTGCACATTGCAGTTATAAATCGATTGTTGTGTGCTAGTCCTTGTTTGTTACTGAAAATGGCATAACTGTTGAAATCGATTTAACTTTGTAAATTTGTTGTTATTTCATTATTTTCGTGGAAATAGACAACAATTTTTCATCAACTCCGGTTTCTTCCTATAGAAATTGGTTTCCCCAACTTGGTCGCGAGTGATTTAGTTCGTATCGCTTTGTTCGTCTCTTATTCTTGCAGGACTCAATGCCATGGCAGTATAGGAGCTCAACCTGTGTCGGTGGAGGAGTTCACATTGGCTGGATATGTTGGCTTGAATTATTAAGACATAAGCCTCGTCGAAGGGTTCAACATTCCCATGAAGATAGAGCCAATGGACGACTTCCACAAGAGGAATGGTGGCAGGTATGACTGCAAAACTGCGGGTTGCCTCTCGGACCTCAACTCGAACTCCTTCATGTCCAACTTCAGATACAGAAGTTTGTGTCTCAACTCCATCTGTCCAGAACAATTAGTGATGAAGAAAGATAAAACACAAACGCCTGCATGAGCTCCTGTTTCAGGTTCCGCAGGGTTACGACGATGATGATTTTCACCTACATCTTCAAATCACTTTTCACCGTTCATAAAATCATCCTATGATTCATCAAATAGGAAGAATGATCTATAATGCCCGCCACTAAGATGCCTCGTGATAATCTCGGTTTGAAATCTGAACTACTAGATCATGCTGCAATATAATTTATTTATTCTAACGGAATGCAGTAATTCATCAATTATTGATGAATGACTAGATCAATTATTTGAATAGTGTTAGACTATATAAGAGAGCCAACATCAGTTTTATGTTATCAAATCATGCTCTCAATTTCTTTAAACGAGAAATTAGTTCATTTTTTTGAAGTTTGGTACTGGTCGTTTGACCCACTTGAGGGATGGACGTTTTAGGAGTTCTCCACGATCTTTCGACACGCTGTCGTTCTCGCCGGCTGGATTTGCCCTAAATCAATAAGACATTCCCCTGTTGAGACCTCTTGCATAATGATGTTGGTCACTAGGTAGGGCTGGGCACCCTGTTGTGGTAGCTCCAGGAAATTGCAAAAAACATGGTGGGGCTCTGGAGTTATTTTCATATGAGAGTTTTATTGACACTCCCTCAACTCAGTCGCAGTAATCTGCGCGCCGAAGAAAGTTGCGTGTCAAGTTACACGTCATTCCCCTTTCATAAACGCAGTCGTGGATAATTTGGCGGAATGGACTTTGTTTGAGTACCTATTTATCTTTACACTGATAATTTCGTTAAATATTGTTGATTGACTATTCTTATAGAATTGAGCTAAATTAAGCAGTTAGCAGCACCCTGGAGAAATGCGAATTATGCAAGAAAAATATTATTCAACACACTTTTAGATAGATTCCAGGGTCATAGGTACTACTATAATTATATACTACTATAATACTAGTATAATGATATAGGATTGTCGAGGTTCGGTCATAAATGAGAGTTTTTTCCCAACGTATCTGTAGTTTATTCCACCATTTTCAAGGGAGAGTTGATCATTTGACGGAGTGACATGAATATGGTGAACATAGGTCTATGCGCTGTTAAGTCTGAGCTTCAACGTTGAATATATGTAAACGGAAACGTCCACCAAGCTGGGTGGGCAGTATAGCTTCCTCACTTTTGTAACATCCACTTATAGAACCAGCCAGTGAAAATTTCAGTGAATTTGGAAGAATAGTTCCGGAGTCATCCCTATGCCAACAAATTTAAATTTTTCGCATACGCAGTAGGTATTACTGGCCCAACCGTGAGGAGATTCGTGGGTAATTGTCCTGTAGTCAGCCTCCACCTACCCTCCGGATTTGAGTGAAATCGGTCCATTAGGAACTGAGAAATCGTAGTGTAAGGACATTCACGTTTGCGCATGTGCACAAGCTACCATTGGACCAACGGTAATAAAATTCATAGGAGACCGCTCAGGGCATCACCCGGACAATCCCTCAAAATATCGTCAGAATCGGACCATAACTTCATATAGTTTTGCCGTGGACAAGGATGACCATAGACCGACAGACAAACAGACCGGCAGACATACAAAAAGCTCTGAAAGCTGGTGGACATGTTTCATTTGAAAGGAAAAACCTGTTTTCAATTTCTTGCACGAATACGTAGCTTCTCACCTTTGGTAGTAAGAAAGCAAAAATTGTGTGGTGGGGAATTCGAGGAAACTACTTACTCCCTCCCCCAACCCATTTTTTAGAATTCAAGGTATGTTCATGTACCTACCTGCTACCTATATCATGAGAGGGCACTGTCCCTGGAATCGAGTGTGTGCAGTGGGTTTTAGAAGTTTGTTCCAGGAAGGTCCCGTAGTGACCTCAAGCAATGCTCTTGAAAGAACGAAAAACTCGGATGGGTTCGATTATATTTCACGCTGATCGTTGGTTTGATTTTAATCGGACACGGACGGATTTTAATTGGAAATATTTCTTGAAATAACGTCTAAACCTTACTCAAACATCTCATAATAACTTTTATGGAAAGCTCGGGTTCGACTTCGAATATTTTGGAATTAGCAGTTCGAGTTCGGTTCGAAAGTTCGTGAGTTCGAATGCACCTCTAGTCACCCTGAATTACCTAGATTACCGGTGGTTATTATTAATGAGTGTTACTGTGCTCAAACAAAATTGTTTGAAAGCAATGGCATTTTCAGGGGCGCGATAGAACGGCTGACGATTTTTACAAAATCGCTACAGTTAAAACTCAACAATATTTCGAGCTTGGCTTTACCTCGCCAAGGCATATAGAGAATTTATAGGGTGGGAGACGGGTTACTTGAAGTAAAGAGTTTTCTGAATAAAGAGCTGACCAGGCATTAGCTCGTGGAGCAGACACATTTTGGAGTCACTTTGTTAACTGAAACGAAACGATTTCCCCGCGATTAACCTAAACAAGTTCATTCTTGTTATACAACACTGGGAGGGGTGGGACATTACCTCAAGTGACCTTAGCCTTTTTGTCTCCAAAAATATGAAAGAAAAGAACTGAGGCAATAAGTACGCTTTCACTTCAAGAGAAGCGGGCAACATTCTGGACAGAGCTCCCATTACCCGACTAAATAAAGAGGTAGGAACATGTCCAACGTTAGGTAACTGTAGCCGATCTATATTGCCGCCTCTACACCGACTTTGCCCCGTAATTCTGATCGTGTCACCTTCCAATAATCATGACTCAACTGTGTGTTTGTCACTTACAACAGTAGGTACAGGTAGGTGGTCGTCAGACTAACTCTGGCAGACCACCAAAAACGTCTGCCCATACGCTAATTTGCGGTAGTCTCGAAACGCGCTCAAAGATATAATTTTTTATAAGTGCCTGGTAACTAGTTTAATAATTGACTTTTGGCTCACCGATGAAATAACCTTGACTTACTTTTAAAAAATACCACCACGCTCTATTGTAGTTTCGGCAGAATGTAAAAGATTATCTTCCAAACGAATTTATAGAGAGGATATAGAATGAAGAAAATCTAGAGTGGAATCCATAAATAGATAGGTACCTTAACACCCGACAAGGAATGACCAGATATAATTCCATTCTCGTTTATTTAAACCCAGTGAATGTAAGGGACAAAAAATGGTGTTTACAATCTCCAGACCACAATCATGTTCGACTCATTTTACCTATAATAGGTATCTACAAAGAGCCATTACTGTGGATTTTACACTGATTTCGACCCTTAGGATATTTTTGTGGAGATTAGAGGTATTGGAGCTTGTTTTTACTTGAAACAAGAGTAAGTCCTGTGAACTTCATCAAAGTCGTTTGAGAAGTTTGCGAGAAAAGCTGAAAAACGTGATAAAAACTATGTTTTTCAGGTTTCTAAGGGTGAGGAAAGTAATGCGAAGCCTCGCACCAGATGTTTTAAAGTATTACTGACATTTTGAAATTTGTTTGGATTTTTTAGATTGATCCTAAGGTCGGATATATTCTGTAGCGAAACATATTAGTGAAAAAGTGTTAAACTTTAGGAATCGTTCTAGAATGGTCTGTGAACCTGATTTCCATGGAGAAAATTCATAACATTTTGCAAAACTAAAATTTTAAAGCCATTTCAATAGCTGAATTCTCTTCAAAAATCATCAATAATACGTAAGTATCACTCGAAATCAGATCCCGACTCTGAGCATGGGGTCTCATCACTAGTGCTCGACTCAACAGGATTCGGTCCTGTTCAAGTTCTTCTTCTCTCTGGGCTTCTGTTGTTAGAACCGTGGAAGTAGGAAGAGATAAGAAGTTCCTACTTCCATCTTTAGAACAATCGTCACCTTTGTTTTGGACCTTTAATATTTTGGAGGAGATACCTATTAGGTAGGGTAGGCACTCCAATAATCTAAATCCAATTTACATCCCAATAGAATAGGGGCTATTCCATAAGGTAAACCATTATTAATGCACCTAGAGAAATTAATAATAATTGTAGTATAGTTGCCGTTTCAGGTGATCCAGAAGCATAAAACAAGTGAAATTGAAGGAAAAATAAAAACCCGATTTTTACTGGGAATTTATAAGTTGGGGAATATTAAAATATATAAATTCTTTCCCGCCTGGGAATATTCCCGCGGGAATTTATAAAATGAGGAATATTATAATATAAAAAATCTTTTCCGGTGCCCATCACTGGATAATTGTTTACGTACCTTAGTGGAGAATCCGTCGTGACTAGCAAGTTGAGTACACGGCTTTCGATGTAAGGACATCATCATCAGGCCGTCGAGAGAGTACTGACGGCCTGATGATGATGTCCTTACATTGAAAGCGCTCGCCACCTGTACTTGACTTGCTAGTCACGCCGGATTCTCCAGTAAGGTACGTAAACAATTATATTCTTATAACTAGCGGAACTAACCCTTTAGATTTAATATCACTGGATAAGACTTCGATTAGACTTGTGTACCATCCTATATACTGAGTAAAATCTAGAGTCATTCGGGATATAGCAGGACAACCAAGACAACAAATAACAGGTGCTGTAAGTAAAAAATATTTGACATGGTGGAATACTGACTGACTTTACTGTGATAGACCTTGCGATTCTAATAACAATCCCTGAAATAAAAAATTGTCCACTTCAATAAATACCTACTTATTTTCAATTTAAGTCAGGCCCCCTTGACATGTTGAGGGCGCGGTGCCGGGGAGATATCGACAATTTTGTAGGGGGAGATATCGATACAGCGGGGAAATAACGATTACCTACCCACTTCTAAATGGAGAGCTATCGATGAATTCCACACTTTCTGTTCACTAGGCAGGTACATTAAATTTGCGAATTTTGCTTCCTCAATACCGAAGGTAGGGAGCTATGTATTCGTGCAAGAAATGAACAATTTGAGTTTGAAAAATGAGTTTTCCACCAAAAACAAAATTTCCACTTGCTTTTTACGTTTCAGAGCTTTCTCAACACTTTTGGTTCCGTGTCTGTCGGTCTGTGGTCAATTCCTTGTCCTAGACAAAACTGTATGAAGTTATTATCCGAATTTAATGAAGTTTTCAGGGATTGCGCGGGTTAGCCCCGTGACGGATTGCCATCGGACCACTAGTAGCGTGAGCGCATGCGCAAACGTGAAATTCCTTAAACCACGGCATCTCAGTTCCAGACCTATTTCGCTCAAATTTGGAGGGTAGTGGGAGGCTGAATCCAAGACAATCTGCCGATTGGATCAGTAATAGCTACTGCGCAAGCGCAAACCTGAAATTTGTAGTCATAGGCGTAGCTCCGGAACCAGTCTTGACCAATCTCGGCGAAATTTACAGAGATTACACGAGTTAGACCTTAGAGGGTCCCCTATGAATTTCATCGCCATCGGACCACTAGTAGCATGTGCGCATGCGCAAACTTGAATTTCCTAAAACTACGATTTCTCAGTTCCTAATTTATTTACCGATTGCGCTCGGAGAGTAGTTGAGGGATGACTCCAAGATAATCAATTACAAATTTTGCCACAATTGGATGGGTGATGGTACAAACTTGGAATTTATTGTCATAGGCATCATAACTTCGGAACTATTCTACCAATTTCGCTTAAATGTTCACTGATTCTCTACGTCCATGTTACAAAAGTGAGGAAGCTATACTGCCCATCCTACTCGGCAGACGTTTTTTCCTAGCCTCTAGCATAACGTTCCTGAATATGAACATATGAAGGATTTCAATAAACTCTGGATAATTCGTAGTTTGTTTTAGTTTGTCATCCCCTTATGAGTAATCCCGACAGTTAGTAAATCACTGTAATTCGTAATATTAGTTAAGCCCCTTGGCATTACGAATTACTGTATAAGAGTCTCCCCCGTAAGGAAATTCTCCCAGAGTCATTAAACAGCTACAACTCCGGAAACGCGAATCCCGTAAAGAACTCGGGGCGTTTGTGCGTATCGCACAACGACCAGGAAGCAGCAGCGCAGCGGTTCCTTTCGCCGCAAAAATTAACGACTCTCGATGCGCACCACCACCTGTTTCAATAAAAGAGGAAATAAGAATGGTTTTGAGTGGCCCGTGAAAATCATTATCGGCATGCAACGCAACTAGGTTCACCAGTTACCACCGGCAGGAATTTTGTTCTGGTTTCAAGATTAACCAAACAAAATCTTCTTTGGTGGTTCACCCCATTCCATCATATTACGAAAAGTCACATGATCTGGAAACTAATTCTGGTATACTCAGCGAAATACGGGCCTAAATACATTAATTAGAAACCGTGCAAATGCGGTAAAAAGTTAGCAACCGAGCCAAAGGTACCTACCCGGACACTGTAAAAACCCTCGGAAACACGGTAAATGTCCTGTTATGAGTTTGATTTTTTACCGACTTTCACGGTCTGTACAGGGTGATTCAAAAAGAATACCACATCTTTGAAAATGGATAACTTGGCAATGAAGTACCAGAGAGCGCTACGCTATGTGTCGTGGTTTGAAGGACATTCTGAAGTTTTTTTTGGTTGCTCAGACATGTAGCAAAGAGCAACCAAACAACTTTTTTTTTAATGAACAAACAAAAAATGAGTCTGTTTGTTTGTTGTGAAGATGGCAACACGCGGGCAACAAATTGACCATAACATGGTTGTGAATCACTTGTGGAGATTCGCTATCGTGTTGCTGACCATAAACCAGAAATTAATCAGCAACACGATCGTAAATATCAGTGATTCAAAACCATGTTATGGTCAACTTGTTGCCCGCGTGTTGCCATCTTCTCAACAAACAGATTCATTTTTTGTTTGTTCAAAAAGTTGTTTGGTTGCTCATAGCGACATGTCTGAGCAACCAAGAAAAACTTCAGAATGTCCTTCAAACCACGACACATAGCGTAGCGCTCTCTGGTTCTTCATTGCCAAGTTATCTATTTTCAAAGATGTGGTAATCTTTTTGAATCACCCTGTATATTACCGTATTTTAGTCGGTCTTTTGGGGGTTTACCCGACTTGCGGTGGAGTTCAAGTAGGTACCTACCTACCGCGTTTTGGGTCGACGTAAGATTTTTACTGCGTCCGGGCTTTTTAGTTGGTCGGGGGTTTACCGTGATTGTTGGTAAAGCTTTACCTAGTGTCACAGTTTTGGAACTTTACCAGGAACCAATCACCGATTCATTTTATCAGTGTAGGTAATTAGCATGAAAGGGTACCTACCCACCTTTTTAGTTCACATGGTGTTAATCGTGAAATTACAGCAAACTTCAAGCGAGTACGAGACTCTAACTACCCTCCAAATTTGAGCGAAATCGGGTCATTAGATCAGAATAAATTGGTGTTTCAGGAAATTCACGTTTGTGCAAGCGCTCCCACGATGATGCAATTTAAAGGGGATTTGAAGGGGGAATTTAAAGGGGCGTCTATCCCGTACAATCCCTGCAAATTTCATCAAAATCAGACTTCAGGAGAATATTTATTTTTTGCCCGAGAAACGACCACATACAGACCGACCAATCGACTGACACACAAACTGAGGGACAACTTGCGAAAATTTTTGTTCACAAAGCTCCGAAACGCAAAATAAGTCGGCTCATGACCATGACAAAATAAAGCTCACAAAAACACAATACAGCTTCGAGACAGTAAAGCCGGGTTCGCATTAAGCCGCAACGACGTAATCTCGTCCGCGAAACCTCAAGGCCGCCATGCCGTGAAACCTCAAAACCGTAAAACCGCAGCGCCGTCAACCGTTCACATGGAGCTTCAACTGAAGGGGAGAAGAAAAGTAAATACGATGAGCTTTGCTGCTCGTAATCCAATACGCAGATCCGCAAAGCCGTAAAATAATATATTCAGATTTTTGAATCTGGTATAGTCAGGTTCAAAACTCGTTCGACCGCATAGCCGTAAAGATGGCGAACAGCCAATTAGCCCATCAGATCCAATTACGGTTTCACGGCCTTGCGGACGAGATTACGTCGTTGCGGCTTAATGTGAACCCGGCTTAAACAATGTAGTTCGGCTCTATAATTCTTGTGTTTTATTACAGGTGATGGACTGCTTTGATACTTGGTGAGATACTCTCTTGGGACCTCATCTTCAATTTCCTCTTGAGATATTAGTGTGTTCCTGGTGTATAGGGTCAGTGTATTGAATTTTGTTTCGTTGATGCAATTCCTCCTAATCATCATGCAGTCGGTTCGGATCGCTGGTCTTCGACCTTGAGATAGCTCGCACATTGAGCTTCTAAAAACCCTACCATTCCCCGCGTCTTGTTGTCTGCCGCTAATCCGCGCGCCGCCTGGGTACCCGTCATTGCATGTTTCTTCCTCTGAATTTGCCGAGGGCAACTATCCCAACTTACAGATGTGTACTGCTGGTTAGTCTATTCTTGCGCTGTTGACTTGTTGTTTTCCCTTGACGCATTTTCACTCATTGCCTACCAAAATGGGTGATCAATCATGATGGTTGTTCCAGACTAAATAATAATAACGACAACAAAAACATTTCTTACCTTCCGTAGGGTTACATAAATGAATATTATTATCGTGATTTTTTTGTTCTCAACTCACAACGCACGTGTTCATTATTTAACTTCCTCGGGATTTTCCCTCCCCAAGCTACACCACGGCGACGAGAATTCGGAATGTTAGCGAATTTTCGAGGAAAATGAAATTCTTCTGCTTCAAAATTTTAGTAATGCAAATTTTTGAAAATTTTCTCC
>JAEMON010000001.1:24361651-24402647 GCA_030264115.1 Lygus lineolaris | reverse complement strand
ATTCTATTAGTTTCATCACATTTAAAAAAAATCTTTGAAAATTACTTTTTTCGCGCTAAGTTTGCATCTAGCCAACGTGCAGCCACTGAAGAGAAGGAGTACCTTCTTTGCACATGAAGACGACTGTTACGTGGAGCTTTGGTTCTTACACCCATGTTTTCACTGGGACAGGTTAAAAATATTAAATTTCAAAATAGTGAAATCAATGAATAGAAAAAACGTCTGCCAAGTTGGGTGGGCAGTAGGTATAGCTTCCCCACTTTTGTAACATGGACGTAGGTATAGAATCAGTTAGTGAACATTTCAACGAAATTGGTAGAACAGCTCCGGAGTTAGGAGCATGCAAGTTGGTTTGCGCATGCGCAGTAGCCATCACTTATCCAATTGTGGTGAAATTCGTATAGGTAATTGTCATGGAGTCAGTCCACAACTACTCTCCAAAATTGAGCGAAATCCGTCCATTAGTAACTGAGAAATCGTAGTTTCAAGAAATTTACGTTAGCGCATGCGCACACGCTACTATTGGTTCGATGGCTGTTAAGTTAATAGGGAACTGATTAGGGGCTAACTCAGACGATTTCTGAAAATTTCTCCAGAATTGGTCGAGTACCTAGTTCCGGAGTTATGGCTATATGAATCTCATTTCAAAATTGCGCATGCGCAGTAGGTATTACTTATAGAAGCGTGATGAAATTCGAAGGAATTTTCAACCAACTACTCTCCGAATTAAAGCGAAATCGGTCCATTAGGAATAGAGGAATCGTAGTTTCAGGAAATTCACGTTTGCGCATGCGCACACGCTACTAGCGGTCCGATGGCGATGAAATTCATAGGGGACCCTCCAGGGTCTAACTCGCGTAATCTCTGAAAATTTCACCGGAATCGGTCGAGTAGTTCCGGAGATACGCCTACGGCAACAAATTTAAAGTTTGCGCTTGCGCAGTAGCTGTTACTAATCCAATCATGACGAAATTCATATGTCTTTCATTGTCTTGGAGTCAGTCCACAACTACCCTGCAAATTTGAGCGGAATAGGTCGATTAGGAAGTGAGATTCAGGGGTTTCAGGAAATTCACGTTTGCGCATGCGCCCACGCTACTAGTGGTCCGATGGCGATGACACTGATAGGGGACCGTCACGGGACTAACCCGCACAATCCCAGAAAATTCCATCAAATTCGGACCACATCTTCATATGGTTTTGCCTGGGACAAGGAATTGACAACAGACCGACAGACAGACGGACGGACAGACAGACAGACATACACGGAACCAAAATTGTTCAGAAACCTCTGAAACGTAAAAAGCAAGTGGAAATTTTGATTTTGGAGGACAAAAATTTTTTTATTTCTTGCGCGAATACATAGCTTCCTACTTTCGGTAGTGAGGAAGCAAAATGAAATGGTGAAATCAATTGAATAGTCCACTATTCAACCAAAAAGGAGAAAAGGGGAAACTTCCGAGACCTGCAGAATTATCATGTGATCATGTGACACTTACCTTCTTGTACTGCAGAGAATACTGGGTCTCCTCTCCTTATCTGGGTTGGGATGACAAACATGGAAGCTTGGAGCCGCACTAAACTTATATAATAATTCAGATTATGTGTCTGGAGAGAATAAGAATGTATGTTCGATAGAGGAGGAGAAATAGGAGGAAGCACAAGGGCTATTGGGTTAGCAACGTGGTTCCACCAGAAACCAGTGTTCTAAGGCTGAAGACCACAGAATTTCGAATAATTGCTTTTTGAATCAAGTGACGTGAGTGGATATAAGGTGTTTGAATAAATCTAACCTCCTTGCAACAACAGAGGATGCGGCCGTTGGAGGCTAGGGAGAACCCTTAACAATCGAATCATATCTGTTACTATCATTGGCCACAGCTGATTTCTCAAGAACACGTGGAGGATTAAACAAGCGTATTGAATGCCCAACGTGTCCGAACTAAATCACTCGCGACGAAGTTGTGGAAACCCATTCCAATAAAAAGAAAACGGAGTTAAATAGAAAAAACGTTGTCTATTTCCACGAAAATAATGAGTTACAAAGTTAAATCGATTTCGACGGTTAGGCCATCATCAGTATCAGAGTTATTGTTTGTTACTGATGATGGCCTAACCGTCGAAATCGATTTAACTTTGTAACTCATTATTTTCGTGGAAATAGACAACGTTTTTTCTATTTAACTCCGTTTTCTTTTTATCCCAACGTGTCCATTTTGAAGCTTCGCTGAGTCCATCTATCCCAAGTTACGCCTCAAGATCCATACTGAGCGCCAAAAAGAGAAACCGGAAAATTAGGTGGGTGGATGAGGGATCACAAGAGAGACTAACTCGTAGACCCAAGGTGAAAAATATGTGTAGCTAATGACTATTAAGTGGAATCGCCTAAAATGAAAGAATCTGGGTCCGGAGTCAATCTACCATGGACAGTTCTACACTAGAGAAGTGTTAGCCATGAGAAATAAAGCAATTCCAGGGCGATTGGACAGGTATATATTATGATGAGGGCTTGCGTCGCTCCCCGATAGGAAGAAAGTCCTGGAACCTAACAAAACTAACTGCGTGTCTGTGGATATAGAATTGAATAGGAATACTCATTCCCAATCATTTTTCCTAACATATATATTTATTGAGAAATTAGAATCAAACGGCAATGATGGAATGTAAATTGATACCAATGTCAACATCCATCAGAGAGAGAGAATCATGAAATATAGGGCGAAATTAATAATATTCATGTTCAAAACAAACCAAAGACTTAAAATTACATCAAAGAGTGGGTGCGACCCCAAGTAACAGCAGTGCTCAATAATCTACTATACGGAACGGCTGAACGAAACGTGGACTTGGAATTGCACCAGAAGAATTTACTATCACCAAAGAGACTCACCACCAGTCAGGAAGAGCCAAAAAGGAAACTGAGCAGCATCGGGTCTGGCGGTTTACCATCGAATCTCCCGAGCCTCTCTGCTTAGTTGTTCAGCCCTCCTCCGACGTTGTTCAACCTCCAGTCGCGTCCCCAATTTTTGACTAAACTCAGCAGACTGAGCTGTTGCGGACGAGGGCGTACGGGGTGGTCTCTGGGGAGAATTATTACTAGTGAGATAATTAATAAATAATAATGAGTAATAAATAATGAAGAATATTCATTACTTATCGGTTATCTGATTTGGAGGACGATCCGCCCCATAACAACGACAGTACCAATGGTAATGTTTTCCTGACCATCCTTCCATCTATTTGAGAAGAGTAGGGATGTATTCAGCTACCCATCTCTTTCATAACGAATGGACAGCTTGAGCGAGAAGTTGATAGCGTGAAAGACGATTGACGTTAACAGCAGCGAAGTCTTCTTCTGGAGCAGCCAAAAGTGATGCAACTATGATGAAATGCCAGGGAGTCATATAGTCATGATCGTTATGATCGGAAGTCATCACAGCAAGAGGACGGCTGTTGAGAAAAGCTTCGACCCTCACAATGATTATTAGAAGTTCCTCATAAGCCAAAATGTGTGTACCCACAACTCGAAGGAGTTGATGCTTAGCTGACTTGCCGCAGGCCTCAGCTAAACCATTGAAATGTGGAGAGTTGGGGGGCATGAAAGCGCCAAGAGATATGAAGAGAAGACATCAGGTGGTCCTGGATATGGCTAGAGGAATTTTGAAGTATCTCATAAACTTCAGACAATTGGCGGGCGGCACCAACGAAATTGGTTCCCCTATCACTGAACATTTCACTGCAGAGATTCCTACGAGCAATAAATCTATCGAGAGCTCTGAGGAAAGAGCAAGTACTAAGATCTGGAACAAGCTCGAGGTGATTAGCCTAAAATTCAAGGCACACAAAGACAGCCAAATATGATTTAGAACTCGGTGCATTGCGGAGTGAACTGCTCTCAATTATAAAGGGTCCTGCAAAGTCAATGGAGATTTTGGTGAAAATTTTTGGGAGCGGGTAGACGCGTAGGTGGAAAAGAGGGGGGGGGGGGATGATTGCACCCACCGCTCCAAACAAACATAATGGGCCTCAACACATGCAGGTCTACTAACACATTGAATTAGTTAGACGAGTAAATACGAACTGTTTGTGCAGTGTTGGTTTATCCCGCATTGAGAGCATCTGTGCGGAGCATCTTCCCCACAAGGACAACCACCGTTTTTGACGCAGCATGCACAGTTCTTCTTTGAGCTGTCGAATGAGCACCTACAGCCTTCGCTGCTTTGTGTCCACAAGTCTACTTGATCTTCATGCAAACACAATTATGAGATAAACGATGGTTTTATACAATTTGTTAAGACATTTTTCCTCTCTTGATTATCTCCTATAGGTATCTATCAACCAACTAAGAACTAGCAAAAATAACCGTGGTGCCTGTTATACTGGATAAGATACAAGTAGGTAATTACATAGCAATCCAAATCACTTTTAGAATTAGGGTTTCATTAGTTAGAGGATTGTAGATAAAGTTTTCCAAGTAAGTAACACGCCGAAATTACGGAAGATTACAATCATATCTCCAACTGATCCTCAATAGATAGATCCTAAATGATTTGTATAGATACCTACATAATGATGTACTTTTACTGAATGTGCATATACCAAATAGGTCAATGCAGTCAATGTAATTTTATACCATAATATTATGCAGGTCAGGAATAACTTACTATTGGAATCCACGAAAATTTGGGTCCAAAGTGCTTGAGATGATGCCAATTCCACGCAAGCACAAACCACCAAGACGAGAAGCATCTTCACATTACTTTCCTGAAACATCATTAAGTACAAAGAAATATTGACTAGGTAGGTACTGTAACAAGTATTGTATTATTTGAAAAAAATATCCCTGAAGAAAATAAAAAAGATTTTGTATAATGCTGATGCTTCCGAAAGTTGGATACTCTGCAGAAATATGCAACGTCCTCGATGAATAATAACTCGCTTTGATATCGCAAACATTACCTATCTCATGACTGGAGAGCAACTAAGTACAGGATTTTTTCTCCCAAAATGACCATTTTTACCTCAAAGTGCGCCGCATGTACATGGAAATCAAAGAACCATAATTTTCACTCTTTCCAGTAACCCCTGATCCACACAGACTGTTGGATACAAAGTCGGATCCAATGACCATGATGTTGTTCATCGATCGTGAATAATAAAAATGAATAATAATGAATGATAATGAGTAATAATGAATAATAAAAATAATGTAAACAACATAGATACCTTTACACACAAAATGGAATTGGAAGAACGGAGTTGAACAATAATAGGAAACTAAATTTAATAATAATTGTGGATGACTTCAAAACCGGCTCTAGCAAGATTCTCTGACCTCAGTTCTCAATTGTTACAATATCCAAATTCTTCTGTTTCTGTGATATCAATTTGGCACGCGAAGAGGCCTTCAAGAAGGCATACTACACTGACGACACGGTTGAAAATGGGCGGTAGATGATTGATCAAAGAAGGCTGTAGAGAACTCTGGCCGTGATGTAAAGAACTAGGGGCTTCAACCCAAGTCCGCAAGGATGTGTCTGCGTTCCCCTTTCGGGATAAACAACCACCTCTTCTACCTCCGACTGGAACTTCGTTTCATTATGAAAGTGCGATCTACGAATCGGATTTTCAACTACCTACTATCAAGTAGGTACCGAATAGTACTAGGCGCATAGCAAGTTCATACTACAAACCGCCTGCTGATAGGAGTCACATGTGGTAGTTTTCAATTTCCTTAATTGGTCCCGCAATCAAATAGGTGTTCTTAAATTAAACTGGTTGCAGTTGGCAACTATTCGGCATACGTGGACGGTGAACGCGCCTTTATTATACAAACACCTCCTCCAGCATCC
The DNA here is from genome assembly GCA_030264115.1 of Lygus lineolaris. NCBI lineage: Eukaryota > Metazoa > Arthropoda > Insecta > Hemiptera > Miridae > Lygus > Lygus lineolaris. Next base: position 24,396,795 of record JAEMON010000001.1, on the reverse strand, counting down.
CTGCATGATGATTTCAAGTCTTGTAATTTTCCCTGATGTATCACAGTTGTCAGTATGAGGTTAGACTGATGATTAGGTACCTACGGCTAGGAAATACTACAGGAATTCTCCCCTTTACCATCACTTCACCACCTTCACTCTCTGTGGGTGAAAAACAGGGTAAATTTTCTTTATACTCGTGGCGCTTCTAAAGAAAACGTTTTATTCGGATCATATTTCACGGGATTCTCCTTCCCAACGCTCTTCATCACAGTGCTATACGGCTCGACAGCTAACTCCTTCCACTAGTTATTCACCACACCCATCTCAACCCATCTTGTGAGTTTGTAACAGATTTTCTTTCCTGGGTAGGTACATATCTTATCCTATGAAAGTCGTGGTAATGGTGTCTAGACTTCACACCACAGATACTCTGAATTTCGAAATGGTTACCTAATGATTGTACAGATCAAAGTCTACGCTAGGCATCAATAAACGTGAAACAAACGTTGTAAATTAATATTCTGTTGAATATTATGTGACGTTTCATTTAGACGTGGTGCACTGTGACAGTGTAACTTATCACTCTTGTGGTGGGTAATTTAAAGTACACTAACCAATCCCTGATGGTTCCATTGAGTAGGTGTCTTACAGTTCGTTTATCATTTTTGGAAAATCAACTATCCAATTGAAAAAACTGTAGACAGGTAATATATTAGAGAAATTGAACTCCCTAGCATTCCCCACATGGTCAAAGCCTTTCCTTTCATTTTTTCCCCGGTGAATCTCACTCTAAGCTTGGGAATTGAAATCTAATCCAGGCTGAAATTGAAGGATCTGCTTAGAGGAAAACAACTAATAGAATTCTTATTATGGAGGACTCCAGCAGGAATTATTGGTCCAGGTCAGAAAATTCAGGATTCTGGCTACTGGTATGAATCCATCGTGATCACGGGCGCTTAAGGGGTACATTGGGAACCATGGGCGAATTCACTTTGGGGACAACGTATTTTGGGAAGAATCCTTTCGCGGGTAACATTTTCGATCTCTTTGGGGAAAGGTTAAAACCTTTTATCCAACTTTGGGGAAACTGTTGAGGAAAAGTAACAACACTCTAGCCTCAGTAAATCCTTGATTTTAATGAATAAAAAAAAAAAAAAACTTCGTCCTTAGTAAATAGATAGTAGGTTGGTAATATCAGAGGATTATTAATGTTATTGGTATCAGAGGAGAGATGGTTTCATCAATAGTGGTTATTAGGAATTGGGATGGCATAAATTGCTTGAGGAAGTCAAATTCATATATTGATTCCATTAATTTATTGTATGTTGGTCGGTAACTCTTCACATTCAGGAGAATATGAATTGCTTTGGACTACGAATGACCCACTTTGAATGAATAGGTAGCTAATAATTCGAATTTTAAAGTTTGTTCGAACAAAAAATCGTCAAGATACCCTCAGTAACTATAATAATGTGGTGCTTCCTGAGGGCATACGGTATGAAATTATTTTCTCTAAAGCTTAGATGTTTACCCAAACGAATCGGTTCCGCTTCATCTACAGGGTGTATCAGTTATGATCTGAAAAACTTCTCCCACGTGTTCTACAGGTAATTTCCAACAAAAAGTGTCTCGCATCGTTTTTTTCCTAAACCACTAAAACCCCGAGTTTTTTCACTTTTAAGATGTTTTTCGTGTTTTCGACCTTTGGTCACTGAAAAGGCCACAACTCCCTTAACATGAAGAGTAAATCCAAATCAGAGTACATCGTTGGAAAGAGCGTTAAATTTCTCGTCTTCTCAGCTTCTAACAATAACTTTTTAAAGAGCACTCAAGGGTTAAAAATGAGCCCAAAAAGTTAATTTTGTCAAATCTTGAAAACTGCCTGTTTTTCAAACGCTCATTAGACCCCCATAATTCAAGTGATAACTTATAGCCTGTAAGCCTAAAAATGCGCAAACGCCTCAGCTTTCCAACGGCATAGTCAGTTTCTAATGTTTAGGGGGAACTTTTTTGAGAAAATCGAGTTTTTATGCGAAAAAAAGTGTGTTATTCAAGGAAATCGAGTGTTTTAGGGTGTTGACGACCTGACCATGACTTGAGGAGTTAGGTATCGTTTTCCAGGTAATTTTTCACGCTGAATCGAATAGTGACACTCCCGATTCATTTTGACTGATAAAAAATTGATTTTTCGATAAAAAATATTGAATTTTGGACATACAGCATATCGAAAACATATTTTGTTGAGCTAGTGAACAATTGAGGTAAATCTGAGCAATAGTCATTTGGAAAAATTCAATAAACTCACAAACATTACCAAAATATGAGCACTCGATTTCCTTGAAAAACACACGTTTTTTCTCATAAAAACTCGATTTTCTCAACAAAGTTTCCTCTAAATGGTAAAAACTGACTATACTGTTGGAAAGCTGAGGCTTTTGCGCATTTTTTAGGCTTACAGGCTATAACTTATCACTTGAATTATGGGGGTCTAATGGGCGTTTGAAAAACAGGCAGTTTTCAAGATTTGACAAAATTAACTTTTTGGGCTCATTTTTAACCCTTGAGTGCTCTTTAGAAAGTTATTGTTAGAAGCTGAGAAGACGAGAAATTTAACGCTCTTTCCAACGATGTACTCAGATTTGGATTTACTCTTCATATTAAGGGAGTTGTGGACTTTTCAGTGACCAAAGGTCGAAAACACGAAAAACATCTTAAAAGTGAAAAAACTCGGGTTTTTAGTGGTTTAGGAAAAAAACGCTAAGAGACACTTTTTGTTGGAAATTACCTGTAGAACACGTGGGAGAAGTTTTTCGGATCATAACTGATACACCCTGTATATAAAAAGATTGCTCCGAAAAACCATTTCGGGGTTCACGGAGTTGGTATATTTTGGTAGGTGTCCGCTTACCTCGGTAAGTAACCTATATTTTCGGTGTTTCATGATTGGTCCAGTAACAAGAGCCATTTTGATATACATATATGTATAGTAAGACAAATAACACTCATAGCCATCAATATATATTTCATTACACAATCAATCAAGAGTTTAGCTGCAGTAAATCATAAAAGTGATTGTTGCAAGTGTTCTGAGGTAAGTTGTACTATATTAGAAAATGATTATACAAATAAATTATGTTAGAATATTTTGAGAAAGTTATTAATTGAACTAGAAATAACTACACAACGGTATTCAAGATGGAAATAAGAAAAAAATTATAATATCTTGTACCACTCTATTTTGCTACATAGCAGTAGCCTTCATCTTCCCTCGATCATTGCCAATATCAAGAAGCGCAGACATGACCATTTCACCAGAAGCATAGTTGCCTCGGTACGCTGCATGTGTGTAGAACGCCAGATAATATGCGATCTATGAGGCAGGAAATAGAGCAAGGTCTCTGGACATACACTGAGAACCAGTTCTTTGTTGGCCAGCTAATATTTGCTCCGTCTGTGCCAGAACTTGATACACAATTCTTCCCATTTCTGGGTTCGTTGTGGCCAATGGGATTTCATTACACATTGAAATTACTGCAGTGGAAATATTGCAGGTTTTATTAAACTTCATTACCTTCTTTTTGAATGAGTTCTACAACTGTATCGCGAGTGAGAGCATTGTTGCTTCTCAGCAGCACACCGGGCTTCATTGAAATCCACGATCCTCCTATCGTGGCTCCTCTTTTGTTTGACCAGCAGAAATGGATCGAATGCTACAATGCAACACAGCTCGTGATTCAGGAGGAGCTCGTAGGTCGGAGGAAACTCTGTGTACAATAACTATTATACGTTCTTCAATAATAAATGAGCACCTGACTGAGGCTTCATTTTCCATTATACAACGTTATGTTGCTCCCCTCAGTGAATAGTGGGACTGTTGGGGGCCACTCGACCGATGAGCTATTGTAGGGTATCAATACCCGTAGAGGCAGCAACCTTCCTGAAAAACACTTCACTTTATCACACTGATAGAAAGTGGTTCTTTAGGTTAGTGGCTGAATAATTCTCCATGGAGAGATTGAGAGGAAAACTGAGATAAGTAGGTAGGGGTGGTCTGGGATATATTCGAGCCATATAACTTTCTGATTAGGGTAGAGGCACCAATTTTTGACACTTGCTCCTTAAATGTTTAAAGATAAGATTTTGTGGAGCGTGTGTTAGCGTGTGTTACGATGGTCCACTGTAAATAACGAAGACTCAGTGATGCATGCACTATAGTAAATATAATGAACGTGAGACATACATTATTATTATTATAAATAGGGATAGGATTCGTATGTATTAACTTTTTGAACCATTTTTTCGCTTCAATTTGACTTACATTGCTATGATTAAGTACATAAAGATGGAGCGACTTTGAATCACATTGTTTGACAAGAGACTGGGATTCACAAAGGCCATCGTTGCTGTTGTGTACTTCAGGGTTTACGAACAGTAGTTTGCATTAACCTTTGACTTTCCATAAATTTCCCTTTGAGTTGAAACGAGGGCATGAACAAACAGGAATAAATTCGGCCTTGTAGAAGAAAAATACCCTCCCACTCCCCGCCAGCCCGGTAATCGTTAGGACTCGATTTCAAGTTGTTCAGGGGACCTATCCCCACACATTTCTGAAACTTTTGGAACTACCTCAATTAATTCTTCTATTTACTTTTTTTCGTCTACCTTGCCTGGACTAAGCATTGTTTATGGTTGTCCGGGGCCATCAGCCCTAATAATATCCATGCCAATAATAATGGTTCGACGTAAGCATGAAAAATCATTTCGTGGAAGTTAATTATAACCACCTGCTAGTAACTGATTCCGACCTGTACATTTTTCCTCTCTTTAATCCCCATTAAAGGCAATCCTCGCCACCCAATTTACATAATCTGCTTGGAAATTCAGGCGATATACTTCGCAGAACCGCCTATGCACAGCGACTCATTGAACCTCTTTTCCACCCACTTCTTTGGCTACGTCAACAACAAACTTCGAGCTTTACTCAGTTCACCAGGCACTATTCCCCTGAAACTTAGTTAAAAAGCGCTGGGATGAATACGAATGCCCTGAACTACCCTACTCACGAAATGCTAAAGTAATTTCATTTGCGCCGGTGACTGTTTGTTTAAGATAATGTCAGTGTGCTACAACTCTTTACTTTGTGTTTCTTCTACTTCGTTGACGTTGTAGCATAAACCGATCGCTTTGACATTTATCCGGGAACTGTATCCTGAGTAAAGTGTGTGTGGGTGTTTAAAAAGGTCAATGTATAATTCATGTATTCTGGTGTATGATTTTGATATTACTACCGCACAAAACTGAACGTGTCTACCTACCGAAAATGATCCGTATAGTTCGAGAGCCAGTGACAGGGGCATTTAACCGGATAAACGTAGTTTTGAAACATAAAATATCATGAAAGTACACCACCTCGAGAGTTCGGAGCAAGGCGTCGGCCTGGCCGCCAGTGGTGGAATATCGTATAAAAATTAATCAAATTCTTGAAAATTGGGGTGTAATTTAACCGGAAGAACCTAGTCGGCAGATTCGGCTCATTTTAAACCTAGTCGGCTTGTTTCACGCTGAATCCAAATATGTGCGTCTGCCTAGCTGACGCTGGTGGGGAATTGAAATAAAATTCATGAAATTTGATAAAATGTCGGTCGGTACATCTAATTCAACTGGAAGAACATAGACGAGTTCATTCACCGTTATTTTTCATTCTTAATCAAGTAACCGCCCAACCGTTAAAGATGAGCTACACAAATTTATTAATATTACAGAAATTGATTAGATTGACCAACATAAAGTGGAATATCATCGACCGGTAGTTTACTCACGTGTTATTTTCAACAACTGACAAATCAACAACTAATAAATCAACAACTAATAAATCAACAACTAATAAATCCTTCTGTATTACTACGAGAGTATGCGCGACTCACGAGGTTCTTGCCCTCAGTTTTCTGGCTCTGAAACGCTACGTCTGTCCGGTAAAAGGTAAGTACCTACCTGATGGTGGACATTCATCTACTTGATCAATCAACGCCGTTTGTGGTCAGCGGATACAAGGATGGTATTCCATATTTCGAAAATTGCAGAGCCTCAGAACATCGTGGTTATGTGCAATGACACTGATGTTCTCATCATTTTATTAGAAAATATGAGCAAAATTTAGAAGCACAACATTTGGAAGGAGGTAGTGTTTTATACCCAGAACACCTTACGCTGTATTGACGTGAAAAGACTGTACAGTACCCTTACACCGGAGTAAGGGGCTTCCCGCTCTCCATGCATTTACTGGTTCCGATTTTCCTTTTTCAAAAAAGGAAGAATTAAGCCCTCCAATTAATGAAGAACAACAAACAATGTATAAATCTCTTCGCGTCATTCCACGAAACTGGAGCTCGGGAAAAACATAGAGTTACTGAACGGTTTGTTTGCGAAACGTAGGTACGGACTGAAGAATTGTGACTCCGTGAACGAACCCCGTCAGTTATATTTCGAGAGAGCCTACTGCCCTAAGAAAATGGATGAGCCCCTGTTGAAGCAATTTACCAAATTTGAACCATGGCGCATTCCGCCGAAGCAAGATGCTTTACTCCAGAAGATTCAACGATCCTCGTACATCTCAATGACCTGGATGAGCGCAACATGCGATCCGGAGCTACCGAATCCCACTATATATGGATGAGAATTGAAAGAGAGTGTATACCGTCCAGTGGGGATTGAGGTGGACGAAGCCCCAAAACGCTTGATGGATATTGTCATTCCCGATGAATGTGGTAAGTGAATATTATACCGAGCGAAGAATCTGTATTAATCACTATGAACCTTACATTCATTTTCAGAAAGTATTTAACTGTATTTCGTTCATTTCAGACGACGAGTTCAACGAATATATAGGTATCAAATCATGACAAGTCGGATGAGAATTGAAATTGACCTAGGACGTACCAAAATTAAATGAAAAGACCTATACCACCCACTATGGATCGAAATTGACTTGGAGCTTTCGATAGACTAATTATCACACCAATGAAAGTTGTATGTGCCTCCATGAATAAATAATTTCATTTGAATTAGTATCTGTATCTGATCACTACCAACATATTCTCAATCAAACTCAGATTCTTTCTGAACCTCGATTCAGAACTTGTGTTTATTGAGTTTTTCGATTTTTTTTCATAGGGCGTGTTGCTTCTTAAGCGACGATTTTCTACCTCAGTCAGTACAGTAAAACTAGAAACTACTACATCGTTAGAAAGTTGAGATCCTGGAGAAGTTTTTCCTATATTCTTCACGGCCAGCCGCCAGCCAAAGATTTTTGTAGACACCTACCCCTTTTTAATAACTGGTGTTACATACAATTCTAGGAATTTCACTTATCAAGCAGATGTATCGTCTCTTAAATGTACTAAGAAATTTATGTTACGGCCATATTCCGATTGAACGCTCCTCCTAACGGTGACAATGTTGGAAATTAGAAATAATAATAATAATCGATAATTGGAAATTATCGATCCTTGAAGTTTTCCAGCACCCCAACACACTGGGGGACACCCTGTATACCTAATAATTTTTGGTTAGGTAGTTTCCGAAAAAAGATTGGGTGAACTGATTTTGACGCGGTTGTTTGGTACTATTACTTACGCTTTGTCTGGCTATTCGTCTGTGACCACCCACGGATTTCCATTGAAGAAATTAACAAACATTTGCATCAAACAATTTGGACTGATTGCAATTGCTTCATTTTCTTGAAAAATTCGTTAAAAGTATCTGGAAATTTTTATTTTTGCGGACACCTTTTCTGGAAGAAATCTATTAGTAGATTTATTAGAAAATAGTTTATTACTTTCAGAAACATCGAAAAACCCTTCTCGGGGTGCAGACGATTTTTGTTCAAATTTCATAATCAAGATTCAACACTTCGTGCTCGAACTTTTGTTATTGAACAATTCATAGTGTTGCATAAATAGAGGTAGTAAACGGTCCATATTGTAATTCACATTATTGTATTATTGGTATAGCAAGGTGATACAGTACCCATGGAAATCTTGGACAAATCGTCACTGAAGATGCAGACGGGCGAATTTATTTCTCACTTACCAGTGTCTTGTTTCAGTTGTTGATTAGGGTTATTTCAGATTTTCGGTATCTTCAAGTCCATCTCCTTCATCTGGAACAACAGAAATAAATATATCAATGAAAGGTACAAAAAAGCAGGGTTACAGCGGTGTTTCAGCAACGGTGTGTGATATAATCATCCAAAATGTCGTAAGAATGCGTAAGTCTGTTAGTATGAACGGGTATCCATTCTTGTGAACCGTGATTACTATACGACCCATGGGGCCTTTCACATGTAATAAGCTGGTACGGCAGCCGGTCCGGATCAGGTTCGTGGACAAAATTTGCTTGCGAATTCCCGTGAAACCAGTTCGACGGATCTGATTCTTGAAGTCAAACCGAAACCATAGCAACGGTTCCCGGCAAATTGTATTTCCTGTTGAAAGACCTGACAACGAACCACAAACCTGGAGAGCTAGTGCACGGTCCAGGTTCATTGCATCGCAACACTGTGTGAATGCAATGAGCGTATCAGATCCTAGAAACTGGAAAGATCTGGTCCCTTCACACCTGAGAATTCACACACCAATTCCGGTTGGATGGACCCGGTCCAAAATATCCGTGCGTGTAAAAGGCCGTCTAATGATCCAAAACCGCTGAACTTTATATGGTAGTTCGGAATAAGAGGGCCAACTTGTAGGATTTATTACTCTAGACCATAATTATGCTTTACTATTGCGTCGAAAAATGTAACACCCTATCCTACTAATGTAACATCCTATACATCTGATGTCAGTGTGGATTTGTACAATATTTTCAATGTACCTAGATGTATAGTATTCAGAGTTTGTCTAACACGTATAGAAAGTTGATCAGATGAAAATAAAACCATTAAAAAGGGGAGATTATCGGCATGAATAGCACGAATAAATAAACTTATCCCACAGGAACCAGAGAGCTAGCTACATATCAGTAACATTTCAGGAAATACTTAACAGCACGTTTTAAAAACCTGCCTTAACAACCTAACGATATCGACCTGAAAAATTCAAATGGCCTTTCTGGGATCTCAAAGGAGAGATAAGATAGGTACCTTTTTTTCCAAAAATGGCACCCATAGTCCATAGTTAAGCCCTTTCTCCTCCCACCTCCTCAATTCAAAGTAAAGTTTTTGGAGGCGGCATGAAGAACCGTGGGCTATTTGTTTCAACTTAGAGGCGCACATCATCGAGGGTTACAATCAATTTAACTTTATAGGTAATGAACGAGGCATAGCAATGAGAACTAGGTATGAGAATAAGGATGGCTGTGAGGTATAGATTGGTGTGGCGAAGGGACTTGTGGTCGTTCGTCACTGAAAGGCTTTGTGACCGATAAGACTTGAAAGCTCTTATCGTTGATTGGGCCCGCGACCCTAACCTAATCAAAGTAGCTTTCTCTCGTTATGCAAAGGCCACCCCTATTATGCCTTGCCAATGTCCTATGTACCCTCACGAAGCCTCAGAACGCTGCGCCGACTTGCGAAAACCCCCTCAGGATCCATCCGTACAACCAAATTCCTACTAATGACTTGTATTTTCATTGGTTCGACACAATTCGGATGATTATAATGAGTAGATGGTAGATACAAGCAGACAGGTACCTAATCAAAACATTTTCGCTTCCTTACTGCTTTCACTATTACTGACGTACTTACTATCATTAACGTAATGAAGAAATAGTTCATTAAACATAGTTCGCATGAAAACATAATGTAACGACAAACGGACATGAATATAATACCACATAATCAAGTACCATTCATGCTGCATGATTTGATCAGCGAATTTTCAAAGAATCATTTCAATTCATTTTATTAAGTTTCGCGCTTATTCCGAATATAGGTACTATATGTTCCTATGGTTAAGATGGTAGTTTGCACCAAAAACCTGAAAAAAAGTTTTTTGACCCTTTATTTTTCAAAATTCAACCTACTCCAAAAGTTCTGGCTAACGAACTCATACGTAAATTTCCTAATAATCTCACTTTCTCTTCTCTTTTTCTTTCTTTTATCTCACTTCCTAATTGACCTATTTCGCTCAAACTTTTAGGATAGTAGGGGGCTGACTCCAAGACAATCATCTATGAATTTCGTCACTACTGGATCAATAATACCTATTTGAAATGTGTTTCATAGCCATAACTCCGGAAACACTCGACCAATTTCGGTGAAATTCTCAGGGATTGTACGGGATAGCCTCTAGACGGTCCCCCATTAATTTCATAGCCACCAGACCAATAGTAACATGCGGACATGAGCATTCGAATTTACTGAAACTGCGACTTCTTAGTTCCTAAAAGACCGATTTCGCTCAAAATCGGAGTGTAGTTGAGGGCTGACTCCCAGACAATCACAAATGAATTTCGCCATAATTGGATGAGTCATGGCTACTGCGCATGCGCAAACTTGAAATTTATTGTCATAGGCATAGCTTCGGAACTATTCTACCAATTTCGCTAAAATGTTTACTAACTGTTTCTATACTTCCATGTTACAAAAGGGAGTAAGCTATACTGGCCTCCCAACTTGGCGGACTTTTTTTTCTATTCAGCTACTGAAATTCCGCGCTTTCCGGTCGATGGTCCTTGAGCATGTACACTTGTACACCCAAAAACTCCCTTGCCTTATAGTGAAGTATGGGGGGAATCCGGGGCATTGGTTTGAATAATTGAGAATCTAGCAAGTTGTTCTCTAGAACCATAATAGGAATTCTCACAGGAATTCCTAGTTTCTGCCTCTCCGAGCGCAAACGTTGTTGAAACGAATCCCACGATGTTTACTCAATTTCACAGTCGGAGTGTTGGGTAATCCACCTATCGAGAACGTGATCCAAGGGATAGAGTTCCAGCTGATGTAGTTTGCCCGTGGAGAGTCTTTGCACGATAGGATTTAGTTTTTCATGGGTGCATAGGATACGTAGGTGGATTCAAAAGTTTTATTATTATTATTATTTTGTAACAAACTCGGTACCTATATGGCAGGGTTGAGCAGGACAAAACCCAACCAAACAAAACTCTGTAAAACTATCTATCAACTAAAAATACTTAACTCACTTTTAGTCGCATTTAAATGTAAATTCATAGTCAAAAATTTAAAGATTTAGGTATCGTTAAACGATTCCTTCTAAAATTTTAATATTCTATTCATCATATTTTTATGTTGAACAGTTTAATCATCATCCACTGAAACATGAGAATTGGCATAATGGTTCGCGTTTGGAGGGTTGGAAGAAAATATGAAACAACGCCCATGTGAATGCAGAATCAGAATCAGGATCCGGTTGATTGAAACTCCCTTTGCGTGGACTCGTTAGACCAAGTACAAGCCTAATTTAGGGTGCTGACTGTAATGACTAAAGATGAGAAAAAATGACGTATTGAAATGTAACCACAAAAAAAAAGACATATTTTGACGATTTCACGGATAATGGTACATTTGTGACATATTTTGATAGATTTTCCTTTTCTCACAGACCTTATTGGTTCACGAGACCGTTCCATGGTCATGGTAATCGAGCGATCCTATCAGAGGTTTGCGGTCTGCGGAGGGTACCTCAAGATTTCGAAAAATGTTTTTGGTCGTGCAACCAAAGAATATATCTTCGAGCTTCACTCTCTTCTCGCACTCTATCCTATCTGACGGTAAGAAAGTTGATACTTCTAAGTTGTCGGTTGCAAAGAATACAAAATTTAATTGTGATTTCTAAGTGCTGGGGGACTATTGATGTGTACTTAGATTAGATAAGTACGGTACTCAAGTATAAGCTGGTACCTACCTAATCTAAGTACATAATATGAAATGTCAACAAAGTTATCGATAAGAAAGCCTTCATCGTTTCATCGGTAAGTTTGCCCTAGTCCAAATCGTGAGTTTTCAATAGGTATTTCAAACCTTTTTTTTTTTTCAATCTGGAATAATTAAAATTAACATCAATAATCAGCTCAAAAGACCAAACCATACATTCATTCGACAAAATATAAATAGGAAAAACGGATACAAATATTTAAAGATAGTAGGTAAATTTAGGTAATAATATTATTGTGAACTTATTGTGAATCCATGCTGTTTTTCGCAATGTCAATATATCAGCTAGATCTGCACTAATTCCAGTGTACAAGCTCAGTTGAAATTGTGAATTAGCTGATGGGAATCTTCGGAGCGTTGGCTTCCACCCTGAGCCGTCCTAGAACCTGTGTAAAGGGGTTTGTAATTAACACAGACAATACCTTTTTCTAATGGATGGTCGTTAGGTTTTTGAATTTCCTCGAGTCTCCTCTTTTTCTATTGACCTCAAATGGAAACGAATTGTAGAAGAGCAACGTAGTTCTTTGTGATCATGGTATGTCAGGTATGCTCTGGCGCATCTATTTGTTTGGCTTGGAAACAACGTGCACGTGAATGTAATGTATACGTGATATTACACCATAACCATGGTACGACAGCTGAGCCAATTCTGTAGATCATCAGTGCTTTCCTAACTCCATTACTCTCACCAAGTGCCTCTTTAAGGAGAAATGTCCCTCATTTTAGTGAGATTTTTTTCGATAGATGGTTGTACTATCGGGGACAAGATTAATTTCCGTTTTTCTCTGGAACGGGTGGACCGATTTTCATTCTGCAAAGCTTTTTGTGAATGGTACCATCAAACTTAGGTTTGTACATTCAGTTTCGATTTTTTTTAAATCGCCTTCCATGGTGCGCAAAATTTGTTTGCTCAAATTTGAACATTTTTTTTAATTGTCAGGTATCCACGACATAGAGTTTTGCAAGGTTTTGCAATAAATTTCCAGATTCAAAATCGGAATCATAGATCGATCGGCCTGTTTTTCAGTATATCACTAGTCGGTCCCGTCGAAACATGAAAGGATGTTTGATAATGAAAGGATATATGATAATTAATAAAATTAGGAATCAATAATTATTAAATAATAAGACAAATTAATAAATATTATGATCTATTTATCGTCGTAGGTTCAGAAAAAGCCTGAAGTTGGGCCTCGTTTCCGAGTTCAAAGATAATGAATGCAACATTGGCAAACCCCCTATCTACCTACCTACCTACCTATCTTGAACTAAATTTTGATAAAATATCTGTTTCCCAACCTTTACTAATTTTTAAACTTAAACGACCATATTTTGTAAGTATGTCTATTACATAGATACATATATTTTTATGACATTGATTTATCTGAGTTCTTGATGGGACCGACCTGATCTTTCTCTAGTGGGACCGGGTTGTTCATTTTGTAGCGGGGCCGGGTTGGTATGGGTCTGGACCGAGTTGGTCATCCCCCTCACGGATCATACCTTATTTTTGTTCCCTCGATGGGTCTGTCTTAGTTAATCGGGCAGTATTCCCATTGTATACAGGTACATCCTATACTATGACCTGTTACCTGGTAGGCAGGAAGGCACTTACTCATCATTGCTGAAGAGGCTTAGAGTAATCTTGGGATCCTTGTCCCTTCACTGCTACGGGTTACTTGTGACTTCATTTGGATTCCGCAAGTTACCCAGATTATCGCATGGTATTGTTATTGTAAATCCGTTGTTGTCATCAACCCTGTATTCGCAAACCCCGTACCTACTTGTCAAATTAGAAACCAGGCCTCTACTTTATGTTGGTCGTTCCCACACACATCATGGCTGTCGAAAACAGTGTGAAGCCTTTAGTACTATTCCTGCGATCCAAAAAACTAGCTGAAAGCATGAACATAGGAATGCTGCCTGCAGAAAATCACTTTCCAACAGTGGGAACAAGAAAAAGAAGTACATATCTTCCCGCTCGAAAAATCCTGATGTTGGCCTTCGAGATTACGGTCCCTTTTAAAGCCAACCTGATTTAATTGATTCTGAATTTGTTACCAGAAAAGAAAAATTGTTATCTTCACTATCATTGCCCCCCACCGAAATTGCAGATATCGAACAATTGACCCGAGGGCAGGCTGCCAATTATGTTTGGTATTAGCAAAAGAAAAATAGGCCAACATCATCAAACTTTGGACTTATAGCAAAGAAAAAATCGAGCTCTAAGTGGCAACCAGTTGTTGGAAAACTTCTATATACAAAGTCAATTGAAACGGCTGCAATGAGGTACAGAGAGAACAACGAAAAAGATGCTATAAGTTCATTAGCCACTAAATTGGAGATGAAAGTTAATGATTACGGTCTTATTGTACATTCAAAATGTGGGTTTTTAGCTGCTACCCCAGATGATATTGTTGGAGAGGATGGAATAGTGGAAGTAAAATGTCCTAAAACTGCCGAAATGCGAACTATGGAGGAAGCACTAAAAATGTTAAAGATTTTTGTTTAGATAAAAAAACGGAGAAGTTGAAGAAGAATCATAACTACTATTATCAGGTAGAAGGTCAACTGGCGATCACTAATTAGCGGTGCTGCCATTTTGCCGTGTGGACCAAAAAATATTTACATTATGAAATGGGCGTGTTGCGTTTGGGGAAAATGACAGAAAACGCAATGTGTTTGGGGAAAAAAAGGTTGCGTTTAGGAAAAGCAGAAACCGTGCATTTATTCATAAAAAGCTTGAATGTACAACGTGTTGGTCTAACTCTGATTTGAGTGTGTCGGATTCAATGGCTCATTACTGAAGTTAGGCATCTTCTTGTGTTTCCCCAAACGCATTGCCTCCACGGGCACTCCCCCGTTCACTATTCCCCAAACGCATTACGTCGTATGGTATTATTGAAAGAGATGATGCGTTTTGGGAGACCAAATCACCAAAATTAATCCTTTAAATTTTAATCTAATAAATTTTCATTTGAACATTGTTACCAGAGTTATTGGAACCTAGGATTTGTCGGCATATTATGGAAATTCGTGGGGAAAGGTAGTTTACAACCGAGGTTGAAACATTAGTTCCAAGGTACATCTTGTTGGTTTCGTTAGTAATTCTCACATTTTAAAAATAAAAAAATAGTATGTGTCTATCTAAGTGTAGTCAAGTTGTTTTTTGTTATGGCTTCCGTTTGTTATCTTTCAAAGTTTATTTCACGTTTTTCGATAAGTACCTATGTATGTAAATACAGGTATTTATGTTATACAGGTGTATACGTTTTCTATATTTCTATTAAAAAATTATATTTAATTCTGTGTTAGGTATGTAGTGGTTTAGTGCCGAAAGACGACTTTTTTGCAGACTTTATATTTCACCTGATTTAAGGCATCTTCAGGTCCCCTGTACAAAAAATCAAAACACACTTGGGTATCACAAGTTTACCTGTGTTTTTGAGGTAAGAGACCTACTAATAAGTGTGTTTTAATTTTTTATTCAGGGGACCTGAAGATGACTAGAATCAGTTGAAATATAATAGTCTGCAAACAAATCGGGTAAAAGGCGACCCGTCCCCGAAAAAGTGAAAGGTGCAATTAGCGCAGATTGGGAAGCGGCGGCCCATCCCTGTGAGTGGAGGGTCGTGTCTTCAACCCGTCCCGGTAGACGTAAATGTAAACAATGAGAAACGAAACATTGATTTTTTATTTCAATCGAAAATCTACTTTTCAAAAAGAACTGGCAGTAGAACGAAGATGTATCGCTTCGTACGTCTAAGGTAAAACGACGATTTTAAACATTAATCACATCATTAAAAAAAAAATTAAGAAATTGATAAATTAAAGAAATTGTTGGTGTGCACACAGATCGTAAGAACCGTATTGACGTTCGCCAGCTGGAGGGCTTGAAGCAGCTAGGTTATAGGTACCCGAATTTGCAAGGAAGTGATAGCTATCAACAACAAAAATTATTTTTAATTAAAATTAAATTTAAGTTTTAATGTATGTCCTTTCGACATACATTAAATTAATTTAATAATTTATTTAATTTATATATGTCCTTTCGACAGAACAAAGCGTAAAAGCATCCCAACCCTGCCCAAGTCCATAGACGAGGTGCTCTCTGTGCTGCAAACAATGGACATCAATACAATGTTTATTGTTGACTATATACCCCATAATCTCTATTATTACGACTTATTAAAGACTTCTGTCTAGTTTTATTTGCTTTGCGTTCTATCGAACATTATCATGGGAATGAGTTCAAGAGAGTTCTCTACGGGGATGGATTGCCTACCCGGTACGGGTTGACGAAAAGCTAATGGGGATGGGTCGCCATAATATTTCGCCAGCGGGGATGGATCGCCGGTTTCCCAACAAATCGTAGAACAAGCAAGATCGTAGAACTCATATCGTAACTAATTCGTAGATTTCTGACTTGCATGATTGCTTGGTGTCAGATAGGCTACACTTAGGCAGAATTTCATATTGCTCGACAAAGTCATAATATTCCTCAGATATTATTCTCATTCAAGGAACCAGTCAGAATGTTCCGAGTGGTTGGGTAGGCACCTTCTTCGGATTCAGACCCTCAGTGACCTTCACCATTTCCAATCCATCACAATGGGGAAACGTATGGCAACGTCGCCTTCGGCCTGCTAATAGAGATTAAGGAGTGTCTATTGTAATTCGTAGTTCCAACAGGCCGATCGATCTATTAATCCGAATTTAAATCTGGAAATTGATTTGGATTCTGCTAGCAAAACTGTATGTCATGGATACCTGACATTTCAAAAATTTTCAAATTTGAGCAAACAATTTCGCGCACCATGGAAGGTGATTTAAAAAAAATCGAAAATGAATGTACAAACCTAAGTTTAATGATACCATTCACAAAAAGCTTTGCAGAATGTAAATCGGTCCACCCGTTCAAGAGAAAAACGGAAATTAACTGTCGTTCATTTTGAAGCGCGACGTGGTGGCAGCTTTTGGAACTAAACGCGGGATATTTCGCCTTAAATAACTAAACTGTATGTAATTCCTTGCGGGGCTTTATTGAAGTTTGGATCAGGAGCGGCTTAGGGGAATCTGACGAGGTGAGGCGAAGAACTAGGATAGGATAAGTGAAGAATAAACCAGTGGATATTGCTATCAAGTATGGTATGGGGCAGGTCACAGTGGGAGAGGGGGCATAAATAGCCATTTTGAACATGGCAGTATTTGTTGTCAATTTTCCGTAGTAACCAAGGATGAAGTGAGCCATTTCAAACAGCGGCCTCGCATTGGCTTCCTTCTGGACTAACGGCAACGCCTAATACGAATTGCGTGAATCCAGTGGCAAGGGCTTCAGTCATCGCTAGATGCGGGGATGACTAGAGAAAATAGTGACAAAAATTAAAAATATTATTTTTCCATTTTTGGGGTTTATTTGGAGGCAGTGGACATCGAGATGTGAGACAGGAGAGTCCGAACAAAAATTAAAAACATTATTTTTCCATTTTTGGGGTTTATTTGGAGGCAGTGGACATCGAGATGTGAGACAGGAGAGTCCGAAATTTTGAACGCACACATGAGAGAGGCCCCTCTAGTTGCCTCCCAACCCCTCAGCACCTCAACCCGTTGGCTAGGAAAGGGGAGGTGGCCCATCTGGGCTAGACCACTTGATAGCGTGGAGGAGAAGTGAGAGGGAGGGGGTTGGCTGTACATAAGTAACTCGTCTCGGATTCGCACCATTTGGCACAGCCGGGTTAAAGTCAGTTCTGCTCAGCAACCCTTCTCCCCCTTCCGCCCTATCCCCGACCCACTTCCGCATCCCTCCCCAATGGGCTAGATGACAATATTTTGAACGTGTGCATCGAATTTTTTCTGCCTAAAATCATGTGTTTCATCAACACCAATGAGACATATCCAGGTACTCGAGTAGGGACGTCCCACAAAGGGTAGTAGTCAGTGAGTTTTTCGTGTTCCGTATAAATCCTGAATGAAAGAAGAATTTTATGGAGAAATCATTGGCGCATTTTGGATTTTTAGCGAAAATTGGGTAGATATTAATTCGTTCTATATTAATAGTAGGCAAGGCCACACGGTCCGTAAATTTGATCCTAAAAATTCGAAGAAAGAACTTTCCAATTGAAGACTGAAACATTTTCACCTGCATCTACTTGCGATGACTCGGGGGAAAAGTCACACCTCGCCCCTGCGTGAATCCCAGGTCAATCTTCGAAACTATACCGTGCTGCTGGTTTTCAAGAACAAAAGATAATGTTGTGGGTAGTTCCTTCTTCTGTTAATTTGTAGTTTTGTTTATGGCATTTATCAGCGGCATACTTGACATTACAATGAAAGGTCAATCCTGAAAATGGAGTCCGTTAGAGTCCAAAAACGCTGATTGTAAACAGATTGTAGGAAAATGGTGTATTCCATTGGAAGAATCGCTGCCCAATTTGAAAAAAACTGTAACTTTGTAGTAGGTATATCAGTGTAGGTTACCACTTCTACGTTCTGAGAGTATATGAGGCTCGGCCTCTGAAAATTCACCCTAGAGCCGCCCTTGGTTTGGTTTAAAATATCTGTTTCTATCTATGTGAGATATACTGAAATGGGTAACTTGCATGGGTAGGAATTTTGCATTTTGAACCTCGAAATCTGATTCAGCTACCTTTAAAAACCTCTGGTGCAAATTTTCAGCTTGAAATTACGCCTGGTTTGCCCATAAAATGGGTTGAAAGGGAGCGCGTGACGTTATTTAGGTTCCGAAAAAGCCCCAAGCAGGCGGGGGTTCAGTGACGTTAGTTAGGTTCAAATTACAAGAACCATTTCCGGTAACTTTCAATCGACGGATACCCCTCATAATATGAGCACCTCATATATTGTAGCACGTTTATGGAAAGCCGCCATTAAGATCTTTCACATTACAAAATAAAAAATAACCATGCAAGTTAGCCGTTGTCTGTCTCTTCTCTAATCTTGTGTCTTTCAAACAGCCGAAGTGAACGATGTACAAAATTTAAATAAAACTGGGTTCTGGTTTCTTTTTTTAGTGTGGAACAATATTATACGTAACTTTATTGTCCACCAATTGGAAAGTGCCGATGATGATCACTGTTTCCTAATTCCTGATGGTTACGAACTTGTTGCAGCTATTTCCACCAGAGCAATGAGCAAGTCAAAAGTGCAGTGGAGCGCCACCCCCTACACCAAGATGCTCTTCAACGCTCCTCCAATTCTCCTGTTGACATGTGATGGAAATGAATTTCAGATTAATAAGATCAAGGTATGCTTCGGATGGATTGGAATGCTTTATATCATCGGCCAGTATTATAGAGCCAAATAATCAAGTTAAAAGATGTATCATGATAAAATTATCAC
Source organism: Lygus lineolaris (assembly GCA_030264115.1). NCBI lineage: Eukaryota > Metazoa > Arthropoda > Insecta > Hemiptera > Miridae > Lygus > Lygus lineolaris. The sequence goes on along the minus strand of JAEMON010000001.1, from coordinate 24,377,567 downwards.
TTTTTTTGTAAAACAATGAACGTAGCCAGATGTGAATATTTTAGTGAGCACTTATAGGGCAGCTTTTTTCTCTCAAGTTGGAAATAGAAAACTTCATGTCGTATTAGGGCTCATAAGAACCTACGTAGAAAGTAGGTAATACATTCTAGAGACGCTTAGGGGTGATAAATAACCAAAAATATAGGGTGTTCACCAGATTAAACTCTCGATTTGATTGGCAGGCTGTATTCGAAAGCCCTAGTAGCAATAACGTGTTGAGAGGTTTGGCGACTTCGACACTTGAATGAACACCATCGCATCTCAAGGGGCGTAAATTGTGATGCATCAACCTATTTCGTCCTTGAAGGGTTAGGATTTTATTTTCGCCCGAGAGCTGATCGGAAAGGAATTGCGAGTTTGTGAAAGTGAATGAGGTCCATACTCAGCGTTTCCGGGCTGATAGAGAAGGCAGCTTTAGCAATAAACTAGGCGGAAGGACGACCAACGGCTGCCGTCCCAGCCCAACTGGACTCACAGCAGACTCGGTCTTTCTCTAGAGAGAAATTATTTGTCGGGGCCTCAAACTTTCCCAGATAAATAAACTGAGTGTTTTAGAGGTTTCCATCTATGATACGAAATGGACTGGAAGGGGAAAACTCCATTCGGCGTGGTCATTGAAGGAGGGCGGTTTAAACTTTATGATGGTGATCCTGTCATAGCTGAGAGGGGGTAAATCTGAAGGTAGGTACATTATAATTTCCCCCTCCCCCATGCTGCAAGAAAGGTAGGAGACGGTACGTTATAGTCAACCCAGTCTAGCCGTTGTGTAATAATTGGCCATATCAGGTGACAGCTCTTGAATGGACTCACCATCCCAGAGCAGCCATAGATTAGGCCACAAAAATTACTTAGCGGGAACTGGTCGCAAGCGATCCAGGCGCTATCTATTGAGAGCTCAGGCGTACCGTCACACTCCCCTTCTGAAAACTGCGATGGTGGTCCTTAAAATAGTGTGAGGCTCATATCCAGGAAAAGGCATCTGGAAAACCCCAAGGTAGCTCACATATTTAGCGATTCTTGTTTGTTAGGGAGGTAGTAGAAGTGGAGAGTAGTGGTAACAGGTGATTTACAAGACTGTTGAGGAATGATCTCATCTTCATTATCTTGTGATTGACGTTTTTCAAGTAGATAATGTTAGATAACAGACTTTATTTTATTTTTCCTGGAGTATAGTAGTTTTTTGTTAACTACCTACTTGGTCTGGTTGTGTACCTACATAAGTAGGTATTATTGTTTCTTCATTTATTTACGTTTTGTGGATGTATGCATTTATATGAATTTATTGTAGTTTAGTTGTAAAACAGTTTGGTGCGCGTGTTTTGAAGTTGAAAGAAAGCACGAGAAATATTTCCAACTCTTCAAAATTGTCAACCATGATGTGAAAGACAGATGACGTAAGTACCAGTGGCGAGGGCTCCAGTCATCGCTAGATGCGGCGATGACTAGAGAGAATAGTACGAAAAAAAAATAAAATAATAATAATAATTTTTCCATTTTTGGGGTTTATTTGGAGGCAGTGGAGGTCGAGATGTGAGGCAGGAGAGTCTGAAATGTTGACTGTGATTGATAGGGACAGCCGAGGCGTCTCCAGCTCAATTTATAGTAGAATTTTGGTTTCGCAATTTGTTTGATTGACGGAGAAAGACGCTAAACGTCTCCTTTTCTCACAGACAATTTGCGATGTGTTTGAAGGAATTTAAGATTGAATGATTTTGTGAAACCTGAATAGAAGATGTTCAAATGTGAATGAAGGGATGATAATTGAGAACTCGAGTTGAGGTTGATAAGAGCATAGGAATTGACTTGACCAGTGTCTTTAGAGAGCTTGAGATTGTGGCTAGAGAGAATGGCCTGAGGAGCCAGGACCGGCCGTTATATAGAGGGTCCCTAGGTGGGGAGATCTCCTATCTCCAGTCTACCCACTCCAGGCCGCCTTAGGGAGGAGTCTATTTGGTCTCTGGTCAAGCCTACCCAACTTGTTTGGTCATAATGATTAATAATATATGGTGATATGTTGATTTCACCATAACGTGTTTTCACCAAAACCAATGTGACATATCCATGTTCTCGAGTAGGTACATCCTACAAATCGAAGTCGTCGGTGAGTTTTTCGTGATCCATATAAACCCTGAATGAAAGATGAAATTTTATGGAGAGTATATACCTGAATGAAAGAAGAATTTTTTGGAGAGTATAAATCCTGAATGAAAGAAGAATTTTATGGAGAGTATAAATCCTGAATGAAAGAAGTATTTTATGGAGAGTATAAATCCTGAATGAAAGAAGAATTTTATGGAGAAATCATTGGAGCATTTTGAATTTTCAGGGAAGATTGAGTATTAAATTCGTTCTTTATTAATCGTACGCACGGCCACACGGGCCATAAATTTCATCCTAAACATTCGAAGAAAATCGTTGGTGATGAGGCATTTGCTCTTTCTAAAAATCAAACATTTTCATCGCTAACACGGAAAAAAATCATGGCATAGATATGCCTATGTGATTTCTAATACATATTTAAAATGACACATGCAAAATAAGCTCGTCGTTCAAATTAACATGTTTCTGAATACTGTCCGATGAATTAACCTGCAGTTTTTGAGAATTTCATTGAATTATTCGTAATTAGGGTTATTAATCTCCGAGATACATTTGATTGTTAACGACGTGAAACCGTTGCATTTTTATTTTATAGAGAAATTGTCGTACTCACATAGCCCAGCCAATAGACATATCCATGTCAAAAACTTTCCAATCGACGGCTAAAACATTTTCACATGCATGTACCTGCCATGACTCGAAAAAAAGTCACGCCTCGCCCTTACTAAGTACGTAATGAATTTCGTAGTTGATAATTATCATAGATCACCTCCTAAGTGGTTGTTCGGATATCAGTACCTAAGTAAAAACGTCAGCCAAGTTGGGTGGGCACTATAGCTTCCTCACTTTTGTAACACGGACGTATAGAATCAGCCAGTGAAAATTACAGCAAAATTGATAAAATAGTTCCGGAGTTGTGCCTATGACAATCAATTTCAAGTTTGCGCATGCGCAGTAGCCATCACTCATCCAATTGTGGCAATATTCTTAGGAAACTGTCTTGGAGTCAGCCCTCGAATACACGCGGAATTCGAGCGGAATCGGTCCATTAGGAACTGAGAAATCGAGTTTCAGGAAATTCACGTTTGCGAATGCGCACACGCCTACTAGTGCCCAAATAGCTATGAAAATAACAGGGGGCTGTCTAGGGGCTACCCCGAACAATCTCTGAGAATTTCACCAAAATTGGTCGAGTAGTTCCGGAGTTATGGCTATGAAACTCATTTCAAAATTGCGCATGCGCAGTAGGTATTTCTGATCCAATAGTGACGGAATTCATAAGTGATTGTATCGGAGTCAGTCCCCAACTACAATCCGAATTGGAGCGAGTTAGGTTTATTAGGAACTGAGGTAACGGGGTTTCAGGAAATTCATTCTTGCGCAAGCGCTCACTCTACTAGATGTCCGATGACGATGAAATTCATAGGGGACCGTCATGAATTTAGGACCACGACTTCATATAGTTTTACCTGGGATAAGGAATTGACCACAGACTGACAGACAGACAGACACGGAACCAAAATTGTTCAGAAAGCTCTGAAACGTAAATAGCAAGTGGAGATTTTGATTTTGGACAACAATTTTATTCATTCCTTGCACGAATACATAGCTTTCTACCTTCGGTAGTGAGGAAGCAAAATTATTATTTTGCTCCCAATGAACCTAATTTTGCTTCCTCACTACGGAGGGTAGGTAGCTATGTATTCGTGCAAGAAATCACAAAAAATGTTGTCCTCCAAAATCAAAATTTCCTCTTGCTTTTTACGGTTCTGAGCTTTCTAAACAAGTTAGGTTCCGTGTCTGTCTGTCTGTATGAAACTTGACTTTTCCGAATTACGACTTCTTAGTTCGTAATTGACCTATTTCTCCCAAATTCGGAGGGTCGTTGGAGGTTAACAATTATCTTCGAATTTCGACGATTGTATGAGTAATACCCACAGCGCATGCTCGATTTTTAAATGTGTTTCATGGCCATAACTCCAGGAATTACTCGACCGATTTCAGTGAAATATTCACTACACAGATTGTATACGTCCCCGTTACTAAAGTGAGGAAGCTATACTGCCTACCCAACTTAGCAGACGTTTCTTCAGATTTTAGTTCTGCCGGGATCTGCTAGGTTCACGAATATGAAACTGCAGTCCAAAAGTCCTATGAAGTACCAGATTTGAAAGTCTCATAATATATGAACCTAAACTAAATTGATTAGGTACATAATGATCATTTTATTCACACCATCAAATTTCATGAGTCCACATAAACATTTTGATCCTTAGCAACTCAGAATGATCGTTATTTGGACAAAAATCGTCTTGCCACTAGTTTCTAACAGACGAAATTTATGCAGGTATGTTACTGATTGACATATTTTTCCTAAGGGGTTGGTGGTGAGAGGGACTTAATAGTTGCGAAGTCCTGAATGCTGGCTCGTTTCATTGGGAATGCGTGAGTTTTAGTTTTCCTGGGCATCAGGCACTGGAGGTAGGAAGCTATGTATTGTTGAGCCCTGCTTGGATGGCGGAGTGAGGCGTCCCCACCACCCAGGCCCTACCTAGTAGGTACCTACCTATTCATGCAAGGAATAATCGAATTTTAGGTAGACCAGTCAACATTCCATTTTCCATTTGCCTTAATTTTGTTTTGCTTTATATATTATTCATCAATTTGTTGTGGGGTGGGTGGTTGAGGTTGTAGATGAGGGGAGCAAGGGGTGGAGGCTTAGAGGTGATGCGTGCGCTACCCCTGGCAAAGTGGCCTAGATACGCCACTGCACTTATTAAACATTTAAATAGACAAGAAATTCAATCAGTTATGCCGTTCATGGTACCCGAAGTAAACTAGTTTGATGGGTTGAAGGCGGAAGTATGAGTACCTAGGTAGTTCAGAGCAGTAGGTAGTTTCTTCAAATTGTTCAACTAATCCAACCGTTTTCGCCTAATAGCATTATTATGGCTTGTAGTTCCTAATTTACATTTTCACTGAAAAAGAAAATTAGGAGGAATCAATATAACCTCCATCTCACGAATATAAAAATCTGCGCTAAAAATGCTATAATTATGAAATAATGATGTCTATGAAAATGTACATATTATGTACATTGATCGGGACCACGAAAATTTGCGTTTCTTTTCCGTTTCATGGTATAAATACCATGTCAAATGTTATTCTTAGTCGCCATGTCTGTATTGTATTTTACAATCTACAAATGTATAATAGTCAATCGTAATTGAATGCATTAATTTTACCTTTAACACTTTTTTTAATTCATGATTTATATTGTAGGAATGATTGTAACTTATGCCATATAAAGTAGCAACCCACCCTAACGTGTTAGAGGTTGGGTCTAGAAATTACGTGTACATATTGAACATTGTAATCATATGCATAAGGTTTTTTAAATTGTGCTAAGTGTTTTGAAGAAATAAACGACCAAGGATAGGTGCACCTATTTTGCGGATTATGTTTATCGAGTCATTGTCCACAAATAGGTGTACTTGTTTTAAGTTGTTGATACGACGGTCCATCAGCATCCCTGCAGTCGCCGCAGTCACGCGTCGCGCGGAGACGTTCCCCGCACCTGCAATTAACGTAAGTAAAACTTACCTTAAAAAAACTTACCTTGTCGCATGCATGAGGGGGCTACTACAATGAGGGGGTACTACAATGAGGGGGGTCTCTTACCCCCTCTCAAAGACCCCCCTCATTACCCTACTGACGATTGGCACCATTATACCAATTTTTCTCCATGTCCATCTTTTTGTCAGCTTTTCACTTCCATAAAGGTCATCCGAAAAAATGAGATATTTTCGCCAATCGTCTTCAAATAACTACTATGAAACGCGAAATTAGATGATCCCGATGAATGTACAGACGGATATAAAGTAAAACCCGCTTATTAAAACGCCTCCTTTGGTTTTTGTCGGTCCCCAGAGATTTTCTATCTCAGCTAATGTTAAAACCACCTGTAAAGACGCTGGCTGGCTTTTCACCGTCTTCTCGGATGCGACGCTCTCGTGTTTGGATCAAGTCTGGTATTTTTGGCGATGTGTTCCCATTTTCTGATTCGGAAAAAGGGAAAGAGGACAGACTAGGTACGGAACGGAGCTTGATCTCGACACAGAGTATTAATGCCAATGTGGAGGATTTCAATCGGGATGTTCTCACCTTTTAAGCTCGATGTTCAGCGGTTGGGGGGGTGTAAGTCCGGGATATTCGGCATTCATGTTCTCATACGTGAACTGATCCCGGAGCGGCCAATCTTTTTCGCGGGCGACAATCATGGTATCACGCACTCAGGGAGACAACACGAGCCAATAACGAGCGAAAATTAAATGTATGATTGAAGTAATCAGTTGCAAAGCGATATCACCAGGTTTCATCTGGATTATGACATTATCCTGTAATCTGTCAGTTAAAACCAACAAACTACTGCTGCTACTACTAAGTACTGTTACTACTTCTTCTTCCAAAATTTGTTTGTGATTACTCCAATTGACCCTACTTTCTGCAGAACAGCGATATGATCATGACCCCTCTTCCAAGAAATTACGGTACAGGAGTAGGAGATTTTTGTGATTCAATATTGTCTTACGCAATTTTCTCTACTATACTTCTTGGATATCTTTGGTGAAAATGGTTGTCTCCGTGGCTTTTGTTTAGATTTTACCTCTGACAGTAGTAAAGGATCTGGAGCCTCGTATTTCATTCGTCAAACCAGGCCGTCAAATAATAGACCTTGTTCCCCTTCGAGAAAATGGAATAATTATATTAGTTGTACCTATCAGAACTTAAAGAGATTCGACACGAATGAGTAACTCATTTCTCACGGTCACTGCAGAAGGTCTCGTCGGTGAATCCAAACAAGAGGGCTTCTCAAACTCTCACCAGGCGGAATGGAAGTGAGTGAGAACTTCGTGGGAACTCTCCATTAAAATTATTTAGAAGGCGCGAATAGTCTAATAGTCTAACGGGGGGGGGTTGTTGGAGAGTTATTTGGGATTAGATTCGGTTGGAATGTAGGAAGTGCGAGAGCTTGTTGAGGACCCGTTGTACAGGCTGGCCCACATTCCGAGAAAACCTTATCGTTAGAAGGATGCTCCAGCTTCAGTTGTTGTTGTCCCCAAAAGACATTCTCCACGACGTCCAACTGATTAGCAGCCTTTTGTCCTTCATTCTTCTTTTCTAAGGCCGATAGTGGAATGTCAGTGCTCTTTCGATTCGCAATATCACCATTCGAGAAGAGCTACCGACATACTTTTATTTTCGACTAGGGTTTTTACGTTTTCACGAATACGAACGTAAGGGAATATGCTGCATCAAAAAAACAAGTAACTGCGGCCAGGTCCACTTGTGCGAGCCGTGCGCGCCGTATACGGTTTTAGGATCGAGTGAGACCATCCGGAGCACTGTACGCGATTACATAAGTAACCGTTCCCTTCTCGTAAGTGTTGATCGAAAAAAAGTTCCATTCATGCAGCATGAGTTGATGAGCGAATTTTCAAAGAATAATTTTAACCGAATTTGTTGGTGATTCTTATAGGAAATTTCAAGCTGATTCCGAATATACCATATGTTCCTATGTTTAGGATGGTATTTCACACCAAAAAACCTTAAAAAAACACGTTTTTTAGCGATTTTTGAAACTAAATTTTCAAAATCTGACCCCTTGGAAATTTTTTTGGTTTTTTTATCTCGATCCCTCGGGCAGATATCGTCTGGAGTGACACATATATAAATAAATATATATTTATATACAAATAAAAAAGTGTTAAATTTCAGGAATCGTTTTAGAATGGTCTGAAACGGATTTCCTACAAGAAAATTGTCAAAAATTTGCATTACAAGAATTCTGAAGCCATTGCAATAGCTTCATTTTCTTCGAAAATTCGCTAAAAGAACAATAACACGATAGTGAACGTAAATCTTTTTGCGGATAAAGTGAGCCAAATCATCATTGAAGTACTAGCAGATTTTATGGGATCCTATTTATTTTAATTTTCAAGTCCTCCATTAGAACCGTTCATGCTCATTGTAGGTAGGTAAGTACATAAGTAGGGATGAGGGTGAAGTAGAAGCCTCTTCAATTGTTTCGTCCGACTAGTTTCGCTTCATTCTGCATTACCCGGGGCTTTATAATTTGTGGGAGTATCCCACATCGTCGGTGCACAGCAGTAGCAAGAAGGGGAGCAGCGCTCAACTAAGTAGGTACCTTGGTGAATAGGGTGTGAAACATGGGAAATCGGTTTTTGGTTAATTATAAAGCCCCGATGAGGCAGAATGAAGCGAAACCAGTCGGACGAAACAATTAAGGGGGCAAGATTTTTTCTCTCCGCCCTCAACCCTACATAAAACCACAAAAAACCTAGGTAAATAGGTACTTTCGGATACTATAGATAGGAAACTCCTTGTATGAAATAAATAAAATGATTATTGACGGCACTATGATTGTAGATAGTTTTTGATAGAAGAACTGTTCTCCACAGAACAAGCAATTTTCAAGTGAAAATGTGCAGGTTTATTAAAATTATGCAATGATTGTTGAATGAGAAGAGGAACCCGAGCCAATAAACGGCAAATCTCATAGAAAGATTATTTTTGATATGACAAAATACTGAGAGTTTGCTTAATCGATGGGATTAAAGAAGCAAAAAAGCCTTGAGTTTTCAGTAGTGTCAGGGAAAGAAAAAACCGAGTTTAAAGACGGCTTATAGAAGCTTAGAACGGGAGATCAAAGGAACTCGCTGCCGCGCCTACCGTTTGGAGGAAGCCCTTCGTGCGTGATTAGCCCAGAATTGGGGGATTTAAGAGGAACTCGTTTTATATGGGCTTAAGAGAAAGAGACAGTGCAGGAAAAAGAGGCTTTCGTCCCAATTCATATTATCATTCACGCCGGAGCTTATATACCTAGTTTGCATTCCTTTAAGAACTTTCTATCACTCTCATGGTACAATGTTCTGTCAGATTCGAAGTGCTACGTTAGAATGGTTTCACTATGTCTCATCTTCGATAGGTACTACAATTACCTCTGTTAAAACTAAGTTTAATCGTTTGAAAGATACGACGGAAGGGTAGTAAAAAGATCTGCTGGATTGCAATGCAATGATTTTGAATGAATTTGCGAATGACAATGCCACCTTGAACTTAGTCGATGATACTAGTAAAATGAAAATATGGAATACGTTGAGCTTCGTTGAATTGGTTCAGGACTTACCTCAGCTCAAGGCCCTGGAGGGTGAAGATCAATGGCACGTCAGGTCCCCAGCTTTCATCTGAGAAGTATTCTGGCACAGGTGTCCCTCAGGGTAGTCTGATGGGTCCATTGCTGTTCTTGATCCTGGTCAACGATCTGCCGGATATTCTTGGGGAAGACTGCACAATCGTAGTGAATTTTGCGGATGACTCTAATTTTTTGGTTCCTCCAAGGATGAATGCATCTCCCTGCTACAAGAGAAGTAGCGTACGCTCAAGTATTGGATGATACAGAATACGCTAGTACTGAATGAAAGTAAAACCAAGACAATCTTGTTCCGAGCCCATAGACCAGACGAGCATGTCAGAACCTTCAACCTGGATGATGCTGTAGTGACTCTTCAGTCCTCCTGGCTTCCTTGGTGTCGAAATCGATGCTGGGCTGAACTTGCATCAGCATATTAATTGTCTACTTCCCAAGCTCTCATCCGTGTGCTTCTCTCTCCGCAAACTTCGTCTGCTTGCTCCTGGAGATATAGTCCTTTCCGCTTATCATGGTTTATTTCTGTCCAAGGCTCGCTATGGAATTATTTTCTGGTCAAGTATTCCCAACTTGAAAGCCGTATTCAAGCTCCAAAAGCGGGCTATAACAATAATGGCAGGCGTATCACCTCGACAATCCTGTAGAGGCCTTTTCAAAGAGCTGGGATTGTTGACCTTGCCCTCCATCTACATTCTCGGAATCTTCTCATTTTTGCTGAAACCTTGAGCACCAGAAACCTTCCCACCAGAATAACACATTTTGGTGCCGCCCTAATGGAGTTGCCTCAACATAGATTCACATTCTTGAAGAAGGGACCGTTCTACAATGCACTCCGGCTCTAAAATCACTTTATGCAACAACCACAGTCTTAAGATTTGTGACTGCGGCAAGTCATCCAGTGTGATTGAGAAAAACTTGAAAAGATTTTTATGGAACAATGAGTTTTATAATGTGGATGACTTTTTTTCTCGTAGGTAGGCAATTGTTATAATATTTATGAACTTAATTTGTTTTATACCTTACTTATATATTTATTGACGTTTGTCCGACTCATTGCCTGGGTATCTATTTTTCTTTTGGCAATAAATTCTATTCTATTCTAATACTTATTCGAAATGATGCATCACATAGACGATAAATAATCATGTGAACTAATATTAAAAGCTGCAGAAGTGTCAGTAATAAGTCTAAGTAGTTACTAGAGAATGCACTCCCATGTCGAAATACAGGCGGTAAAATAAACTAGGTCTCAAATACAGAACATCCGACACAAACAAGTTCTCGAGCTCACGTCCATGAGGACTCATGAGAATCAGCTTTGGAGCTGCCATACGCTGAATGAATTGATGAAATCAAAAGCATATAGGTAAATATATTGCAATCATCCAAAAATTTTCAAAACCTATACTGGTGTATCTATTGCTAATATGCATTGATTTCCAAGATCAGAGTAGTACCTATGTGCTGTTTGATGGGGCATCACCGTGATTTTGGTATGAAGTGAATTCTAAATTATACTACTTATCTGATTTGCCATAAAGTCCGACGCTCGTTTCCTTTACGCGCCTACCTAAATGAAAGAGAAAGTAGACAAAGAGGTTCCATGCGATAGTGCACGTGGTGACTGAAAGCCACTAAACTCATTCGCTGTATCTTTCGCTATTATTCAAAACGACCGAACTGCGATCGGCCAATGACGACTGTGCACGATGGAGCTCTCGCCCGAAAGGGGTAAAGAATTCGAGTAGCAAGTAAGTTGTGGTATTCAGAAAGTCGAGGACTTGGAAAAAGAGATTTCACTTCGAGTTGGTTGCTGGATCGTGGTTCGCATTTGAGGCGCCTTTGTAAGAGGGTGGAGGCACTAAAATGCGTCTCTGTCGAAGAGAAGGAAAACCCCGTTATCCCCATTCAAAACTCAATCTTTTCATCGACATCTTTTCAAGGCGTCAAACACCACCGGCAGCTGTCCAACACAAAGCTTCGCGGCCTGCAACTTTTTTACCCGGGCACAATAAGCTTCCACTTTTTTCCTTCAAGTATTTCCCAAGTTCCGGATATTCCTTGTAACCTGCATGAAGAACTTTGGGGTCGGGGACGGTTTGACGTTCTTTTTTGCATCACCCACAACTGAAAATTGAATTGGTCCAATGGTCGAAAAACTTTCTTGCGGTTGAGGTTGTGATTCGAACTAAAAGATTTCCGAGTGGGGAGAAGAGGATTGGAAGAACGAAAGAGTAATGTAATTCAGAAGCAAGTTCGAGTACGCAAAAGAATTTATGTAGAGTCACCTGAGGCTAGTCCACAGGCAGCAGCTTACCTGACAGCTAGGGGTGCATTCAAACCCACGAACTCGAACTATGGAAAGTTCGAGTTCAAATTTTTCGGACTCCTCGGTTCGAGTTCGAGTTTCAGACGCATAGTTAGGGGTCGAGTTCGTCACGAACTGTTCGAGTTCGAATACAGGGTATGATTGAAGACAGGTTGGTCCCTATAACGTGAACATCCCATTTTTCAAGGAATAATTAGGTTATTCATTTATCAAAATAAAATTAAAAAAAAAAAAAACGTCCGCCAAGCTGTGTGGGCAGTATAGCTTCCTCAATTTTGTAACATCCACTTATAGAACCAGTCAGTGAAAATTTCAGCGAATTTGGAAGAATACTTCCTGAATCATCCCCATGACAACCAATTTCAAGTTTTCGCATACGCAGTAGGTATTGCTGGCCTAATCGTGACAAGATTCGTAGCTAATTGTCCTGTAGTAAGCCCCAAAGTTGACCCACCCAAATTGAGAGTAGTCACCCTCCAAATTTGAGTGAAATCGGTCCATTAGGAACTGAGAAACCGTAGTTTAGGGAAATTCTCGTTTGCGCATGTGATAAAGCTACCATTGGACTAACGTTAATAAAATTCATAGGAGACCGTTCAGGGCATCACCCGGACAATCCCTCAAACTATCGTCAAAATCGGACCATAACTTCAAATGTTTGGATGACCACAGACAGACCGACAGACAAACAGACCGGCAGATATACAAAAAGCTCTGAAAGCAGGTGTTAATGTTTCATCCTGAAGGACAAACATGTTTTCAACTCCTTGCACGGATACCTAGCTTCCCACCTTCTGTAGAAAGGAAGCAAAAATTGTATGGTGGGGAATTCCAGAAAACTACCTACTCCCTCCCACCACCCCATTTTTTTAGAATTCCAGGTATGTACATTGTACATGTACCTACCTGCTACCTATATCATGAGAGGGCACTGTCCCTGGAATCGAGTGTTTGCAGTGGGCTTGGCCCTATTATTCCACTAGGGATACTAGGTCCATGGCAGCGGGTATTAGAATTATGTTCCAGGAAGGTACCGTAGCACTCAAGCAATGTTCTTGAAAGAACGAAACACTCGGATGGGTTCAATTATATTTCACGCTGACCGTTGATTTTATTAATCGACTTGATCGAAACATTTCTTGAAATAACATCGAAACCTTACTGAAACATCTTATAATAAGGTTTGCGAACAGTTCGCAAAGTTTTATGGAAAGTTAGGGTTCAAGAAGAAGAGTTCGGGTTCGAGTTCGAATATTTTGGAATAAGCAGTTCGTGTTCGGGTTCGAGTTGTGCCGTGAAATATATTTGAAGTCCCGCCACGTTTGAATTTCCGCGGTTTATCGTTGCCAACTCAATCTCTGCGCACGCCACTAGATTCCATCGCAGGGCCTGAGACTTCTCAGTTGAGTTGATTTCGCTATTTCGTCCGATTGATGCATTTTCCCAGTAAATATGTAAATTTTCTAAATTTACAAATACTGGTAAGTTTATTTTATCTTCTCGTCAACACACCAGGATTAATTTCGGCAGTTTTCTGTAGTTCGACGCAACAGAAGGCAGTGCTTTTTCTTCATGAAATGTGTGTATCATCGCCTTGGATCTTTTTCCCGTTTCGCCTCTCGATCTTTTTTCGTCTCGTCGATTTACACTTGCAATTTATAGTAAATTTCACTTCAGCTTGACTTGAACTGTCTGAGCGAATTTACACAGCAAGCGTCGTCCGTTGAATTTTGGATGAAGGTCCCGTCGTTATTACTTGAACCTCCGAAACATCATTTTCCCTGATATCTCCATCAGCGACATCTCGACCAGGAAGTCCAAGAAATTTGAGAAATCAGACTCAACCTTCGTTCATCGTTCATACGCACCTCTACTCTACCGTACCGGTATGTCTCGCTTCCTGTCAATTTGAAGCCACGAAATTGTTGAATTTGACATACCCAATGGTGCTAATGAGATCATTTGTTGATCAGTTTTAGGTACCTACCTACAGACTGAAGTCTTGCCGTTCTTCATCTCGTCTTTGGAAGCTGCCTTTCATATCGCCCGCCTTCCTCTCCTATTTCCGGATTTCGTCTAGAAATTTTGTAGACTACCGATACCTACTACCTAAATTCCTTTCGATCGCAAGTAGCCTATATATATTACGAGCAATTTGGCTAACATACATAGTAAATAGAGCTAACAACGGCCGTTGAAAACTTAAGTACACCTACCTACCTATTTTAAGTTTTGTAGGGACTTATCTGAATTTTATCGACATCTCGTCTTCACTTACCCATAACTTTCTTACCGTTGGTTATATCTGTGACTCCCCTGAGTAGTACCGACAATTTCTTGCTCTTTCTTTTTTATGAAACTGTTGCGTTGGAAATAAACGCACAATGCATACCGAGATCGTATTATTTTTCCTTGGGTTCATCCCCACTCCTTAGAGTGATTCAATTTTAGTGTTTTGAGTTCCCTACCGTTACAGAGTTCGGTTAGAAAGTTCATGAGTTCGAGTGTTCGAATGCACCCCTACTTTCACAAATTTAGGCTTGTCGGTAAGCAAGATGGAACGTGGGGAGGGGCAAGGGAGAACAGCGCGACCTACTGGACAATACCAGTACTGATTACTGAACTGTTGATCTGAAAGTTGGCTTGCACGGTTTTGAACCTTTTTGCAAAGATATGATAAACCTATAGCCAAAATAGAAGAAAGGAGTGTTTTTTAGTGACAAATGAATAATGAGTCACAGTCATAATAATGTCCACCTTTGAGTTTGAATGAAGCGGTAACTGCAGGTATCCTTCGCTCATTGGCTCCTATAGAGCTCGCGCTAAGGATCAATGGATGCATCTAGGATCATTCCTATGCGTGCCCTTGCTGTTTCCTACTCGTATATCAATGTAATAATCATCTCATGTCAAAAAGCTTTGGTCCAACAAATACGTGTTTGGTAATTCGTGGAGATACACAACCATCAAATCCTGAATCCGGCTTTTGTTTTTTCATATATCACCTTCCAGTTTCCCCTCACAATGGAATTCCGATGGTGCAGGGCATGAACCACCCATCAAATGAGGGGAACAAGGAAAAAACCACACAACAATGCCTGATGATTGAGGGCATACAAGATTCTGTCGATAATCAGACGGTCTTTTCGGAATTTGCTCCCCACCCTACAAACTATTGGGATTTGAGTGGGGAAGTTCATCATGAAACCAGGAAGAATGAGTATGGCACGGGCTGTGGTAGATACGTTATGGGTATTGTGTATCATGGATTTTGGGACACTGATTAGTTTTTGAATAGTTGCGCCAAAGGCATATCTATGAATATGTCTCATACAGTTATTTTGATTTGATATTGTCGATATAGGTCGGAAGTAGGCTTTCTATTCCCTATTCAAACGGACATCCTCTGAAATGAAAGCATTAAACAGTATAGTTTTTCACGTTCTAAAGGGATCCTTCCCCGCTGCATCCCCCTGTCAGGGACTTTCCACCGAGTCGATATAGACATGCATGTAACTGGGTCGCGTCCTCGCTAGCTGCACTGTGGCGTGACCTCTTGTATTCCTCCGCCACTGATTTCACTGCAGCTGGATTATTTCTAAATGAATTAATACATTTCACAATCCTTCTGCATTAGTAAAGACATTTAAGCTCGGGCAGCATGAGTCATAGTCATAATTGGTGATTGTCTGTCATGGCCTTGACAATATTATATGTATATATTATGCTGTTTTCTAAATAATTTGTTTTGTTGCTTTTTTTATTATCTGAAATAGATTTGGTGCACAGTATCACCTACGATCAGCAATTTTTTTTAAAATCATCTTTATTGTTACAACTGTATATGTACACATCTAGTAACTTCACTTTGTTAAGGTAATTTTAACGCATTTTGGTTCATAGATCACTACCTACCACTCATCACATCACATTCGGTCAGGAATGATATAAAAACGATAAATGAATGAAATAAGGAATCTGGAAATCTTCAACTGTATACGATATTTGATCTGACACCGTATTTCTGCATTTAAAAAGATACCAGAATCGTGTAGGTAGGTAACAAAATTATACTATACGAATCAACCCAGACTAGTGGCAAGGAGGGTAGACAAATCAAACGGTTCAGCGTCAATTTCCAAAAAGGAACCCACCGTGGTAAATCAGGAAACCCGTTTTTAGCCATTTTGGTTTATTATTTTCAATAATGAACCTTT
>JAEMON010000001.1:24342663-24360651 GCA_030264115.1 Lygus lineolaris | reverse complement strand
GGCTATGAAATTAATAGGGGACCGTCTAGGGGCTACCCTGTAAAATCCCTAAAATTTCCCCGAAGCTGGTCAAGTAGTTCCAGATTTATGACTATGAAAATAGCGCATGCGCAGTAGATATTACTGATTGAACCTTGACGGAATTGGTAGGTAATTTTCAGCCGCAACTAGTCTCCGAATTTGAGCGAAATCGGTCCATTAGAAACTAATAAACAACACTGATTTCAGGAAGTTCACGTTTACGCACGCGCACACAATACCTACTATTGGTCCGACGGCAATGAAATTCGTAGGGTGATCCCTGAAAATTCCATCGACGTCGGACCATGAATTCATATAGTTTGGCCTGGGACAAGGAATTGACCACAGAAATTGGTCGATTAGTTCCGGAGTTATGCCTGTGACTGCGAATTTCATGTTTGTAGACTGCATGCTTAGAAGAAATTGCTGATCCTATTGCGGCGAAATTAGTAGGTTATCGTAGATAGATGAGTGTCTCTGAAGCCTCGGGTTGCTAGAAGAGAAATCCACAATGCTCTGTGCCCCACCCAATGTGGGTATGATCTACATTGCGTCACAATAGCCTAGAGACAGATTATCTGATTTCTAGGCCAGAAACCCCATACTGGGTCACACCATCAGTTATTGTCATAGGGACTCTACAACAACATCTCCATATTAACTCAGTTTTATGCCAAATATTATCACCACTAAAATATTTTCACCAGGCAAAATCCAGGCAAAAGAAAGACAGAATGGGGGAAAAAGCAGCAGGTTCGAAGTTTAGTTTTAGCGAATTTTCGAAGAAAATGAAGCTATTGCAATGGCTTCAAAATTTTTGTAATGCAAATTTTTGACAATTTTCTTCATGGAAATCCGTTTCAGACCATTTTAAAATGATTCCTGAAATTTAACACTTTTTCATATGTATATATTATATATTTATATATTTATTTATTTAATGGAGTGATGTTTTTGTCTAGTGCTGATAACAGGACAGGGTGGTTGAATGACCAAACTAGACTTGGAGTAATTGTTCTAATCCCGACGTTTCGACCCAGGGTCTGGGTCCTAATCATGGGTATGTCCTCGTATGTAGTCTCTAATACATCTGGTGGATTTAGTTTTTACACAATGTGTATAAACTGTGGAAAATTTACTGACAAGATACGAGATTCTAGTGATATATGTGTCACTCCAGACGATATCTGCCCGTGGGATCGAGATAAAAAATCCAAAAAAATTTTAAAATGTCAATAATATCAAAAGTAAGGATGAGTTCGTCTCCTCTTCCCATTTTCCGCTGCACGCTGGTGAATGGTTATCGCTACCGAACAACTGCTGGAAAATTGTAACTATAGGTACATCCCATTCTCATCCACTAGAGTCTTTCAAGGTAAACGTAATGCATTTGCGTGCCGTATAACAACTTAAAATGCTACTACCTCATCAGAGTTATTGGAATCGGATCAATAGCAGCAGCTTCATAGCAAGCGCATGCTTGCGTGTAGTAAGTATCCTCCAGGAACTTCTGTTATGTACTCCAATATTATTTGCAGAATCAGTCAGCTACCTTATATAATGTCGTAAACATGTATACCTATTATTATTCATGAACATGCACGTACATTGTTATTTATTTAACGATTTGGGAGACTTTCTACTCTTCGGAACTTGGCTGTTCCTATATTTTTTTGCTTCCTCACTACCGAAAAAAAAATGTTTGTCCTCCAAAATCAAAATTTCCACTTGCTTTTTACGTTTTAGAGCTTTATGAACACTTTTGGTTCCGTGTCTGTCTGTCCGTCTGTCTGTCTGTCTGTCCGTCTGTCTGTGGTCAATTCCTTGTCCCAGGCAAAACTATATGAAGATGTGGTCCGAATTTGATGAAATTTTCAGGGATTGTGCGGGTTAGCCCCATGACGGTTTTCTATGAATTTCATCGCCATCGGACCATTAGTAGCGTGAGCGCATGCGCAAACGTGAATTTCCTGAAACCCCTGTATCTCAGTTCCTAATTGACCTATTTCGCTCAAATTTGCAGGGTAGTTGTGGACTGACTCCAATACCTATGAATTTCGTCACGATTGGATCAGTAATAGCTATTGCGCAAGCGCAATCTTGAAATTTGTTGTAATAGGCCTATCTTCGGAACTACTCGACCAATTTCGGTGAAATTTTCAGGGATCACGCGAGTTATCCTCTAGAGGGTCCCCTATGAATTTCATCGCCATCGGAATACTAGTAGCGTGTGCGCATGCGCAAACGTGAATTTCCTGAAACTACGATTTCTCTGTCCCTAATGCACCGATTTCGCCCTAATTCGTTTGGTTGTTGGAGGTTGACAATTACCTTCGAATTTCAACACGATTCTATCAGTAATACCTTCTGCGCATGAGCAATTTTGAAATTAGTTTCATAGCCATAACTCCGGAACTACTCGACCAATGCTGGTGAAATTTTCAGAGATTGTCTGAGGTAGCCCCTACTTAGTTCCCTATTAATTTGATAGCCATCGAACCATTAGTAGCGTGTGTGCATGCGCTAACATACATTTCCTGAAACTACGAGATCTCAGTTCCTAATGACCGATTTCGCTCAATTTCGAAGGGTAGTTGTGGGCTGACTCCAAGACAATTATTTTTTAAAATATACTAATTCTGTACCTACGGGACCAGGCAAATGTATATATCTCCATATATTCTGTCCAATTGTCCAATATATGAGCAAAAAATATTCACTTTTTCGTCACAATTGTGGTTTTGAGGATCGCATGAAGAATTTTGAAAACTGTTGTATTGTCGATTTATTCAGTTTGGCCGCCATCGAATTTCACCTTGAGTTCAATGCTAAATAATAATGGAATAAGAAAGCTTCTTCGTGAATTGATAGAATTGATTGGATGTTCTTAGTACATGGAGGATGGAAATGGAATGATACTGCAACTTCAGAAATCGATCGATGCTCCCGCTCATACGATAAATCACTTGTGATACATGATTAAACTTCCGTTGAGATCTGTTCCGAAACTCGAAACTCTTTTTTATTGCAACCTTACCTCTCTCCGAAACCCCCACCCCAGTAGAATATACAGAATCGAATATTGATCGGACTACTTTGGCTCTTCATCGTCCTGGCAACACTGACAACCCTCTTCTTTCTAGACGCTCTGGAAAAACGGTACGTACAGGAAGAATTTGTGTGTGTGTACCTCAACATAAGATCTCTAAGAAATAAATGTTTTCTGGTAGGTACTCGTATTTTCGTAGGTGCCTGCTGTTTTTCCGCATTCAAACTTGAATTTCTCCATGAAATCGATAAGGGATCGCAAAGTTGACCATACCAATAGAAAGCTGATTAAATTTGCAAGTTTTCCTGAAATTTGACAGCTTCCAGCACGTTTTTTGGAAATACAGTTAACGTACAAGTATTTTCAGAAACTTAATGTTTTTTTTTAAATTTGCAATGCTTGAACTGCAATTGCGGTCCTTAGGAGTTTTTGATTTTGAATGTGCCTCAGGCGTACAGGAAATTTAAAAATGTGGTCAAAAGTAGAAAAAAGTTGTTTCAAAGTGAAGAAACGTGGGTTTTTATGGCAAAAAACGTGGTTTACCGCAAAAAAAACTTAAAACATCATTATCTTGGCAATGGGTTGAGATAAAAAAGTGCGGTTGGTGGCTTCTACCCCATTTGGGGTCTAGTTTCACCCAATTCTTTTCGCTGTCGTCCTGAATCACCCTTTATACATAATACATCGATGCATACATACACATAATACACACATATGAAACATTTTAAAATCAAGGGATCGTTTTAGAATGGTCTGAAATGATTTCCTTGGAGAAAAGTTTTTAAATGTTGCATTACAAAAATTTTGAAGCCATTGCAATAGCTGAATTTTCTTCAAAAATTCGCTAAACTCGAGCTTACCTATGACAATTTTATTTTTCATTTATCATCTGGGTGGTGAATGTCCTGCATTTTCATACGTAGGTCTGTCCTCTCTTAGAAAAAACTGTGATTATGCCAATGAAGGCAGTCTAGTTAGTGTTGATTGTTGTAGCGTTACTGTTCGGGTGGTAATGATAATGGAGCATAGTGGCCTTGTGGCAAGCCAAAGGGGGGACTCGAGTCAGATGCCATTATGAGCCTCTCGCTTATCTCTCATCGGCTATAACGGAGAGTCTCGTAAACTGCCCAACTTGCCAACAGACCTCCGTTAATAACCCTGGCCCTGTTTTCCGCTCCGAATGCAGTTCACCTGTCCCGTTTGTTGAATTGGTGATGATGAAATACGGATTTTCCACGAGGTTTTTACTCGATCGTTTGGAAGAAGTGACAAAAAGCTATGGATGGGGGACTTTCCCTTTGAGCGTTTGCCTGCGTTATTTTTTTATTTTTTCATCTAACAAAAAACCTCAGTTAGGAAACTCGGGGAACATCCAAATCAACTGTCAACATTGGCTTTATTTGCGATGCTCACCGGAAAATTCCCTCACGACATGGAAACCTACCACGTTCATGTTGTCAGCTCGTCAAATGGTGATAGGTTCCTGGCTTACGAGCATTACATAATATGAATAATAAAGGCATTTGTATTTTTCGGAGACCATTCCCGTTCTGCTACTTATATGCTCTTACGCTGAATTGGTCATGGTGAATAAAATGTCCTCTATCAATGGTATATAACACAAATACACCACTTCTTAATTAATTATTATTATCCACCAGAACAATAATTCAAATTAAAAACCAATAATTCCTTATGCCTCATTCAGAGCGTATAGCTAAAAAAGTGGGCAAGAAAATCCTTCACCATCTTGTCCGGATGATGGCATTAATTAGATGCGGACAAGTAGGTACTGTACTGTAAAATGCTGACACGGAGGGGGAAAATAGATAAGGTATATTGACGAACGTATGGGACATGTATACACATACCTATCTTCAATTGTATAGTAATACACAATGTAGTCTACAAATCTGGTCAACTTCTGTTTTTAAGGTGTGATGGAAAAGTCTTGCACGTTTGTGAAAATCAAGATTCTATCGTGTCTGGACGATTTAAACTCGACTGACAACCTCTCAGATGGTAATAATGTGCCCTAAAAGTTACAGATATATACATGTTTAATCAACAGTTACTTTGCGTTCGTAAGTTTCTGCTAACTTTTTATACACAATTTTTCTAAGGCTTTTACAGATAAATTCAAATCGAATATTCCCTCTAAGGATTATACTTACAATCGAATGATAATGACGCAGTATGACTTATTATGGGTCTACGCGAAGGCACTTGGAATAAGATGAAACCGGAGTTAATGAAAAACGTTGTTTTTCACGAAAATAATGAGTTACAAAAGAGTTTTCGAGAGAATTGACAACGTTTTTCATTAACTCCGGAGGGGCACTGTCCAGAATTAATAGTGATATGGCACGCGTTTGTGAGCGGGCTTGCAGCAATGCCATTTCTATAAACCCTCATAGGACTCTATTAGTCATCTCCTCCAAATGAGCTCTCCCCACCTCTACTGAGTTGCTTCCCTTGATTATCAATAACTACCATCCTTCAGGCTCTGCAAGCAATTTAGGGCTCTTCATGGAGTAGTAGCTTTTAGCATGGAAAGTCTACGGATCTTTGAAGACTCTGCAGAGATTACGCAACTTCACACCTCCGTATATCAAAATCATACTTGCCCGTTCTCTACTGATTCCCCACTCTGACTATACTTGTTGTGAGGTTTATGCCACAAGTCTCAATGCCACTCAGCACCGTCGGGTATTCTGTTGGAATTCCGTGTCTAGACATGTCTTCAACATTTGCAAATGCACTGGTGGGTTGCACTTTTGGTGACTATTTCAAAATGAGAATCTATGCCTTTTCATATTCAAAGTTGTCCATGGGAATACGCCTAGCCCCGAATACCTCGAAGGGTGTTTACCTTTGGGAGTTCGGTGCGGTTTCATGTCTTGATCGTGGCACCCCATCGCGCCAATTCTCTGGGTTCATCTCTTCGAATTTCGGGCTCGCGCATATGGAACGTACTTCTTCAGCCATGTCTATCAGCTTTGGATTTTGCCGCCTTTCGATACTTGCTTGAGCAACATTTCGACGTTGAAATTAGTTGAACTCCACTCTTATCTTGCTTTGCTCACCACAAGCATCCCATTCCCCTACCGCATTCTTTCTTCTGTTTTATATTCATTTATTTACTTTTTATTTCATTAATTTGTATTTTTAAGGGATAGATTAGATGCCTATGTCTTGTTTTAATTGAATGACCCTAATGATTTTTGATATCGTATCACTTTTATTGTTACAAACTAAGAGGGCCCATGAGGCCTAATTGTAACAAAGAAACCGAATAAAGATTATTATTTTATTATTATTATTATAGGTACACATTGTACACAAGAATGAATGATTGTGACCTAGCGATATAATTACGGTAAGGACTTTCTCCATACCAATATACGACCTTTGCAGATGGGTGATCTATATAGAAAATAATGAACCACTGTGTAATAATTTGCAGCGTTTTTCTGGGAGAGTGGAATTTTCTCATCGTCCACTGTCGATTAGCTTTCAGTTATCCAGTTCGAATTCGGTGATCGAGTTGGTACTTGATGTTTAGGGTGGGGTATGGGTGACCCAGTTAGAGTATGTTGGCTGTTCACCGCAAGAATCGCTACAACAATCCGTTCCTCACCACAAGGCACCGCACCGCGGGTGAGTTCATGGTTTCGCCGGCTCGTGACTGGTAATGATTTTAAGGTGCCCAACCCGTCTGCCTGTATCATGGAAGACGTTGAGAGGTTGTGAGAGAAGGGTCCAGATTTGGGCTCATCGGATTTGAAGGGCCGGGTTTGGGGTTCATTGAAAATTGAAAAACGCTGAAAATTATTACACAACGGTTTATTATTTTCTGTATAGATCGCCCATCTATAAAGATCCTATTGACATAAAATACCCACCTACCGCGAGGTTCACAATCATCTCTTGGAGACAATTAGTAGGTAGGTACCTTCTAGTAATGATTATTATCGGAGAGTTGTATAATTCATTCTTAATGAAATTCAGTAACTAAGGAAGCTTCTGAAAGTAAACAACAAACTTGGTTCGGTGGAATCGAAAGAAAGTTGCATTTGAACAGTTGATATTTGAACGGCGATTTTGCCTACTCGGGAAGAATTGCGATTCACACTCGTGTTTCTGCTCTTTTCTTCGTTCAACCCTTAAGTCCTTACAGAGAGCGAACGGTTGGTCCTAAAACGCCCCGCAAGGTGTCATTCAACTCTGAAAATTGTGTTCTATTTTAAATCGATAGAAAAAATATACCTTCCTATTTGAAATTCTCGAGCTAGGGCCTTTTGAAAGTTTAACCCCTATTTTCTAACCTTTATAGAAGACTGACGGTAACGCCAAGCTTCGCGGCACAACTAGACCTCAAATGGGGCCGGTATACCAAATTTCATTCATTTTGGTCCATGGTAGCTAAGGAAAGTGCCGCGTACGGCGGACGGACGGATTTTTTTAAATTCGATTTTTGGATTCTACGTATCTTGAAACGTAGAACCTCAAATTTTGAGGGGGGGTTAAAAATTTTGTTTTCGTGCTCGATTCCAAAGGTTCATTATTGAAAACAATAATCCAAAACTAGGAGGGTTTGGAACTTTAAGAAACATAGTAAAGTACACATACTGTTGTTGCAATCAACTGTCTGGGAAACATATCGGCACAGAATACATCACGATCCAGGAAACCTAGCTATTCTTTTTCTGTTAAAAAAAACAAGTGATTCGTGTGGTTCGTTGTGTATTTATGGTTTTCTCGAAAGTTCGAGGTTTAGTTCGAGGTGTATATAAGTTATTGAGTAAGTAGATCGGTGATTATTTCCGGCCTACTATTCACGCACGAAATCCCGGGTGATTTTTTGAATTCGAACACCAACTTTGTCCCATGAAACGTAATGGTAAAAATTATGAAAAAATTAGTTAGCAGATTAAGTACAAAATCCATAATATGCACGCCGCGGACATAGGGTATATGTGCTTAACGAAAAACTCCACGTGCTCAAAAAAGGATTTTGACATGGATATGTCTTTTGGCTGGGGGTCAATGTATACCCGCATTCCGTGAGATTGAACCAAAACAATGTGACGTTTAAATTGATTTATAGAGGGAGTAATTGGCATCGTATGGTGCAGTGACGTTTCAGATAAATTGAGAGCTTTCCAACGAGTGGATAACGATTTTCGCAGGTGGAAAACCGACAGAGTTACATTTCCCTAGTTACCAGGATTTTTCTTGTGATTTCCCATTGAACGTCACAACAGTAAACGTCATCGATCAGATTTAGAACGCATCGCAACGCTAAAATCACTCACACTATGAAGCTCTAATTTAATTTAAGCAGTAAACTCGCAAGGACATCAGTACCTGAATCCGAAGTAGTAGGTACTAGTAAATAGTAGGTAATATGTACTTGACAGTATCAGCTGGGTGGCTCTTGAGGCTAACTTCTACGCTATTTACACTATGAACCTATAATTTGGTATGTAGCCTCCTTAAGACTTGTACCTGATGATGCATAGGACCCCAATCAGCTGAGCGGCTCCTAGAGCCAATTTCTAGGCTATTCACTCTATGAAGCTGTATTGTAGTATGTGCCCTCTTTAGGACTTCTTCTTGACGATGCGTAGGACCCGAATCAGCTGAGCGGTTCCTAAGTCAAATTTCTATATGCTATTCACCCTATGAAGCTACAATTTGGTATGGAGCCTCCTTAGGACTTGTATTTTATGACGCATAGGGCCTGAATCAGCTGTGCGCTTCTACTGTATAAGCTATTCACTGTATGAAGCTATAATTTGGTATGTAGCCTCCTCAGGACTTATACTTGATGATGGATTTTTCTCGGAACAGCTGAGCGGCTCCTAAAGCTAATTTCAAGGTTATTATTTCTAAGAAGCTGGAATTTACTATATGGCCTCCTTAGGACTTTCACTTGACGATGCATAGGACCCGAATCAGTTCGTTAGCTCCTAGAGCTGATTTCTGTGCTATTCACTTTATGTAGCTATAATTTGTTATGTAGCCTCAATGTGCATTGATGGAGTGTTTAGCCGTCATGTTAATAAAATGGAGACACGGGAATATGTTTCATAACTATTTCAGTGCTCATCGTCCATTATTATCTAGTACAGTAACTATTGACTGAATTGTTTAATTATGTATCTAATCTATGTAGATAAATTATTGATATTGAAATGTTGTGTATGGTGTACATTCGTTTGAAAATATGGATGGAGAAGCCAAAAGACATATCCATGCAATGATTTTTTTCCGCGTAAGCGGTAAAATTTCATTTTAAGTTTTTTAATTTCTCGTTAATACGTGTTTCTCAAAATTGGCCGTCATTGTCATATTATATCGATATATTTATGATATTATCTCGACGGATACCCTGTCGGTTCAGGGAATTTCATGTTAATCCCTAGAGCCACTTTGGGGAAAGGGCAAAGAAATCCGCTTTTATCAAACATGCATCTTCATTCAAAATCTCGAGATGTAATCAAACATGAATGCAATACGCACAAATCATGCAATGAAAATGAACAACATCACAAATCATGTGATGAAAAATGCAATAGCTACGCCAATGCACCATAAGCCCTCATAAATTGTACGAGCTGTGGTGATTGAACCTGAAACATACGGAACGGAAGCAAGATTGCTAGAATACCATGATATTGTTCCTTCGTACCTAGATTAATTCTGAAGCGATATACATTGAAGATTTGAATGATTTCAGAGACAACCCCGATTCTCACCGTAACAAAATAAGAGTAATATGCATGAATATAAGAAGTTGTACTAGAAATCTGTACCAATTTTTATTTATTATTTATACTGTTAGGTGTGGTTAATAGCTTCCACTAGTAGCTAGATTGATTAAACAGTTCCTACCAATGGTAATTTTCAACCGCTAACTTGGACTAACTCCTTGCCCTTATCCAGTGGCATGGAAGTGCGTGTGGGGAAAATAGTGAGTTTTCGCCCACCCCAATCAGCCCTGAGGGGGCGTAGCCCGACCTGGCGATATTCTCCCGACTGCCGCATGCTTCCGCTTCGTGCTAGTGGGGTAAAAGCATGCTGCTTCTACGCTACCCTCTTTATGGTTAGACTGGAGGCGGTACTGGGACGATTGTCTCCGTACCGCAATGTCAAACAAGGGAGTAGGATGCCAAAATTCCTATTTCAATCTGAGTGTAATCTGAGGGTGCCCATGAGTGCCAAGTGGACCACGGCACTCAACTATGAATACGGACCGTTGAGTTTGTCTATGAATTCCGCCCTAAAATAGCTGGATATCCAGAACCACCTCGCTCAAACTTCATTCACAAAATAGAATACACGGAAATTATAAAAATTACACATAGGTACCTAATATGAGAGGAGGATCATCTTCCGAACCATACGGATTATGACCCCAAGCTATCAAAGAAATCATCGGACATATAACATTACCACTTTCATGTCTTTCCAATATGAGAATCAGAAAAAGGATTTTACCTAAAATCTGCAACTATTCAAAAACGGTGCGAAGACAGACACTGCTGCAAATTACCGCCCAATTTCGTTAATAAACGTCGCGTCGTCGCAAAAATCTATGAAAAAGTTCTCAAACATAAGTTGGTATCCTTTTTAGAAGAAAACAGTATCTAGACTACAGTTTGGATTCCAAAACGCAATTGTAGAACTCAAGGCGCCCTCTTCCAAGTCAGCATGAGATGTACAAAAGGCTTGAAAAAGGAGAAAAACGTGCCTTGACGTTTCCAAGGCTTATCGATAGTATTTCAAAAGAAACCCTGATTGACATACTAGAGAAGTGCAGTATAAGGGGTTTACCCCTTGAATTATTGAGGGAATATATCAGTGACAGGGAACATATACTTAGGAAATATATATTAAGAGTGGCGAAACAATCTTCAGAGAATTCGGATGCTTGAAAGGTATCCACTGGGCCCTTACTCTTCCTTATCTACGTGAATAACCTATCACAACAGGAATGTAACGAGCAAAATATTCATGTTTGCCGATGATATAGCCCAAGAAAGTACAGGTAAAACCAGACAAGAACGCTGAAGAAGACTTTAGGACCATCGGAAAATGGATGAACGCTAACACTTCAACAGTGAACGCTTCGAAATCAGCATTCATGAACATCTATCGAATGTAAGACCCGAAATCATCCCTCGGTGGTCTACCACTCTTGTGCAAGAACATTCGGCCGTTATCCATCATTGAATAAGGTGAAAACCTGGAGGAGAAGGTGGGTTGAAAACTTCGTAAATGCGCCATTATACATATATGGGATAAAATAAATCTCAGGAAACTAGTTCAGAACATCCACCATGCACAATTCGAGTAAATTTTACTATATACAATTATAATCTGGGGTGGAACATTCAAGCATTTAATCGATAACGTTTTTAAAATAAAAATAAATCACTATTTGGCAACCCCAGAGGATTTGCAACAGAAACGTTATTCAAGGAACTAAATTCAGCCACTATTCACTAGCTTTATTCGGAAAATATGTTAGCATTTATTTGTTCAAAGAGGAGCAACCAAAATCCTTGCACACAGGCTGAAGCTTCCAAATGTCCTTCATAAATACACACAGATGACCAAGTAACAGAGTTATGCGAATAATAACTAGAGATTTTGATATAATAAAAATAATGTATAGATAAACTCAAAAAAGAAACATGAAATAGCAGCGTACATGATGAACGAATCTTTAGGGTACTTTTGCCGTTTGAGAGGAGTTATACGTGTCACATTCTATTCTCTGATATACTTCAGAGTATGTAAGATGAACCACTATTGAAACAATGACCAAATAATGTATTGTAGATGTGTAAATTATTTAGGATGAACTGTCATCTATAATAAATTAGCAGTAGTACTAACAATCTTGAAACATCTTCGGGCTGGGCCACAGTGCCCCTTTCCAGCACGGTCGTCGGAGCCATGATGAGTAAAACAGTAACTAATAACGTGTACCTATAGTATATAAACTGTATTTTGTATTCTGTATGATGAGAACATACTGAACCACCTGACTCATCTATTCATTCATTCAACATTTTAACAAGATTCATAGATAGTAGAAAATAGGTTTGAGTTTTAAAAAATGTCCGTGTCAGACACCTCATCGAGAGCAAATGAACGAGGATTGTATGCATAAACTTGGCGGTTCTAAATTATAGTAAAGTAGACGTGATCCTTTTTACAGAGAAGATTGTGCGGCCCAATGTTCAAGAAAAGTTTATTCGAGTAGCGCGGTAAGGTAGGCATTACAGCTTTCCTCTCCTGTCTACCAGGGAGTGCCCTCCAGCCCTGATGGTGAAATGACAGCTTACTTTTTCCGAAGCCACCTTTCCAGAAGAGAAAGGGTTGGAGGGAGAAGTGTTGCGAGAATGGAAAACTGCAGAGATGGGGCTTCTGAACGGCTTCCCGGCTCTTAGTTCTTCATAAAGGACTCGTCTGTTCCCTTTTCAACTATGAGTCTGCCGACCCGCAAATACTGTTGCCACTTTTTACTTAGGCCGAGTATTATACCTGCTTTGAGTCCCTTAGCGGATGAGAGTATATTGGGGGAATGGGACTAGGGAGAGGGGATTTCCTTCGAAGGACCAACTTTTACAGTAAAAAAAAACTCGAGGTATGATGAGAACGAACGAGACAACTCACTAGCTCACTAACACCCGGTAGGTATGGTTTTTTTCAAATCCGTTATTGGCTTTGCATGTTATTCCTTACTGCGGCACGAGAATTTTCGTCTGGATCTGTGGATACTGGATATGTTGTTACTTTAGCAGAACCAAGAATGTTGAAACCTCCCTGTGCGAAACATCAATGTCTATTGTGACATGTCCTCTGAGTGCGAGGAAATGTTTTTACACCAGATTAGGGGGTGAAAAACTGAACCAGAATTTAAATTTTCTCAAATTTGTCAAATCACGACCTATTTTTTTTAAATGCGTGCGTGTAACCACGGTGTTGGAAAAGACTAAGCTACAGGTTTCAACTGCTACCTACCTCCAGCGAACAGCCGCCTCCAGTAGTTAGCTTATTATCGCCCAGCTACCTCCCGTGACAAAAGATTGTGTTTTTCCATTCCGTTTATCGCCATTGTGATATATTTTCCCGACTTGTGCTTGCACAAGTATTTCGTCCAGTGAATAAAAAGATTCAATTGCGTTCTAATCTATTCGTGTTCAAGTTTTTCCGATTGGTGTTAATTCCAAATTTGTAACACACGGTATGACACGGTTATTTTTTATTCTATACTGTGCTTATTAACGGAGAAAACCAAGTAGAGCACACAATGAATGCAAAACCCACCAATTTACTTTTCTCCGTTTTTAAAGGAAATTTGGTGTTGACTCTCGACATGCCCAAGACTCAAGGAGTTAAAGGGACACATGCCGTCGATGTTCGGTCGTACGTACAAACAATTTTTCTTCTTCAAAATTTGTGAATTGAGTAAATTCTGTAAATTTCAAAACATAAAATTCAAAATCCGATCATTAGAAGTGCTCCAAATTTGGGTTCAAACCTAGGGAGTCACTAGTGCTCAGGAGCGCTGACTGCCCTAACTCTGCCGCAAGTTTTTGAATCAAGCCGCTCTCCTGTAAAATTTTCCTTTTTTTCTTTTTACACATTCGTCTTATTTTCTCAGAACTGCAAATCTGATTGCGACCAAATTTTTAGAGGACGTTCTTCTAGTACCATTACCTTTAATTATGGCAGAAGGTTTTAAGGAATAACGCCATGGAAGTTGGATTCAAATGTGTGGAAATTCAAAATATTGCTAAAATTGAAAACCCTCATGACTTTTCACTATAAACTTCATGCAAAAGTTTGTAGCCATATTGTTCCACTAGGTATACTGATGGTGCTGTCAAAATTTCCAATCGATATACCTAGCTTGAGTATTTTGAGAGAAAATACAACCAAAACAATCAAAGAAAACCAAAAAACCAAAAAATTAGATTTAGAAAAGCTCACGTTCGGAGATGTAACTTATTGCTTCCGAGTCTACCAAGGTAGCGGAAGCATTGTTTTCAATTTGGAATGTGAAAATTTTTTTATCTACAAAATCAAAATTTCAACTCGCGTTTTACGTTTTAGACCTTCCTGAAAAATTTTGGTTTCGTGTCTGTCTGTCTGTCTGTCTGTCTGTGTGTCCCAGAATCCTTGCAACACGCATAACTTCCACAATTTCCATCCGATTTTGATGAAATTTTCAGGGATTGTGCGGGTTAGGCCCTAGATGGTCCCCTATGAAATTCATAACCATCCGACCAACGGCAGCCTCTGCGCATACGTAAACGTTAAATCCTTGAAACTTCAATTTCTCGGGACCTAACGTCCGATTTCGCTCAAATTTGGAGGGTAGTTGAAGATTGGAGGTTTGATAGTACCCTACAAGTTTCATCAAGATCGGATAAGCGGTATCGACTGCGCATGTGCAAAACTTGAAACCCTTGCAACACATATAACTTTAACGCTTTTCATCCGATTTTGATGAAATTCTCAGGGATTACGCGGGATAGCCCCCAGATGGTCCCATATGAAATTCATTACCATACGACCAACGGGAGCCTCTGCGCATGCGTGAACATGAAATCCTTGAAACATGAATTTCTCGCGACCCAATGGTCCAATTTCGCTCAAATTAGGAGGGAAGTTGGGGGCTGACTCCAAACCTATCACCTATTTTTTTTCGTCACGATTGGATCATTAATAACTACTGCGCAAGCGCTAACTTGAAATTTGTTGTCATAGGCGTAGATCCGGAACTACTTGTCCAATTTCGGTGAAATTGTCAGGGATTACGTACGCGAATTATACCTTGGAGAGTCCCCTATGAATATATATGTGTGTTATCATGTACGAGGAAGCTATGTGCCACACCCAACTTGGCAGACTTTTTTGCTTGGTCGGATTGAGTTCAGATTCTCATCTTCCAACTAGAAGACTTGGAGGATTAGTCCCTCAAAATTTCATTTAAATTGGAAAAACCATTGAGAAAATATTGCAAAAAAAACAAAAAAAAAAACACAAAATTGCTGCTACAGCGCGGAATTGACACTATGTGTCCCCTTGTTATCCACGTAATTTCACACGTATGATTGAATGGTGACATTCATGATTAATTTTTCTGACGAAAAATTGTTTTTCCGTGGGAAATAGTCAAGTTATCGGACATAGCACAACACCTCCGACCAATTTTTTCCAAGCTAAATGTATAATAATTCAATTCCCCGAATATTATTCACCAGATTTACCTCATTATTCACGTACTTCAGCAGAAATGGGTCAAACGTACAGAAAATTCAATATTTTTCCTCGGAGAATCCATCCTTGTTTGTATTTTACGACTTGGAGACGATGGTAGAGGGTCAATACGGAGAAGATAGTCGAACGAAGTTTTTGAATTTCACGGTTGCTACTACCATGGCTGCCCTAAATGTTTTAGAGACAACAATGACATGTTGCTGAAATTTCAAACAACTCTGGTAAAGTCTAATCGGCTAAGGAACTTCAGGTACAGTGCCATTGAGATGTGAGGGCGCGGATTCAACTCTCACGCACATAAAAAATCACCCTTTACTGGAGAACGCCACTAAATCCTCGGGATGCATTTTACGGCGGAAGAACCGGTAACGTTAGAGAATATTACCGATGCAAGCCTGGTGAAAAAAATAAAATACTTGGATGTATGTTCTCTGTACCGATGGGTGTACAAATACAACCAATTTCCTATAGGACACCCTAAAGTGTTGGTTGGAGCACAAGATATACCAGCCAATGTATAAGTCCATTGGCTTGTGCTCCAACCAACACTTTGGGGTGTCCTATAGAAAATTGGTCGTGTAAAATCCTACCACCAGAAGACCTATTTCATCCTGTACTACCAACTAAAATGCACAATAAACTCATTTCTCGCAAAGGAGGATGTTATGATGGATCACGATCTAATACAGAAGAACTCTGGACTGAGATCACTGGCTAAATTGATGTTGAATAGCTCCTGGGGAAAGCTGGGCCAAAGGGAAAATTTGACTCGAACTATAATAATCAATACCCCTCACAGCCCCGAAATAATTGTCAACAACATTCTCCCCATAAATCAAGACACCCTTTTAGTCAACTGAGAAAACAGAGAAGAGATAGTCTCTTTGGACTATTAAGAGAGCGATATTCGATCTCAGGTTAACACGACGCCCACGAGCACTCAATTTGACACCTCACGCCCCCAGCCGGTGTCATTTACCTTATCTCAACTCATTGTTAGCGATTTTCGAAGAAAATGACGCTATCGTGGCTTCAAAATTTAAATAATGCAAATTTTTGAAAATGGTCTCCATGGAAATCCGTTTCAGAGCATTCTAAAAATGCCGATTCAAAAAAAAAAAGCCGAAATTTCATGGTTTTTCGCCATTTTCATGGTGAAGCCATATTCAAATCTAGTAGATAACCAAATTTTCGGATTCAGCACCCCAAAAAACGTATAGATCCGTCGAGAAAAATTCTTCAGGTATTTTTTCTCGGATTCACTACTCTTGGACACCTAATGACTGGACTATCATTCAACCCTCTCTTGACGAAATCTCAGTCAACAATATACCTAACCAAAAGATAAATTTGATTAAAGGAACACTTAGAGTCCCTTTAATTCCTTCCAAAGAAATATCAAAACTCAAAACATACCCCCTCGAATTAAATTTGAAAGATCAAAAAAAAAAAAAAAAAAACCAAAAATTGATGAAAATTGGCCATCCCTACTCTCGAGCGACATAAATGTCGACTATGATTATTTACACTTCATAATTAGTCCACTCTATATAATAATCGTTATTACAACAATGGGGTCTGCGCATGATTTTTTTTACAATTTTTATTGAAAGGGAATCGATTCAAAATGGCCAAAGTGGGGTTATTTCATAATTATGTGGTCTCCCAATTTTTTTTATCGACGAAGAGAAATGTGAACGTTTGAAGAAATGCCCGCGGAAATGGAGTGCGCTGATTGGTCGAAGCGCATCCATGCGGAGAATGTCGGAACCATCGGAACGGTAAAGGGACAGCAGGTGACGGTGACGTACGTACACTACCTCTGGAGGTACCTACGTCACACCCCCCGCGAAATTCAAAACATTCCATTTTAACATTACGATTTCTGCTCTCACATGGAGTTTTTTGTCCTGATAAATAGTGTTTACTAGTCATGGCAACTCAAATAACATAATTAATGGGTTTTTCCGATTTTTATTTCTCATGCGCAGACCCCATTATATTTGGACTCCTACACATTATTGAGACACACAGGAGGCCAAATGCGCAAATAATAACGCAACCTGTGAGTTCTCCGTTGCAGTTTTATTCCAACCGACCAATGCAGCAGGAAATGACTCATTATCTCAAAAGGACTCATCCCCATGCTCCATTCTACGGCAGGAGGAGTTATAGACGAGGATTCTCCAACTTCATTTCAATCTCCGTCGCGGTATCGGAACCTTCTGCAGATTCAGCAGAACCTCACGGCGCAGTACCAAGCTATCGCTTCCTTCCATTCAATATTATAATCAGCAAACAGACACCCTTCGTTCTACCGATCTTATAAAAGACCTTATGAACAAAGAACATTGTTCAGTCTTTCTAGTGCAGTTGTTTAGTACGTTCATTGAAAACCCGTTGCGATCTTGAATAAAAATTAAATTATTTTCAAAACAAAGCTTCTAAAGTTAAAAAGAAAATTTGTATGTATATATAAATGTATATATATTTTTATATGTGTCATTGCAAATGATATCTGACCAAGGAATCGAGCTAAAAATCCGAAAAATTCTTAAATGTCAATAATGTCGAAAGAAAGGATGAGTTCGTTGGCTAGAATTTTTGGAGTA
>JAEMON010000001.1:24322175-24338043 GCA_030264115.1 Lygus lineolaris | reverse complement strand
CCCCCCCCCCCCCCCCCACCTCTAACTTTCTATATTGATCGAAAACCAAGTTCATCAACAACTAATCCCATAAAAACGAGAAAATATAAATTGTCTTGTTGTAAAAAAAAAATTATATTATATCCTCCTTCAGGTACTTGAGCAAGTGTGGATGGGTATGTATCCAAAATGTTGTATGTTGAATCAAAATCCACGAACAGCAATGAAACTGTGATGGTAGTTCGGAGTAAGGTCTTTCGGTGAAGGGTAGCTCCAAAATGGCTCAAAATCGCTAAAGAGCAACACGGCGTTTTTAAAGTCTGTATTGCTTTTTTCCACCACAACGTGAGCTGCTATGCGGTCTCTCGAGTTCAGGTACTTTCCTACCTCTAACAACATAAATAATATTAGGTTTTCATTGATCATACTGATGAATTTTGTTACCCAGAGGTTTTCACTATAAACTGTGAGAATTTTCATGTTGTAGTATTTGAGCGGTTGTTAATAATAACCGAGTGAAGCTAAGTGTTCTTCATAAGACATGTTGTTCACCTGATACGACCTGTTCTATGACACAAATTTTGTTTATAGAAGGTGCTGCTAAATTTGTTTTTTGCCTCTCAATGGTCCAAAATCGCTCAACTAATTTTCCAGGGGCGAATCATGTAATCCATGGATTACCTACTCTAGATGTTTAATGTTATCGTCATTCAACCAATAATGATTTCATACGATTATCTGAATTTATTTATTAGCTGTATTCACAATGTAATTTTTAATTGAAAGTTGCATTATTTAAAATCTATTTTACACCATTC
This sequence comes from Lygus lineolaris, assembly GCA_030264115.1. Taxonomy (NCBI): domain Eukaryota; kingdom Metazoa; phylum Arthropoda; class Insecta; order Hemiptera; family Miridae; genus Lygus; species Lygus lineolaris. The sequence continues at coordinate 24,337,246 of JAEMON010000001.1, read as the reverse complement.
AGATACAGATTTCGAGTTGAATTTGTAAGTATTGAGTAGGTTGTTGAACTCTTGTATTCCCTAAGTCAATCATATCGTAATCTTGTGGTGAGATTATGAACAGTAGGTCGGTTAGGAAACCTTTAGTGACACACAGAACTGAAGATGTACCAACAGAGGTAAGAGGCATTCAGCACATAATGTTCATATTTTTAACAATTCATCATATGTACTATTGGCCGTCACTGGTATCCGTGCGGTCTGTCCGAAGCGTCTCAGCACGTCTGGCCCGAGTTCGACTCCCGGCAGAGAAACAAAATTTCCTCAGGGAAAGGGTTAAGTGAATTGATAAGCGACTTGTGAATATTGAATGAATTGAGATACCGGAAGGATTTCTCAAAGAAATCAATATTTTTGTATTTTATCTATTATTTGATAGGTACTTTTGATGAAACTAAGTAACCAGATATTTCCTGGAACATTATTGTAATGCTAGCATGGTCATGTATAGGATAATTGGTTTTCCTAATCAACCCATCCCCCGCCCCTCAATCCAGTGGTTGCAAGTCACCTGACCATTGTTGACCCATCAAAGCTACTGTTTCTATGTACTTCAAACCTTCCAAAAACACGTAGTGAGCTGACTGAATCTGGTTCTCTTCAAATATTTCCCTTCGGGCAGCGACACAAATGATAAAGGTTACACAATCCACTCTTGCGACAAAGTGGTACCTCCACCTAAGCAACATACAAACGAATATATGATGAAGACTTGACACCCAAGCCTCGATTTATTCCACTACGACGCATTTATTTTAGCGTCAAGTTAGGCGAAAGCGGTGAGCTTTTTCCTCCCCTCAAAGAACACCGTTATTAATTTTCATGCTCCATTTCCTAGGGCGTTCGTATCTTGCTTCCATTGTAAATATCTCACAAAAGTGGGTTTTTAGGAGTTTCCTAATTCTCTTTCATTACCTATTGTAACGATTTATAACACCGTTATACTATAATTGGGTCTGCGCATGGGTAACATTTTTCCAATCTCGACCGTGAATTCGGATTCAGCACCATAAATAACACCTAGTGGCCTATTTTCAGCTCGAAATTCCGCCAAGTTTGGCCACAAAACGGGTGGAGAGAAAGCTTGTGGCGTAGTGTATTTTAGGCGCTGATGGTCCCGCGCCCCAGACGGGGTAAGTTTTTTCACCAAAACTGTTCGAGTAGGTACCTAGTTCTAGAGTTATGGCCATGAAAACACATTTCAAGTTGGCGCATGCGTAGTAGCTATTACTGATACAATTGTGATAAAACGCGTAGGTCCGATACCTTCCGAATCGGAGCGAAATCAGTCTACAGATAGGAGCTGAGAAATCGTAGTTTCAGGAAATTCACGTTTGCGCATGCGTTCACGCTACTAATTATCCGGCGGCGGTGAAATTAATATGGGGTCGTCTACTCTCCGGCCCATATTCGATGGTACTTGGGATTTTCAGAAGATCCGCAGACTCGGCCAAATCGGCAATTAGTGTGGCATATCCACAACGGAAGGCGAAGTTGCCACCAAAGCAAAGGGCAAAGGGGGGGGGGGGGGGGTAGCAAAGGGGTTTGGGTACCTGGAGTTCAGGTATCATCGAGTATGGGCCGGAGTGCAGTAGCAAACCCACACAATTTCATCAAAATCGGACCATATCTTCATAGAGTTTGCCTGGGACAAGGCAATGGATAAACTAGAACCAAAGTTGTTCAGGTAGCTTTGAAACGTAAACAGCAATTGCGATTTTGAGTTTAGAGGACAAAAATGTTTTTATCTCTTGCACGAATACATAGCTTCCTACGCAGGTAAAATGATAGGGGGTGTTTTCCGTGAACGCGTCACGGACCCACTACTTAGATAGGGGCTATTGGACTCACCGCGTAATGACACGGATGGGTTTTCTCCACAGATGATCAAGAAATCAATAATATCCATGCCAGCCCGTGATCGAGGGGCGTTCAAGGATCGACGGACTGCACCGCTGCTGCGCCAGCAGATTTTCCGTAGTGAATCCGTTGCTTCCCCTTGATTACTCCTTAGCCCACCCATGACTAATCAGCCTGAAAGGAAGCTAAATTTTTTGAAGTGAATCCGTTGCTTCCGGTGATTTATCCCTTAGCCTACCCGTGAATAATCAGCACACAAGAGCTAGCTTGAAGTTAGATTTTCCGTAGTGAATCCGTTGCATCCCGCGATCCTTCCGTGATCCTTCCATGACCAATCAGAACCTAAAATCTAGATTTTCCGTAGTGAATCCGTGAATATCAGTGACCATTCCGTGAGCTCACCATGAACTATACGCGGGTTTTCAGTAAAGCACCCGTGTCTATTAGTGAACATTCCGTGAGCTCACCGTGATCTATCTGTGGGTTTTCAGTAAAGCACCCGTGACTATTAGTGACCATTCCGTGATCTCACCGTGACCTATCTGTGGGTTTTTAGTAAAGCACCCGTGACCATCAGTGACCATTCCGTGAGCTCACACTGAACTATCCGTGGGTTTTCAGTGAAGCACCCTTAACTATTAGTGACTATTCCGTGAGCTCGCGGTGAACTATCCGTTAACTATGGTTACTTATGGTTATTTTCGGTCAAGGATCGGCGGATTTGAAATTTCGTTTTAATTATTCGATTTTGAACGAAAACCCGAGTTTCTATCATAAAAAACTACTTCCTACAGAAAAAATAGCACGAACAGGAGGCGAAATCTACTTGTTTACAACCTAAATAGTATGTTTTTAGCGATCTTGAATGGAATGGACTTACACAAGATAAAAGCAATGGGTTTCCGGTCATAATTTGTAATTTCCACCCACCCCTGTCTTTCAGTAAGGAACGAATAAAAAGTACAAAAACCACATTTTCATGGAAACTACGAGAAAAGTCACATAAAAATGTTACTCAACACCTACATACCACGTTTTTTGCCATTTGCTCACAACGTTTATGGATGGTTTACGGATGTTTACGGATGGTTAGTTTAGCTTACAGACAGTTACTGTCGGTCAAGGATGGGCAGATTGGGAATTTCGTTGTAATTGTCAGATGAATAGAAAACATTTTAGAAAGAATTTGAAAGAATTATAACATCATTTGAAAAATTCAAGATTAATTAGGAATGATGCTCAAGTTATTGTTTACCCCCTCCCGAGGTGACTATTTAAAAAACATTGATTAATTTTTTGTATTTGGGATGTGAAATCTGATCTAAAATCTCATCCTTGGTGACAACGGTCACCGACACAGCCACTACGGGAAGATTTTCATTGGCGGGTGCCAGTTTTTTAACCATTTTTTTGTGATGACGAGAGTCACCCACGGGTTCACTAAGGAAGGCGGATGTAACTTTTTACCCATCCTTGGCGGATGTAACTTTTTACCCATCCTTGGCGGATGTAACTTTTTACCCATCCTTGGCGGATGTAACTTTTTACCCATCCTTGGCGGATGTAACTTTTTACCCATCCTTGGCGGATGTAACTTTTTACCCATCCTTGGCGGATGTAACTTTTTACCCATCCTTGGCGGATGTAACTTTTTACCCATCCTTGGCGGATGTAACTTTTTACCCATCCTTGATAACAATGGTCACCCACGGACTCACTACGAAGACGTTTTTTCCACGGAATTACGGATGCCGTAATTCCAACCATCCTTGATTTCAAAGGTCACCTACGGAGTCACTACAGAAGACGTTTTTTTCAAGGATGCCACAATTCCAACCATCCTTGATGACAATGGTCACCAACAGAGTCACTACGGAAGACGTTTTTGCTTCCGAGTCTACCAAGGTAGCGGAAGCATTGTTTTCACTTTCGAAAAGTGAAAAATTTTTTGCCTCCAAAATCAAAATTTCAACTCGCGTTTTACGTTTTAGACCTTCCTGAACAATTTTGGTTTCGTGTCTGTCTGTCTGTGTGTCCCAGAATCCTTGCAACACGCATAACTTCCACAATTTCCATCCGATTTTGATGAAATTTTCAGGGATTGTGCAGTTAGTAATCCATTTGATGATTTTTTAATATACCTACATGTTATATATAAAATCATATTATGGAGACGAGGAAGCTATGTGCCACACCCAACTTGGCAGACGTTTTTTCACTGATGCCACAATTTCAACCATCCTTGATGACAATGGTCACCCACAGAGTCACTACGGATGGATTTTCATTGACGGGTGCCACTTTTTAACCATCCGTGACGACGAGAGTCACCCTCGGGTTAACTGAGGAAACCGTATTATTCACAGTTGTAACTTTTTACCCATCCTTGATGACAACGCTCCCCCACGGAGTCACTGTGGTAGACGTTTTGTTCAAGGATGCCACAATGTCAAAAATCCTTGGTGACAACCGTCACCCACAGAGTCACTACAGAATACTTTTTTTCACAGAAGCCACAATTTCAACCATCCGTGATGACAACGGTCACCCATAGATGCACTACAGAAGACTTTTTTTCACGGATGCCACACTTTTAACCATCGTTGATTATAATGGTCACCCATGGAGTCACTACGGGAGCCGTTTTATTGACGGAAGCGCCTCATACCCATCAGTTACCATAACGGTTGGTTAACAGAACTTGACTGTGACGGATGGGCTTTCGTCACGAAACCCACATCTGTCGCATCCACGGTGTCTCAAGGAACGCCACAGAACGTCGCCCTTCCGTCATAGTCGACGTCCCGTGAATGGATGTTCTTGACGGATTGTCACGGATGGGTATTTGCCTACAAGTTCACTACGGATGGGCGTCCATCTGTGATCAGCCCGTCGTTCTGCCACTTCAATTTCACTAGTGTATCTTTGGTAGGTACTCAGTAAGGAAGTTAAAAATCGATAGTTTGGAAAATATCTCCATCCTTTGAGATACAGTCATGTTGCTGTTATCCATTGGAATATTTTCTTTTTGTATGATGTGAGTTTGCATAACGATGGCATCACATGAAAACCTCGTATCTACACTTTTTGCGAAAAAGTTTTTGAAACGAAAACCTCGTCTCTTGGAACGAATACGGATAGATTACAAGGATTTCACAGGTTGTGGAATGACAACAAACTGACGCGTGCGCGTACCATAAATGCCATAATACAAGTTATTGAGACAATGTTGTTCGAAAGAAGCACAAACAGCGCTAGAAAGCTGTGACGATCTTCCGGTTCTGACGTCAACGATATCCCCGTATCTTCGAGTACATAACCTAGAAATTTCAGTTTTTTTTAGCTCACCCGTGAAATTTGCCAAGATAGACTTATGAGGTTTTCAAATGATGCCATCGATATCCCAGACGCGAAAGGGAACGCCTGGACTGGTTCTTAGGGCTGGTCTCGGCGTTTACATTTCTGAACGAAGACGCTCCAAGCTAAAGTCTACCTTTACTCCCCCACTGTACCTCCACAATGACACTCCGCGAACCCATCAAAGTAGAGAAGATTTGAAGTCATTAAAATGCGAGCTCACAGTTTCCGAGGAGATCTTGCGAGAGTGACATTGGATAGGGGTGTGATGGCATGAGCGATGTCAAATGGACGATATCAAAGGCGGAAACCCAGCGGAGAAGACGGTGTATTTGTGAAATGGGATAACCCCGCGTTTGTGAGGGATAGAGATCTGTTTTCCCTTTGGGAACGGGAATAGAGGGAATCCGAAGGTTTTGATGGAGAGCGTCGAAGGGACGACTGGTTGAATATAGCATCGTGCATGTGGGTGAGCGCGCGCGGGCCCGCCTGCCACCGCGGGCCGCTGATCGTAAATCTCGAGACATAAAAGACGTTCAATCGTTTTTCACTGCCTTGAACGAAAAATGGATTGATTCGTTTGGTGTTTCACCGCTTGTTCACGGAGTTGGTATGTTCCTTCACCGTATCTATGTTTCTATTTACTCAAATGAACAATTTTGGAACCTGTCAAATCAAGGGCGTGTAGGGAGGAAAAAGGAAAATCAGGAGTTAAATAAAACCTTGCAAATTTGGTAACAGCATAAGTGAAAAAATATGGCATCACCAATAGAGAACGACATTTTGGGAATAGCTTCAAAACACGAGTTTAGGAGACCAATTTTAAAACCTGGTCAGCTTGATCAAATAGCCCCCCCCCCCCCCCCCCCCCCCCCCCCCCCCCCCTCCGCCACCCACCGTCTCTCAAATCATAAAGTATATAATGCCACTGGACTGGATCGATGCGATAGGTGGTGCAATACGAAGGGAGCTTTCATTGCCAACAGTGAACGGTACGACCTCTATCAGCGCATCACCTATCGCATCGCACCGATGACACTTGCAGTGAAGTGGTGGTTCGCGCGTTACCACATGTTGGCGCATGCGCAGTCACTATGTCACTTGTAATTTCATCTCTCTCCCTAATTTTTATGGTCTTTTGAGTATACTGAACTAATAAATCTGGTCTATTAGAGTATTAAAGTGGGGTAGTAAAATTGGATTACTAATATTAATCCGATTATTTCCCTAATATTTGATCCGAATGCTACAAAATTCATAAGGGACCAAGAAAGTCCTGATCCGAAACTGCCACTATTTCAGATTTTTTAACAGATTCGTGTTTAGAATGATAAAAAAATAGGAAAATCGATTGTTTTTACATTACTCTAGTGAGTTTGTCTTATAAGTGCGAAAATGAAAACATGTGGCCTCAGCCAACTCTCCGACGGCTGAGCCTAAAAATGAGCGCTACCCGGATGTTGGCGGATATTTTTTTCCAAAATCGTTTCGATGACTGACGGGAAAATAATGCAAATTATACACAACTATTTATTATTTTTCTGTATAGATCATCAATGTTTAGGAGGGTGTACCTACCTACCTATAATAATTATGAAACTACATTTTCATGGTGAAATTCAGTTACTAAGGGAGCTAATCGAAGTAAACATGAAACTCAATTTGAAGAAAAAATAAAAATAATTAATACTGAACGCATCTGAACAGCTGATCTTCGAATAGGGATTTGACTCAGAAAGATTTGCAATTTACACTCGTGTTTTCGCTCTTTTTCCTGCTGGGAGCGAATGGTTGGTCCTACTGTGATCCACACGGTCACATCCTTTTCTAAAAATTGAAAACTATTTCCTATTTAACATCGATGAAAAATATACCTTTTTATTCAAAGTTTTTGACCTAGGGCATTTTGCGAATTTCATCTCCTAGTTCTTACCCCACTGCCGCGGCACCCTGTACTTTGGAAAACTAATTTTTTTCGATTTTATATATATAAATTATTCTTACTCACAGAAACATGTAAGGAACGGAAAAAATTAGAGGGTTCCTAAGAGACCCCACGAGCGACACGAATATTTGCATCTAATACCTATTCGTATCGTACTGGGTCGGACGAGCAAAGTGGAAGCTAACCTTGTCAAAGTTCGTATCCCACTATTTTTCCGTATCGTAAAATTAGTGTCGTATCGTAAAGTGACTATTTTCATCATGCAAGAATACTTGAATTCATCCAATCTCGGTTTATAGTCTGCCGAAGACCTCAACATTGTTTTTCAAGTGTAACCTGAGCATCAGCTTGGAAGAAATGTGCCTCGTTATTGCTATGGAAGGTAATTCTGCGATACGACGCCACTGATACGAACTTTCCGTAATATCTGAAGTGTCGTATCTCGAAAAACACTCCCAGGAACTCTGTAATGTATTTCGAAAAAAATTCAACCTACAAACGCTCCAAATTGGTTTTCAAAGTTAGTGAAGTCCCATTAACCCACAAACACTGAAATAAATGGTGAAGTTGACGTCGAAGTTGACCTCCCTTCTGGTTACCTTGGAAAGTAGGAGAAGAAGAATTCCTCTCTACGTGATCACATTAGCAACCCTCAACAATCGAATGTGTGAGATCAAGACATGAAAATCGGCTCGAAAGCGTCCGAAATCACGATCAATTTTGTTTTTCTGCGTTTTTATCAACTTCGTTTATTTGACATTCTTGGTGACTATTCTCGGGAAGTACTGATCCTATTTACTTTTTGTTCGTTCTGTTTTACATAGGAGATAAAGATGGTAGTGGACTTTCCGACGAATTACAGCTGTCGACTAGCAACGAGAAACTTTATTGTATATACAATTATTTATGATTATATACAAGAATGTAATATTTACGTATAAACAATTATGAATTACATGTAAATGTGTAGATATATAAGCACCCTATAGCTGTATAACATGTGGTAATGCCAATAAAATTATTTAAAAAAACTCCAACGTGACAAAAAGGTAAATTTTCAGAAACTCGGGCGTACAAAGTTTCCAATGAGAGGTTTGAAGAAAGGATACGTCTAATAATGAAAATGATGGAAATATACTATATCCTGATTAAAAAAAAAAAAAAAATCACATGAAAATCGCCGCGAAAAGGGGTCTACTATGGGGTACTAGCGGGTGCCCTTGAAGACTGACGATAACGCCAAGTTTCGGAGGACCTGTATGCCCGTAATAGGATCTGAATACCAAATTTCATTCATTCTGGTTCATGGTAAGTATTTGACCTACTTACCGCGATTCCATATTTCCAATCCCAATCATGGATACCCATATTTGGCAAAGTAGGGATTTCAATTGAAATAGAACCTCAAACGAAAACAATATCACAGAACAAATCTGAAAATCGCTCTGGGTTTTTGAGATTAGAAAGCCTTCAATAAACTCACTAATTGCCCATTTACATTGTTATCCAGGCCCTATAGGGGCCGACTAAATTTAGAAGCCAGTTTGACTGTAACTTCCGGTGGATAAACACTCACATTCGAACGAACTGCTGCTTTTGTTCTCATATAGTGCTGGTCAAATCTCCTCTGACTGACTGTTATTCGCAATTGATAAGCAATGGGAAACTTGCATGGTTATTTCTGTATTTTGAAAGATCTTAATCAGGGCGTTCCGAAAAGGTGCTATATGAGGGGTATCCGACGATTGAAACTGACCGAGAATGGACGTAAGTTGAACCTAACTGACATCACCGACCCCCCTCCTGACTGGGCACGACCTAAATTACGTCATGCGCTCGCATTCGACCCATTTTGAGGGCAAACCAGCCGTATTTTCGAGCTCAAAATTGGCACCTTGGGGGTTTAAAGGGCGCTGAATAAGATGTTGAGGCTCAAAATGCAAAATTCCGACACATGTAAGTTCCCCATTGGGTAAAAATAATGCTCGCGTTAGTTAAATAATCGTTTAACTGACTGTATGAACTGTTCCGATCTTTTGTATACCATTGCCATGGTCTCTCTGTCCAGGCTGTGTCTGAGTTACTGGAGAAGCGAATAGTGTCGAGCCAAGATTCCTTTTCTGGTTAATTAAGCGGCGCAGAGACAGCCGTGAAGTGTGGTACCCGACGGCTTAAGGAGGCTTTTGCATCTCCATATAGCCTGCGGGAGCAGATTAAGAGGTGAATCAAGGTTGAGCAATCTACCCCCTTGAACCGGGGTAATTAGGAAGCACAATAATCAACAAAGGTGAGACTAGCGTCTATGAAAGGGATAATTCGGATGATACTTGAGTTAGTTGGTAACTCCAAGAATAATGTGAGAACTCATCACCTCGTTATCAGAGGATATATAGACAAATTCCTGAAACTTGGTGAATGAGATTTCTTGGGTGTGAGGATTCTAGTAATCGGGAAATCATCTAGCAATCCAAGAATTACCATAAGACAATTTCTTCGGTCCGGTAAAGAGGGGCCATATGCTAAATAGACTATACGAAGCTTCTCATAGTAGTGTTGGGTACCTACTAAATAATTAGGTATGATAAAAATCTGACTCCAAAGAATTTAAGTAGGTTTCAACAAAATTGTATTAAGAAAAAATAATATTGTACCGAACGAAATCAAAACAGTTAGTAACGATTTTTTTGGGAATCAACTAAACATGAATTTTGTGAACACACGATTGAAACATAATTTTGTGAAAATAAACTGTAGCATCCGCTACAGGAGTCCCCCTCCAGCAAAGACGACTCTCTTGCGGCAGGCAGTTGGTATAGGCGGCGGCGTTATCCGAGTACTTGATGCTAACTCCGGATTTTCACCAAGAGTAAAGGCTGGCTTCAGTCTGTCGATTGAGATGGATTTTTCCTTGCCGTTGATGTTCAACCGAAAAATCTTTTCACCATGCTAAGGTCTGGGTGGGGGCCATCATATGGGGGCTGAAGCGGTCGACGGTTAGCATCATGACGGACGAATACATGGGATGCGGAGGATAGATCTTTATGCACAAACGTGCGTCTTGAGCCATGTACAGCTACAGGCACTGGTCGAAGTTGATCCATGCTCCGAGCCAGACGACCGACGAGATTGGCTGGGTCTACCTTTTGCTGAGGTAGTGGCTCAACAAACTGTCCAGGAAGTCGCAGGGTTGCCCCATATACCAATTCGGCTGACAATCGCTGCAAGTCTTCGCTAACTGCTGAGCGGAGACCAAGGAGAATAACTGGGAGGATTTCAACCCAGTGTTCTGTGGCATGGTACTTGATAGCTGCCTTGATTTTTCGGTGCCATCGTTCAATCATGCCATTTGCTGCAGGATGAAAGGCAGTGGTGTGGATACGTCGAGATCCCAGTATGCGTGTCAACTCGCGAAACATGGATGACTCGAACTGTCGACCTTGATCTGTGGTGATTCGCAAGGGAACACCGAAACGACTAATCCATCCCATGCAAAACGCTTGAGCAACTGATTCAGCAGTGATATCACAAATAGGCATACATTCGGGCCATCGAGTGTAACGATCGATGCATGTCACGCAATAACGGTAACCCTGACTCGATGGGAGTGGCACAACAATGTCCAGGTGAACATGTGAAACTCGTTCATCCGGCGTAGTGAAAGAACCTGGTGGCCCTTGGTGGGGGCGCTGTACCTTACTTTCCTGGCATTGAAGACTGAGAGCCCATTTGTTGCAGTCCTTGGCCATGGATGGCCATAGGAAACGTGCTTTGAGGAGCTTCAAGGTACCCTTCATGCCAGGAGATCAAACGAAGCTCGCCAAAAAGGTGAAGTTAGGAATGGACGAACCATACCTGTTGAAGTGTCACAAAATATAGGTACATCTGAATTATACATGCAAATTTTGGAGAATCGAAAATAATTTTCTGCTTGTATGAGATCTTGGAGCTCTTTGTCACTCTCCTGATCCACTGCTAATTTCTCCCAATCGATATTCTGGACAGACCCAACTTCCTCAATCCATGACAGGGCATCAGCGACCATGTTGTCTTTGCCGGAAATGTGTCGGATGTCTGTCGAAAATTGTCCAATAAAATCTAGGTAGGTAATGCAACTGCCGTGGACTAGCCTTGTCCAGTTTCTGTTTGAAAGCAAAAGTGAGAGGCTTGTGGTCAGTTAAAATGGAGAATGTGCGCCCTTCAAGCATGTAACAAAAATGTTTTACAGCAGCATAAATAGCAAGGAGTTCGCGATCATTTGCGCTGTATTTGCGTGCAGTATCACTCAACTTTTTTGAGAAGAAACAGAGTGGTTTCCAGTGGCCATCTACTAACTGCTCTACAGCTGCCCCAATTCCTACTTCTGAGGCGTCAACTAACAATGTGATGGGTGCTACTGGAACTGGATGAGCCAGTAAAACAGCAGTACATAAACTGTCCTTACAAGTTCGGAAAGCTTTCTGTAGATCTGGAGTCCAATCAATGACAGTCTTGTCTTTCTTTTAATTTCCACTGTGCATTTCATGGAGAACGGCCTGAGCCTGTGCAGCTTTGGGAATGAATCGCCGATAAAAATTCAACTTTCCAAGAAAAGGTCGGAGTTCAGCAACGGTCTTTGGAAGAGGAAAATTTTGTATACTATACAAAATTTTAGCTTAGTATACTATACTATCAGCTTGGACTCTGTCAGGAAGTGGCTTTGTTCCCTCTTTGTTGACGAGGTAACCAACGAACTTGACTTCAGCCTGTCCGCTTTTTGTGGTGTTGATTATGGCACCATATTCTCGAAATCTATCCAAAAGCAAACGGATATGTTCTAAAATTTAGAACATTTAATGTTCTTTTTCATTACTGGAAGCAACCAGACAGTCATCCAGGTAGGGATAACAAAAATCTAAACCTCTTAAAACATCATGGATGAAGTGCTGAAATGTCTGAGCTGCATTCCTTAGCCCAAACGTCATGAAAGGAAATTCAAAAAGACCAAACGGAGTTACTAGGGCAGTTTTTTCAATGTCGGAAGGTTCTATCGGGATCTGATGATATGCACGGACTAAATCGATTGTACTAAAAATAGTAGATCCCGCCAGGTTGTTGCACATATCCTGGATATTTGGCAGTGGGTAACGGTCTAGAATGGTTGCAGCATTCAATCCGCGATAATCCCCACATAGCCTTCACTCTCCATTATTTTTAGGAACCATGTGCAAAGGACAGGACCAACTACTCTTCGAAGGACGACAGATGCCCTGCTCCATCATGTGTAAGCAAACTCTTTGCGCGCTACAGCCTCCTTTTCAGGGGTAAGACGATGAGGTTTTGCAGCAATAGGTGGACCAACAGTGACAATATGGTGCGTGACTGAATGCTTGGGAATGACTTTGCCGACAGTGTTCGGATTGGTGATGTCAGCATATTTTGATAGTAGAACTTGATAGGGTGATTTCAACTCAGGAGAAACAGTGAAAACTGAGGAGTGAGGAACATGTATAAGTGTTGCCACAGTATGAAGTGAGGTGAGGCTGTCAACCAGCCGTCGGCCTTTCAAGTCTACAAGGAGCCCGAAATTCTTCGACTATTATACTCGGCCGAAGCTTCTTCTGTGGTCGCCTTTAGCGCCGGCCCTGATCGTTTTCCGCTTGCGTTGAAATACTGGAATTATAAGAGCACGGCAGAATATAGTTAAAAGCTTTATCACCGTACCTAGCATGCCATTTGCAAATACCATTTACATGAGACTTAAGTCTAGCTCCAGGTGATCTCGATCTACTCCTAGAATTGAAAGAAGTGCTTTGAGGTCGAGAAGAACGCTCCATATTATCTAGTCTGCGTATTACTTCAGCCATCTGCTCTGATAATTGTTGAATAGTACTACTCTCTTTGGTTCTAGAATGGCATGTACTGGTTTGTATCTCAGGAGCAGGAACGTGGACAGCATTAACGTTAGGACTAGGCGTAATTTCTAGAATTTTGTCAGCCATAGTAGCTAGCTCATTCAATTCGTCGGTACTAAAAGTTAGAATGGCTAGTGCCTGTGTCGGCAACCTTTGCAGCCATAGAGATCGTAAAATTGCGTCACTTACTCTACCAGCAGACAGGTCTCGCATCTCTCTCAACAGCTGTGTTGGGCGCTTTTCCCCGAGCTCAAGTTCACTCAGCAGCTTTCGTAGTTGCTTTTCTTCTGAGTCGGTGAATCGTTCTTCTAGGCGACAGCGCAGGGTTTCATACATGTTTTGAGTTGGAGGATCAAGAATGATATCGCTCACTTGTGAAAGCACATCGCTGGAAATGGCGCCTACGAGAGTATGGTACTTAGTTGTGTCATTGGTGATGCCTGCATTAAAAAACGGTGATTCAATTTGGCGAAACCACAACCTCGGGTTGGCCCTCCAGAAAGGTGGAACTTTGATTGCAACCCGCACGATTCTGGGGACATCTTCTTGAGCTGGCACACATAGGCCTGGTAACTGCGGTACGTCGTTTTCTTCCATGTGTACTCGGTGGTCACCACTTGTTGGGTACCTACCAAATAATTAGGTATGATAAAAATCTGACTCCAAAGAATTTAAGTAGGTTTCAATGAAAATTTTATTAAGAAAAAATAATATTGTACCGAACGAAATCAAAACAGTTAGTAACGATATTTTGGGAATCAACTAAACATGAATTTTGTGAACACATGATTAAAACATAATTTTGAGAAAATACACTGTAACATCCGCTACAGTAATAATCAAGTAAGCTTCCATTCAATACCTATAGCAGTTAGTTTTCTTTGCCATCTCCTACTTATTCTGACCAAATGCACACACGAATTTCCTTTTCCATTCTGCCCAGGTGAAATTTCCATGATCCTTGTTAGCTAGAAGTGAGAAATACCACTTTTTAGCAGTACTGTTGGAAATGAAATTGCTGGCAAGATGATGACTTCACAATTCTGTCATACATGATCATACATACGTTGGGATCGAAGTTTTTTCCATCAAATTTGATGATTTGATTTGATGATTGTCACTTCACTGACAGGTTGTTTGAGTTCATTTATTATAGATTCTAGATTGTGAGTCATAGTGCTTACCATTGCTTGAAGTGCGTGGCCATTAATGTGGTTTCGTTCCTCCAAAAACGATCGGAAAAAGTCCACAGCATTAAATTCGCCTTTTGGCGTGTTCTCTACCGCCTCCGGGCACGGTCCTACCCACTGTGCCATAATTGTGACGCTTCCACAATTAAATACCTCAAGTATTATGTATTATGAAGTTGAATTGAAAAACTTCATTACGCTCGAACATACAAGAGTTCTGGAAATTTGTTAATTATAAAGATGGCATAAATGCTCTTTCATACTGCACATTCTTTGATGGTGGATGTGCCTCGTCTCCCCATGAGTGTGCACAGCTATTTGCGTCATTTTTTCGAGTGTGTATGAGGCTCCTGTTCCTTGCAAACCTGTCTACACGTGTTCCGAGGTGGTGTCCATTGGTGCCACCGTATTGAGTGAAGAAGTTGGAACCACTTAAGAGAATCGGTCCTGATGGAGTTCCAGCTAGACTGTTACAGGCTTGCTGTGATTCGCTTGCTCGACCCCTGACTGTGCTTTTCAACAGGTCTCTGGCTACTGGCTGCGCTTCCCTGAGAAGTGGAAGGAGTCCTTCATTACGCCGATTCATAAATCAGGCAATAGATCGCTCGTAAGTAACTATAGAGCAATCTGCACCATCTCAACTATACCAAAGTTGTTGGAGAAGTTGGTTGTCGAGAGGTTGACCCCGTCATGTTCCTGTTTCTTTGCGCCTGAACATCACGATTTCATGAAGGGCAGATCCACGGTCACTAGAGAGTTCCTAGTAGATCCGGTCAACACAATACGGTG